>CAJZCY010000002.1:40370000-41570000 GCA_914969975.1 Anopheles atroparvus | reverse complement strand
ATCATTCAATGCACGAAGCACTGTGAATCGGTGGGATACTGTTACTTGGAAGGAGATGGGTATAAGATCGCCGAAGCAGTTAACATTGTGTTCTAGTTAATTCGCGTACAAAAAGAAACAGAACACAATTTGTGAGTTATATTGTGTATATAAAAATGTGTGTACAGTTGTACTTTTCTTCTTGCGCCTTCCATTCGATTTGGCAGAGGAAGCTAATAAACATGCTCTTGCTTTTCCCATACGTAAATACGTTATGAATTGAGTTCATAATTTTGCCACCAAAATGCTGGCCCTGAGAAAAAATAACATTCTGGGTTTATTATCGCCATTATGCATGTTCCTGCCACCCTCGAGGAGCTGTCCACCGAGGCAAACATATAACGAAATTTATAGCGCAATAATTTGTGTCGTTTTCCTCGCGCGAAGAAAACGAAACACATGTCCCGAAGTCTCCGTCCTTCCGTCCGTCCGTCCCTGGCAATCGTCCGCGTACCGTTCAGCGAGAAAAACTCGGCCGGCAATTGGTCCATTTAATCGCCATTTGATCTGCTCTCGGCCACAGCGAGTGCATCGTTTTGTAATTACAGCTAAACTGCGCCGGCTTTTAAACAGACCCTGTACCTTGGGCTAGGCTTTGTGGAACATTGGGAAAACGATTCACACCAACGTGGTTAATGTTTTTCTAACTGAGAAAATTTTCATCCTTTCCATCCTTTCGGTCGTCGTTTTATAGGGTGCAATTTTCCTTTGGTTTTTGTCAATTTTCCAACGTGCATCGGAGCTGATTACTTATTTTTTGCGGTCTACGGGAGGCAGCGGAGGGAGAATGAAAAACAAAAGAATGATACGCCTACATCCTCCCAAATGTTTCCCCCCCAAGTTGAAATGCAACTCGAGTGGACTCGCTCATCTTCATGCACTAAATTGTTCTCCATCCTTCCGCTTTTCCATTCCAGATGTTCAACCACTTGAAAGAGTTGCCGACAAAGAGAGCCGTCCGCCGAACCGAGGCGGCGGTCTTGCGAAAGCGTGATTGAGCAGACGTAGTTTGGCGTTGCGAAGCTTTGAAAATCAGAAACGAGGAAAAACGAAGCCAAGTTAAGTGGGGAGAACTATTCTCGCTAAAGAACCTTCCTGCCTGTCGGTGGAACTTTCGAGATTAATCCCCGCCCGGGGGCTAACTGACCGAGGATATCGTGAACGACGGCTAACCCTGAGCAGGAAGGAGGAAGGGTGGAGAGCGCACAAGAAATACCTTTCATAAACGGGCAACGGAAAAACAACAGAAAACGGCCTCACAATGGGTGACAGCACGATGGGCTCGGTTAGTTTCCTGCACCTCGGGGATATCGTATCCCTCTACTCGGAGGGTAGCGTGTCCGGGTTCCTGAGCACCCTCGGGTAAGTACAAACCCTTCGATGAAAGTGAGATAAAGGGGACCCGCTTTCCCCTGCCTCACTCTAACGTTGGTCACATAAAGTATTGATCCGTGCTTTTCATTTTCACAGCCTCGTCGACGATCGTGTGGTCGTGTGTCCCGGGGCCGGCGATCTCAACGATCCGCCGGAGAAGTTCCGCGACTGTCTCATCAAAATATGCCCGATGAATCGCTACTCGGCCCAGAAGCAGTTCTGGAAGGCTGCCAAGCAAAGCACGACAACGAACACCGACACCAGCTTGCTAAAGCGGTTGCACGTGAGTGATGCTTACCTTTTCAACTAGTTGAGAAGATTGTGATAGGGAAAATGCTGAGAAAGTAGAACGATGAAACTTTTAGACTATCTCTTGTTGAACTCTGAAGCACCATCAGGGGTCAGAACACAAACGACTCTTTCAGTTTTTTTTATGGATATTCATCTATTTTGTTAATTATGTTCTGAAACTTCGCAAAGGATTTTTGGATGCAATTTAGACAAAGTATTTTATAATAGTTTTCGACCCCTAACAACGATTCGTGGTGAGATAAATTTGAAGAGTTTATTCGAGTGCAAAAGTGATAATCATTAACCGTTTTAATGGTTTCACCAAGTCCCATGAAACCTTAAACCTTTCACTTCGTGGTCATGGTCGCTTTTGTAATCGCAAATACTTCCTGTCTAATGGCAATTGTGTTCGTTTATCCGATGGAAACCGTTTCCTGACAATTTCCTTATGTTTGATGAAAAAGAATCCGCGTTGCGGGGCAGCTTCGCGTTTCACACTAACGGATATTTTTCTCATTCCCCCCCCTTTGACAATCAGCATGCGGCAGAAATCGAAAAGAAGCAGAACGAGTCAGAAAATAAAAAGCTGCTCGGCACGGTCGTCCAGTACGGCAGCGTAGTGCAACTGTTGCACTTGAAGTCGAACAAGTACGTAACGGTGAACATCCGGCTGCCGGCGCTGCTGGAGAAGAACGCGATGCGGGTGTACTTGGACGCGAACGGCAACGAGGGCTCCTGGTTCTATATCATGCCGTTCTATAAGCTGCGCTCGGCCGGCGACAACGTGGTGGTGAGCGACAAGGTCATCCTGAAGCCGGTGAACGCGAACCGGCAGAACCTGCACGTGGCCGCGACGTACGAGCTGCCGGACAACCCGGGCAGCAAGGAGGTGAACGTGCTGAACTCGTCCACCTCCTGGAAGATCACGCTGTTCATGGAGCAGCGCGAGAACCAGGAGGACGTGCTGAAGGGCGGGGACGTGGTGCGGCTGTTCCACGCCGAGCAGGAGAAGTTCCTCACGATGGACGAGTACCGGAAGCAGCAGCACGTGTTCCTCCGCACGACCGGCCGGAGCAGCGCGACGGCGGCAACCAGCAGCAAGGCACTCTGGGAGGTGGAGGTGGTGCAGCACGACAGCTGTCGGGGTGGGGCCGGCCACTGGAACTCGCTGTTTCGCTTCAAGCATCTCGCCACCGGGTACTACCTGGCGGCCGAAATCGACGAGGACATTTCGCGCACGGAAAAGTCAAGCAGCTCGAGCCATCCGCAGGGCGGTGACTCGTTCCGGCTCGTTCCGGTGCCACACTCGACCGACATCGCGTCGGTGTTTGAGCTGGACTCGACGACGATCACGCGCCCGGAGGGCCTGGTGCCGCAGTCGAGCTACGTCCGGTTGCGGCATCTCTGCTCGAACACCTGGGTGCACGCCACCTCCGTGCCGATCGATGCGGACGACGACAAGCCGGTCATGTCGAAGGTGGGCTGCTCGGCGATCAAGGAAGACAAGGAGGCGTTCCAACTGATCCCGGTGTCGCCGGTGGAGGTGCGCGATCTGGACTTTGCCAACGACGCTTGCAAGCTGCTGCTGGCCATGAGCACCAAGCTCGAGAACGGTACGATCTCGTCGAACGAGCGCCGCTCGCTGATTGCCCTGCTGCAGGACATCGTGTTCTTCATCGCTGGCCAGGAGAACGATCAGAACAAGTCGGACGCGCTCGAGCTTACGATCAACAATCCGAACCGCGACCGGCAGAAGCTGCTGCGCGAGCAGTACATTCTCAAGCAGCTGTTCAAGATTCTGCAGGGCCCGTTTCAGGAGATGAAGGGTAGCGACGGGCCGTTCCTGAAGATCGACGAGCTGGGCGACCCGAAGAACGCGCCGTTCAAGAACATCTTCCGGCTGTGCTACCGGATACTGAAGCTCAGCCAGCAGGACTACCGCAAGAACCAGGAGTACATCGCGAAGCACTTCGGGCTGATGCAGAAACAGATCGGGTACGACATCCTCGCGGAGGACACGATCACCGCACTGCTGCACAACAACCGAAAGCTGCTCGAGAAGCACATCACCGCGGCGGAAATCGAAACGTTCGTCGGGCTGGTGCGCAAGAACATGCAGAGCTGGCAGTCGCGCTTCCTCGACTACCTGTCCGATCTGTGCGTCTCGAACAAGAAGGCGATCGCGGTGACGCAGGAGCTCATCTGCAAGAGTGTGCTCAGCCTGAAGAACGCCGACATACTGATCGAGACGTTTCTGCGCGAGGTGGATGACGATCCGCTTGGCTATCTGAGTGAGCTGGAGCGTGGCAACCGGGAGTTTACGGAGATTCGAGAGGTGGACGAATCGGCAACATCGGGAGGAGCAGGAACCGATGGGATGGGCGGTCCCAGGCGCAAGTTGGATGAGAAGAAGCGCTACGAGGTGGTTCTAATGTGGCAAGCACGCACGGTAAGAAGGCAACTGCGTGAAGGGAACCTGCGTGAAGTGCTAAGGAGGGTTTTTGTTTTTCGTTCCATGTTCAGCAATCGAAATCCATGAGCCGCCTTGCGCAAGGACTGAAGATAGGGCGAACGGTTGACACGGCCATCCTCGATTACTATCGGCACCAGCTGAACCTGTTCTCGAACATGTGCCTCAATCGGCAGTACCTGGCGCTGAACAACCTATCGCCCCATCTGGACATCGACCTGATCCTGCGCTGCATGTCGGACAAGACGGTCCCGTACGATCTGCGCGCCTCGTTCTGCCGTCTGATGTTGCACCTGCACGTCGATCGCGATCCACAGGAACCGGTCACGCCGGTCAAGTACGCGCGGCTCTGGTCCGAAATACCTACCGTTATGTCGATAAATGAGTAAGTGGGCAACGGAAAGGAAGGTTTTCTTTCCAGACAGACGTTTCATTCGATTCACCTCCATCTTCTCCTCAGTTACGACATCGAGAAACAGCTGGACAGCAACAAGGAAGCGGTGCGGGCACGCTTCAACAAAACGATCGCGTTCGTCGAGGACTACCTGTGCAATCACGTCGTGTCGAAGATGTGGTTCGCCGACCAGGACCAGAACAAGCTGACGTTCGAGGTGGTCAAGCTGGCGCGCGATCTGATCTACTTCGGGTTCTACAGCTTTAGCGATCTGCTGCGGCTGACAAAAACGCTGCTGAACATCCTCGACTGCGTGTCGAGCAGCGAGGCCGACGGCACCGGACTTCCGACCGGCCATATCGATTGTAAGTGACGGAGCGGTAGTTCCATTTTTATTCTTTCTTGTTGTGCTAACTTTAAACTTAAAAGTTTTTTTTTCGCGTGCTGAAAACATTAAGCTGGGTCTGTGGGTAAATTGATAGGATAGATTTTTGTCTCTGGTGCGCTTCGTTGGGCTGTTTTGCCATCGTGTGTTTCCATTGTTCCGTTGTCGTTCCGAAAGTTTTGTTTAACAACATGTTGTGCTGTTGTCTAGTTGTTAGAAGCTTTCATCTTTTTTGTTTTGTTTTATTTGATGAATGAATTCGCGGGAAATCTTTAACCGTTTCTTTTTGGCAATCGACAACCGTTCATGCACGTTTTTATCATCATGTTCGTACTAACAATTGCGTCACTCACTCATTCGTCGTCATCATCCGTACTATATCATCGGGGGAATGCAAAACCAGCGGACGAGAAAGGTGCTGCAGTGCCGGAAATCGCCGTAGATGGGCAGGGTTCCCCTGGTGCTGCACCGTGCGGTAAGGGAATCTGCGTGCGGAAGGATTCATCCGATAATGTTAGCACGGGAGGTGGTGGTGGTAGTGTTGGTGGGCATTTGACGAGTGATTTTGGCATGCCGAAAAAGCTGAACCGCTCCGCGTCGACCGTGGCCGTCCTGGCAGCCATCGAGGCTACGAAGAGCACCATGAAGCTTCGCTCCGGTAGTATTCCGGAAGGGACAATCAATGGGTCCGGTAATGGGGGTGGCGGTAGCGGTAGTGGTGGTGGTAAGTGTCCATGGGATTGCCGGTAGGGCTTGTTGATTTAGTTTGTTGTGTGTTAATTGGTATTTTGTATTTTGATTTATGTTTTGTTTTTTTTTTTACTTACTGGTATAAACCTTGCACTCATAGGAAGCTTGGGATACCAATTCAAGCCCGCAGTAATGGTTTCATAGTTCACACTGTAATAGCACGCATCTCGCATGAATTACTCCATTGCGTTTTTTCCATTGTTTATTTTACATCCATCGATTATCCTTAATCCTTCCTCCTCATTGCACTCAACTCATAATCCGCTCAATCATACCAAATGAGTCTCAGTCAAACCAAAAATGATTGCGGGCGTCCGATGCTGAACATGCCAACAAAGGCATTCGAAGAATTATTTCACCGACAACTAATTGAATCTGTTGCAGATTATTATGGTGGAAGCATATTTCGGAATAGTGGGAAAGCCACTGTGTCTGACATAATCATTTGCGTCAATCTTGTTCTCTCTCCTGTCTTCGAGGAGGTGGTGGGAGAGAACTAGACCGACTACGCCTACACTCCACTCACATGAGATTAGTGAAAATGTTTCCATATTCATGGATCGATTTGCAGTTCACTTTGCTGCCCCTCCGCACGAAATTATGTAGATTAAAGGCGCTTTTCTCTATTAATTAAAGTTTCTCAAGTTTAGTTTTATTCATAGTTCCATGTACCATTTTTTTATAAGTTAGTAGAACGTTGAATATGATAGTCAACGTGAATGCGGTGTAAATTTCCTCCATTATTAGCAAATGATTTTTGATTTAAAAAAAAACAACCGAAAAGGCCCGTGTTTAGTATGCCCTTTAGCGCCTAGTCGTTAATAGATTTGTTTCTCACAATTTCCAGCGGAAGGTGGTGTGCTGCGACGTATCGGTGACATGGGCGCGGTTATGACATCGCTCACGCTCGGTCCCATCTCGACCGCCATCGTGTCCCCCACGATACAGCACCGCAAGTCCGTCTCGCAGCTCATGAAAGAGTACCCGCTGGTGATGGACACCAAGCTGAAGATCATCGAAATCCTACAGTTCATCCTGGACGTCCGCCTTGACTATCGAATCAGTTGCTTGCTGTCGATATTCAAGCGAGAGTTTGATGAAAACGAACAAACGGCGGCGGCTACGGCAGCGGCGACGGCGGCATCGATGACTGTGGGTCCACCCACCGTAATCGTTCCCGAGCCACCGACCATCGTGCGTTCCGGTGTGGAACCTTCGCCGACGGTGTCGGTCGTTGCGCCGGTCGATAGCACGACGTCGCTGGATGCAAACAAAAGCACCAGCACGGGAGACGACACCACGTCGGAGGTTTCGCTGACGCTAAGCAACAGCACGACGGGAACGATGACCACCAATGCGGGATCCGAATCCACGTCGGAAGGTCTTGGTACCATGTCGAACGAGAGTACCGCTTCGGCGGAAAGCGGAGGACACACTAGGGCAAGCGGACAGAAATCAGAAGGTGCCGGTGCTACCCATAGCGCACCGACGGCGGAGAATATTAATCTACGTCAGAAGAACATCGACCTAGAATCGATCGGTTTCCAGGCAGAAGGGATCTTTGGCTGCACGGAGGACACCTACAACCCGCTGGATCTCGATGGGCAAGGAGGTCGGACGTTCCTGCGCGTGCTGCTTCACCTGATCATGCACGAGTATCCGGCGCTGGTTTCGGGGGCGCTTCACTTGCTCTTCCGTCACTTCAGCCAGCGGCAGGAGGTGCTGCATGCGTTCCGGCAGGTGCAGCTGCTCGTGTCGGACAGTGACGTGGAGTCGTACAAGCAGATCAAGTTCGACCTGGACGTCCTGCGGCAGAGCGTGGAGAAGTCGGAGCTGTGGGTGTACAAGTCGAAGCAAACGGATGACCTGCTCACGGGTGGCGATGGCGGAGACGGTGCCGATGGGGGAGGCGCCGGAACGAAGGGTGGCAATGAGCATGGGGAGGGCAGAGCGGGTGGCTCGGGAAAGGCGGGTGGTTCCGGAGGGAAGGGTAAGCCGGAACTGGTGAAGCAAGAGTCGCAACTCAATTTCGACCACGGACCCGAGCTGAATCCCGAGCAGGCGCAGGAGTACAAGAAAATCCAGCAGATTCTGATACGCATGAACAAACTGTGCATCACAACCACGGGCCCCGATGGTAACGTGAAGCCACGGAAGCACGAGCAGCGGCTGCTACGCAACGTTGGCGTCCACACGGTCGTGCTGGACCTTCTGCAGATTCCGTACGACGAGAAGGACGACTACCGCATGAACGAACTGATGCGGTTGGCGCACGAGTTTCTCCAGAACTTTTGCTTGGGAAACCAGCAGAATCAGATTCTGCTGCACAAGCAGTTGGATCTTTTCCTGAACCCAGGGGTAAGTCCAGCATTCGTAGCAGGCGTGGCGATTCACGGTAGTAACTCATACTTTTCTTTTTTCTCCACCCTACTTTTCGTGTGCAGATTCTGGAAGCCGAAACGGTGTGTGCCATCTTCAAGGATAATCTAAACCTCTGCAACGAGGTAAGCGATAAGGTGGTGCAACACTTTGTCCACTGCATCGAGATCCACGGGCGGCACGTGGAATACCTGAAGTTCCTGCAGACGATCATCAAGGCGGAGAACCAGTTCATTCGCAAGTGCCAGGACATGGTGATGCAGGAGCTGGTTAACGCCGGTGAGGAGGTGCTGGTGTTCTACAACGACAAGGCGTCCTTTAACGCGTTCGTGGAGCTGATGCGCAACTACAGCTCCGGCACGCTGGCCGACCCAAGCCCGCTGATGTACCACATCGAGCTGGTGAAGCTCCTGGCCTGCTGCACCATGGGCAAGAACGTGTACACCGAGATCAAGTGCAACAGTCTGCTGGCGCTGGACGACATCGTGGCAATGATCTCGCACCCCGACTGCATCCCGGAGGTGAAGGTGGCGTACGTGGACTTCCTGTGCCACTGCTACATCGACACGGAGGTGGAAGTGAAGGAGATCTACTCGTCCAACCACATGTGGTGTCTGTTCGAGAAGTCGTTTCTCATCGACATCAACAACGTGGTGAGAGGTGGCCCCTTCACCAATCGGCAGCTGGAGAATTACGTCTGCAACGAGGTCATGAACATCCTGATCACATTCTTCAACAGTCAATTTTCGGATCAGAGTACGGCACTTCAGGTTGGTAGCCACAGCTTTTCTTTTAACTCTAATTTACCTTCATTACGATTACGAACTTACGCCGCAAGACGACGCATCCACATCTTCCGACGATAGAGCCGGAAAGGGAAGATGAAGCGTCGAATCGTGCCTGGGAGGTGCAACTGAACCGGATAATTGCTGGCCAACGCTATCACATCAAACGGCTACTGCGTCAGAACAGCCTGAGCGAGGTTCGGTTGCCGATGTTGAAAAAGTTGGTCCTCAGCCAGGCAAGGAACGCGTAGAGAGTGTGTTTTCTTTTCGTAGGGCAAAGCTAGCCGCGGTTGGTTCGCGGAAACTTATTCGCTAACGAAGTAGAGCTAATGGAAAATTTACCCCCTTTCGATTTGCCTCAAATTAACACGATCGTTTTGTGTTCTTTCAAACCAACAGAAACGACAGCTCATCTTTGTGAAGATCCTGCAGAACTCGTTCAAACTGACGCAGTGTAAGGATCTGTCGCAATCGCAGCGGTTCAACGTGGAAAACTGCATCCGTACGCTGTCGGAGAAGGCAAAACCACGCGGCATCGCGATACCGATCGACCTAGAGAACCAGGTGGTGAAGATGTTCAACAAGACGGCCATGCTGTCGCGCCAGACGAGCAAGTGGCTGCTGGTGACGAAGCAGGCCAAGATGGAGCGCTCGCAGTCGCAGATCATGCGCATGGATCGGAGCATCATCGAGGGCTTGCAGGACATCGTGTCGCTGCTGGAGGACAAGCTGAAGCCGCTGGTCGAGGCGGAGCAGTCGCTGCTGGTCGACATCCTGTACCGCTCGGAGCTGCTGTTCCCGCTCAACACGGAGTCGCGCAAGAAGTGCGAGACGGGCGACTTCATCCGGCACCTGATCAAGCACACCGAGAAGCTGCTCGAGGAGAAGGAGGAGAAGCTGTGCGTTAAGATCCTGAAAACGCTCAAGGAAATGATGACGATCGATTGCGACTACGGCGACAAAGGGGACCATCTGCGGACGATCCTGCTGAAGCGCTATTTCGGTCACGATTTTTCGCTCCAACCGCCCGTGGCAGCCCTGCCCTTGGGGGTGGTGGGACCGTTGGCCAGTGTCCCGGCGGTGTTGCAACCGGTGGCCAGTGTGGCAGGCGGTGGTGCGGCCGGTCTACCTACCGCAAGTGTATCGCACGGACCCGGCGCAAAGTATCTCTTTCGTGCAGGGCGGACGCTCCACGACGTGCAGAACCACCTGGACAAGGAGGGCGCCAGCGATCTGGTGATCGAGCTGGTGATCAAGTCGATCAACTCGCCGTCGATCTTCGTCGAGGCGATCGAGCTGGGGATCGCCCTGCTCGAGGGCGGCAATCCGATCATCCAGAAGGGCATGTACAACAAGTTCCTGAGCAACGATCTGAGCCAGTCGTTCTTCAAGGTGTTCTTCGACAAGATGAAGGACGCCCAGCAGGAGATCAAGTCGACGGTCACGGTGAACACGTCCGACATGGCAGCGAACAAAGCGAGCGAGAGCAAGGTGGAAGGGAAGGACCTGGACAAGATCGGCCAGCGGAAGAACGTGAACAAGGTGAACGGGATAGTGATCACGGAGGACTTCAAGGAGGAGCTCCAGAATGCCGCCCTCATGACGCAGCAGTCGTACATTAACGCGCGCAATCTGGCGGCTGCCTCCGACGGGACGGGCTCGGACAATGGGGACGAAAGTTCGCTCATGAGCATCGGCAGCTCGGCGCTGGAGGACATCCTGGCGGAGAAGCTCGAGAAGCACAAGGACAAGGACGAGAACAACAAGCTCTCGAACAAGGTGCTTGTGATGCAGCCGATCCTGCGCTTCCTGCAGCTGCTGTGCGAAAACCACAACCCGGAGCTGCAGAACCTGCTGCGCAATCAGAACAACAAGACGAACTATAACCTCGTCTCGGAGACGCTCATGTTCCTGGACTGCATCTGCGGGTCGACCACGGGCGGGCTGGGGCTGCTCGGGCTATACATCAACGAGAACAACGTGACGCTGATCAACCAGACGCTCGAGACGCTCACCGAGTACTGCCAGGGGCCGTGCCACGACAACCAGAACTGCATCGCGACGCACGAGTCGAACGGGCTGGACATCATCACGGCGCTCATCCTGAACGACATCAATCCGCTCGGCAAGAACCGGATGGATTTGGTGCTGGAGCTTAAAAACAACGCCTCCAAGTTGCTGCTCGCCATCATGGAGTCGCGCGGGGACAGCGAGAACGCCGAGCGCATCCTGGCGAACATGAACCCCAAGCAGCTGATCGACGTGGCCTGCCGGGCGTACCATCAGGACGAGAACATTCTACTCCTGCTGAACCAGAACGATGGCGGGAGTGGTGGTGGAGCAGGTGGAACGGGAGGAAGTGGAGGTGGGAGCGGTGATGATGGGTATGGGAGCTTGCGGAGCGACGGACTCGGCGACGACGGGCAAGACGACGACGATGTGGGCGTGTCACCGAAGGAGGTGGGCCACAACATCTACATCCTTTGCCATCAGCTGGCGCAGCACAACAAGGAGCTGGCGGGATTGCTGAAGATCGACACGTACAGTGGGGCGGCGAACAGTGGCACGGTGGCAACGACGGTGGCGCCGGCGGGGGCTGCCATCGGTCCCGGGCTTACCTCTCCGGCATCCAGCCTGGGCGGATCGGGCGTTCCGGCGACGGTTTCGAGCGCTACGAGCAAGGCGAACAGCAAAACCAACCAGGCGCTCCTCTTCTACCAGACGCACACGGCGCAGATCGAGATCGTGCGGCACGATCGGACGCTCGAGCAGATCGTGTTCCCCATACCGGAGATCTGCGAGTATCTCACCAAGGACACGAAGGTGCGCGTGCTCAACACGGCCGAGCGGGACGACCAGGGCAGCAAGGTGGCGGACTTTTTCGATCGCCACGAGGCCATGTTCAACGAGATGAAGTGGCAGAAGAAGCTGCGCGGTCAGCCGGCCCTATTCTGGGTCAGCAGCTACATGTCGCTCTGGAGCAACATCCTGTTCAATCTGGCCGTGCTGATCAACTTGATCGTCGCATTTTTCTATCCCTTCGAAAATGCTGTCCCAGGTGAGAGCCATCAAGTTGTGGAGGGAAGATGAATTTTATTTTTAATTAATAAATTAACACCTTTCATCGGTAGAATTGAGCTTCCATCTGTCCTCGCTGATATGGATCGTCATGTTGGTTTCGCTGGCGATCGTCATCACCCTTCCACGGCAGTCAGGCATCAGGACGTTCGTGGTGGCACTGATCTTGCGGCTGATATTCTCCTGCGGACCCGAACCGACCCTGTGGCTGCTGGGATGCATCACCGTCGTGATGAAGGGCGTGCACATCATCAGCCTGATGGGGAACTACGGAACGCTCGAGAAACACTTCGTATCGATCATCACGGACGCGGAGTTGCTGTACCACTTTTTCTATCTACTGTTCTGTGTGTTCGGTGTACTGCTGCATCCATTTTTCTTCTCCATTTTGGTATGAATCCGGACATCGAGAGTCGCGGATTGAGGAAGAGGTGACATTATACTCAATGTATTTTTTGTTTTGCTTTCTTTCTACAGCTATTCGATGTGGTGTATCGTGAGGAAACGTTGCTGAATGTTATACGATCCGTGACGCGAAACGGTCGTTCCATTATACTGACGGCCGTGTTGGCCCTCATTCTGGTGTACATGTTCTCCATCATAGGGTACATGTTCTTCCGGGATGATTTCCTCGTACCCGTCGATGAAGAATACAGCGCATCAGTGACAGTTCCCGCCGATGGTGGTGCCGTGGATTGCGGAGGAGACGGTGCCACCCGCGCCAGCCACATGGTACCGCCGCCCGGGGTGATGGAGCAGGTGGTGGAACAAACGTGCTCGAAGCTAGCCGGCGAGTTGCCCGCCGACGGGGGCGGCGGAGGAGGCGACGGCGAGATGAAGGAACGCGGCTGCGATTCGATGATCATGTGCATCATCACCACGATGAATCAGGGCCTCCGGAATGGCGGTGGCATCGGCGACATTCTGCGCGCACCGAGCCGCAAGGAGACGCTGTTCGTACCGCGCGTCATCTACGATCTGCTGTTCTTCTTCATCGTCATCATCATCGTGCTGAACCTGATCTTCGGTGTGATCATCGACACGTTCGCCGACCTGAGAAGCGAGAAGCAGCAGAAGGAGCTGATCCTGAAGAACACCTGCTTCGTCTGCGGGCTGAACCGGTCCGCGTTCGACAACAAGACGGTCAGCTTCGAGGAGCACATCAAGAACGAGCACAACATGTGGCACTACCTGTACTTTATCGTGCTGGTGAAGGTGAAGGATCCGACCGAGTTCACCGGTCCGGAGAGCTACGTGCACGCGATGGTGAAGGCAAACATCCAGGACTGGTTCCCACGGCTACGAGCCATGTCGCTGGCGGCGGTCGATGGCGATGGGGAGCAGATCGAGCTGCGCAGCTTGAAGAACCTCCTGGAAACGAACCACGTCGCCGTGCGGGAGCTGATGGCGCAGATAATGGAGCTAGAAAATAAGGTAAGCAAACGGGAATCAAACTTCAACCACTGTGGACGGGCCGGTAATGGTGTCCGTTTCTTTTGTAGATGACGGAGCAGCGCAAACAACGGCAGCGGCATGCCCTGCTCAACCCGACGACATCGACTTCGTACCAGTTTTACCCGCAACTCTGATGCTCGACGTCCGCTTTGCTCGGGGACGACGCTCGGCGGAAGATGTAAAGTGTATCTCCCGGCTGCGGTCCCGGGTGGCAAAGGGCGGGGCAGCGAATGCGATACTGTGAGGGGATCGGCACTCAGTGATGCTGCTTGTGATAGGAATGGTGGGAGATGATTGAGGGCGTTAGAGAGATTTCTCGAGGAAGGATTTCTCTTGTTTTAATTTATCTTTTCCATGTACCGGAGACCGAGCGAGAGTCCAGCAGTGTTTACTTCTATCCATGTTTGTCGAGGTCATTTTGGTATTTACTGTCTCAGAGTTTTGCGGTATGGGGAAATTTAAAATTGTTACCCGTGTTTCTCTACTGCGTAGTGTGAATATGTTCTGTTATGAAACAACAAGCCTAAATGTTATAGAAAATAGAATACTGATCATAGTTAAACTATTGCACACTATTTGTCCTGTACTTTTACACTAGGGAAATGTAGTTAGTTAAAAATGCACTGGAAAAAGAACATCACAGTGCTGCACCACGACGCAGTAATTTAGCCCGTAAGGACACGCACTGCACAGGAAATGAATTACCAGGGCGAACGAGTCGCCTGGTGGGATGTGTGAAAAGTTTTTAAAACACCACACGTGGTTCTACATCCCCCTTATTTTTGTAGTAGGTTTTTAACGTTGTGATTTTCGCGTACACATTACATTCTATCGCATTAATTGAAATAACGAATCTTTACCTCTATCTACTAACCCCGTGACCCATTTGAGAATCTCTGCCGACCCCACCCAACCCAAACTGATCCCACGGTATTCACTATCTTCCAGACGAACTAACAGACTGATTTTGATTCTTTTGATCCTGAGAGAGAGCTTCAACAATCGAAACCCATTTCAATCTAGTAATCCTTTCGACAATAATTGTGACTGAACATCAATAGGTTGTATATTCCTTTCCTCACTAGCTGGGGGACTTGGAGATTCGCCGCCTACTAACTGACAAAGATTACTTTGTTTCCTACACAAGACACAACATTTCCCACTGTACTCGCTAACTAGAAATTTAGACTAAAGAACTTGAAGTGAAATGGATTAACACGCAACGAATAACTATTAACCCTGTTGCATTGGCAACTATCACGCACTAATATTTGTTTCAACACCCTCTCGATGGGAAATCGCTTAAAATGTGCTTTGTGATATTGTTGCTTTTTTTTTATAACGCATTCGTTCGTTCGTCAATATGTCGTTATTAGTAGAAATGCTTTATGTTGTTCCTTTTCTTTCCAAATACGTATCTTTACCCCCGAAGGAAAACTACTATATGACGGAATTAGGTCGTCTTCATCGGTCGTCGTCGTCGTTGTTGCACCGGGGACAGGGTTCGGCTATCAGAATGCACACTTATTACAATGTACATGTACGTTTTCTAGCGGTAAAGAATATTGTCCGGTGATATTATGAGCCAATATCAAACTAATGATGAACATGCGATTTGATTTGAGCCACCAATCGATTGCAGCTGAACAGTCAAATTGAAACATCCGTTGTATAAGTCAATCGAACAAAACTAATTCCCAAAATGATAAGATATGTTGGCGAAATGGATACCACGAACTAAATCTTTTTCAATCGTTTTAATCGACCCGACATGACTGCATAACATTACTGTTTGACTTGAACGGATCATTTTTCCAGTGGAAAACTGCTCTACATGAGTGAAACCTTACACGGAAAGTGCTTAGCTGCGGAACAAGAAAAGGAAAGTTGTATAGTTTAGTTCTTGAAGGACGGCAGGAGTTTGTGTCGTCATCGTTACTTCTGCTGCATGAATTACATTGAAAATCTATTCAAGAAAGATAACGGAACGAACATTTTGCGTGTTTTCTAGTTTGTATTTTATTTAATTTTAAATTTTAGACAGAAAGAAATTCTAGTTCGAGTGAAGCTTTGCTCCACGAGAAAGAAAAGTTCGGATATGTACAAACGGAGCCGATTGTGCTTAAAATCGTAGCAATGGATACATATTTTTCGATTATCAAAATCCGATCAGGGGGAGAAGAAGTAGAGCGTTTCATAATTGTTCCATTTTGCGTACGCGGGGCTATTGGGAACTCGAATAGAAAAAAAGTAAAATGGATACAGAATTTAAAAAGAGAAAAAGTAGCTGTACTGTTGCCTTGTAGCAGGACGAACGGTAATTTATCGTGGTTTATTATTACATATTCCCACGCTTCATGGGATTGTTTAATGAGTGATCGTTTGGAGTTAAGATCGATGAAAACGGAAAGAAAGTGCAAGAACAGTGTGTGTTGGTTCGTTTGCACCGTTGCCTAAGCGCCACCGGTTTCCTAACACCTTACACCCTACTTTACATCAACTACAGCGCAGTGGATTAATCACAATATGGTTTTGGTTTGTTGTGTTCTTTCGGCTAATTTCCTAGCTGCTATTAGATAGCGTCACATAGATTTACTGCTCACATGCGCCTCTTTTCACTTCTCCTTCTAGCGAGTGTCCTGGATGGCTGCTTTGCTGTTCCAGTACAAAGTAATTGATGTTTGCTTCTGTCTTTGGTATGTTCAAAGTGGCCCAAGTGAATGAAGAGCGTTGTTACTTTATTACGATTATAATTTGCTAAAATAAACTGTTGGTATTTTGTTTGCTTTATTTGTATCACGTTTGTTGGTGGTTTTTAACCACGATGTTGGGCTTTTTTCTATGCTTATCAAACGATGACTTTGGCCGAATAAAACACTTCCACGTCGGAGACATGGATGATGCTGCTCCACGCAAGCAAAAAGCGAAGGCAAGGATTTTCTTTTTGTTAGCGTGGACTCAAAACGAACGGTTCGGGTCGTTCGATCGCTACAATGTTTGCTGGTGCAAGTTTTCTTAAATGCAGGAAAGCAACATTAGTTTTTTCAGCTATCAATTTTGCAGCTTTTTCAATTTTCAAATTATTTTCTTACTTCTTTGCTTTGACAACGATTTTTCCAAATGCATTTTACGCCGTACGTCTTTCTCCCGAAAGTTAATGGACAGCTTTTCTTTATCAAAATTGAACTACAATTCCTAGGTATGCGTATGTATCAGTTTGTGCGATTTCTTATCATTTATTCAAGTCGCTGCCAAGCTCCAGTTTCATCCAGGGATCATCGAGACCTTGGGCTTTTTCCATTTCCCAATTTTTCTCTTAAAAATTGTATCCTATTGCTGTTTGATTTATGATTTTTGTGTTCTTTTGCTATCCTATGATAGTGACGCGTGCGGTTGCGTTTGTGTGTGTTTGTGTGTGCTGGCCTTGATCGTGCCCTTCAGAGGAAAGGAGGTATGCGCCACGATCAGTTCTCGGTTTACCTCGCTGCTCGCGCTTCCCCAGTGTGGAGGATGTGTGTGTTTATAAAAATGAGGCAGTTTACATTTGCCCATGGTTTCCTTGGCTTCGCTTGTGTTAAGTTTTTTTTTTACCTACGTTGACCACTACCGTCCGCTGGGACTGCATCTAAATATTTCTTCTTATTTATCTACGTCGACATTCGTGGACACCGTGCCTAAGACATCAATCGGAGTATTATGGTCTGGATCAAACTACTCTTTTTCTAAGCGCCACGAAATTGACTCCACTCCTAGAACAGTTCGATCGAAAGCCTGCTTACAATCGTCTACCGGTGCAGCTATTACTTGGCGGTTTGTACTCCCGTCCCGAGTGCCATCTAGAATGACGGATACAAATGCACGACCCATGTTTTCCCATGCGTCCTTCGAGCCTCAAATGCAGACTAATAGTCCTATCCCAAACATTTTGAACTAAGTTGCTTAACTAGGATCAGGCCGGCTTCAGAGGAGAACCAGCTGCTCTTGGCCGTTAAGAAAAAAAAACCAACACTACATTAGCGTACAGTTAGCTATCAGTTCAAATCTACAAGTGTGCCAACCAAAGTGGGTTGAGGATTTGTGTCGAAATTGATTTAAAAAAGGCTGATGAATTGCTGATACAAACACCAAGATAAATCTCTATGATTCCCTGAAAGACCTCTAGTATGAAAGTGCAAGCAACATCGGATAGATACTAAAAAACGGAATGAACAAAAAAAGAAAAGAAAATTAAAGCATAACTTTATCATTTCGAATTAGTAAAATCATATACGTATTTATTGTGTGTTTATGAGTAAGCTTCCGAGGGACATAAAATAAAGAACCCCGGTCAGAGACTTAAAATTAAAAACATATACTGCTTACGCGAGTTTAGCGCAAGTCCGCTTTCCGCTGGAAGTGTGTAGCATTTGCTCTACACCCAACAATTTGCGTGCGTGTGTGTCTTTGTATGTGTGGTATCATACTTACAGGAACTAATCCCAGACTGACCCCTTGCCCTGACGCACCTTAGTATCGATAGTAGTAAGACGAAAGTCGTCGCTGAAAGCTTTGGGTTACGTTTTCGATTGGCCATACCTTCCCTGCTGGAGAAGAAGTCGATAGTTTGATTGATAATGTTGTGATCAATCACTGGCGTTGAAAAAAAATTGTGGTGTGTTTCGTTCCTCCTAAATCCGACCAGGACATTTAAATCGTTTCTTCCTTATCAGTCCAATCCTCTCCATCTCTCATCACTCATCACTCACCAACTGTAGGGTAAGGTAGAAAATAATATACTTTCTCTATGCGCTGGCTTGCGCAATAATAATATGCTTTCCTTCACCCCGTTTGCCGGGTCCTATATTATCGGTTGATTTCACCACTTTCCATGCACCATGTGGATAGTAGACACCACGTTTGTCGCCGTTCGCCTATCCGTTCACCAAAAGCGACCCAAGCGAGTGTAGATTGCATTCAAATGGCGCACCATGTTGTTCTTTTTTTTTCTCTATGTTTAAACGCTAAATCAATCTGTGCCGATCCGGTGGAACTGAGAACGGACACATCTCCTGAGGGCTGGCGGTTCGTACGAATGCGATACACGATGAAAAATGCTTCAGTAAGTAGAAAACGGTAGAGCTAGAAACGTCTCGCGACGACCCGTGGAGTAATTGTTTGTGTTATTTTTTTCCCCAAATAAATCATTAGCTCCGGTTGATGCGTAAAATCACTTCGTGCGGCGGTGAAGTGGGAGTGCGTGTGAGGATGGATTGCCTAATCGATCCGCCGTTTCCAAATTCGTTCCTTCCTATTCGCTCGGGCGGCGATGCTGCTTCTTTCCTCCATTCGTCAAACGCCGTCCAACGGTTGCTACCGTTGCAGTAAATATTATGTGTAGATCTGGAAAATGATCAGGATGCTCAGGATGGTGCAGATAAAGCAGATGAGCACCGGCAGGATGACGATGAAACGGAACGATCTAAAACAGAAAGATAAAGCGAATCTCCGTATCAGCGTTGCCCGCTCTCTCTCTCTCTCTCTTTTGGTGCACCAACGTCATCCTTACCTCCACGGGCCGTCGGCCGGATGTCAAAGGTCACCGGCATCGTGTTCCGGATCGAGCTGGTTGACCGAGTTGGCGTTGGACTGGAAGAGACTGGTGCTGACCGCGTCCTGCTGATCGGAGGACGTTGTGGTCCCCTTGCCACCCGACGCCTGAATGGCTGATTTAGCCGTTGCAGCGGAGCGTTTCGATTTCCCTAGTAGCCAGAAAAACACTTTTCCCAGTTTGTCCATGTTTGTCGTGGCAGTCGACAGGGCGGATGATCGGCGGATGAATGGACGGTACAACAAATGGATTCGATGGTGGATGGTGGATGGAAATATGCGTGCGTTCATGAAGTTTGACAATGAACAGAACATACGCAGCAAGCAACGTGAGGAGGAAAAGTATCAGGAAGGACAAGACAATACAGAAGCAGGAAATAAGGAAGTATAGGAGGGAAAAGAACGAGGGTCGCAAAGAAAGGAAACAAAATAAAAACAAGAAAAAAAGAAAATAAATAAGTTACAAAAAATAATCACTAGCAAAATGCACACAATCAAATATGTAAAATATGTGAATAATTGTGTTGAACCATTGTTCATCCAGATACTGTTAAGAAGATTTTATCAATACAATGTAAGCAACAGGGTCGTAATTTGAGCGTGTTTGAACGATCGTAACAATACTATTGTGTTTTTTTTTTACACAAATAACTTGATGTGGTGAACAAAAAAAAAAAGGGAAATAAAGAAATGCTTGAGCTCGTGCTACGTGCCACTCTTCTGGTAGGTTCCGGTTGCTTGTCTAAGGGATTTTCCTCGCTTGATATGCTTGATGGCATGAGATGCTGGAGTAATCATGCTCGACGCCCCTCCCCTCTTCCTACCTACCTCCCGAGAAGCACAGACACCCTTTGTCGTCCGTGGTGCAGTCTTTTTTGCCACTGTTCAGCTCGCGGCTCAGCTCGTTCATGCAGCGCTGGTAGTAGTCGTAGTCCTTCAGGTACCAGACCGGCGGCCAGCGGTGCTCGCGCAGATAGTCCTGATTGTCCGGGTGCAGGCCCTTGAGACTGCGCGGCGAAAGCCGGCAGATGCTGTTGTAGTTGACGCACAGGTACGACATGCACCATTCGGCGAGCTGGTGCGCGTTGTGCAGCTGAAAAGAATACCACCAATGAGCCGAGAGTTTTCCGGAGGCACTGCAAATAACAAAAAAAACGGAAGACGTTACATACCTTCACCGGTTCCAGCAGGCGAAGGCAATGCTCGACCGCCTCGCTCGTTTCGTTCTGCGACATGCGCAGCAGGTCCTCGATCACCCGGCACTCGACCAGATTCAGCAGCCGGGGTAGACACAGCCGGTTGGCCAGCTCGAGCAGATTCAGGCATTTGTCCGCCGAGATGGGCGGTATCTCGTCGGTGTACAGATAGCACAGCAGCTTGTGGAACGTGTACTCCGTCACACCGGGAAGTACGATCTGGAAGGAGAGGAACGGAACTCAATCAGTCACTCGAACACTTACAGATCTACCGGTCCACTGAAGGTCTTACCAAATTGGCATGCGCCTCACGGAAGTCGCCATTCAGCATCGCTTTCATCACATCACAGCGCGCGACCAGCATGGCACGGTGGGCCTTCAGGTGGCCATCGTCCAGCTCGAACGTGATATCACCGAACACACCGTTCTGAACACAATATTTCTCCAGATTTTGTTTCATACACTGCACACACAAAAATTAAAAGGAAAACCCTCCGTCAAGTGAAACCAGATCACATGCGCTGCTTCTTGCTATTCCTTACCGTTGAGTAATGTTGAATCGTTTCATCGTTCATGAAGCTTTGATTCGCCTGGGTGTTGGACAGGAGCACCATCAATTGGGGCAGTTCCAGAAACTCGGCCGCCTGTCGTATTTCCTGTGCGTAATACGGAATCGAAGAAAACGGAAGATTATGCCGTGTGTGCAGTTTCAAACCGGAATGGTGCTGGTGTTCTCCAGTGGAAGCCACGAACAAGATACACTAATAGAATTCTAGAACGCAAGAATATCTAGAGTTTCGCCATAGGAAAAGTTATGCAATCACAGTATTATAATGTCGATACCAAAAAGGAGACGGTCTACACTAGTTATACAACAGTGTTTCATTGGTTAGTATGTAGTTCAAAAATATTGTTCTTAGTGGCAATCCATCCGCGGCGAAT
Source organism: Anopheles atroparvus (assembly GCA_914969975.1). Lineage (NCBI taxonomy): Eukaryota > Metazoa > Arthropoda > Insecta > Diptera > Culicidae > Anopheles > Anopheles atroparvus. The sequence goes on along the minus strand of CAJZCY010000002.1, from coordinate 41,548,876 downwards.
AGAAGAAAAGTGAAAAAGACAGAAATATAAGAAGAGAAAATAGCAGTTTTACGGATACGAAAAAAAAGCTAAACAAAGTTCCTTAAGCGAACGAATAGACGTGCCTGATCACACCTGGAAAAATGGATTTTTTTTCATCTCTAACGCCAAATTAACCGCGTTCAGTTCAAGCAGAGACCGAGCAGCAAGAATCAACATTAAATGTTCAACATATAACTGCAATCAATCAATGAACAATGCAACATAAAGGACACACTCGAACGTGAAAACCGGGTTATCAAACAAAACATTTGGTTTGCTTTTGTCACCACGGAAAAGAAAACACTACAAACACAAACTAACCAAAACGTTTCAAACGACATTCCGTTCTCAACACTAGCGTTATATTACATTCACATTTTGGAGAAAAAGTCAAGCCTGTTGCATCATCGAACCGGAACCGAAAACCAAACCAAAAAACGTAAGAAACTATAAGCCATCAAACAACAACACTAGAACTGTGTCCGTGTTTCACTCGTTTGTGTAATTTCCATTTACCAGTATCAATCCTATCGACGCAGTCTGCATTCGAGTTCGAGAGCAGGCCGGAAGGAGCGTTACGTTCGTGTGGGCGAAAAGTGGAGGAGATAGATGAAAAAAATAACGTAAATGTAGGAAACACGCGACTAGACTAATTTACATTGGTCAGAAACATGGAAGGGGGGGGGGGGGGGGGCGCGGGATTTCGGGAATGGGGCCATGGGAAATGGGGAGTGTTTCCGATCTTCATAATTGTTCTCCATGTCACGTTGGATCTTGCTTTAATTCATTTGAAGGGAAGTGGATGAAACAAGTTAAGCTGCTCTGAAAAGTGATCCATTGTCCGAACTCCTTACTTCAAAAACGATATATGAATGCGTAGTGTTATAATTACAGGTACTCGTAGCTGCAACACGAATAACCATGAGAGACAAAAATGAAACAAATTTACGAAAAGCGAAACGAATGAGAGCAAACTTAAGACAGAAAAAGAAAATCAAAACCATGAAGCTTAGGAAATGAATAAAGTAAAAAGCGAAATACTCTCGGTGGAAGGAAACTTACATGCTTCGGAAGACAACGAAAATGAGACTTGTTGTTAAATGAGGAGGAAAAATCTCGCCGGAGTCGAGAGGCAATGAAAGTAAGAATTTTCAAGCATGCAAAGCGATCACCGATGGATATGAAGGAGCTGCTGTGTGGTTTAACTAGGAAAAAAAGTTTGATGCGACAACATAAAGGGGATGCAAGAAAAGTGAGATGCATAAGTGGCGTTTAGCGTGTGCAGAAGAGTGACAAAAATGATCGATTGATTAGAAGATGCACTTTTGGTGTAAATATGCATGAAGAAATGGTGTAACGTAAGCTACAATGCGCTTATTTTCAAGGTTTTGTATAGCCCTTAAACGGTCTGCACTACTACGCGATGGGGTGGCGACGGTTATGATCCGATGGTGGTGTGCTTGAAAGCCACGCCATACTGACCTGCAAATCCAGACAGTCTCGGTCGATCGTGCCGGTGTAGATGAACTTCAAGCACTGCTGCATCGCCTGCGGTGTGATCACCTTGCTGATCTGGACAACTGTCTGCGTCTGCGTGTAGCTGTGCCTTCCACTGTCGATCTGGGAAGGAAAAGGATACCGTTACCATCGCCTAGAGCCTTTCTGTATTCCCATCCCCAAAACCGGTACTCACCTGGAACACTCTAATACTTTGAAACACGGGATGGTGCAGCTCCCGATAGAGATCTTTCTTCGGTTCCACCGTTGGCAATGCCTGATAGCTGGATCGTCGCTTTAGCTGCTCCCACATACTGCGAAAAAATCATAAAAAAGAAGGGAGGGAGAGAGAGTGAGAGAGGGAAATGAACAGGAGCAAAGATTTGGCCTTAAAGCCTTGCTTACCGGTTTGGGGGAGCTTTGTTCTGTTCGAGCCGTATTAAACACTCCGTGTCCTCGTTAAAGTCGGCCGTCGTCGACTCGCCGAACGTCGAGCTGACCATGCTGGATTCGCTGCTACTCCTCGCGCCAATGTCGCTAATGTCCATCGTTAGTAACCTTGGGACAACAAACAAAAGAGGAAGCCAAAGAACGGGTACCGCCGCTTAATAGATTTCGATGTTCGTTCGGGAGTGAGCGGGAGAGAATATAATTGGAACTGTTTGCTAACCTATGAAATGCATTAGAACTACTAGCTAACATAAATCTATGTACGGAAAAACGTATAGTACCGACAATTAATACTAGATCTGTATAGCACTGGGAATTGAACATGTTAAGCATGTCCTTCGTATGCGTGCCGGTAATGACGGTTACTTCCGGCGGCGGAGGTTTCGGTGGTCGGAATGGGGCCTGAAATGTGGAGAGAAAGAAGGAAAGAAACCCAGAATGTGTTAAAACATGCTCCAGTTCCGCGAACTCTGGGTTGCGGTGACGGTTCCCCTTTTTTTACCTGTAGCAGTGGCCGCTGGACCCGCTTCAAGTTCGTCATCCAGAAGCGATGCTCTCGGCGCGCGATAAGGGCGGCGCGGATTGCGTTCTCGAACACCTCGTTCACGCCAAAGTACGTGAACACGCTCGTCTCGTAGTACGCGACGCCGAGCTCTTTCGCGACCGCGCGCGCCTCGTCCGGCATCACCAGGTCCGATTTTCGGGCCGCCCGCACGAACGGGCTCCGCTCGCCAAAGTAGGACAGGTAGGTTTCGTCGCGGTACATGTACCGCAGGTCGTTCTTGCACCCCACAAGGATGACCGGCGTGTCCGGGCAGAACTTGCGTATCTCCGGGTACCACATGGCCCGGCAGTTCCGCAGCGAGACCGGATTCGCGATCGAGAAACAAAGCAGCACCACGTCGGAACTGGAGAAAGGAAAGGGGACAGTTAGATGAACAGTTAGAAAAGGCACCAACCATCCGTTTCTTGATACATACCGACCGTAGGCGAACCGTCGATCTTTATCATGGTCACCAAATGTGTCCCACAGGCGCAGGGACACGTTTACTCCATCCACTATTTCCCAAGATCGTTCCAAAACCTGGTGACAAAAGATACAAAGTGTGGATAATGTAATTATAAAAAAGATAATAAACGTTTTTCCCTGCCCCATGTATTAAATTTATTATCCCCACGGATTCTATCAATTTCAAAATATCAACACCATTAGTCAATAGACAGTATAATATTTAGATTCGCCTTGATCAATCTATTCATTCGTATTTAAGTATACCACCGCGATCACTGGTTAGGATCGATGGAATAATGAATAGGGGGATGCACCAGAACAGTGCATCTAAATGTCTCCCGGCAATAGCGACGGAAAACCGGGCGCCAGCAAACACTCCTCCCATCACGACGACGATAGAAGATTAATCGTCGTCTTGGTGCAACGGTTGCAAAGCAAACAATCACTTTGGGCACGATCGCCCGCGATTGGTTTTCTCAACTGCGCCATAGTACAACAGCCTGGCACTAGGGTGAAAAAAAAATCCTCTCAGTGCATACGCGGTGTCGGTCGGTCGCGAAGTCGTAATAATAGTAATGCCCCGTTCATTTGTATGCGATACCGTCGATCGAAAGCAAATAAACAGCGAAACCGGGGATAGAATACTAATCATCGCGTCCACTGTGTCCCCGGTTTAGCCTGGCGGTGAGGTGGATGTCTGGGTTTCCAACGAAGAATGGGCACGTTGGAGACGGCATGATAAACGCTGTCAGCACCGTCTCCGAATCTTCTAACCCGTGCTAAACGACGAGACTGACACACTCTTTGTCATCGGGATGATAGGGTGAGGTAGAAGGGGAATATTTGATAATATAATATTCTTAGACGAGAGGAAGCTTCCCGTTGTCGAGTGTGATGGACAGATCCGTGCCAATCCGTGCTGACTGTGTGTTACTGGAAAAACAAGGATCGAATTTCGGTCTTGTCCTACTTGAAATATTGCATTCGAGTTCCGTCTAATCGATGCGGGGTGTCGGGGCCGCAACGAAGATACTTATTTTTTGCACTATCGCCAATCTTACTCTCGAACAACGGAAATGAATGACATTAATCCGGGGTTCCCCATCTGTTAAGTGGCACGCCGAATTTGTACAAACCATTTCGTTTTATGTACAACACTACATAACAGCTGGGCTATGCAACTCCCCAGACCCACCCTACTGCTGGCCGTACGAATATTAACAGCAGCCCGTTACTGCTCGAACGAGAAGTTTAAAGTTTCCTTTTTCTTTCACTTTTGATCGACTTAAATGAACGCCATTCATGAAAGCTGCTGTTTGCGTGCGCTCCCAAGCCAAGATTGCGAAAAGAGCCAACGTCCGGACGGCCAGACGAAGAAGAGCGTCTCCGTGCCGGGACGGTATCGCATCGTAAGAATCGAGCACGATGGGGTTTCGCTCGCGCGAGAACGATCCGAAACGAAAAACGATCCTACGAACAAACCATTCCTTTCGATTCCAGCAAGAAAAATGAACCAGCAAGGGAAGAAAAATAATCCCTTTAAAAAACATTGTACTTTCTAATGCTGGCAACTTTTCTTCGTAACGGTACCATGCGTTGGCACACCTCCTTCCTCCTTCGTTTCCCAGAACACAAGAACACAAAGACACGAAATTCAATTCATTGGTGCTGTTCTCGCATTCCAGCGTACAGGAATTGCATATGAGAAGCCCCACACAGCGAAAAAGGGAATGAACCCTTTTCCCTGCCGCCGATGTAGAGAATAGGTGGAGAAGGGAGGGGTGCTGATGAAAAACTTTTCCATCCCTTCTGCCCAGAAGGAAGGTGGAAGCGGTTGGAGAAGACGACACGACGCCACCCGTGCTGGTGCTCGTGTCGTGGAGTGCAGCAGTCTGCTTCGAATGATGCTAAAAATAAACATTTCCACTCCCCGCTCCACCCTCGTTTGCTTTCCCAGGCGGACATCCTTCTCTTGGACGATCCTTCCTTCACAATAGCAGTAGAGATTGCAATTTTCGTTCGCCCGGCACACCAACCAACCGTAACGAGCGCACATCTCCACAGAGAGTTCCAGCACGATGGGGAAAAACGCCCTCAGATGGTTCCCGGGATCACACAAACGAATCGTCGTAAAAGGCACGGCACCGATGCATCGGATCAGGGGAGGGTGAAAAGAAAAGGGGGTTTCAGGGGAGTACCCCTAAGGGAAGAGGGAACTAAATGCATTTTCCACTGGCTGCAACTCGGCCCCAGACGCATCGGTTTTCGCTAGTATCTTTGGTCGCCCGTGCAACTTACATCCTTGTAGATCCGGTACTGGTCAATGGCCCAGACGGTTGGCACATGCGTGTTGAGCAGCTGGGACAGCGAGACGTGCTTGTTGCAGGCCCGGGCGCAGATCAGCCGCGTCTTGCCGACGGCCGTGTCGCCGACGAGGACACATTTTACCAGCTCCTGGTGTGGCTGTTCGTTGTCCATTCTTCCATGCCCGCGGGCAGCCGAGCAGTCGTTGGTCGTTCCCGGAGGGTTCCGCGTTTGCCCACGTCAATCTCCGCTGGATTCCTTTTTGATTCCTTTGTTGTTAACGGCGAAAACTAGCTTGCGAACACATTCGCGCGTGAAACTGGGGTAGATGATTTTCTGCAACGGAATACGGAAAAAAACGAAAAATATTAGGAAACTCATAAACATCTGTTGATGTCCGGACACTCTCCCGCATCGACCAAACTTTTGCTAATAGTTCGTAGATGTTTTTCTGGTTTTTTGGGAAGCGCTTCTTCCACAACGAGCGCTCGAGGAGACAAGACAGCAGGACTTGCCAAGACAACAAGACCCGACACTAGATGCCCGCCGGGTGAGATTTGTCGTTCCAACGACGTTTTGCTGAGCGACTTTGACATCTCTTCGCCACGACTAGGTATCGGGCCACATACAAGACCACATTCCTTTGGCTCTGTTTAGAAGTTGACTCATTTATGAAACATGCAACTCAAAGTTTCGCTATGACGGCAACGGCCAAAATGATGTGATGGCTAGAAAACGGGAAGAGAGTTTCCCACAAAATCAACCTTTGGTCGCCTAAAGTTGCGTAACATGTCGTTGGGAAATGACTCAACTCTTCCCGCAGCAAGTTCATTTCCTTCCTCGAGGCATTTCCTACTTTGTCGGCTTCTAAAAGCAGCCTTTCTCCCCTTCTTGCCTCAAGTGACTCCAATTAATACCAATGTATGCAAAACAGAAGGACTCGCTCTACAGTCCCGCCTCATATTTAAGCAGCCCCGATGGCACAGTTTGCGTTCGCATAATAACGCTGCACTTCTGGGAGGAAAACAGGAGGTTTTTCACAAACTCCCCCTTTAATTTGTCTAGTATATTATCTTGCGTCGACCAACAACATCAGGTACGGTAGAAAGTTGGCGTTGAAAAGATGGCGCCAACCATGACGACGGTGACGAGCACGAGAGTGAAGGAAGAGCTTTAGTAATTAGCGCACAGGTTTTGCGTGTAGCACGCCACACACTGGGTGAGACAATTTGGAGTATTTATTAGGCACGGTAATGGAGATTCCGTCGATAGCGGTTGCCGCCCCCTTGCGCCATGCGCACTTGAAATATTAACGATTGAAAGCGGACTAATGCGGTTCCTGCTAAGTGCCTATTGCAGCTGTAGTTCTAGTTTGTGGCGCATTGTTTGCGGAAGGGAAGGTAATAAGTTATTTTTGAGTCGGATTGGTTTAACGCTAAATTCCAGTGAATTTAGTTTTCATCAATGGTGCTACCATGCCATCCTTGGCCACGCATGAATGAATGAGATGACGCAATCCCAACCGGGACAACGCCACAGGTGCATGAAAGCCCTTGATTTTGAAAGCGTAATGAACTCTAAAGACCGCCCTAGTGCAAGCTACCAGGGGAAAGCACAGAGAACACTTGACATAAGACAAAACAACACTCCAGATGTCCGCGAAGGTTAGCCGGGTGATTCCAGCGAGACGACACCGTTTAGTAAGAAGGTAAGACCACCGCCTAGGATTTGCGTCATCTCCAGCGAAGTCCATCCCACGGTAGGCGGCCTGCAAGACGATGGATCCGTAGGGGAGTTTTTTTTTTTTGCTTTGTGTCCTACACTAACAACTAACTCGTTCCCATTGTTGTTCTCCTCTCCGTTACTGGCCCAAACCGGCCGAAGCCGGTTCCAGGGGTAATTTCGTTCCGACCAGCAACATCGCCAGCCTCTTTCAGGCTACACAAAAACAAATAGGCTAGATGGAAGGGGCGTCCGCCTGTCCGATAGGGCTCGGTGAAAAGACCGCCGTAAGGCAGCACCGGTTTTCGGTGGATTAGCGTAACGGAAACTAGTCTCATCCAGGTAATTCCTGGTCCTTGGCGCGATTATAATGGGGGGAGGGGGAGGGTGGCAGGTTGGCTGCTTTGAAATGGATGGAAAAAAAAACTTAGTACATAAAAGTAAATAAAACAACTCTACCCTTATCTAATCGGACGCCAGGTCCGCTGGCCCAAACAACAGATTCCGAGAAGTCGACTCATCCCTGGTCAATTTCTCTGTGGAGGGTCGCCCAACGAACCTATCAGATTAAGCCTATTTTGTTGACGAGTGCAGTCATCAGTTGATCGAGTGCTTGATGTTTGCAGTCGTGTTATTAAGCTTATCCGTTCCTTGTCACAATTTGCACCACCATTATCACCGTGCCGTAGGTTACGGTGTGCACATCACCGAGTCTCGGGCGTTCCTACAAGACATCTACGAAAGCGGACGCTCCGGAAGTGCAACACAACGATGGTCCCTCTCCGTGGTTGATAACAGATTTTACGAAGTATGACTAGGCTTTCATACGTAGTGATTTTTCAGAGGATCGAGCATCGACTTGTCATTCTGCTACCGTCGACTTCCAATACGATACACACACATACACACATTTGTTGTACTCTACCTCTGCTATCCTAGGTCTTTCAGCGTCCAAGCAAACGATGATGCACCGCGTTATCCCAACCGAGTCCAACTGCCAATTGCATTACTTCCGCCGTTCCGAGCGTGCGCCGTAGCTCGCGGCCTGAAACGTCTCAAAAACATGTGCTGCAACATGTGCAAGCTCTCGATGATGATGATGATGATGATACACCCAACACTCCGTCGAGAGCACCGTTCGCCTTCGTGGTTGTGCGGACAGATACCCGCACGTTAACAACTTCGCCAACTGGAACTGTCAACAATAATAAAGCCGTCGTGTCGTGTAGACGCGGTATGAGACGGCCGATTATCGGACAAACAGAAGCCACTACCGCGACGGGCGTCTTTCGCGACAACTTCCATTCTACTCCCAACGTCCTCCTCGGGCAAATCTCCAATGCTTGTTGTGTTTCAATCAGAAGGATCCTGGCTTCATATCCGTTTTCATCGTTGTGTTGTCGGATACCGAAAAGAGCGGCGCGGTAGCTTATCATTAGATGTCTAGTGCGACCACACACTCTGTTTCTCCGCTGCTTGCCTCGCTGATCAGATCATCGAAAGGAAGCTTCAAACAGGCGGCAGGGCAAACAAAGAGCTGGTAGATGCAAACGGCTACAAAAAAGTGGGTTAATGGTGGCAGAGGCCCACACAATCGCAGGCAGCATTAAACGGCATTGGACCCTGAAGTCCAGACGGGGAAGAAAGAAAGATTTCAATCAGTGAAAATTGCACCAAACGCTGCGAGAAATCACTGAATTGATTGCATTGTTGCAATACGATGACAAATATAAATATGCAGCAGCAGCAGGACTACCACTTCGCATTTCAGAAGAAATAAAAAAAAATTGTGAAAAGTCGGAATCGAATTCCTTTCGTCTTCTTTTACGAGACACGGCTTCGTAACTTGAAGCAAATATGCGAGGATTTGACCCACAAAGGATCTAAACCCACGACGCACTGGTTTAAGGCTCGCAGTGTCTCGCATCTGAACTACGGAGCGCGAAGAATGTTTAAAGCAGATTGCTGTAGAAAATTCCTACGGCTTGTACGTCCAAACAAAACAAACGTCATATCTGTGCCAATAAAATGTTACCTTTTATCTTCGTCCCACATGCCACATAAAGTGTTCTAAAAGTATACCAAGTTCAAACCGAGTTCACAAACACCAACCCTTCGACGCCACCCAAATGCCGGCTTCCATCCTCCCCGGCGAAAGGCGACGATTGCGCGGTCATTCACTCGGCTCAGCGGTCGGCGCAGGTTGACGCCAGGCGCTCGGGCTATACGCCGTAGTAGTCGCAACAGCCACTAAATGCTTAAGCGCTTGCCGCTCAACACCGACATTCAACGCTGCCTTCGAGGCAGGGAGATTGAGACGTGTTGTGTCCGTTGGCCCTTCCGTATCCGTTAAAAGCCTTCGAAGCGCATGATAAGCCACTCTGCTTCGGCAGACGATGACCCGCTTGTGGGACGCGAAGATGCGCAATACATTCGGAAACCTGACGATCTCATGCCGGGCATTTCATACGACGATTGATTTTTCCCCGAGTTCCCAGGCCGAGCAGATTTTATTCACGCGAGAAGCAAAACACGAATGGTTCTGTTGATGTCATGGCTTGCCTGCTTACTTGCTTGCCGTACGTGCCAAACCGTGGTGGAACAGATAATGATAATTTTGTCATTTTCTTCCACTGCCCGGCGTATCTGCGACGCAGATCTTCCACGCCGCAGCAACCAATCGCGACGTATGATCGTTTCTCTCGGCACATGATCGCGTCCGCCGTATCTGTAGGGCACGATGTCTCTCTTGCGTATAGGGGCAACAATCGCAGCCGGCCGATAGTTTACACAATGCGATCGAAGTGGCGAGATGGGAAGGAGGAAACGGGGCAGCTTGAGGGCAGCGGTTACAACAAAGCTCGTAAATTTGCCGGCTTAATGGTGTGCGGCGGCATACGGCGCCACACCCTCGCGTATCCATACGCAATCCAATGCACCCTCTGCTCTTTTGCGTGGTGGACGAGGAGCGATTTGTCAAAGCCGGTGACGCACATTCGTTCAAATTCACTTCCGCGATTGATTCCGAGCGATCCCTTGCAGATGTACGCCCGGTAATGCTTTGAGCTTCATATGCCTAGTGAATGTGATCTTGTCGGATCTCGCGACTAAGCCCCTCGACGTCTACAGCTATGGTAGTCAAATGCCTTTTTTGCTTCTTCTCGATCACCTATCCTACCCTTTGCCTTTACAATTAAAAAATTGCATTCCTGCGGAATTCTGCGACGCAAAAGTTTCACATTCACACATTCCACATTCGAAGTTTCACACGAAAACTATCCCGTTTTTGTGTGCGATTCGCTCGCGTCGAAAGGTTAATGCGGGCGTACGACTGCTCTTTCACTGGACCTGCCGGGAGGAATTGTTGTCCGAACCGGATTGTGGCGCCATCCGCCAACCAAAACATGCGGAACCCACATGTGTGTGTCTGGCAGGGTTTGGGTATGTTAATTTTCGGGGGTGCACCGTTCGCGGTTCCTCTCCACAAGACCAGCGAAACGAGGCACGCAAACCGCGACGCGGACCAAACCGTTAGTTTGGAGCTGGTACGGCGAAATCAGGAAATCTTCAAGCGGTGGTAAACAAAACCATCATGCATATCGTTGGCGGGTGGATTATGATTGGCGACACGTGTCCACGCGGTCCTCCAACGCCCGCGGGGAGTTTCTGAGAACGGCAGTGTTGTCCTTGAGTGTCAGAGTCAACGGAATTGATCCGGTACAAAAACAAATTCTGCAAGAAAACAGACGGGACAGAGAGTTTTGTTAATAAGTTCGATGCTGCCCCAGGCACACGACAGCGGCCTTGGCGAGAAACATGTTCGACTGCCCATTGCATCCGGCTCCCAACTGCGATGGGATCGGTCGAAAGGTGATTGTCTGGAGCCAATCAGCGGGGGACTATCGCAACGGAGAAGTGTTTCACCACCAGTTACCGACCATCCAGACGCGTCATATGCGGAAGTCACTGAGAGAGACATCGTGTGTACAACTTTGTTCTCGAGCGGTCGTCGCCGGTAACCGGTTCTTCGCGTCGTGACTGACGTGATTTTTGACAAGCGATTAGTCGCCACCAAATGCCGCTTTTCGATCACCGCAGCACCGCAATCAATCGTTTTCTCAAGTCATCTTCCTCGTGAGGCACTCGTTTGCACGCCGTGCGACGCGCGTGAACGATGTTAGTCATCGGCTTGACCACGCCGAGCCTCTTCCAAGAAGCCGCATCCATCCAGGGCTATTAATACTGCGAAGCCTCCCCCCGTAATCCTGGCTGAAGCAATACAAACAAATTGAGTGTTTATCGATCCACAAGACGTCCGAACGGATATTTTTAGAATCTTGCTGACTGGGAGTTTCGTTTGCTGAGCAAATCCGATCGACTGGTAATACGCATCGCCACTCCAGGCAAGTTGTCGACAATGGCAACGCTGGAACATCGCGCGGTGCCAGACATATGCGCACTTTCCGAAAGGGAGCAAAAAGGGGAACACACTGCCGCGGCGGACACTCTTTTAATCTGCCATAAATCATAAACCTTGACGAGTGCACTCGCCGGCAGACGTCGAACACCCGACCTCGCTTCCGGGACCGGGATTTAAATTAATGGACCTCAAACACCATCAGCTAGCGCGCCGGGAGAATGTAAGTGCAAGTGTAAGTGGAAGTTATTGCCCCAATGGGACGTGATTCTTGTCTTCTGCCTTGTGGTCATGTTGGTTTTTCGCTATTTTTAAGCGGCTTTTATGTTTCCATTTGCGGGTGCCGCATGTAAGTAAGTGCAGCGAACAATGTGCTTAACCCGGTTTGCCAATTGAAGCGATCTCTACCGATCCCCTCCCGTTGCCTTGGAAGGTTAACGTGGGGATGTTGTTTGCTGTTTCGGAAGCATCTCTTAGAGATCCAGTCACAACCTGCGGTCGTTGGCAATTGCAAACCAACGAAAGTTGATCGTAGAAATTTACACTTCTTTCAGGATAGTTTTTTGAGCTGTTGCTCCATGTTGTGTGCGCACTGGCTCTAATCAAGATCGATCTCGATCGCGCCCGATCCAAAAGATTCTAAAAATAACCCAACTAATGTAATAGGGAATGTATGGACGAATTGGATTCTACTGGAACCTGTTACTTCGATCTGTTAATAGACACACGCGATGTGTAGGAAGAAAGAGTTAACACCAATTTAAAAAAAAAAACGGAGTAACACCATTAGCCTTAATCAAAACTTAATCTGTCAAACATAAATGTGGATACAAAACTTTAAAGAAGTAAAATTTACATATTGGTCATAATTATATTATCCTGCCCTGCCTCACTCACAAGGCAAAGGGGTCAGAACTCGCGCATCGCATCTTCGCATCAAATTCTTCCTACATTACGAGTCCCCCCCCCCCCCCCCCTCATTCGGAGGGCGCGGGACGCATTAGTCCGTTTGTGTTTCCTTGCGCGCCTTTGGCTATGCTTTTCCAGCACATAAACTGCGCTCGGCCACATTGGAAGTGCATGTGCAAGCGGTCGGTACTATTGTTGCCAGCGAGTCAAAGTTCCGGCCCGTTCGATGGTGCCTTCGTGTGCATATTTTGTGCATGAATGCTGCATTCGTTCCGTCACAGCACCCTTCCTTCTGACCCCGTCCTCTTGCGGTGCACACCGTCGAACGCTGCAATTCTGTTCAATTATTGGTGATTATCAAGATTAATTCTATTTTTAGCATTACCCGTCCCGTGGGTCGTTCCCGTGCTGTCAGGAGATAAGAGGAGGATGGATCGATTCGCATGCAGACACTGGCGAGACTCAACATCGTCTCTGTTTCGTCCGATGCCGAGGCTGGTTGCAACCATCAACCATATCTTGAATTTTATGGTTATAAGGATTATCTTTGCGTATTGTTTCCTTCCTTTCCATATCCAGTCTGGGCCTTATGCTCGGGGGCCTGCCAAGCCGTTTCCCTTGTTCGTTTGCCCTTGCCTTTGGGGAACTGATTCGGCCAAGGGTTGGATTTTGAAAATTTTACTTCCCGTGAGTTGTAAAAAATAACAAAACACACAACATTGACGTTCATCGCAACATTTCTAACAACAGCCATCTCACACTCGTTTGCAATAACACGAACGGTTTGAAAATTCAAAGAAAGCACTTCCCAACGCTCCTAAGACCTCCATCTGTGCAGCACGTAAACCCTCCTTCTCCCCTTCCGGGCATAATTCAATTAAAGCTGGCACTGGCCACATTTTAGAACGAATGTCCCCTCCCGAGGGCGAACACCGGGGCGAGAACGAATCAGGGTCGAATTTGATTCGATTTCGTCGAATTCGTTGGATGTAATAGCGCCTTGACCACCATTACAATCGTCATAGAGCAATGCCAGATCGGTAGGGACACGCTCAATATTTATTTATTTTTAATAAAATGCTCCACTTTGCGGAAATTAAAATAAGAACAGCTGTCCATAATCCGCTATGGATAAAACGTGTCTGTTCCTCGCTTCCAGGATCAATATTTTTGGTTTGTATGAAATGTGAAACAGCATTTGATAAATATTATGATACAGCACATCAAATACCATGTCTTCCAACGACGCAAGGCATTTTAACGACCAACTTTATGCCGGGATAGGTGTGGAAAAGACTGAACTGCACTATGACTTGCCGATTCGCACCTGACCTTTAAAAAAAAAACAAAAAAGAAAAACCAGGTAGATTCCCTTCCAGTCACTTGCCATACCAGGGTGGAGTTTGTTTGTTTGCTTTTTCACATCAAAAGTGCCCTTCATCAACCATATGCGTACGGAGGTATTATGTGTCCATTATTCTAATCTTGTACACCCGTCAACCGTTAATCTGCAACTTAACTTGCGTTACAACCGGTCAAATACCCTCCTCCCATCATGGTCCTCCTTCCTGCGAGGCGGGTTTCCCCTGGGGGACAATAACAAAAAAAAACATACACAGACACGTCCGGAAGATCGCTCCACAACAGCAGTGGTGACAACGATGACGAGTAGCAGACACGTCTATTGCCATTGTTCGCCGTTTGTCGCTCCGCTGAGCACAACAATGTGACCGCACTGGCGCGGGACAACCGAGAAAACGGTGGCCAAATGTCATGTCTGTTGACATTTTCATGTTGACCGAGTTATGCGAACAAGCGAGAAATAGTTTATGCCTACCATTCCAAGTGGGCAAAACAATTGATAAAGATGTATCAAATTCCAAAGAGTCACCTAGACTTTGCGATGCTTGCTTATTGGTTTACTAGTGTATCGTAAGGTACAGAAGATTGAAAACATAAAAAAAACATAGTGGAACATAACTGCCTACGACAATTAAACTAGAGAAAAAAACATTTGCAACAAAACGGAGTGATAAAGTACAAAAACCCATCAAAAAAGAGGACGAAACAATACACTTACATCTGCCGAGACACATCCAATGGGAAAAGTCCATGGAGTCGAACCCATTAATATTATAAATTAACATTCAAAATTGTAAGTGAATTCGGAAACGTAAACCTAGTGCACAGGTCTCTCTTGTATTAGCTTACAATGAGCAAAAGGAATTTTACAAAATTTCCCGTGGCTTTACAACGACGAATCGCAATGAAAAATACTGTATCACCAAGGGCCTCCACCCATTAGGGGGGGCCATTTTCTAACCGTCCCACCTCCGTTCTTCTTCTTCACTTCTCTTCAATTTGGTTTAAAAGGTCACTCTTTTTCTTCTCATGCAAACACTCTTTCCTTGATGCAACGCAACGACTATGACGACGACGATGACCGGCAACCAAGTGGAGAACTAGCAACAACAGCAGCATGCACGGAGTGGAGTGAGCATTAATATTCATTAAATTACTTTTTATGATTCATTCGTTCGTTCAACTGCAGCTGACAGTTTGGTTTTGCTTTCTTCAACTTCCAGTTCGCTCTTTGTATGCAAGTGTTTTTATTGTGCCTCCATTAGTTGGATCCATTAGTTTACCCGTTTTCCAACCCGATGGTTAATGCAAGGCGTTAGAGAAAGCTTTGAGAATAGCTATCCACTTGGTACGGTTTTTTTTTTTACTCGCAAAAGGGCGAACTACAGCTAAAGAGCAGCTAATCTTCCGTCATTAGACATCCGAAGCAGTATTCATCAAGCACCATGGTCAACCGGCAAAATGGTAGGTCGTCTCGGATGGACCTCCAAGACAAAGAAAGTCGAAACCGAGCAGCGGAGACGATCTTCTAACTCACTAACCGCTTCCGAGCGCCGTTTGATTTACTACTTTCACTTGACCAACTCTATCTCGCGGTGCTTCTAGTAATTCCGCCCGGCGCCGTATGACGCGCGTTTCTGGGGCGTCAAAGGAGATTACCTTCCTCCCACTCCCTCACCAGTGATGCAGGGGCAGCGTTTTACAGCCCGCCAAGTAGCAACGCTCAAAAAGGATTAGTTTGTAAAATGGTATGTACACGAGCAGCGCATTTGTTTGCTTCCGTCAATCACCGTGTGTTGCCGGTGGCCCTGCCAATGTAAGGGGTTGCTCGAAAATCAGGGTCGGAAAAGTGTGTGCTGCCGGTGCACATGGAAAACAAATCGAAACTCGCATGCCTTGTTTTACTTCGCGTTGAAAAGCAATTGTTCTGGTACCATCGAGGAAAAAACCATCTTCTGATGAAAGTGCCTTCTTTCCCACTACATGTCATGAAAATGGAAATTCCCCAGCCTTCCATTACTTGGCACTTTCGTTCTCGATTTCATCTCGATCGAACGAGGTAAGGTATTTTAATATTCATGCAGCGTGTCTCAAAAGGAATCCTTTTTTTCGCTCACCATCGACTAGGATACGATGGAAGACATGAAAATAGCAAAAACGATGGACAAGACAGTGTCACAGGATGATCTCGAAGCTGCACTTCGCTTCGCTGGAGAGGGTTCAGTTTTCACCGTCGCCCAATAGAGGGATTTTCATTCATGAAATATTCCTCACTGGTTTTCCCGCTTGGGGGCCGCGTGTCCCGATTCCAAGGGGCCTGGTAAAGTAAAACAAACCTCCACACAACAGTTGATAAGCGATTGTGTCACACAGGATCAGCTGAAAGGAAGCCACATACTTTTGCTTGACTGTTGGGGTTGTTTTTCGCCCGTCAAGCTACCTGAACGTTTTGAAACGTGATGGTGCACCCCTGACGACGCTGTGTTATGCCGGAAACCCTACGGCCTCCTTGAAGGGGCGGGCTCGAGAAAACGTTGGAGCAACGGATTACCAAAGGGGAACGCGACAACGAGGATTAGTCAGCCGCAGACTCTGTCGCCCATGTAGCTTCAGGGACCTAGAGACTGGAGAGAGTGCGAAAAGGATAGAGCTACGCGGGAAGGAGCTTGTCAAGGACGAAAACGAAAGCGAAAAGAATACCTCCAACGCGACCCTCCACACCGGGCGGCGAACGGTTTCCATCTGATTTTCTTCCGCTTTTTATTCTGCGATCTTACTTACTTCTTCCACTTGGAAGGAAAAGCTATCCGGCCCAGGCCCGCCCTGGCGTAAGGGAAAAGCGAATCATTAGTGGGGTTTTCCGCGTGACGCTAGTCGGGAATTTTGCTTCCCTCCATTTCGCGTTCGATGTTTGGTTGGTTCGTTGCGTGCTACTTTTTTCCAGGCAACGTTCCTACAAAGCCGCCGTTATGTTGCTTCAAAGTTGAGTTTGTTTTCTTCACGACAGATTTATTCCACACGCTTCAGGGTGCT
This sequence comes from Anopheles atroparvus, assembly GCA_914969975.1. Lineage (NCBI taxonomy): Eukaryota > Metazoa > Arthropoda > Insecta > Diptera > Culicidae > Anopheles > Anopheles atroparvus. The sequence continues at coordinate 41,532,149 of CAJZCY010000002.1, read as the reverse complement.
TTTCCCGCTGCAGCTACGACGATGGCGTCAGCCGACCGTCTGCTTCGCGGGGCGGAAGGGATGAATGGAGAAGGCAGGCGTGGAAAGCTGCGGGTCTCTTTCGGAAGCCCAAATGAAACCGGCCCTAGTGCCTAGGAATTTGCAAATTTTTGCACTGGATTACCTCGGGTCGCGTCATCCCATGAAGGGAACCATGAGAGACAATGTCGGGTTGAAAAGAAAAATGTCCCAGAAAAACAAATGAAATAATTCGCAATTTGGCTCATTTTGACAAGCCGAATAATTTTTTTTTTTTTAACGCTTGCGAAGCGATACAGCTAGCGCATGATTATTTTCGGCTCTCGATTGTTCTTTCGTTTGCCTTTTTAATCAAATTATTAAAGCTGATTCATCGGAAAACTTCCAGCTCCTTTTCCAGCGTGGGCGCGTACCCTGAATCCAACCCACACGTGGCAACGAACGGAGGCTATTTTTAGGTCCTCGTCGACGTCGTCGTCGCCATTGTCCATGGAACCGCAAACATAAAACGCCGGCGGCGAAACGGTGAAAGGCGGGACATGAAGTTTAGCTTTTCAATTTAGCGTTCGCTCACTCGTTTGGGTTTTGTATCCTTTTTTGGCTAATTTCTAGCGGAATTGCACACCCCCGAAACGATGGGCCGTTGAAAGCATGTAGGTTTTCCATTGGCAAAACGGAAGGGTGGAGTTTTCGCTCGGTTGGCTCGTGTGCTTTCCCGTTTCCCGAGGTTAACTAAGTCATTATAACACGGCCTTCATTTTACTCTGCGTTATACGATTATATGCTCCAGTTGGTGTATTTGATTTCATTTCAAAACCTGATCGTCGCTTAGTCAACTACCATTTATTTACTTATTTGACTAAATGAATTTTCTAAACAATTTTTTACCAAAACGAAATATCAAGCAGAGCCCCGTGAATCGCGTAAGATAAACCCAAAGTCTCCATGCCATTCGAAAGCATAACTCCATCCAAAAGGAGCGTGAAGGAACCGCGGTCGCCATCCCTGAGCTCGGTGTCCACATAAATCATTCACTAAAGCTCATTAACCTCTGCCGGGGGGTGGGATTTTTGGAGCCACGGAAGGATTTATATAACCGCCGATACAGCCCAGCCCTCTCCTGGGAGTTCCACCTCAACCAGTGTTTGAGTGAATCATTTATAAGCAGAAAGCGTCTTCTGGTCGAAAACAAAAGCGCAACCGGGTGAGAAAAGCGATGAAAGTACAGAAATAGAAACGGCCCATTAGCTAAAGTATGATACATGGTGTAGTACCGTACCTGAAAATCGTTTCGATCGCTGTATGTATTGTACAGCGAAGAATAATACTACCAGTACCATTTCGCACGTGTTCCGAGTTCAGAACGGCGTACAAACGAAACCATTTGGAGAAACTTCAATTCATTTTCCCAAGCGTAACCTATCATTAGTTCCTTTTTTTTTGTGATCGTGTTGTAGTATGCTAAAATACCTTTAGTACGGGAGGGAGAAATACAAAAAAACACCCCATGCCCATTGAGTGCTTTTTACAGGTTACATGCCGAAAATAGGGCCCCGTCAATCACGCAAGGTGAAAATGAAGGATAGCATTTCTTGTGGTTCTTCTGTTAAGCTTTGCAGCAATTGGCCACACCCGTGAAATGATATACACCTACCATAGCGACATGATTCGATGCGGTACAATGTTGTAGAAGGCCCGATCAATATTTAAAGCAATGTGAATGTCCGTCCAGTTTGATTCTTTCGTAGTTTTGGAGATGCTATGGCATTCCATCGTCTGGCCACGTAAATTAGCTACTCAATATCAACACACTGAAGTGGCCGTGTTTTATCTCTTGTCGATTGCAGCAACATCAAATCGTCCTTCGCGATACGATATCAAAGGTTGCATCAAACTGTTTGCACAGACATCAGTCACACGAAACCAAAAATCTATATTGAAGCAAAAGCTCAGGCTTTCCCCGCGTGCCGTAGTAGAATGCTGAATTCATATTAAATGTTTATGTTACATATCTTCCACTCCACTCCAAAGAATCGCCTCATCGAAAGGTGACGAATCGAGACAAACGGAAACAAAAATCAATTTCTAACGCCCTCGGCTAACATTGCGCAATGTGTGCGGACCCAGCGCAAACACGAACCTAATCAAACCCTCAGTTCTGTGTGCCGGGGTGATCGTCTTCCCCGATCGAAGACACTGTTTGTCCTCAGGCCCGGTGAAACAACGCCTTGGTGGAGGCGGGTAAACACCGGCCGACTGAAAACGGCCGACTTTCTTCCCCACTTCCGCAGTGGTGAAGTGTCCTGTGAAGTAGTTTACTCTGTTAGGATAGGTGTCGAAGTTTTAAACAGCCAATAACTCATCATGTCAGAAACTGGGAAGCCAAACGGTTTATTTCGTCACGTCGTGTAACATGTCAGTGTGAGTGTTGGTGCAATAGATCATGTTTCCTAAAGCTTGTACAAGCTTTAATTTTTTGTATGCCTCGATACGAAACACTTGATCGTTAGCATCATGCTCCCAAATACCCAGTGGCAGTTGCCAACAAACCGGTGCCGGTGAAATTATCGCCTTCAGTAGAATTGATTCTACAAATTCTGATGGCGTTAGGAAGTGGGAAGGGACGAGTGCACACGAGAACCACGGAGCCTGCACACAATTGGAAGTCCACGAACGAGCCGCGCGAGGGTGAGTAGTAATATAATCCTCCCAAATCTTGGGGGCCCGTACTCCGAGTCTCCGAGGGTGTCTAGAGCACGCCCGGTCGCTAATGATTGCTAATGATTTATGCCGGGCCACTGGTGCTAATCTAAAGTACGCTGTTACTAAGTCTAGGCGCCCTAGCCGAGGAGTTTCTTGTGCAGACGTCCAGAGCTCGTTGTAAGGAACGGTGTAAGCGTTTCAGGCTCAGGCTAGACGAGCCTTTCAGTTCGACACAGGAACAGAGGAATCCACCCAGGCGATTAGCAGACTGGCCTACGGAGGAGTCCACGGAGCGGAAGAAAGGGCAAGTCCTTTTCCCAAGCACGTGCCTGTTCCCAGTCCTCCGCACTCGAGTGCGCACCTGCGAGAAGTGTTCATCTGCATAATATGCCTTCCTCCTAATGGACATCCGCCGCCGCCACCGCCTGTTGTTCTCGCATTATAAATTTGCTGCCTCCAGATAAACAACCAGAAGAAAGAAGTGGCCTTATATAGGGAGACTGTCGCTCCTCCCAAGCAAAGTTCGACAGACCTAATGGCGGGTCGCACATGGCCGGTACACACGAACACAAAACATCTGATGAGTGATGCCTGATTTGCTGCTGCGGATGTTGATGCTACCGTTGCGCGCATGTTGCGGACTTTCATCTGCGGCACCCGGCCCGGCTTCCGGGAGACGAACACGATGGCGTGTAAGAATTGGCCCGCATTATCCAAACGTGAGCCTTAGCATATCCACATTAAATGTATGTTTAAAAACAATCTTACTAGACCTCGCTGTATTATGGGCTTTTCGAGGCTTACACTCAATTGAAAACGATCAAATAAGCCTAATATTATCGCACTGAAATCTCCCTCGGATTATTGATTAAATTAGATGGCATTGGGAGCCGCTTCGAGAAATAAAAAGTGCACAAAAATGATTCTACCACCAACAGCAGAATCAAGTTCAATCGTTTGCCTTCCTTTTACTACGCAACATAACGGAGCAACTCCAAGCCAATAATCTCAGCTAAAGCAAGAGTCATTTCCTTCCACATCGAACCGACTGGTCGATCGCATGGCACGATTTTCCATTCTCCGCCGTTATTAGCCCGAGTGGAAAAACCAACGACTCGAACGATGGAAGGAAACCGATTGGGAAATGCAAGTTAAACTATCTTCAGTTGGGATTTAAACAAATCGATATGTTATTGCAAATTCGCACACTAACGTTAAGACAGAGAACAGAATAGCATTTATAATTCACGGATGATACTTGCATCCATGATTGTATAAATCCAACTTTAATGGTATTAATTCAAGGCACAAGGGATGTTTGGTTTCTTCCTCTACATGAACAACATCCAGTTATTTTGTGTCCTATGTTCATTCTCTTTCGTTCTCCATTTGCCCAACGGATGCAGTCGAAACAAATCTAATGAAAACTCGAAGAGTGACACACCCTTGGATTTTTTGCGGTCACACACGTGAGACCAGGGTGCTAATTTGTCCACAGCACCATCATTCGTTCCCTCAGCGGGTACGCTTAGAGGCGTTTTCCGTGTCAACAATTGGTTCATATTTTGCACAACATAAAAAAACCGATAAGAGGCATTACACGACGGCCTTAAATCGCCAGGCCAGTTAAAAGACGCCGGATAGGGTTAGAATCTTTACGCAGGCCCAATCATAACAAATTTATCCTAGCCGATCCGCCCGATCGTGCATTAAAATTGCACGTCAAGGAAATGGTCAAACAGAACATCGGAACCTCGCAGCAGACGTGTTGGTTAGCGAGAACATTCTAACACGCCGAACCACGTGCAAACGTGAGCCGAATTAGTTATCGTGTTCCTGGCGACTAATTGCTGAAAATGAGCGTGATTGTAAACTACAACTAACTTCCTAATGACCAACGTTATGTATGTTATGTTAGTAAAACATAGCTTTCCACTTTCTAATTTATCAAGCACTGATCAACTTCAGCTAATTCCAACCACTCTTACACCGGAAATCACATGCATACTTGAGATGGAGCCGAGTATTCTCGACACATATTCCTGAATGTGTTGACGCATAAATGTGAAGGTCTCTCGGTCAAGCGAAATAGGTCTAGGGAACATCGAAATTTCCCTTTTTTAAGTGCATTGAACTTACGGGGCTGTCCATGGGGAAACTCACCCATGAATTGATAAGGTAAATTCCAATGCAATAAATAACTCGCCATACCGTAAAAATAAACCTCATCTCGAGGGCCGCGAAGCCACATGGACTGCCTTACTTATGTGATAAACATTGCAGGCTACAATCAAGAGGAAATTAATTCGAATAATCGCTGTTTGTTCGTTTACGCATGCAATCTCTGCCCACAGGTTCTGGAAGAGCGTGACATCCTCCAGTGGATCGGACATGAAGCAGTTGCGTGTGGGGGGTTTTTTTTAAACGTTCCCCGACAACTTCCCATTAGCCAATAATGCTGATTGTGGGCCCATTACGCCACCGCTCCTCCCAGTCTGAGGCGCACGAAATCGCGCGTCCAGCATCGTCCCAAAGGTCGGCACGGGTTCTGGGCGACCATAACTTTCGGCAACCGTCGGCCGTGTTAGTGGTTTGCCCTTCTTACGAACTAAAAAAAAGCATTGCGCCATCAATCGAATGTTTGATTCAAAGCATGCCGACAACGCCTGCCGTCTGTTCGTCTGTTTTTGTTTATGTTATTCAGCATTGAGATATGATTTTTATCGATAGAAACATTCTTTTTTTTTTTTTTGTCGAATGCCTCCACTCGGAAAAGCCAAACTTTAAAGAGACGTTGTCACGCCCTCTATACGATGGTTCACCGATAACCGCGGTATCTTCTCCCCCGCGTGCAGCAGCAAGACGTTCGCTTATCAACCGTGAGTGCGTCTTTCCCATGCGATGAAGACAAGCGAAAATCAGTATCTAGTTCTCAATGCGATCACTGCCAGTACGTGTGATTGCACTTATTGCCGTCACACCAATTTCGTCCTAGTAACCCGGGGGGGCCGATTTTTGCCTAACGACAACCCATTGTTCCTTATCTCGCCGTCTCGCCGGCAACTGAAAAACGCAGCAACCAGGCAGACTAATTATCTAGACCGCTTTGTACCGAACGAACACAGTTCTCCACTCTCGTCCTCCCCTGCTGGTTGCAGCTTTGCGTGTGGAAAACCACAACGGCGTAGGAAAGCTAAGAAAATCAGCAATGCCGGCTGATAGAGGCTGAGGACTGGAAGGAGAATAAGACGAAATTTCCGGCCCTGTTTCAGTACGTTTCAGTATGTGGTTAAGGCTGAATTGTAGGGATCCAAATAGTGTTCACAAACACTAGCCATCGCCAAGGGCCAGAAAAACTGGTTCACCATGCGTTGGAGCTATCCGTTCCCTTTTGACAAACGACGCCTTCAGCCCCAGGAAGCCCCACGTAGAAGCTGCACTGTGATTGCGATGAGAAAACAAGTGGACAAATAATTAAATTACCGCCATGAATCAATCGTGCCATTGGACCATACGGACCCGCTTTCCTTTCTCGGCTCACGACACGCAATTTTTCGCACAACCAAAAATCAATCCTCACACAAACGTGCTCTTGTTGGTTGGTCCTCCCTTGTCCCTTGAGTTTTACTCCACCAGCATAAATTGCGGCGTATGCGAAATGAAGTTTTCTGTCGGACAGTCCGTGCTGTTGCTGGTGTTGTTGTGCCTGGTTGTGTTGGTCGTGATCGGAAAACTTTGGAAACCGCCAGCGAATCATTAGACTCCACCGTGCACTATACAGCATCGGATCAATAATCATGCTCGAGACCCCGGGTGTCGACGGAGCAGGTGGCACGGCGTGCCAAAGAGGCGTGCGCTTTTTAGTGCCATGATGTCGCGCACCGAGCTCGGAGGTCGACCCTTTGAAAATGGTGGAAAGCAATCGCGTTTTTCACTTTAGCATCGCCGATAATTTTTTTTCATTTTTGCAGTGAGCTGGATGGAGTCGACAATCAAAGCAAGCCTTGTTTTCGTCTAGGTGGAATGTAAAACTTTCTTCTCCTTTCTCCTCTGGATTCATAGAAAATTTGAAAAAAGAAGAAAAACATCGCTACACAGCTGGCGAACAATACGGAGCGCGCACACACACACACAAAGAACACATAGTTCCCCATGCCCCGCAATTTCCCACCAATTTTCCTGGAATGTAAATTCAATCGACGGGAACGTCACTTACAGGAACCCTGGAGCGACACCTCTGGAACTGATGTTCGTTGATGTTCTCTGCGCTTACCGTCAAACAAAACACGGCCACAACATCTGACGCACCGTCACGAACGGACGATTCCACAGGAATCCCAGCCACGCCAAGATGATTTCTCGTCTCCGTTTTGCTTGCGCACAATTTACGGGACCGTCTGCTGGGAATGGCTGCACCGTAGGAACTGGACCAAACTACGACGCACGGCTTATCGCGTTTCTAATGCACTTGACCGCAAACTAGCGCAAACTCGGCTCCTGTCCGCAGGGGACAAAGGACTGCTTTTCGATCAAACACGTTCTGATATTCGACGAGCCTCCACCACCTCCTGAAAGAACTGCCTGATTTTCCTACTGTTTACTTTTCTTCTTGCACCATCATCACTGTGCCGTCGTCGTCGCCGTCGTCGTCGTCACTGTCACTTGCTGATGCTGCTGCTGTGTTTTTGTTTTTTTTTATCTTCTCTCCAGATACCTGCAGAATGACGGATGCTTTGCCCGGTTTACCGTGTCGCGTCCCTCGTCCGATATTGACTGTCGGCCCCGTTTCACCCGTCGTCTGGTCGTCGTCGCAGTACCGTTGTTCTGGCGACCCACCACCGAGGAAAAGAAAAGACCGTACCGTCGAACCGCGCGTTCAGCGAACTAATGACCGATCGAGAAAGCCAGCAACGCGGCACAGCAACCCGTTGTGTGTGCTGCGGTCGCGGATTCTCCAGCAAGCGGGAGAGTGGGAGCGAGAAGGCGCACGAGAGCGAGAGAAAGAGGGTGAGAGATAGATAATGCTATGCTCTCTCAGTTTGCGTGTTTTCCTGCATTCGATTCGCCGCCGCATATACCAGGACGACCAGAACGTCAAACTGTCTGGCGGTGGGAGTAAGATGGAAGCACAGGTGGGCCTTCTCTTTGACTACGGGAACAAAGAACCGTTAAAAGTAGCAAACTGGCATGGAGACGGGTGACGCCGCCATATCTGTTGCGAAAGAGCTAGATTTCTTGTTCGTTCATCTCACCGCGACGCGTCGTAATTCGCCAGATAGCAGCGAATTCCACCGTCACCGTCGCATAGTCCCGATACCGTTGAAAACAAAAACAATAACGTAAACAAACTGCTTCCGCGTGAGAGAAAGAGAGAGAGCGCGCGCGGTACAGAAAAGTGTGAGAGAATGTCAGCTGACGAGAGAGAATTCACCTGGTGAGTTGCTGTGAGTAAAACATCTGGACATTCGTTCAATTTAGTCCACATTCAAACCATCACTGCGTTTATCGTACCGGTTTGAAGCTAGGTTCAAATTGAACGGTATTTGTAAGTAGATTCGAAATTTATTTTACCTATCGTTGTTTGAAACATTATTTACCCAATTAATGTCATCAATCACCAGCACTCTAGTAAAACAACGCAGTTGTTCCGGGCAGATGTTAACCTTTCTTTGTTGTTTCCGATGCCTTTTGAATAGTTTTTTTTCTCATTTTTAAAATTCCGCACGTCAATCATACAGCAATCGGTTCCTTCAACTTGCTATCTGCTTGAATCGCTTTGATGGGAGGGATGCTACCAATGATATTTGGCGGCGATAATGCAACAGAATCCCAAAACATACAAACTGCTCGCTAGATTAATGTTATACCCCTTCAGTTTTCTCTCCGCAAACTTCCTTGTTCGGTAAAAAAGAGTTTAGTAAACACATAACGCTAGGCAGCCCGATAGGAGGGCGTCAGGGTGTTGACGGGGACGAACGATAACATTCACACACGCTTACACAGTTACTGCTGTTTAGTAAGGAACGGAAATACCACGCGAAAAACAACGGAAATCCAACACATCTAGTTTTGTTTTGTTTTTTTAAATTTCCGACCACCGACAAGAAAAGAGTGTCGAATCAATGGGAGCAAAAGGAGGTTAATGTTAACAATCTATCGCTTAAAATGATCTACAATCTACAATTACCAAGTAGTGTGTGTTTAAATGGACCGTCAGGTTCTATTGGTTTTGTTCGAGCTCTATCTTGGCGCTGGCTCCATTTCACCCTAGTAGTGCTAGTTTACCTTCAAAATTGGGACTAATTGTTCCCGTTGGAAACCCCTTAGATAGTGATGATATTATGCTTATGGTCACTACGAGTGGTCTGTACGGGTTGGTGGCAGGACAGATACTTCTTTATAGGAACAAGCAGGATCTATCGAATTTAAACCTTATCATAGCACAAATGCCAACCACATTTGCTTCATTGATCTACTCCGTTCAGTTTGATGTTACAAAAACCCCAGCTCCCGTGTAATCCAACCGACACGATCGTTGGGATGGAAAACGTTAGGATAATTCATTACGGGGGATTTTTTTTTTTTTTTTTTGGAAACACAAAGATAAAATTATGGAAACAGCAGTGTACAGGAACCAACGAAATAGAATTGGGTAAACGATTTGTATGCAGCAAAGATCCCATCAGGGAAAGGGGCTCTTTTCAATTAATGTTCAATCGGCGCGCTTTTACGCTTCCGCACGCAGTACTATCACGGCATCTCGGCGATTCGATCAATCATCGCTCCTCGAGGATCAGTGTTTCCTGTGGGAACAGTTTCAGTTCTTTGAGCGTGCTATCCTGCTCTAAAGTTGTTAACTGGAAGGATGTTCAAAAGATTAGATAAGTGTACGAGCAGGGATCAGCAACTCTACCCCGCTACTTACGTCTCTTCTAGGCCAGCTTGAGATCACCTTAAACTCGTCGGTCAGGTATCCCTCGGCCGTGATATAGTTCAGCAGCAGCTGCAGTGGCGTATCGACGTAGAACTTGCGCTCCAGCATCTCGCCGGACGGTGTGCGCACCCGGATCTTTGTGATGCTTTCGCCGCCATCCTGCTGCGGCTCCTCCGGGACCGTACTGCGTGCCTGCGCCCGTATCAGCTCCCTTTTCGCTTCGTTTTCCGCGCGCTCGGATTCGAGCCGACGCCGCTCGGACTGCACCATCATCTCCTTCTGTCGCTTTGCTTCCTGCTTTGCTCGGTCAGCTTCGAGGCTCTCGCGGTAGGCGGCATCCTGCTCGAGTTTCACCTGCTCCCTCGCGAACCGCTCGTTCTCCTCGCGTAGCTCAATCATCAGCTGCTCGGTGTACATGTCCGACGCTTCCATCAGCTTCGACAGCAAATCGTCCACACCGACGTTACCTACAGACGGAACACAGAGGAGAGACGGAAGCCAATGTTGAAGGACAGTTTGCGTAATCATTACCCCACATCCAGCTTACCATAGATCACCTGGAACACTTCGCATTGGCTGCGGTTTTTCGATATCACAAGTATTGCCGGCAACCGATCGGTTGCGATGTTGCGCACAGTTATCGAGGCCGTCATACCCACGCACGCCGATATAGACGACAAAAACCTATGGTATCGAAGGAGAAAACACCGTTTCCGAATAATTCATTCGTTCCTGTTGCATAACGATGTCTTACAACTCTGTGTGCCTGCCACTTACATATTCTTATTGCTCTCGAATGTCAAATCCCAGCCGTAGAGGACGAAATTTTCACTCAGGATCTGTATGATGCTTTCACAGGCTAACAGCTGACCGCAGAACACATTGGTTAGCACGCTTCCATCGTGGTGCAGATAAATCGCCAACAGTTTACGCTGCAAACAAACAACAAAAAACATCAACATACAACGTTCCTTTCTTCCAGCTTCCAGTTATTCACAACAATAACACATACAAAAACACAAAATACTCACATCACGAGCCGACGGCCGGTGGCAAGCGTCCTTCAAAGCTTCCTCCAGGTTGCCCAGGAAAAACTTCGGATGCTGCGGACCATACCGTTCCACGAAATTCGTCACGAACATTACGCTACCGATCGCCTCGTCGTCCGTGTTGTCGGGAACTGGAACACATACGAAAAGAAACAACAGGATCAAAAGCGTGCACACCAATGGAAAAGGGACTGCACCTACTCAAACGCTTCTGCTGGTTGATGATCGGCGTCTCGGTGAAGATGTCATCGTCGTTGTTGAAATCCGACGCATCCTCAAACTCTTCGCCACTGCTTTCCGAGTCGATTGGAATGATCGTGAGGTTGTCGTTGCTAAAATGGATAGCAACACGGAATGGGGAACGATCACACAATGATGCTGCACACGCCAAACGCTGGCCACGAAACCATCGTCCCGCTCTTACCCAACGTTGAACAAGTTGCCGCCACCGGCCCTGCTGCTGCTGCTGCTACTGCTGTGGCTGTTGTTCGAACTCGTACCCGCACTGCTGAGCGCGTTCAGCAGGTGACTGTGGCTGTTGCAGCTGTTGCTGTTGTTGTTGTTGTTACTGTTGCTGCTGCTATTGTTGTTATTGTTGGTCACCTTGGCCGCACTCTCGTCGGCCCGCTTCAAGAGCAGATTGTGGTCGATGCCGACGCCCGACTCGGCCAGCGTGGTGTGGTTGGACACGTTGCTCGGCCATCCGGACCACACCTGATGGCGCACCGGTATATCGGTGACCGTATAGACGGAGTTTTTGATCGAGAGGATGTCCTGCTGGGCGGGAAAGTTGAGCTTCAGCAGTTTGTTTTCCGGCTCGATGTGGATGTGCAGGGTGTAGGTTAGCTGATTAAGGTTCGGCAGAACGTCCATGCTGGGGAAGAGTGAACGCACACAGAAAACCCTTATTATCTTTGGCCATTTGTTGCCCGTTCCGGTAGTCTTACCTGGCCTCGCCGACGAATCCTTCCTCGGTAAGATCGTTCAGTACGAGATTGAACTCTTTGCTCCCGTCGATGCTGAGCGCCTTCAGCGGGGTGGACAAGTTGGCCGTGTCTTTCTGCTTGCCCGGCTCCCAGCCCTTGAGTGCCTGCCGGCACACCGGTACGTTTGTCTTGCTGAAAATTTTCGCCTTCAGGTCACCGATCGTGGCGTGGTTTGAGATGTTTATCTGATGCAGCGCTTCTTTAAAATGCACATTGAAGAGCAGATCGTACGGTTTCGTGTCCAAAAAGTTGAGGGTGGTGCGGAAATCGTTACTACTGCTTGATCGCGATGTGGAAGCGCCTGCAAAACGAAAAGAACAAGATACCATTCGAAAGTGTTCGCAGCTCTTCTCACAAATAAGCAGGCTTTGGATCTTTACCAGCATCTCCACTGTTGAACCAAACGCCGCCAGTGTGTTTTTTGCTTGTGTCAGGGTTGCTGTGTGATTTTACCGGCGACGAAGGGGCCGTCATTAGCTCCTCCACGCCTGCTGGGCCGACATCAAAGTGGTCGAGGTCGTTGTTGAACATCCCGGCGGCTCCAGAACTGCCCGCAGCGCTGTGACTAATGCGCGGTGCAAAACCGCGCTGGCCAGAAAATGATAAGACCGGTTCCGGTAACCCATCCACATCTTGTGGCAGGACGCGCTGTATGGCAGACTGCAAGAAAATGTTAAGAAGTACAGCATGCTTACTGTGCCATTTGTCTTTTTTTTTTTTTTTTGTTACACCAGCTACCTCCAAATTCCAGTTGCATTCTTCTAGATGGTGAATAGCTTCAGCAACATCATCTATGGCCGTTATGCTCTGGAAGGATACAAACAAGATGGAGATGGAGGTCACGTTTGCAATTTGACACAATCGGATTAAGCGGCTGAAAAATAAAGCGGACAGATCGGCGCGGTTGGTCACTTTCTTTTTGAACCCAAAAAGAACTGCGTCGTCTTAGTCGTGAGGAAATGACACAGTTTACGTCGGTGAACAGACACAAAGAACGATGACACGGTTGCAAACATGTGCAAAGTACATTCGACCAAAAATGCATTACGCGGTGCTCAGTGATTTTTCCGTTTGCTCCTTCTCGTTCTATATCGATGCAGTATAGGAATATTTACCTGAAAGTCGGCAAGAATTTCGTCCCTACTCTCGGACATTGTGTTGCACGGATTGCACTGGTTGCTGCGATGTGCCCACGAAGTACGTGTCCAAAGGCTGCCTTGTGCGGCGGATACCGTGCGTTAGTTTCCCGATACTTGGGTATACTTTACTTTTCCAACTGTTCTTCTGCTTCCAGTAAAGGCCGTGTTCTGTTTCTTCAATCCGCTGTTCTACGTATACCTAGGATGATTTCACTAAACGATATGATATGAAAAGACAGAAGAAGAAAAAAATCTCTTTAAATGACTAGAGCACGAATACTTTTTTTTTTTTGCTACCGAACGCATGATGCAGGTTTTTGGTCCGTGCTTTAATCCCTTTTTGTTTCTATTTTTTGCCCTTCGGGACAGCGAATGTATTTCAGTTTCTTTTCCGTGCTGTGTGTTCAGGATAAAGGATTTGTCCGAGAGAAAATCTCACCACCACCGTCCGGCACATGCTCTTCTGACAATGACTTTGACTTGAACTGTTTTGTAGACAGAAGTCACACATTCAATGTCGTAAACGCAGAACCAGACAATTAGTCTCGAGGAGGCACAAGACAGCAGTTAGAAAGTTGATAGATTAGTGGAGGTGGTGGAAAATGTGAGAAAAAAAATAGTGAGAGCGAGAGAGAGACAAAAAGAACCTTGAGCAAATATAAACACCCTGAGAGAGATAAAGAAATACACTCTTGAGGAAATGAGTCTGTACACGAAGGGACCGGGTACGGGACGAGCATTGCAATGGAAAATTTGTCCCCCGCGTTGTTTATCATATTCACAATCTGCCCCCTCGTTTGGCACAGTTTGGCACCCCTTGGTCCGATACTGGGCTATAGGGGGACTTTTGAAAAGATTACACGCGGTTCTCGTGTCACTGACGTTCGTTCCGCACTGGTTCTCTTGCGGCACGAAGCCTGCACTTGGCATAACACTTTCGTACAGGCACAACTCACGGGCCAATCCACCATAAAAAGGGTAAACGAATTTTCACGTTGTTTGCTACGCACAACATTATCGTGGCCCTGTTACGTCCATGAGTAGACTGCTCTTTTACCTCTTCTTACTCGTTCGCATTACCCGTTCCCTTCATATTCTCTTCTTTGTTGTTCGCTCTTCGCTCATTCGATGGCAGCCTACTATGTTGCTTTATACCGCTGAATTACAACACAAAACCCCCTGTTCTTGTAAGCTTGTAACTAACCATGGAACCACTCTCCATTCAAGATGCACTGACACGTTCGACGCAGAATTTGCCTCTTAACACTTGACGAGTGTTCCTTCCGTTCATATGAAACCATTCGCTCAATGTGTTTTCTCAGCATGAGAAAAAGGTGAATGACAGCTATTCCTGAAAACCCATGCGAACCAACGAAGAAGATCGATGGAGTACTGGTTGCCAGTCCGACTCGAACACGGGACACGGTACGAACACGATCTTTAAGCAGACATACGGAACAATCCTGGTCACATAAGGGACAATCCTTGTTACGTTGCCTTGAGTCTATTGCGATGCTTGCGTACTACGGACTGATCTTTATGAACACACAGGCAAGGGATGGGGTAGAAGTAATCGTAGCTAGATGTAGTTAGATTGAGTAGCCGTTTAGTGTACCTACTGAGCACCAACACCATGAAATACTCCAATGACGGCGCTGACACGATAAAGATTGGGGGAAACACTTTGTTCTTCCGCACTACGAATCCCGACAGTTGGCGATAAATCAAAGAAATGAAAAAGTCTCCGCTTTCTCCGTCTCAGCTAACGGTACCTATGCTTGCCTCCGACAGTTCCTGTGTCTTCTTGTGGAACAAAAACCTGCGTTACTCCATTGAATTTGGTAGAATTGGAAGGGGCTGCCCTCATCCGTGGAGTGATGCAGCGAGAACTTTGCTAGAAATCCGTCCAGCAAACAGCAATCTAGTGTTGGGAGCTCCGTAAAGCAGCTGAATGATCCGTTCCTAGAAGACGAATGTTGCACCCTCTCCGCTCAATGGCGGACCTGCAGGTTCTTTGGAACCAAACTGCGAATCCCGCTAGCCCAGACCCTCGAGTGCGTTCCGTTTGTAAAAGAAAGCATTATAAATTAGCGATTTTGTATGCTATGGAATCACGGTGACTCTAGTTCGTACGTAAAGATAATAAGAACGTTATGATGAAATTTGATTTTTTGTTTTCAGTATCATCATTTGAAATAAGTGAAACTCTTGACGAATGCACAACACGTATTCACTTCTCATTCCTCCATTTTATTTTCAAAACACCTGTACAGCCCTTGAGACCGTTGTTTATGGATAATTTTTACACATTGTCTTATCTTCGGCGAAGGATCGATCATCTTTTATGCACTACGGAGCGGCGGTGGTGGTACGTGTTTTACGCGTCCGGGGGGAGCACGTGGTACGGGTAGTTTGGGCAAATGCTACTGAAAGCAGACCGAGCGTAAGCAGGATGATGGCCACTAACTTCATGGTGTAATTATGGGTGGTATTCGACGATCTAGTTATGCGCCACGCCGGTTCTGCGATTTAAATTGAACTAACTTCATTTGCAGCCGACGCAATCGTCTAAATACCCTCCAGCAGGTTGAAGCAAACTGATCGCATACACTTTCGGCTTCACGACTGTGCAAACATGTGCGGTTGCGAATACGACACCAGAAGCCATGATAAGTATGACAAACAAGTTTGAAGAACATCGTAAAATCAAGCAGAAAGAAATTATTTTTGGATTATATAAACATACATAATACGTTGCGATGAAATCATTTGCGAGTTAGTGCACCACAAGAAACTTAATAAATTCGTTTGAAATTTACCATGCGAGCACAGCTAAATAAACGCGTAGCTTGAAGTCTTGTTAAATTCGTTCATTTTATTTGAAGAACTTCTGTAGAATCCACCGGGCCGTTGTTAATGGATAATAGCAACCGTGTTACTTTGTTTTATTCTCGATGAAGACTCATGTTGGACGAATTTTTTTTTGGATTAATGACCCCCACTGGGAGTAGCGGTCGTCGTACGTGTTCTACGCGTCCGTGGGCTACACGTGGTACGACCAGTTTGCGCCAATGCCACTGAAAGCAGACCGAAGGCAAACACGATAAAAACCAACAGCTTCATTGTATCACGGATGGTATTCGTCGACCAATTTTTGAGCTATAAAGCTGGTTCAATGCTACAGTTTCCACTGACTCCTCTGGAGATAGGGGCAATGATCTAAATATACTCTTGATAACTTCGGAAGGCGGAGGCTGGCAAAATGCACATTCTGCATTCCGGCTGTGCAAACATTTTCGCTTACCAATGCGAAACGAAATGCAGCAACTCGATGTGACGGAAGGTAAGAAAGTCTAATTTCTACAAACCTTGCAAAAAGTTCGTATTCACTTTCACTGATGCTTGTTTGTCGAGATGTAATTTACGCGTAAACCATCCGACGGAACCAGTACCTGAAGGATCAGCACTAAAATAAATTCATAATGAATTTTAACATCGTTTTCAGTGCCGTTAAATTATTTCATTTTATTTCCAGAAAACCTGTAGAGCGATTCGGACCGAAGCAAATGTATAATTGTTTCACTGTATCTCATTCTCGGCGAAGGATCGTCTTTTATGAATTATGGTTGCATGGTGGTTGGGATGGTGGTCGTTGGGGTTGTGCTAGTAGTACGTGTTTTGCGCGTCCGAGGGGAGCACGTGGTACGGGTAGTTTGGGCAAATGCTACTGAAAGCAGACCGAGGGTCAGCACGATGATGGCCAATAGCTTCATGGCGGATGGAATTTGACTAACGACTTATTCGAGATGTCGCTTTTGCAATTGAATCAACACTGACTTCCCTCGTAGCTGACGAAATCATATAAATACTCTTCTGAAAGGCTGTAGTAAATTTATCGTCTTCGCACTTTACATACAAACTTCTGTGCAAACATATCCTTGCCTTGTACGTATAATTATGACAAACAAGTGCCAACTAACCTTGAGGGAATAGATCCACTTACACCCTTAGCTAACGAGTGTAGATACTTTTCGATCAATTTTGACGCCTTTTTGAAATTTCATATATCTCCTATTCATCATCATTGCTGCCCGTCGAAGGACGTATTGGCCTTCGGCACGTTCCGCACAACGGCTCATAGATATCGTCATAAGACCGACAAACAAACGTCGTCTGCGCTACCAACTGTGAAAACATTGTGTGTTGTGTAGCCGAGATTCATCTGAGGCTTATGACGCGATTTGGGACCAAAGTATCGGCCGTCTGAAGGTTCTTACCGAGACGAAGGTGTCGAAAAATAGAATATTGACAATAATACTCCTGTCGGAAATCCAATGAATATATTTTTTCTACATTTTATTATGAAGCTTTTGCTTTTATTGCCTCCTGGCCAATACCAGGTACACTTATAAACACATTTTTCCTGTACTTAAGCTTAAATAACAAAATTTCACTGAATGTCTTTTTCACAAAGAAGTGATCGTGAATAATGCCTGTTTAGAAATACCACCAAATGCAATATAAGTAAGTCTTCATAAATATTTGCCCACAATTTAAGGATAATAGGTTTTCTAGAAAACAATTCAATTCAAATTGAGCTCCAAACCGATGAGCGAATATTTCCTTAAGTTCATGCACACATAAAGATAATGAAAACAAATAATCAAACGAACGACTGCGGCAAAGGATGCCTGCAGGTTTAAACCATCGTGTGGTCATCGAAACGGACGGGTTATTTACGCAACTCATACGGCGACTTCAACAGATGGTACAACAAACTGAAGATCATCTGACGAACACGACTAGAAATGCTAACGCATGGGTTTTAAGCAAACATTAATCACACAAGGGAATTGATCCGACCATAATCTCACAAAGACGGGGAAGATAGAACAACAACCGCATCCCTCTCTTGGAAACGTGAGCAAGAACTGCGTTCTATCACTGCACAACTGCCGATAGCTGATCGTTCTTTTTATTTTCATCAATTAGCTGTTGGCAAAGGGCTCGGTAACGCTGGTACTTACTGCGATACATTTCCATTTCTTCCCGAGCCACCTATAAAGAAACCAGCAAAACCAGCGAGGTTAGGGGTTAGGTTAGGGAAATTATTCACCGATGAACGGGAGATTTTGTTTTGTACTCTCCAAATCCATTTTCTTACTTACATCGGTGTCCGTCTGCATTCCGACATCAGACTTGATCGATGGTTTTCCTCCGCTCTGATTGTGACGTTGTGCAAACCTCTGTTCAGTTTCCTTCAAACGTTTTTGCAGTTTGACGCACTCGTTCTACACACAGAAGGAAGATTGTGATCAATTTGAGATAAGACGCTACGGTGAGCTAAACGCTGGGCTCATTCTTACCTCCTGGTTCGCGCTCTCCGTTGCCTTTTCCACCACCTGCTGCCCGAGGCTGACAATCTTTTCGTTCCGAATCCGACAGAGGTTCTTCATCATTTGATACTTTTCTAGCAGTTGCTGGTGCTGCTCCTGCAGCTGGTCGCAGCGATCCTGCAGAGTTGACATGGTGGCGTCCGACGACGCATCTTCGCCACCGGCGAAAGTCACAGTCTTCGTCCCCATCTCAGCGCGTGTGGTCGAAACGATCGACACCGAAAAGGCGGTACCATTTTCGCCTGGATGGTACGCTTGCACTGCTTTATCGCAGCGTGCATTCTGCTGCCGGCTGTGTCGGATGCACTGAGTGCAGTGCCGCTTGCGCTCCTTGCGCTCCCGGTCCAACTCGACCAGCACCTCGCGCAACTCCTGCTCGAGGTGGGCCTTCTCTCGGTTCTGCTCGTCCAGCTTGCGCCGCATCTCGGCAATCTCGTTCTTCAGTGGATTCGCCGATGCGATTAATTTTTGCGTGTTGAGCTGGCAGTCCTTCAGGGTGAGCTTGCTGCGCAGTTCCTTAATCTGTGCATCCATTTCGAGGCAGCTGCAACTGGTGGCTGTAAAAAAAAAAAAAAGGGCCATCATCAAGCATTAAGCCTTCCTCGTCTTCTTCCAAAAAGGGGTTGTCGGTCAACGTACAGGTGGGGTCGGTTATCGTGGCAACATCCTTGCTATTGAAGATCAATCCCCGCCGGTCATCATGAGTACTCTGGCGCCGCGACTTCCGCTCCTTGTCAGTGGTCCGTCGCAGCTCGTCCACCTCCTTGGCGAGAGTCTGATGCTTGAACCTTAGCTGATCGTACGCACGCTCGAGGGAGCGCTTCTGGTGGATCGTTTCCTCGCGCACCTTCTCCACCTCGTTTACCTTCTGGCGAAGTTGCGAGATTTGCACTTCCTTCTCGTTGAAGCTGGACTCGTGCCGCATGGTAGCCATCTCATCCCGCATTCGACCAATCTCCGTCTCTAGCCGCTGCAGCTCATCGACTCGCTCCTGCAGCTGCTTTCCCTTCAGTCCATCGATTTGGCGAGCTTCGTTCAGTTGCTTCAGCAGGTCTTCATTTTCGCGGCGCAACGCCTGTACCACCCGGCCGTCCCCAAGCGAAGGGCGCCCGGTTGCCATGAAGCTCTCCAGCTCCTTCTGCTTTTCCTCAAGCTCGCGCCGAAGCTTGGACGACGTTTGGCATTCTTGCTCGTAGCGCTCCTTCGTCTGCTTGCCATCCAAACCCTCGAGATTGTTCTTCAGCTCGCGTAGCTCTCGCTCCAGCACTTCCCGCACGCTGGATGATTCCTCTATATCCGCTGCCAGCCGAGCACGCACTGTGGTGCTTTCCTCCAAAGCTGCTCTGACGTCTCGCAGCTCACACTGTACCTTTTCATGGCACTCTTGCAGGTCAGCCAATTTTTTTATGGCTTCCGCCAACTGCTGCCGCAAACCACTCGCCTCCTGCTCATGCTTGTGCGCCTCGTCCTCTTGCAATTGCTTTTCTCGTACTAACGTGTCGATCGTTTTCCGCTGGGCTACCTCATTGCCATCCATCTGCTCCTCAAGATTGACCAGCTTGGCGGACAGTTCCTGCACCGCCACCGTCAAATCGCTGTTCTCCTTTCGTAGCTCCTCCCGGAAGCATTCCATTTCGTGCTGCTTCTCCTCCAGCTCCATAGTACGCCGGGTGTTCTGGTCGAGCTGCTTCGCGAGTCTGCTTTCGGCCTCCAGCAACCGCTGCTTCTCATCCTCGAGGGCCACGATCGAACGCTTTAGTTGCTCGATCTCCTCGGCCATCGATTGAAGGCGAACCTTTTCCGACTGCTCGCTCTCGTCATGGCGCCGCTTTTCGGCCAGCAGCTCGCTGCGGACCATCTCCAATTCGGCACGTACCGTCGCCAGATCTCGCTCGAGTTGTGCCACAAGGCGCTCTGACTCGTCGCGACAGGATCGCAGCTTTTCCAACTCTTCGCGCTCCGACGCCAGACGCTGTTGGAGAGATTCTTCTCCCTCGAGCTGCTCCTTCAGGAGAGTTTCATTCTCTGTCAGCAACTGCTCGACCGTTCGCTGGAGCGAATCGAGTTCTTTCTCCAGAGCGGCGTTTCTGCCCTCGAGCTCCGTCCGCAACGTGTCCAGCTCGGTGCTGTGCTTTCGGATTTCCTCCTCGATCTGTCGCGATAGAAGATCCTTTCCTTGACTTAGCTCAGTTAGCTGTTGCTTGAGAGATTGCTGCCGGGTAACGCCTTCCATCTGTTCCTTCATCAGACCCTCCTTTTCTTCAGTTAGTTCGGCCAGCTTCGACTGCAACTGGCGCATTTCATCCATCAGTTTTTGCTGAGCAGCTTCGTACGAATCTCGATCGAGTTTGTGCTGCTCCACCAAATCAGTCTTTTCCTGCAGGGCGACTTTCGCCGCTGCCATGTGTTTGCACATTTCATCTTCCATTTCTTTGACCCGTCGTTCAAGACACTCGTTTCCGTTCGTCAATTCTTGCATCCGCTCCACGAGAGATTCCTGCTCTTTATGAGTGCCGGAATGCCTCTTCACAAAATCATCCCTTTCAGCGGTAAGTCGTTCAATCGTCTTCACAGATTCCTCCATCTCTTCCATCAGCTTTCGGCGAGTGTTCTCAAAGGCTTCCCTTTCCTCGTTTCGACTTTCCACCAGGGCGGCATGTTGCGAATGGGCAGCTTCCAGGTCTTTCGCATACCGCTGTACCTCCTCTTCCAGCGCTGCAATACGTTCATCTGTCGTTTGCTGCAAATGCTGGATTTTTTCCAACTCTTCCCTTTCTCGTGCTTCAATTGTTTTCCTGGATAGTTCTATCTCTACCTCGAGCTTCTTGTGAGTTGTCTCGTAGATCTCCCTTTCGGTCTTTTCTTTCTCCACAAGTGCAGTGTACTCCTTCTGAATTGTTTGCAATTCGCTTCGGTAACTGGCCACTTCTTGCTGCAGTTCGTTCACTCGCTGCTCCTGCGTGGCGTGAGTCTGCTTGGCCACTTCTAACTCCGCCGTCAGTGCCAACCGTTCCGCGCAGTGTTGCTCACGGACCTCGTCTTCCTTTGCCATAACCAGTTGGTCCTTTTCCTCCCTCATCTGCTCAACTAAATCTTTCATCCGATCAAACTCCAACCGAAGCTCTTCCTTCGCCTTTTCAAACGATTCTCGGTCGGTTTCCAGCTTTTCTTCTAACGTTTTCAATTGCTTTTCAAGGTCCTCCTTCTCATGCTGTACCCATTCCATCGCTGATCCGCCGTCTTTAAGTGCGTTTTTCTGCAAAAGTTCCATCTCATCCACGAGGCGAGCATTCTCTTTCGCAAGAGCTTCTTTTTCCGCACGCTGATGGTCGATCGAGTCGGTCAAATCCCTCGTTCGTTCTACCATCAATTGCTCTAATCCATGCTTCAAATTAACCTCTTTTTCAAGCCCACACTTCAGTTCTTCGATTTCGACATTCAGTTTATCGATGCAAGACACCGCTTCTTCGAGATTTTTCGTTATCTCGCCGCACTTTGTCGTGAGTGCGGTCTTTTCCTTCCCCAAAATGTCTACCAGCAACTCTTTCTCCTCCGTTGCCTTCTTCAACGTGGCCATTTCCTCACGCAAAGTACCATGCACCCGTTCCTGTGCATCCTTTTCGTTCGTCACTCGCTCAAGCGTTTCCTTCAGTGAAGCTACTTCCCGCGAGAGCTCAGTCCGACGCGCGTCCGCCTCCAACTCCGCGGAGCCAAGTTTAAGCGTGAGCGCTTCGAACTCCTTTCGCAGCTCGTCGTTTTCCTGCATCTGATCCATCAGCTGCGTAGACATCTCGTCGTATTCGCCCGTCTGCGTGTTGTATTTTTCCTTCCACTGATTCAGTTGCTTCTCCAGGTGTTGTGCGGTTTGCATTTTACCATCGAGCTGACTCTTCAGCTCGGCCATCATGGCCCCGTTCGCTTCGGTCTGTGACGTCTTCTCCTGCTCGACAGTTTTCAGGCTCTGCTCGAGCGTTTCGATGATTTTTAGCAACTCCTGGATGGTTTGTTCTTCCCCGATGGTGGTCGCATTTGCATCGTCGCACCCACCGTTCGTACGATCGTGCAGCGAATCGTGGATCCCCGCGGCGTTTTGCTGCGTAACGTGTTCACCATTTACAGCCTCTTCCTGCGACAAAAGGAGCTTACGTAGCGATTGCACCAATGACTGGGTGGCAATGGTTTCAACTTTGCCACCAGCGGGATGGTGACGGTGCTGCAGGACCGTGTGCTTGACTTGCTCCAGCTTTCGCTGCTGTTCAAGGTAGGATGCTTTCAGCTGCTCAAGTTGTTTATTACATTCTTCGAGTTGTAGAGAGAATTCATAATTTTGCTGCAAATAGAATTCAAAACAACCGCGTGAATAATTACTGGCTCTACCAGCAAACATAGCGCGCTTATGCTTCCCAAACGCACCATTTCCAAACGCTTCATTTCCTCCCGCTTCTGATCCAGCCGAAAACCATCGGCATTGTTTGGCGTTGCCGACCCGGACGTCCCGCGTGCCTCCTGAAGCGATTCGATGAGCTCCTTCTCGCGTGCCTCCGACCGCTGGCGGAACCGTTCGTACTCGAACTCGACACCGGTTAGCTGATTGCTGTGCTGCTCCGCCTGCCGAACGGCTGTCTGGCGTTCTTTCACTGCCAGCGCTAGCTCACTCTCTGCCTTGCTGACTCGTGCCTGATGATCTTTAAGATCGTGCTCAAGATGGGTGCATCTGGAACGAAGCGAGAATTCAATCAGAGAAAAATGCAAAAGCAGGGACACGAAATGCACAAATCAGAAAAAGCACCACCACGTTCCGCTTCACCTTACGAGAAAAATGCATACATGGATGTTACTTTGCCTGCAGATATGGTTTACAAAACTGAAATTAATCTCCTTCTTTGACGATAGTTCTCGATGATCCTGCACGACATAGGAATCAACTCATTATCACATAATCCGCCCGTTTGGTGGAGTGTACAGCTTTTTCGCTCTATTATAGCAACTATCCAAATTTAATTCCATTCAACATTCCATCTGAACGTTGCCTTGTGTGCACAATTATCACTCGGGTTTCTTTTTTGCTGTCTTTGCCGCACACCAATCATTTACACAGTTCATTATCAGCTCCGCAATCAGGACAGCGAATCGTGAGCGCGTTTATCACATACGTTGCAAAGCACCATCAATCATCCACATATTTCGTTGGTACAATTTGCGTGATTCGCGTTGCGTGGTGGGTGGCAGCGGTATGTTTTCAACTTTGTGCTACACTCCATAAGAACCTTGACGAGGGCACGAGCGGGCAAACAATAATATTGAGAGGCACGGGTCGGGACCGTTAAATGACAAAAAAAAAACAAACTCACCTCTCCTCCAGCTGTTCCAAACGATGCTCTTTTTCCTCGATGTCCTCTCTCAGGCCGGCAAGTGCCTCGTCGCGTTTGGCCAATTCCTGCTTCAGACAGTCAAGCTCGACCACCTTTTCTAGCCTCATAAACTCTTGCAGCTCGATCAGCTCCTGCTCCAGTTCACCGCAACTAACAAGGGTATATTTGAAAATTTAAAAAATGGTTTACACTTCTCAAGCAAGATCGATAGGAGAATTCAAATGGTTCCTTAGAAACCCATCTGTTACGTTTGATAAATGATCCCTCTTTTCCGGTGGACCACCGGTTGCCTGCTGATATACAGAACGCGATGAAAGGAATTTGATGCATCGTGGCATAGCGAATAAAAACAAACAAACGAACCCCGTCTTCGAGACTGGATCAAATCTCACCTATCTTTCCACCTCCTTAGCGTCCACTGTGGGCGGATCCATTCCACCGAGACCGAGTTTAATCGAGCGGTTCATGTGAATCATGGCATTATTTACAATTTAAATCTCCTCTCGATCGTAAAGGTGATCAGACATCGTGCAGCCCTTGTGTGTATGAGTATTGCAACTTTTGTTTTTGTCACGTTCAGTAGACAACGGCGTTCGTGTTCACATCTTCACGTTACTGAATACGTAGGTAGCATATAAGTTAGGTTTCTCATCACTTAAGATCACTTTCTGCTTAACTGCAAATGTTTTTCCAACGGAAAGTGTACCGCTTGATCGTGTTGATCGATGGAAAAGGTGTCCGCCCTCCAATTTTGGAATTCTTCCACCATTTTTGTAGATTTTGGAAAGTAACCTTTATGTGATTTTTGTGAAAACACTATTTCTTACACCAAACGGTCACATACCAAAAGATCGCCGATGTACCACCATATTCTTGAATTTGTCTCCCTTGATTGATCGGTTCTATCAACCGCGACCAACTGTCGCCACCCGCGGTAGATCACTCTCTTCGTCGTGATCGCGAATCTTAGCTCAACAACAACTGCGTCCGTCTAGGTGCAGTTATGGTGTGCGTGTGCTATAGCACTGCAGCGCAGCATCAACTTCACGTTCTCTCTAAATAAACAAACTGTACATACATATACTGCCTGCCACCGGGGTTGCATTGAGAGTAAGGGCAGCGCACAGGTTTCTCGCGGTTCGGTCCGCGGGATCCACGCGTTCTATCATCTACTACCAAAAAAAGGAAACAAACGGTGTACTGTTGCTAAAGCAACACAGCTTGGACTCGACAGCTGCTCCCTACTTTTCACATGTCCCTACTTTTCTCTCTCATCGGATGTCACGGATGGGTCGCTTCTTAAATGAAAGAATTGCACTTGCAGTGCGAGAGTTAAACCGCGTGCACACGAAATGCATTTGGAGTAAGCCGGACTCTCGGAAGATTTTCCTTAAATAACTCACTCAACTTTAGTTACGTAAAGAAAACTGTGTGAAAAATAATTATAAAAGACATCAAACATAGAAGATGCAGAGCAGAAGTACAGGTCTAAAAGAATTTAATACAGTATTAAGAAAAGCGTGTCTCACTCGAAACAATCCTCGGGCCGTAAGAGGCTTCCGCTTTGTGCAACAGTCGTCGTCATCTAATTTTAACTCTAATCGCTAGCGATGCGTCCTCTCTGCGTCGAGTCCCTGCCTGCTTCATTCCAACAAAACATCATAAAACCTTTCCATAAACAGCTACAGATCGGACAGGAATAAGCCAAAAAGAACTAACAAAAATATACGCACCAGCGAGACGACGAGTGCGCGTATTTTTAGGAGTAAATATTCTCCATATGTTCTCGGGCAAAATTTGGTACACCGAGCACACGTCGTGCGGTACCACAAGGAAGTTGGTGGCGGTATCGAAACAGCCGGCCCAGGCAGGCAATTGGGTGGGTAAATCATTTGGGATGCTGGAGCTATTTCAAGCAGCAGGACAAATGATGTTACTTTCCGGCATGTGTGCCGTCCGTTCTTGTGTAAACATTCCTGGTTCGTCATCGATGGTGGAACAGCCCCCCCCCCCCCTCCCCCCGCGACGTTCCCCGAAGAAAAGGGAAGTAATAAACTAATTTCCTTTGATTGCTTCCCAACGGTAGAGGTCGAGGTTAAAACATCTTGCAATATTTTTCCATCCCCTCTCGTACGTACCGCTTCTCGTAGTCAAAGTTTGGCGGAGAATCGCCAGTCGACGATCTGCGGTTCCGTCGAAAGCTTTTCGGTGTGTGAATCTCTTTCGCCATCGACGACACCGGGGACAGGGAGATGCTCCCGAAGCTGATCTGCTCTCCCGGCACAAACTCCTCGCCGTTGGTGATGAACGGGTTCAGCAGCCTTGGCGGCGTGATAGAGCGGCCTTGCCGACGCGCCAGCAGATCCCGGTGGTCCAGCAGATTGCGATACGGTATGTGCTCGTCGTCGTCAGACATCAGGGCCAATGTGGCTCGGAAACCATTCTCCAGCCGAAGTCCATCATCATCTGGCCCGGTCGTTGTGATCGCGATGTTCGGCGTCATGCCATTCATCGACACCAGATACGGCCCCACCGTCGAGGGTGGTCCCATCAGTTGGCGTCCGTCGGGCATGTTCGACGACATGGCTCCGGTAAGCTGAGGTATTTCGGAACTCGATGGGCACCAGGTGCGCCGCCGGGCGTTATCGTTGTTTACGGTTAATATCTGACTCGAGTTGATGAACTGATTCGTGCGCAGGGTGATCGCTTGCTGAAGCTCCACCAGCTTTATCTTGCTGTTTTTGTTCTGCTCCGAACGGAGCTCGTTCTGAAGCCGCTTAATTTCCCGCTCCAACCGCTTCATCATGGCTGCATCGGTGAGAATTTCGTTGACCTTCGGCTTGTTGCGAATGTTCTTGGCGCGATTCGCAAAACTGAGCGTGTAGTACGTCTCTTCGACGGCGGCGGGTGTTATGTTGCAGATCATCGACGTAACCGCGTTGCCGCCGAGCGACGCCTGCAGGATTCGCGTCAGCTTCGAGTCCCGATAGTTGATGAACTGTTTGTCCGAGTTTTCGCTCAGCTTCTGTATGACGAGGCTGAGCGAGAGGAGGCTACGGTTGATGCAAACTCCTTCCTTGAACCGCGAACCGGTTGCGCCCGTCTGATCTAACCGCTCGCTGCCGGCCAGGTCGACCAGATTGAGTATTCCTATCTGGACCGCGTCGTTGTCCGTTTCGCCACCAATCATGCGCGATTCGATTGTGATTCGAAAGATGGTGTGCGATCGACTCGACCGCTCGTTCATGTTTGTTTCACCGATTTTGCGCGCCTTGTTGCCCTCGTCCACATGCCGTATGATCTGCTCGGCGCAGTTCGTGATGCATTCCTTCGAGTTGACCACCACATCGCCGTACTGGTTCTCCACAACCTTCATATTAGTGTTGGCCGTGTTGAGCAGGTCGTGGATCTTCTCGTTGTAGATCTCGATGAATCCGACGCGTATCAGGAACTGGCGATCCTTGATTTTTTTAATCTCCTCGAATATTTCCCTCGCCGTTAGTGGCACCACACCGGGCTCCTGATCGTCGCCAATCATCGTGTACGTTTTACCGGAAGACGTTTGCCCGTATGCAAATATCGTTCCGTTGATACCATTAAGCGCTGAAAGTATAACCG
Source organism: Anopheles atroparvus (assembly GCA_914969975.1). Classification (NCBI taxonomy): domain Eukaryota; kingdom Metazoa; phylum Arthropoda; class Insecta; order Diptera; family Culicidae; genus Anopheles; species Anopheles atroparvus. Next base: position 41,504,934 of record CAJZCY010000002.1, on the reverse strand, counting down.
GCCGACAAACGCTATCGAACAACTCCCTTGTGGAAACGGTTTCATCGAAGATGTGATCTAAAGCAAGCGATCAAAAGAAAAAAAAATTGAGTACAATTGATCTTTTCGCTCGCGAGGCCCATGTGTCCTTAAGTCTCTGGTCGACGCCATACTTACCAAAAACAAAGGGATCGTTACTGCAGGCATCGATAGGCTCTATCGTGTTTCCTCGAATGCGCCATTGCGATGTTAGTTTGCCATCCTTTTCCCGTTTGATCAATGGCCGCACCTTGATCGACACTTTTACATTATCCGACATCTTGGGAAACAATTATGGTATTCAGTTTCACATGGAACACAGATATTTTAACAACTATAAACGGTTTTTCATATATTGCGCAAATTCACTGTTAAATGACTGCGTACTAGAAAAGGATGAACGCGCACTCAAACGAGGCAAACAGTTAATATGCGGAATGATTCTAACAGCCTCAACTACATAGCGCAGAAAAATATGCTATCGTTTCAGAATATCGATAAATAAATACACCACACAAATCCAATGATACGACAAACGATGCGCTACAACCGCAGCAAACTCACGAACGAAGCAAACTGACGAACGTTACGACGAACTTGGTTTCGAAAGCTATCTTCGAAATGTAGCAAATGTCTTGCATGGCAATGATTTTCAAGAAAGTATGCGATGGCCCTGTGAAAATGTTATACATAACATTGTGAAAAGCGTCCTAATGTTTCAGCCAGATATTGATTAAAAAATTATAGGAAAATACTAAAAATAATAAAAAAAATTATGAAGCATATTTTAAAGTACGAAACACTCTTATTCATGTAGTATTGGACACGAAATTTTTGAAAAATCAGAAACGAGTTGAAGTTTCGCTGCAAATGTTGCCCGGTGATAAACATACCAATCAATGGCGGCCATATTGAAAAGTACATCATCCTTGAAATTTTCGGAAAGATACGTGCAGTCGCAGTGCGTTCAGAGTCTACTAGGCAGACAGTACCGAAGCTAGCGAAAAAGCGACCGGTGGTTTTGGGCTCAAGGTAATTGCACTGATCCGTCCATTTCTTCCAGAATGCGAAAACAAACTTTGTTGTGTGCACTATTTCCTGCTGGTAGTTTTGCGTTTGTGCGTTTTATCGTGTTGTTCCGCTTAAAGAACGAATGACAAGAACGAACCTTGGTCGCTATTGTGGTGCGTGCAAAATAATGGTGGTTTGCTAATAGCGCCGATTTTTTGTATGCCTCTGCCCGTGACGCAGTGCCGTTCTGAAGTGCGTGTTGGGATTAATTATTGGTCAGTACGGAGGATATGTGATGAATTTGCGTGCGCCATGAAATCTTCCGAGGTAGCCTACTTTGACAGCTACCCCAATCCTACCGCAGTACTGTTCTGGGTGATGAGAAAAATTACATAATTTGTGCCTGAAGCAGCGTAATCCATTCGCGAATTGGCTTGTATTCGCGCGATTCGCACTCTAGCCCCAGCGATTTTATTAGCGTGTCGGGAGAGGCGAACAAAAGGTGCTTTGATTTGATGCTATGAACACACCTTGCCAATTGCTAAAGTCTTCACCAGAATACCCCTTTTATTCGGTGGGTTATGTAAGCGGGGTCTGCACAATTCATGGCAAAGGGGAGTCCTGCAAAAGGGATTGAGGGTCCTGTTTGGAAATGGCAAACACGGAGACAGTATGATGGCTTCGCCAGTATACACGGGGTGACGGAAGGGAGACATTTTTAGGTTGGAAGAATTGAAAGCAACGAAACCCAGAGCATCGACGACGGTCCCGAGCTGCAGCGTTCCACAAATGCTTCTACATTGTCATCCATTGAAATGCAGCGGTCCCACATAATGTGCCAGGTGGATGCGCGCGTGTAGTAAAAAATTCATATTTAGCACTAAACTTTAACCTCCTCTTCTATGGAGGTTGCTCACGATGGGACAATCACCGAGAAGCGAGTCGAACAGAGTGAAAGAGAAAGAGAGATAGAGGGAGACAATAACAATAACGGGCAGTGATATTGCGCGGATAACTCATATCCTGGTGCAAAGCAACGCTCCTATCGCTCTGCGACTCTAAATCTGAATCAGAGAGTAATTATTTGATCTTCATTGAACTAAATTCGAAGAAAAATTCACGTCTCAGTAAATATTTTTCAGGACGTTGCAAAGATTGAGAAAGAGCAGAAGAGAGACAGAGATCAGGGATAAGAAAAAAATACCCTAGTTTGGCCGCCCCAAACAAGAGTGTACGAGCACCGCCGTCTACCACACCAATTGCACGAAAGGCAAAGGCGAGGCGAGCGAAACGTGGCAGCAGACGCCCTCCAGGGGACGGACCAGTCCATCCATCCATCAACGGATTGTGCTGAGCTTCTCCTGTGCAGCGGATCATCAGGTGCAAGAGATAAATAGAGTAATGTAGTATTTGTATTTTATCTTGCTCTGTAACTTTATAATCAAACATGCAATTTACTCACATTCCATGGTAAAGTAATGGTCCTGGCAAAAACAAAAATCAAATTGAAAATCGATAAAAAAAGAGCACAAGTTCAACAACGTGTGCTCCACCTTCTTGGGGAACCCATTCCTGATGGAAGGTGGAGTACGACGGAAACGGCTGTGTGAATCGATTTGGGTTTAAGTTTCGGGACATCGCGCCATCTTTTGGGTGGCGCGTTTACATTTACGTACGTTTGCGCTTATCGGTAGTGTACGATACTCTTCCAGGCCATCCGTCGCCTATCTGACTGAAAAGGATGATGCTACCGGAGGAAGAGGATGAGGCGGCCTGCAGCAACCCGCAAGAAGTGCCGGAGGCTCCGGCGTGGCCTTCTGCTGAAAAGTCCTCCGCCGATCATCAGGATAAACATGGCGTGACGATTGCGCATGGCGTACCAGGCTCCTCGCGTAGCAGCGGCCACAATTCGTCATCCCATCGATCGGGGCGCAGCGATGATCAGTACCATCGTTCTAACCGAGAGCGAGATCGAAGTTATAGGGACCGCGATCGGGATCGCGATCGGGAACGTGATCGAGATCGTGATCGGGACCGTGATCGGGACCGTGACCGGGATCGCAGTTATCGCGACCGAAACTATGGTAGCAGTCAGTATCGCGAGAGCTACAGGGAGCCGAAAGATGATCGTTACGAGCGTCGCGATCGCCGAGACCGACGCAGTCGAAGTCCCGAGGAAAGAGCGAGAGGAGGAGCTCGCAAACATTCCAGCAGAAGCCGGTCCCGCTCGAAAGAACCACGGTCTCGAGATCACGGTCATCGTCAAGCGTCAAGAGACGATAGTTCTAAAGGTGCATCGGCAGCCCGCGAAGCTCCACGGGAACGGGTGACACAGGATAGACTATCGGTTGAAATTGAGCAAGAGCTGGCTAATCTCAGACGCCAGCACGATCTAAAGGAAGCGCTGAAGAAAGAGCAGGCAAAGGGAGGTGGAAAGGATTCTCGTAAGGCTGCCAACAAACCGAAAAAGCTTGTGCCGGCATTTACTGTAGTCAAACCGCAGAAACCGGACTTTGTCCCATATGATGTTGGCCTTAGTGCGCCGACGGACGTCGAGTACGTGCCAGAGATACAAACCGAAGAGGAGCGCATCGAGTTCCAGCGTAAGATGCAGGAAAAGCTCCAGCTACATTTGGCGGCCGAAGGAAAACTGTATCCACCGCCATCGAAACCCAAATGCGACCCTCCGGCTCCGATAGCCGTGTCCGGGTTTGCGAACGATGGCTCGTTTTTGGAGATATTCAAGAAGTTTCAAGAGCACCAGGTTGTCGCCAGTGGCTTGACAACAGTCTCCGCAGTGCCGACCGTTTTGCCCGTTGTTCCTGGGGCCGCCAATACGATGGGGCTCGGATCGGATAAATCACTTATCTCCCCGCCAGTAGGCGGAGCTGGTGCTGTTGGTATTTCGCAGGTTCCCGTAGTCTCGCACAGCGCATTGATAGCCGGCACAAACTTGGTAGTCCTGCCAGGGGTGAAACCCGTACCGCAGGTAAAGCCATCAACGATCGAAAAAGAACCACCACCGCCACCATTGCCAGTATTCGGTCGACGACGGGGTGGTAAAATTCTCAAGACCGGCGTCGTGAAGAAGGTGCGACCGATCGAAGAGTCGGCTGCAGAAACGCCAAACGATCCGTGGTCGCTCTACCTGCAAGAGGTGAAAAAGTATAAGAGCGCCTCTTGTGATGCAGATTCTAAAACGCGGCCGCTAGTCAAGTAGGAAGGTTTTGCAAAGTATTGGCTGAGACGCGCATTGAGCGCTTATGAACGTAACAATAGTGGGGTATATCAAACCGTATTAATACACACGCATCTTAAAGGATCAGTACACAAAATTTCCCTTTTTCCTATTTCGGGATGGGATCCATGTTTACTGAAATTAAAATGACCTGCTCAATTATCATTCTGAGCAGCGTATATTTCTTTGGGAGGACTTTTTCCCCCTGTACATAACGATTAATCTGTTTCTACCCGATTTAAAATCTCACTCAACACCGGCACGGTTTCAATTTTACCATGAAATCCTGTCGTTTGATATCAACTGTAGCATAGGAAATAGAGCACACAACAGAATGAACGTACGCACGCCCATCTTGGGACAAACATGACGACGATAATTTTATTGGACCTACCTACTATCCCCTTTCGCAGTCGAGAAGCAGTCTCCTATCGCGTTTCCTTTCCGGCTAACACAACCGACCCCACAGCGCTGCAAGATGACGTACGAACCGAAGACAGCCCCGTTCGATCCTCGCTTTCCGAACCAGAACCAGACCAAGTACTGCTACCAGAGCTATCTGGATTTCCACCGCTGCGAGAAGGTCAAGGGCCAGGGCGATCAGGTGTGCAAGTACTTCAAGAACGTCTACTCCTCGATGTGCCCGAACTCGTGGGTTGAGAGATGGGACGGTCAGCGTGACGAGGGCACCTTCGCCGGCCATATCTAAGCTGGAAGCAAAAATGCGTCGCCGAGACGGTACTTGTAGCAGCATACACCGACCCTTTCCCGCTCGCGTTCCTTCGAGCGGCGAGAGGCGAAGAACACTCGCACTTTCCTTAGTAAAAACAGAAGAATTAAATTGAAGTTAAATCATCCGGAATAGTAGGTGCTACAACAAACATCATGTGCACTAAGGCAAGAGAAGGAAGTTAAATACAACCAATATTACAAAAAGAACTGTACTGTTAACACATAAACGTGTCTTGTTGCTGAGGATGTTATAGAAAGAAAATAATTTGATCATCTTAAACCGAACTTCAATCAAATTTAATTTTGAATTACGGAAACATGGGTAGATTTCGGACGGTTTAGAATGTGAAATAATCTGAGGAGATGGAAAAAATATTGGTTGGTTTAAAATTCAAAAGAGCAAACTTTTTCTAGAAAAAAAACGAATGTCCATCCAAGTCAGCTGTTTTTTCTCTTGTGTTGACGTTTCGGTCATTCATCTGTCAAGCCGAATCAGCTGTCACCACTGTCAAATCGTTCGACGGAAGAATCGCTGGTTGACGCTCCGATGCCCTAAAATTACATCATATTGTAGTCGGACAAGATAAATGGTGTTTGCAATCGGAAGACATCAGTGAAATAAGTAAAGGATCGGTGTTTATTCTCCATCCAAACCGCTACAAAAAGGCGCCCCACGCTATCATCATGGCACCTGGAGAACCGATGCCGAATCATCATCAAAACGGGAAAGAAGCGGCACCGTGCCGGACGTGCATGGATTTCAAATCGTGGTCTAAACAACAACGTAAAACACTCACCACCAGCAGCTCGAACAGTGTGGCGAAAGCATCCTCTGAAGTGGCGCACCGAAAAGCGGACACGCCCGACGAACGAAACGGAGGATCCCCGCCCAACTGTCCGATTGATAAGGAACAGTTGGGTCGGTACACCTGGGGTTTATTGCATACCGTTGCGGCATACTACCCGACGAACCCCACTGAAGCGGACGAGAAGAATGTTCGAACGTTTTTCAACAGCTTGTCTAAATTGTACCCTTGCGAGTATTGTGCGAAAGACTTTCAACAAGAGTAAGAACTATTATTATAAGCAAATGGTGTATCTGCAGGGTAACTGATACATTTCCCCATGTTCTTGCAACAGGTTAAAAGCGATGCCTCCGGAAACCAAATCACAACACGCCCTCTCCCAGTGGCTATGTCGAATACACAACCAGGTGAATGTGAAACTAGGCAAGCCTGAATTCGACTGTACGAAAGTGAACGAACGATGGCGGGATGGTTGGTTGGACGGGTCTTGTGATTAGGACGAGTGACTTCGGATTGCGTTTAAGATAAATTTAGTCGTTTATGTTTGTTTCTGTTCGTTAACAGTGATACATTTCATATTGTATTTCTTATTCTATTCGAGCAATCGTACAGTATCATTTTCAACAACCAAGTTGACCTTCTGTAGTTTCTTATTGAACTTCTTCTCAAACTTTCCGTCAATTTGCTGCTCATCACAATCCCCGCCAGTATACTGCCGGTACTTCTTAAGAACTTTCTTTTTCAGCTTGGTAAGCTTCATTTGATTGTTTTTGGAGATGAGCAAATCTCTGATCACTTCATTCCAGCGGAATTTTTGCCCTCCATTCGATTGCCCGTTGTCCTCGTGGTCCTGCTCGTGCGCGCCATTGGTTCCTTTTGCTTCTTCGTTCAAAAGGGCCTTGGTTTCGTCACCGTTGCTTCCGTTTGTGGTTGTATGTTTCCTTTTTTGTTTCTTGGGTTTCTCCAGGTGCTCTTCTTCATCTGCCTTTCGCTTAGTAGCTGCGCCGTTCTGTACCTCGTTTCCGTTCTGCTTCAAAGAGGACGATTCTGCTTGCTTCTGCTGGCCATTACTTGCCACATTTTGCTGCTCCAGTTTGTGCCGATTCACTTCTTCCTCAATCATAGCCCAGGCCGCTTCTACGTCATGCCGGCGTATGTGCTTGGCCGAGTTTTGAAAGAAGTTCATAAAGCCTTTCTGTTTCTTGGGAATATTATCGTTCTTCTGGATCACTTCAAAAACAGCCATCATGCCCTTCGGCAAGTTTTGTTTGGTCTCAATGATTGAGCGAACCGTCGTGATCCAGCTTTCCTGCTTCTTGGCGCCCTTGTTCGCGCTTGGTTTCGGTACGTAATCTTTCCCGGAATACTTTTCCGCCTCTGTAATGCAGCTCGTGTGGGCATCGTAGGAATTCCCCAGAAAGTCTTTCAGGCAGTCCATGCAGGACACATTGATTTGGCGCTTGCACTTCCAGACATGTTTATCTACCACCTGCTTCTTCAGCGATTCCCCGCAGTGGTTGCAAATGAAAAACACCATTCTAACTTAACGGAAAAAGAACGACTGCAACTGATGGACGATGTTTTAGCGTGTTTTATGAGCTACGTCGGACGCCGGTTTCTACCCGAATAAAGCACGTGTGTTTTTGTTTACGATGCGTCTTCGTCCCATTCAGCATGACCAGTTCCACTTACAGCAAAGACCCAGCTGAACATAGTTCCGAAAATACCCAACACTAGCGATTTTTTATCGTTTTGTGGACAACTGGAACGGTCGTTCCAGCCCATGGGACACAATTCGAGGATGGCTCTAGTGTTCGATAGCTGAACGATACTCTCAACGAAATACCACTTTGCGATGTTTGGAAGTCATCTAAACGATATGTCCCAGGCGAAAACGATATGTCTCAGGCGTTGAAACGGAATAAGCGTAAAATAGACATTTTCCGTCTCGAAAATCCCGCTTGGAGCAAACGGTTCTTAAAATTGTATTTGAGACAAAATATATATCGTTTGAAACCGGAATCGGTTCAAACCGATAAAAACGATGGTGCGTGTAGACGATCATGCTTGATGTTCGGTTATGCTAAAGTGGCTACAAGGCTACCCAACCGTCAATTCAAAAATTATCACGTGTTTCAACGACAATTAAAAAAATATTGTGCATAACACGTGTTTCCAATGCGACAATCGCATGTTTGCAGGCTATGTATTTAAAGAAATTCGATTCACACCTATTTTCATAATGTCTTTCGTTTGCCTTCACGGGGTCATGATTCTGGTTTGCAGCATTTTCCTTTATGTTAACATTGTGCCTTTACAGCCTGTTACTTTTTGTTTGTTAATAACACTTGTTTGCTAACACCCCAGTAACCTTTATTCGTTCAGATGACCGCAGTCGTTATAATCGATTAATTCACCTTTTTTGTAGGACTGTCACTACCTTCTGGCAGTACCTTCTTCAAAATACAATAGGACGTACCGCTGTCGCGGTGTGAGATGGTTTGAAGATCATTTGAAGATCATTCACTCGCACCCATCTGCCTCCCGGGGACAAAAGAAATGAGCTCTAACAATCTTGAAACCAGCAGACATGTGGTCTACATTTTCGATACCGTCGGTGGGGAAACGATTACATCATCGCGGCGGGAAGGTAGAAAGGTGTCCCAAACATATCTCAGGACAGCTAGGCGGGACGAATGCTAAATGAGGAGGCTATGCAAGCGAGGCCTCTGGAGCATGTGGATTTCTGCTAACTTGCAAGGAAATTAGAGGAAAACATGCTCATTAAGGTGACCGGCCTCTCGTTGGACGTTGGTCATCCGGTTGCTGTTTTGGGATTTGTAAACGCTGCAAGATACACACGAAATGCCTTATCCTACATAGGCCACGTCGGGTGAGAGGGACTCCTGCTTCTTTCGGTTATCTCTCTCATCATCAACATCTTCCGATTGTGCCGACATCTTCGACTTTGGCGGCATGTTTTGCGGCTGTGCTAGGGACTGTTTTTTTTTACATTCCTTTTTCTCGCCTCAGTACCTGCCGCGATGATTACGCATATTAGGGCAAAACGTAGCGCGGCTAAAATCCGTTGGATCAAATCGTTTCATAACAAACGTGCTAGGGATCCATCCACCAACCGTTGAACTGCAGTGGGGAGCCTACCTGGGAACGTCTCAAGAGTGTTTCGTCTCTATTGTAGAGGAGACCGCCAGGTTATGGAGGATAAATGCGATAATTGGAAGTGCACACTGGCCATCGGAGAGGAAATTTGCTCGATACGTCTAAATTTGCTCAAGCTATTTAGAATGAATAATGCATGTCGTATTTGTATAGGACCTTTCTTTCGCAAATAACCTGTTGCGAAAAACTCTATCACGAAAAGATGAATGAAAACTGTATTGTAGAAGATGGAACATTTCCGGTGTCTTCATTCGTCTTGGTTCGCCTCTCAAGAAATTGTGATCAAAGAGAGTTTCTCAAAAATTGAATAAAACATGTATATTTGTTTTCTTCTTCCCGGTGAGTTCAAAAGCGATTTGTTGCGAACAATATTTTTTTTTTAACTCAAAACGGCACCCGTTGTGAGGGGTCATTTGAATAAGAAATCTCAATTTCACTCGCCCCACAGGACGACGTTTCTACAGGATCTTCTTGCCCCATGCCCCTTCCAACATTAACATATTTCCAACCACCTTTCTGCGTTGGCACCCGGCCAGACTGGGAGAGGCAAGGGTCCAAGTAGGGTTTACATATTTGTGTAAATTAATAGTGATAACCGTGTGCGTGACGAGGAGGAGGAAGAGTCGGTGAGATTTGTTGACCCCGATTTATTTGTTTGTTTACTTTTCGATTTCTTTTCGGCACCAGCTCGACCCAAGTGGCATCGTCCGGTTTGGGGGAACACAATGCAACAGGTGCGTGTGATGGATGCTGCGGCAAGTGCGTTCCTGTAACCTGTAAATAATGGTGCGTGGCGTAAAGAACCGCAGCTTAGGGGGTACGAGGACTTTCAATTCAATTATTCCAAGATTCATTCTGCCGAAATCGAAAGTTTTCTCAGAGAGAAAAGAGAGATAGATATTGAGATTTTGGTAGTATTTCCGAAGCATTGATTTCGTACGGACACGCACGGAGTTCCGCGTGAAAGTGAAATGAAACCGGTTCGAGGGGTTTCGGTGTTCGCGTTTGTGGCCTCAATCAGCAAAGTACCCTCGCCGTAAAGGAGGACCCTCTCTGGAGTGTGTGTAGTTTCGGTTCCCTCCTTTCTTCTGCCTGCGATATGCTTTAACGGCGATGTTCGTGCGATCGATATGCTCGGGAGTATCACTTCTTCTCTAGTTTCCTCCTTTCTTCGCTGTCGACTCGGCCGCAACTGCCGGAGAGGGACTAATGACATGTGTAAAATTATGTAAAACAGTCGAATATTTTCTTCAGTCTGTTTTTCCGCGGGCCACGGGAATGCGTTTCCGCTTGGATCGGAAGTGGCAAAGCGCGACAGGGAAGTTCGAGCGGCGACTCAATCGACTCGGAGGCGGTCAGTGGAGTTTTGTGTTAGTCGGTGTTTTTTTTTTCGGTTGTTGCAGTTGCCTAAAAATGAACGGAATGGTTTCTATTTCACAGCCACCGTCCCTGCGTGTCAGTTTGTTGTCCACTGTCGAGGTTATGTGGCGTTGCATTGATTTCGACCGGTCGCTTGTTTCATCCGGGTGGTGTTTTTCCTGCTCTGTTGTCTAACCTAATCATGCCCCAGCATTACGTCCGAGGCTGTGCGGGGTCCAGGGTGCCGGCAGATTTGGAAGGGTCTGTCTTGTTCGCTCATAGGGACCACCCCAAAAACCATCTCTGCCGAAAACGGATGGAGAGAAAGCGAACTAGCTTGCACACTTGGGCGCGCCCTCGAGACGACAAATCGCGCCGGCTCGGTTGTTTGTAGGGTCCCTAGGCGATAAAAACAGAAATCCTCAGAGCCTTCCAGCGCTGGTGCTTATCCTAACCCTAAGGTCCCGTTCCCTTCTAGCGAAACTATGGGAGATAGGTGAGAGGCAACCAAGAGCCCGCTTCAGACACCTTGTACGTGCCGGCAGAGTCGTCCGAAAGAGATCATCGAATCGATGACATTTGGGCAGGACTTTACATAAGTTTCCCTTGTGCTTCTTAGAGCCACTGCGCAAGCATCATTCAAAGTTGGTGGAGCTACTGGTAGAAGCATAAGGTTAAAAAAAACGCGGATCGAACATGAGCTTTACACACGCATTTGTTATATGCCTAAAGACAATCGAAGCCAATTACTTAGGAATACCGCTGTGGTCTGCGACTCAGTGGTATTATGTTGGGAAAAGGTGTCCCTCCGGGTTTATTGTGACCTTTTTTGTCACATTTCCTGGAATTTATGGCACGGGTAGCATTAGACGTTACACATTGGCGAATGTTTGGAGTGTATACAAAAGAGATTCCCCGGTCGGTCTGCAGGCGCGATTTATTAATGTACGTAAAATTTAAAAAAAAACCTTATTCATTTAGCAAATAGTGGATGGATGGACTGATCAATTTGAACGTGTTCGTTACGTCTCGTTTAATATTTATTTGCCTACGGTCAATCTAACTTACAACCTCGCGAGCTACTCGAAGACGCCATTGGAGCTTATTTAAATCATTAAGTTATTGAAAAAATGGAGAAGGGTAAGCAATAAATTACCAATTATGCGTCTTATGTGTGGTGGATGTTTGCCGAGGACGAGGGCCAGAAGTTGAAGCAGCAAATGAGGGAACTCAATTATGCAATTTTAATACATCGATTGCGAACGAATTGGCCAGGAAAGCCTGTGCCGCGGCGTAGCCCATACGTCAATAAGTGTTGGAAAAATCATTAAACATTCAAGCTTAGCCCTTAATGTCGTGTGGTGAAGAATGATGGGATCACTTAACGCGTTTCTTCTAATTTGTGGTTCGTTGAGAGGAAAGTTACCTTCAATATTGTACGCAGGTGAAGAGGACTTCCCGGGGTCGATCAAGAGTCGGAGTGGTTATGTTTTTCCTTGCCATTTCGTGTACATTTATGAAATCCACATCGTAACATCCTTCGAAAAACTGGAATTGTGTTCCATCAGATAAAACCGTTCAAGCTTCTTTTCGACGCTTGCAGTTCATTTCTTCAAGGTCTTCCATAAATCGCACATGCCATCCCGGGTTCGTTTTGTGGCTAAACACAAGTTCTTCAACCTCTTTGTAACCCATTCTCGAGACTCCGAAGAAATAGAGGTAAAACAAATGGACAACCCGATGCGCAATAGTGTGTCATTGTGATTGATTCTCGCTCTCTCTCACTCTTTCTCTGTCTCTGTCTCTCTCCCGAAAACGTCCCGTGTCCGTCGGTTCATCACAACAGGCCCGTTAATTAGAGCGATTTCGATCGCATCATAATTCGGCATGGTTTTGTGTTCTTCATTGGGGGTCTGCGTTTGGTACAGGCTTCCATTCACCCCACTTCCCAGCGAAATTATCGTCACGACACGACATATGACCACACGCGCTTCCAGATCGTGTATCTTCGATCGCCAACCGCGAGTCGCGATTGAATGTTTGCCTGCCGATGCCGATGGACACGGTTGCCGGTTCGTTTGCATTCCAATATCCGTGCAACGACCGTTCGACCTTTCTTCTCATCACAAGAGCGGGGAAGGGTATTGCAAAGCATCCTAATGCATTGTTAATGCAACTCTGGCGAGGAGAGTAACAGCCGAACAAGACACGGGGATGCGTCTGAAAGCAACGATGCGCCGTCGTTTTCCTCGGCCAGTTGGCATTGAAACGGTGCAAAACGAAGAAACGAGTTGGTTTGGCGGAGAAGAAGAGAAAAAACGACACGGCACTTTAAACCATGTACTCCGGGTGATGACGCGTGTAATAAATGGTTACAGTTCTTCGGATGCATCTGTTTGTGGTGGGGGAACTTGAATGTCCTCTTTCGCTGTGCAGCGCGTGTGGCAAGACGCAATCCCAAAGGACATCGCTTTAAATACAATGTTGGACCAATTAAAAACGTTATTGTTAGGACTTTTTTTTTCTCTGGCGGCCAATTGTTCGTTTATTGTTTTATTGAATATTCTGTTTTCTTCTCAATGACATAGAGGGAAAATGCGACTGGAGTTTCGCAAGCTGGCGCTAATTGTCGATCACTCGCTGACCCAAGGATGGCCCGAAGACTCCTTTACAGCCCCCGTTTGATGTAACCGGCGTGTAGTGTATGATTAGCTGCCGGTTAGAAAGATGATGTAGGGTCATCGCAAAAGGGCCGCAAGCCAGAGTGTTGCGTACTCCTTACGATCAACGCCGTGCAATTGGCGTAATGGATGCGCTTCGTTTCCAGTTGACAACCATTCCGGTGGCCGTTTGGAGAAAACTCAACGTGCGAGAAGACGCGCGAAGGGCCACGATGAACCGACATAGTTAACCGGTTGCGAAGTCTCTTACCAGGGAATTTACATTCTAATTTAGTCTCCGAAGGTGCCCCGGTGAGTTTACGACGCGGTTGAGCAATGTTCGCCCGGCAAAACATCCGTGATCGATCGTGCATGGCGCATCGGGGTTTCTTTCCACCTTCATATGCTCAGAATGCGTTCGATGGTAGCCGTTATATGCGGTTACTTTTACCTATTTAACTGCGGACTAGGTTAACCGGTGGCATTGAGCGCCTTCTCGGGAAGGGATCGTTCGCCGGAAAGATGGCGGTTTCGTGCGGGCAAAAATGAATCTGACCTTGTCCAAGTTGTCCAACGCTTGGTTTCGGGTCGGATGCCGTTCACCTAGCTGCCTGCAAAAGCCTACCGTGGCCCGTAAGTGATTGGCTGTTTTCGGTGAAGCCTTCCTTCCGATGTCCGCTGAACTTCGACTTCTATGAACCGTCCGGTTGGTTTGATGTGTTGTGTTTCTGCAGCGAACGTGTGATGATGCCGATCGGAAGCTGTCGCTAGGAGGAAAAGATGAAAAAAAAAAAAAAAACTCAAGAGTAACCACATTTCGTGCGCATGCAAACTTCGGTGGTGTGATGGAACTCCACTCGTGTTCGCGCTTCTAGTTGCGCATCATTGTTCATCGACGTGTTGTGGCGTGCTGGTAAATTACGCTCGATTGAATTAGGAACCAATCTTGACGGACACGCTTTGGCTTGTTGCCGCTGCCAACGCACTAATTAGAGCAAGGTTAGCCTGCCACCCGGCTGAGGCATGTGGCCCATTGTTGGCGCTTCAATTACAACAGCGATGCATTACAACATCTTCGCACCGAAATCGGTCCCTCCGGTCCGGTCCAGGACCCCGGACGGTCTTATTGGTTGGCTTCGGCGATCGAGGAACCAATCCGGCCGCATCCTACGACCGTAATTATCCGCGGACGTGTCCGCATTACGCCGAATCTCGTTGCCTTTACGTGGCCAAACTTGATCTTGTTGCTGGCGTCGTTGCTGCAATCGATCTGAAGCGGTGAAGGTGTTTCGATCGATTTTATTTGGCTGGCCAATTGGTGGGCATCGACACGCCGGGTATCGATTGCATACAAATCATCGCAACTAATAACAGAAAAACAATTGGTGCAAGGTTTGGAGGAGCAGAGAAAATTGGCAAATTGAACTAAGGCTGCTTGCCCTTGCGATTTATAACAAGGTCAATTTTTGGCGACGAAACAGCAAAGCCCATATTAAGGACGGATAATTATTGCGCAAATAATGTAAAATCGGTTAGAAACACCGATGGACAATTCTGGTGGATCGTGTTTAAATAAAATTGAAAACCATAGTATGTTGAGATAACTTTTACTGTTTTTTTGGCGTTCGAATTCATGATCATCATTAATTATTCAAGTAGCTTCTGCAAAGCACACAAACTCCAGCAATCCTCGAGCCGTTTCTCTCAGCTTTCCATCCATGCGCGCGTGGTTCAGTATGCCTTTCCAATTTCCTTCCCTTAAAAAGTAGCCGAGTTAGATATCAATCGCCGATCGATCGCACAACACCTTCCGATGCCGATGCTTTCTGATTGGCTGCCAGATTATGGGTTAACCCAAGCCGCGATGTGGTCCATCTTTCGAAACAACCCCGATCAATCATAGATCAGCTTGGCGAACGGTTTCTTGGGTAAAAGTGTGAATGATTAATATTTGCTCGGCGATTGCTTGTTTTAGAGCGATTTGACCTAGATAAACTGGGAGTGGCCGCAAAGTGGTGCGATAAATATTAGCTCAATCGAGATCGGTTTTTCGGGTCGCTTTTACGTCATTTCGTTGACGTTCCTCAGGAAATTAAGTTGATTTAATTTTCTGCAGGCTTCCAATGCTGGATAGAACTGTCACCAGTACAACCATTTCATGTTCAGTCAATTCGATTAACTAACATTAACATGGCTGCATTATGCAATTGGCTGCGATGCATCATCTCACTATAAAACCAACCGTCAACCGCAAGAACCGGACTGGAAGAAGGTGTTTTTTTTTTATCACCGGCCAATCTTCATCATCATCATCATAACCGCCATTTTCATGATTGTCGAGAGGGCTGCCAAAGTTGGAAACCACTTTGGAAAATTGTCCCAGTTGGGAGGAAAACTGGCCCCCTCGCCGTGCTAGGCGGCTTAGACCCTTAATAAATCTTGCGCGTGAAGTTTGTCTCAAACCACCAACCTATTCGCTCGCATTTCCCATCCGCACGGCAGCGGCGGACGATTCCTGGGGAGAAGAGGTTCGTCGTCTACGGTGCGGTCGTGTTGGGCAAATGAAAAGAAGTTTTATAGGTACAATTAACTGCTGCGCACGGGCCAGTATGGTTGCTCCGGTCGGCGCTGTTCATCTTCTCTTCGCTTGTTCGGCCAGCCCTCCTGTCGAGTGTTTTTCCTCCCATTTCCAGCACTTTTCATTTAATGGGTCGCTCTACTCGCCGGCGGTTGGGACACATTCCCGCGCGTGGAAAGATGACAAAACATGATGCAACAGAGGGCCGTCACTTCACACTCCCGCACGCCCGTTGTGGCTCGGCACGAGCCGTCGAGGAAGTCAGTGTTCCCCCTGAGGCGAGCCCCGGATCGAATCGGTTTGACAAGCCAGCCTGCACTGCCTAGAAGGCGGGGTACTTTCAACCATCGCGACCACAAAAGATCACTTTCATCACCATCGAAGAAGCAGTCAAAGGGTCCAATCTGGAGGAGTGGAGTGGAAAAGGGATCGTGTCTTAAAAATAGACGACGACAATGCTTATCGCTTTTCCACTGCGGTAACCTCACGTGCCTGCGCATTCCATCCCGCGCCGCCCGGCGATGACCGTACGAAGGGAGTTTTTCCCTATCGACAGTGACTGATGACACTCGCAAGTGTGCGTTCCTCTCTTACGCAACACGCGCACACCAAACGCCTTTTCCTTTCGAGCGGCAGCATCCGTCAGGTTCGTCGCTTCCCGTTTTTTTTCCCTCGTGGTAACGAAGTCATTTGTTCACTTCATTCATCTGCCATCTTTGGAGACACTCTCGTCTCGTGTCGGGAGCATTCGCTCCACTGCTGGTAGCGTACCAGTTCCTTTTAACCCTCCCCAAAGCCACCCCCCCACCACCCAATTGCCTCTTGTGAGAGGTGTTTGCTAAAATCTGCCTGATTGATTAACTCCCGGCTCGGTGGCAAGCCGGTGCCGATTTGTCGGAAGCATTAGGTGTCGCTACTTCTTCACCTACTGGTGCAGCGTCTTCGTCTGATCGATTCGCTAAACGACCAGCCTTGCAAGGCGACACGGTGGAAGTGACGACGGAGGTTTGTTGGTCGGGACATCTCGCACGCTTTTTCGGCGACACGGCAACGGCGTGCAGGTGGCAACGGTTAAGAAATGGATGACTTTCCGTTTTCAGTCCTCTCCCCTTTGCTAACAGTTTTATCTATTGTGAGCGTGCATTTACCGATGTTGTTCCTCCTCCTGCTGGTGGTTGAAGATTATCTTACGGACCAGTCGGTGCGCGGCCTGGTGGATCTTTTCTGCAAACTCCTTCTCATGCTTCACCTTTACATAAATTTCACGCATGTTATTGCATGTGTTTCTAGTCGACGATAGCCATCCCATTGAACTGTTTGATTTAAAACCCATCCGTTTAAACAGATTCATTAAATTTTGTCTTGCTCCGTCACCTTTACCTTTTCAGATAAGATGAAAGGTAGCTAGGTTTAAAACACTTTATACTATAAAGTTTATAGCAACACTATTTTACGACCATCACGCAAATAACCTGAACTGGGGACAACAGAGCGTGAACTTCCACGAATACCGTTCGCAATACCAAATGTTTAAGGTGTGCCAATTTATGGGAGTGGAGAAAGGGTCTCTAAGGGGCCCGGAGCAGTCCGAACTAATGCCCTCTATAAAAGGAAGACACTCTTCATAATGTCCCGTGCCCGGTGCGGATTTAACTCCATTCCGGGGCTACGGGGTACTTTCGTGCGTCTTTCTCCTCTTGCATGCGAGAAGTTGCGACATTTCAGCGGACCTAAACCGAACGGTTCCGCCGCGCATGTTGATTAATGTTATTGAATTAATATTGATTTATGATTGCATCCATCGTCTTTAGCTAAGTCTCCCGCTCGCCGCTGCTCCCACATCCGTCCCATCGGTTCCGATTTTGTTTGTGTTACCGTTTGTCGGTTTCGGGCCTCTTCTAATCTGCCTAAAACCTTTACAATTGAGGAGTGGCGGAGGGGGGGGGGCTTCCTTTTCCTTTCACTAACGAACGGTGAACGGACGGTGTGCTGTACCGGTGTAGGTATCTTTCCCCGATGTCGCACCGGAATTGGCCACACGATCGCCATCGGATGCCCTTAGGTTTCCTTCTTCCGACGGGAGGCAGGTGGTTAAAGCATTAGACGACAACAGCAAAATAAAAATAAAAAAACGCATAATTGATTAAGCATTATGAGCCGCGAAGCGCGGATGGCCGATCCTCTGTTGACAGTTCCGGACGCGAACACCGACCGGAGGAAGGAACAGGTTAGAAAGGCCCGAATGTTGTGTGATTTTCCATCCGTTTTGTTTTCTCACTATAAACACAGCCTGCCTCTGCCGCTGTCCGTCTGGATGGGATGGAAATTGGTTTTTTTTGGGATGGAAATTGGAGATGACATCAAACAGTTTTGGCTGAGCGTTAGCGTTTGGAAACGGCCACACGACTCTTCGAGCCCTTTTTCGGTGAAGTTGAAACTCTTCTGTGTATCCCACGACACTGTGTTCCCAGCGATAATACTCATGCACTTATGCTGCTGTCCTGCATCTTCATGCTTGCCAATCAAATGTTGCATTGCACGTTACGAAAGCGGACGAGCTCCTGTCATCGGGTCCATTAAATACGGCTCTGCAGTCTGATTGATCCAATTGCCACGCAATCGGTTCCACCCGGAGTGCGTGCGCTTGCAAAGGTCCACCATTGGCGGTTGCGTAACGTGCGTGTGAATGTCAGCAGTGTGAATCCGCCTCCCGGTGCAACCCCTGGCCCGTGGCCAAATGTTTGAAGGACGGTCGGAAGTAAGTGCTTCTTCAGGTTTTCGTCCTTCCACTCCGATCGTCCCAGTGGATGCGACGGGAAATAGGAACCTGGCACCTGTTTCTCGGGAATGCCAGTTTGCGGAGCGCGCTGAAGCAAAACTGTTGGCTCCAAAGCACGCCGACGAATGGCGGCTAGAGGCTGCATTCCACCGACTAATGGGAGGTTGGCTGAGGGAAAACGATGATCAAATATTTGAACATCCGATGATCGGTGGAGTCTCACTGCAACCCACGGCTCACGTCCAGGCAGGTTTCCGTTCGTCTTCGTTGATAGTTAAATAGTTTTCTACTTTCTCCCGCCTGGGTCCAGTCCAGTCCGACGTCTCGGGCAAATCCTTCCCATTCCGTGTGCATCTCCGTACAGAAATCCTCGTTTCTTCTGCTTCCAAACAATTACTTTTACTTTTTTTCCACGTAAAGGGTTTGATAAACATTTAACAACTTTGTGTTACAGAAGTTACAATAATTCAATTTATTTCACATTTCATACGATCGAGAAATCCGCATACTCTATCGATCAATAGTCTCAATAGTGGAAAGCATCTCCAGGGGAGCTTCTTCGTGACCTACCGCGAGCAATGTCGTCCGTATGGACAAGCAGTGTTGGTTGTTTTCTTGTTTCGCTTAAGTATATCATCTTCATCCACCGGCGCGGCGTCTTAGGAGCTAAATCCGGGGAGGAAGATAAACGATAAACGAGTCGAGGGCTTTCATTGGGCTCTGGTGAAGACCCAATCCGTGCGGCTCCCTCCACTTAGTGTTCGTTGGGCAGCAGACGGGCACGTGATAATAGTCATTGAGCGTTTCAATTTGGGGGAAATGGGGAACAATTTCCCCGATCGAAAACGAAACTTGGGCCGACCAAGGCGCGATGCTGCTGGAGATGAAAGTATGGAAAATGGATTTTTAGCCGTGCGCCATCGCGGAGGGCCAACGATTATGAAAGCGGACCGTGTTGTCGTGGTGAGACGCTTTCAATCGACTCTTTAGAAATTTGATATCGCATTACGCGGAAAATCGATATTGGAAAGGCGGGTCCGGGCCGGACGAGGTCGAGTTATCGTAAGGAAGGAATTTCAATGAATGAAATTTGAATGGAACGGTATGATCAGATCGGTTGAACGTCGGGCTGGTTGAGAATGTGTATGGCATTCCTTCCAATAATCGTTGTGCAAATTACGATTGATCTGATCGCATTGTTCGTTGCAGAGGGAAAGGATAGTTGGTAATGGTTTATGTAAGGTGCAAAGTGTCTCGAAAATCATCCCATCCCATTTTGGATCCATACCAGATGACTTTCGTCTGATATATGATTATTTACGAGCCTAAAGTAATTAATAGAATTTTACCTTTGCCTCAAACGAAAGTAAAAGTTAAACGGATTACCAGGGGTTCCAAATTATATTGTTCATCTTCCCGACCTACCGCTCCATCCTTTTCTCAAATTTTCCCATGACCTCGCGAGTCCAACGAGCAATACTTCCTTGAGCACCTTACCTTTACCTAAAAGGCACGAAAATCAACCACATGCATCCTCACTTACATCACATGCACGACTAACGGGTTTCCAATTTGTTCCGAGCTCCATTTACAAGCTCATCTTACGGAACTAACCCGTGGGGTAAATATTAAGTTACAAGCGCCGCCGTTTGCCCATAGACCACCAATTATGAAATGATTAAACCAGCACGATGCGTTCGGATGAGTCGAAGCGAGAAAATGATGAGTTAAAACAATCCGTTTCTAACCCCTTTTCCTCCAAGCAGACGTGAACGCCGCGTACCACCGGAAGGCGCCAAATGGGGAGGGACGGATTGACGAGCCTTTTTCTGCTTCTTTTTCGTCGGTAGCTAACAGATGTTAGCAAACTTCCTCCGACCACCTACGTTTGAAGGTGTTATAGTGGATAATTGATCGTGTTTAATGAACGGGTGAGCCTGACTCCTGTCCGCTGGCTTTCGGCAAGGGTTTTATCTCCTCGGGGGTTTCCTCGACTTTACCGCCTTTTAAATTAATCTGTAAGTTTATCTTACTTAACAGACATTTTACAATGGCGCTCAAGTTTGGTTCCTAAGTAATGTGTGCGAAAAAGTTGCAGAGAAAATGCGCATTTGTGATCGGGATTGAGATGATCCGAAGTTTTGTGTGCAACGGTGCAATTTTCCTTTCTATTAAGTTATTAAAATGTTCCGCCTCGTTTGGGCTGTTGGACGCATTTATTGGACAGATAATAATTAAGATCAGATTAAGATTCTTCAGGTTTTGACGGATTGCCGGTGCGGTATGTGGCATATGAATAATTCAAAGAAACCATGCCGTGCGTGTTGCGAATTTCGGGAAAAAAGGCACTGAACATTTGATCATGGTGACTGATTGAGGTTCCGAACCGGCAGAGTTGTACATTTCCGTTCGCAATTATTTGGAATGGTCCGTAGGGGGTTGGGGTAGTGGACTTTTCTTTATTGTACGTTACTTTTTAATGTCCGTTCCCGATGGAGAGTGAACGTACGTTATCTAGAGTTTTATGCACCTCATGGTTGCGCAATCTCGCACTCCTACTCCGTACATGTGCTGCTCGACTTTTACGACGCCCCGACCGGACCGGCTGGCGATAAAATCTCATTTCGCCGGTTCAAATCTCGCCCCGCCGATCGCCGTTCCTTAATTTGGGATCATGAAATTTGTAACAAAGAACCGTTTGCGCTTGGGTAAGCTGTTGCTTGTTGGACGAGGAAAGGGTGAAATAAAAACCCCTATCCAATTTGCTGTAGTGAACCACCCCCGGGTGAGCAAGACCGATTGATTGAGTCGCCTGGGAAGGTTTATGATACCGAAGCGGTGCGCTTTTGCTCGTACCACACTTAGGGTTCATTTAGTCGCTGGAACTAAGGCGCAAGGAAAAGGGATCGGTGGAAGAAGCAGAAAGGAAGTCGCAAATTATTTGGCACTGATGGCTGCAAAAGTCCCCCACGTAAAACTAAGACCCAGCCAGACTGGGACCAGCCAGCCGAAAATTGGCTTGCGAAACTAGAAAGGTGACGCACGTGTGTCGGAGGTGTGCCCGGAACCAGTTTCGCTTTTCCTTGCTTGACGATGTCAAAAAGAAAAGAGATTGAGCGGTGCACTGCATTGGGAAAAGTTATTTTACGAAAAGTAAATATTAAACAGCACATATTGCAGCCCAATTTTGTAAGCCAGCGGGTTTCTTCTTCGGTCGCTTTCTTCCACCATTGTCAAGGGAGGATAAAAATGCACTCCTTTAAATTCGCCTCTTACCGTTACGATTGTGAGCAGAAAAACAAAACGTTACTGCACTGAATTTATTTTCCACTTACGAACGGCAAGTGATGTGTGTTATGCGAGTCTCCGAAAAAAAAAATGGTACAGAAGTAACATGTTATTCCTCGGCATGAGACAGGTTTATGGGCAGGCGTTGGAAGATGTCTTCTTTCTTTGCGACGTGAGCAAAATGGGCTTTTCCTGCCTGCTGCAAGGCAGACGGAGGCATGCACTGAACTGGTTGCTGGTTTCGGGTTTTCTTATATCAATTTTTTCCCGCTTGGTGGCACGTGGAAACTCAATCTGTCGTTCCGTGCGGTTTTAGCGCGATGAGTTATGATCGCAGCTGATGTATGACGCCCGATGAATCTCTGGTCGAAGAAGGCTGCTTCTAGCGCGCAGTGACGCAACTGAACGTGACATTTAAAGAAGAAAAGATATCTTGCAACTGATTGAAAATTATGCAAATTAGGCACCTTTCCTAAATTCCGTATCTTTTCGGGGTGTGAGATGACAAAAAAAAACCCCGATACAGTCAACAGAAAATGATGGTGGTGCTGCTATCTTTTTGTGTCCCCCGACCGGATTAACGTGTCTCCTTGTTGATCCGTAGCTTTTTTTTTGCTACGAAAAATCGGAGATGGTCCCCGTTCGCGATTCTCGGTTTGGCATTGGAAACCTTGAAAAAGTGGACCGAACGTAGCAACGTTCATCTCCCACACTAGCATAGTTTGCTTTGAGTACAACGTTCCCATTTTCGAAAACATAGCCCACTTTTCCATCAGTACCGCTTTTTTTTGCTTCTTCTTTGGCAGCTGGAAGCTTCAGGAACTTGCGAATAGATTACTCACGCGGTATTTCGAAAATGTCAAAACAAATAGTCGAATAAATGGGGCTCCTTTCTCGAGACATTCGCGTCGTTCGAGGGGCGAGATCATCCAACGGAAGGACACTGTGCATCAAGAGATGTATGAATTCTATTTCTGCTACCTACGATGACCTCCAAAATCTGCTAGAAATAGAAGGGAATGAATGCAGAATCCAGCATAATGAGCTAAGCTTGCAGAAAAGTTGCACAACTTTACGAAATGTTTTTCTAGAGGTGAAAGTGAAACGAAATGTTATATCAAACCCGTCTCTTGGTTTGGCTTGGGCGTGTCATCTTGTAGCGAAAACCGACTAGAAGAGTCGAAATGATAAAAAAGCGGTGCTTCAAATTGAATCGTTGCTTATTTTACAAATCAAATGCCTTTCATCGTCGAGCATCATCCTTGAACGTTGAATTAAATTTCATCATCTTTTAACGGCCTACGATGGGTTTGGTTAAGCTGAAGCCTTTTCGACAGAGACGCTTGATTGCGGTTCATATGTGTGATTTTTTTCTTCAACTTGATTTGAACCCTCGAGTGGAAAACGATCTATTTGGCGCATCTAAACCATCCGTCCAGTGTCACGCAGGCTATGCGAGGTGAACACATTCACTGAGCAAACGACGATCACGCGATGGCTAAGTTCATCCTTCTGGGAGTATTTTTTTTTTTCTTCTGCCCGCACCATCTGGAATCTTGCCTACGAAATTTGTTGCACCTTTCCAAAGTCCCAAAAAGACGAGAGGCCGCCAGAAGTTAAAAGAGAAAAATCTACCAAACGGTCGCAAATTGCCCATTTGTTGTCTTTCGGTCGTCTAACCTGCAAAACCTATTGCGATCTCGCCGAAAAAACAAATGTATTAAGGGCTCCAAATTGGCGGTTGGTCAGTGGAAAATGAGTCGATCCGTATGCAAATCGCTGGCGGCAATATGGCCGCGGATGAGGCCATACACAAAGAAATTATTTTCTAAGATGCCGCTACGCCTTGGAAGAAGCTTTTCTGTGTCGCGAGCCCATAAATTAGATCGCGATGCGTAAGACATTTAATTCAATTTAAAACCGACAGACCCCGGCTGGGAGGGCTGGGGAGGAAAACTGCACACAACAAAAGCCACGCCGAAGGCACCGAAACCCTTGAGAAAATGTGTGGTCCTTTTCCCCGAACGGTCCATCTTCGTCTTGGCCGCGGAGCGCTCTCACGCACGGACGGCCTTCGTTTGTCGGCCGGAAATGGTGGAAAAACCCTCTTTCTACTTGAACCGGCTAATACGGTAAGTGTTGGGTGCGAGCGCGAATGGGTGAGCATTTAAAATAATGTGCACTCCCAGGGCTGGCACGGCTTGGTCGGGCTTGAAGATTGTTTTATTGCTTCACCCGAAGCCACGAGCCGGGCCGGCGGGGTGCGTGCGCCTGATGAAGTGAAGATGGTGTTCAGCGTGACTAATTGGTCTCAATTCTGGCGAGGCGCCTGAGCGGGGAGAGGATGAGAGGTCAATTGCAAGCGAAAGGTGAACTTTGAATGATATCTCGTCGGGCTGAGTCGGTACAACGTTAACGTTGAGTTTAAGTCTAAGTAAAATATGTGCTGATTTCCATCATTGCCAGCAAAGTTTAAGGTCAGCTCCAATTACCGTCCAAATCATTGATTGAGCGCCATTTCGCGAAGGATTAGTCAAAACACCAAGGCATCCTTCACGATACACATTAATTTGTGGTTGAATTAAAATATCGTTTTTTGCAAACAGGGGATTTGATTCCACCTTCCAGCTTCGCCCGCAGCCTGAGACAAATTTTTAAACGTTGATCTCTATTATTTTCGATCCTCTTTGTAACGCTCCGCCAGTGGATTGTTAAGAATTGCATCATTACCCGTAGAGATCATGGCGTGGCAGTGAAAAGGATATTTGCCCGCCTTGTAACTCATCCATTCTCTTTCTAATTCGCTTTGTATCGGTTGGCTTTTCCATCTATAACAACGTCAATGTGCGGATTGCACACGCTGGTGATCTCTGAGGTCAAGCGCAATTAATGGAAATTGTGGCAAGTATTTTTGGCGTGGCCCTCGAAGACACCGTGAATGTGCACAGTGTGAGGCGCTCTGAAACAATCTGCGGTTTGGCTTTCTTTCTCTTGCCACGTTCCGTGCAGTGACGCATTGTTTGCAAAACTGGCAGCGGAGTGCAACGGACAACGGTTTCTCAATGTCAATTTTAAGGGCAGCGTAATGTTCAGCTTCGATTGATTTGTTGTCAAGGGCCTGAAAATGGGGCCCTGAATCTTCCGCTTCCGTGATTGACACGGCGAGGCGTTGGTCGGTTGGCAGCTTTATAAAAAAAGAACGCTGGTTTTTTCGGTGTGCAATTGTTTGCCAAAATGCCATCGCAGCAGAAAATTAAAAGCGTTACCTTTTGGGAGCCCAACAAAGGATCCGCCGCGTGTCAATGGCAGCGGGCGGGATTGTTCGGGGATTAAAATGCGGAACAGCCGATGACAATGGGCTGATGCACCGATGCATTCCACGCATGCTTTCGAAGAAAGTGCACTCGCCTGCGAACCCGACGTTGTCGAAGACGCGCCGATGCCCAACCCAAACAAACACATGTTTCGCGGAGCCGCGGTCAATTTGAATGAGCGGTGCGGAATATTTCATGTTCGGGGCTGTATGTCCGTCCTGTGTGCCATCGTTGAAGTCACCGGCACCGGTTTCACATGCACGGGGTGGGGTTTTATTTATCTTCTTTTTTTTCACATCAAGGAGTTCCTGGTGCATTTGGAGCCATCTGTTGCAGCTCGATGCGCATTCCTGTGTTGGTTTAAGCACGGACAGATTAAGCATAAGCCATCGATCGATGCGTCCACCGCGCATCATGGGAAGCTCTCTGGCCAGTGCAGCGCACTAGGAGGCGGCGAAGAAGATTTATTTGAAATTAAATCACAATCAAGTTCCAGGGCAGCCGCTTTTTGGTTTATATAATTTGATTACGATGCGAAAGGGAAAAGGTTTCCCATGTGTTTATCTCTAAAGAGGAAGGTTTGATGTCGTAGTCTCGTGTGGCGGATTGGAGCATGATTTACGGCTCGTTTACTTAAGCAGCCAAATCGGGATAAAGGGCTGACTATGCAAATACAATCCAAACAGGTCGACACAATCCTGTTGCAACGCATTGCATAAGAAGGATTTGCTCTGTTTTTGCTGTCGAAGTCGATTAGCAGAAGTCTTTCCATCGCCAATAATTGGTCACATTTGCAAGCCTCCTTTTGCATGTCATTTTGCATGCATTTTGATGCCGAAACAAGGTCAATTGGAACCTCTCAGGTGCTACTGGAAAAACCCCCTTTTCATCGCCCTCGCGTTTTCCTGCAAGAGGCAAACAAGTGCATCATTATCATTACGAAACATGTTGTCGATAGAACGTCGATTCGTCGATAAAGTTGACGTTCTACCGTGGGCAGGTGTTGCTCGAAAAGAAAAGCCTCTATGATTGCCCCAAATGCAAGGCGATCATGCTGGCTTGAGGCTTGTCTGATCACTCTCTTGTCTGCGATGTTTGCTGCTACCTTTACACGATACGATGTTCTCCCAGCGTCAGCACGACAATGGTCAGTTTTTCAGGCCGGTGCAATTGCACCCAAAGTGCATTCGAGTTTCGACCTTCGGTCGCATGCAGCAAACATGCACTTTCCGTTGGCTAGGTCCGTTTTACCATTCGCTTCGTCCGTGCAAGGGCGAGCTGGAAACTGGAGTGATCGTGGGGATACTTTTTCGAAAGGAAAACGTAAGCCTTACGTTGCCACACATCATCATCTTTGCGCCGGCCGTTGCGCATCGATTCGCTGGGCATTATCATGGGCACAGGCTGGTCAAGAGCGATCGTCGGCACACTTCTCGTGTGGCAGTTCTTGCAGCTCGAAGGCGGTTTGGACTGGTGAGAAACGAAGACGATATAGACTTGCCTCCCATGCACCTCCCTCTCGAGCGCCTCATCTTCCTGCATGGGTTTTTTGTGTGTGTCTTTTGCGTCCCTGCAAGCCTTTCGACCAAACGGAGAAACGGTGTGTTTATGCACTTGTTCGAGAGGGACTACGAAAGTGAATTGATGCATCCATGTGCCCTCGGTTGCATCACCGCGCGAATGCAGCGCACGAGCATTTCAAACGGATTGCTATGCAATTGTGCACACGACTGCGACGACGACGACGACGACGACGAAAACCGCCGTTGACGAAGGTGGCGACGATGACTGCTGCACCGCAACGGTGACTTGATGCAATTTTGCTCTTATTTCTGTCTTTCGTCCACCCCCCACCCCCTCCCTCCCTTGGTGCACAGTGGCATTGTTGTTTTATCATTCCGTGAACGAATTTTCCGTTTCACAACCGACCGTCTTTCCTTTTACCTGCTCGTGTCTAGTTTCCGCGGACGTGTTCGTGGCCGGTGGTCGCGTTTGCGAGCGTCTTAAATAAAACATCATGTACGCGATTCTCGCTCACGTTGGGGGAGGCACGGTACATGTTAGTCCACCCTCTTGGGGCTTTCGTTTTCCCTGGAATGCACATGCCGGCATCGCATTTCCTTTCGGGTCAGCCGGGGAAAAGCTAGGTCACCGTAAGAGAACAAAGACCCGACCGTCCAGTTAAAGGACGTTACTTAACCTCACTTATCACCCGTTCAGGGGTTGACGGATGGAGGCGGTGGTTGAATGAAGGAAAACGCGTGAGAACTGGGAACGGGTCATATTTTGGACCACAAACGGAGGGAATTAGAGTGACCGGTCGGGGTGTCGCAAGACCGAAACTTAGATAATGAAATCTGACAAGAGAAACATATATGTAATTAAGGTGCATGTAAGCCGTTACAGCATAATTATATCTCAGTGGCTTTAAGAGGGATACCTGCTCTACCACATCGTTTAGTTTTAGTTAATGGAAGTGATGCTTTCATATTGTAATGAATTGCACAATTCTAGCGTAAAAGATTCCGTACTTTTCTTGGAGTGAACCACCTGCTCCAGATCTAAGAGCGAAACCACCTTTTTCGCGACCTTGGCTCACGACGATTCGACTCGAAGCTGGCCCCAATTTCGATACATTAGTTTGCATGTGCCGTCGTCGTTGGTGGCGACGTTGGTTCGGTGCATCTCTTGCGGGCCTGGGAACAATGGGGAGAAAACGGAGCGTCCAAAAAGTGGTGCCGCCTCGTTGACGATTTTAATGTCACTAGGTTAGGCAGAGCACACCGAACGCACTTTTGGAGAACACGTGTGTCGCAAACAACCGTCGGCAACAAAGGACGCGTCTTCTGTCCACGGCGATGCATCGATCGGTGTTTGGCCGCGGGCGAAATTTGGCAACAAATGAGTAAAATCGAGGACTCGTCATGTGGTTTCGTTAATGCGAATGTTTTGTCCGAGGAAGTGTGAGAGTTTTTTGTTGACTTCTCTTTGCTCACGTTCACCCTCGAACGGTCCAAATGCTAAGACACACTTTTAAAAGGCAGGGAAGATATTCGTTTCTTATGCAGATGAGTGTCATTTGCTACATTAAGGGGAAGAATTTTGCGACGCGAGCGTGCGCTGGATTTTAATGAATTGTAATGAGGCACTGTTCAAGTGGGCTACGAATTATCAACTCCCCGAGCAAGGCAAGAATGTCATAAACGTTAAATAAAACTCTAGTAACCCTTTTAATCCATGAAGAAATCATGGTTGGCGGTATTTTTTTAACCTTCATAAAATGCTATGCTTCATTCGCATTGTGTCATATGCCGAGCCGGAAATGCTCTAGAGCTTCTAGAGATGTTTACACGAACTGGATGAACTCTCGAGGGTAATTATGTTACGTTTCTGCTTCTGAGCAGTGCGTCTGTGGCAGTTCTCCGATGGAGAGTAATTATGTGTGTGTGGAAATAAGCGAGCATACTCGTGCGATGTGTTTTGAAAATAATGCTCCGTTCGATCAAGGTTGGCATTGAAAAAAAAAATGGATGTGGAATGCGGAACATGGGGAAACATCAATTTTCATTCGAGGGAAAGAAACGCCGGTCGCCATGGCGATTGTTTTTCAAGTGAGACCACGGAGCAACAGCACTTGTGTTGTTTTTCAATATCAAAGATGGATTGAATCAAGTTAAGGAAAAAATATTTTGCTGTAAAACCATCGAATAACATTCACTTTGCATGCTTTGTGTGTAAAGTAAAGCATGAGACTCCGTCTATCACAGATCCGAAGATTGAATTGAGATTGATTTGAATCGTGGGTGAGTCTATCGAATGATCAAGTGTTAGTTTTATCACACTTAAAAGTCAACGGTAATCGGCGAAGCTCCCTTGATTGAGAGGCTAAAATCCGAAATCGATAACCTACCCCCTTGCTGCGGTAAGTAATATAAAATTTCCCCAGTTTTGAGTGATAAGGTTGTTGGTACCATGCGGTGTTTATATGCGCTCCAGGAACACGTTGGCTCGATTGCAAGAAACTGGCTATCGCAATCGTTGAAGGCGTCCGGTTAGGGGAGCTGGCGGGAAACGGAAAACCTGACCATCCATCGACACGGATGGCCGTTTGGAAATATTCCTTATGCAAATGAGCCGCCCGAGACTCCCGAACCGAAAGGAAAAGCACAAACCGAAAGTTCAACCTTATCGTCGCATCTTATCCAAAGGCCGCTCCCCTGCGTCGCCATCACCCGGGATGTGTGGGCTATGGTTTTCGAAATAGAAGCGGCGACGCTGCGTGTGAAAAACCGGGAGAAGAACCTGATCCTCGATCGGTTGTTGTTCGGCGCACGTTGGGACGAGTCTTGCCATTTGCATAAAAAGCAGGTCATCATGGCACGATGTCTCTTCTGTCTTCTACTGAACCGCGCGTTTCTTTTTTCGGTGGGTTTACACAAATGTTTTTTTTTCTTCCCTCCTCGTCCTCTTTCGGCGAACGAAAACGGAGCTCGGAGGATGCTCGTGGTAGAAAGCTAGTTTTGTGGATATCATAAAGCAAGCCAAACCCCCATACTGTCTCAAGTCTTGCGGCTCTCGCCTGCGTTCGAGATCGTGCCAGGTGCGTCCGCGATCGTCCTGAGACGAATTTCGTTCGATGAACTTATGGCACAGTCCCGCCGAGGAAAGAAAACCACAATAACCCCAACACACTGGTCGATGAACTTTGATAGAGGTTCGGTTTTTTTTCTCGTCTTCAAGGCCTCACCATTCGTTTTTTTTTGGCTTGTGGGGGATTCAGGATGAATTTATTTCGGTTTGTTCAACTGGATCAACCGCTATTTGGGGACTCCACTGAGTAGTCCAAGGTTGTTTAATTGAGATCACTCACACATGGGTGCGAAACTTGGAAGGCGGTTTGGAAAGCGACGAAACCAGCCGCGTAAAGATCATCCTTCAGCTGATTGGGCAAGACTTGGGACTGATCGCGGTTCGAACGAAACGTGCAAGTCGTGCTTCCCTTAGTTTGTAGGACTGAAAAATCCTCCCAAGGGAAGCCCTCGAACGAAAGGAAAGTTTGCTTCCTCGCCAAAGGTTGAAGGTTATGGCTCATCAATGTCAAGTCGTGACGTGGATGGTGACGTGGTCTGTTTGAGTCGAGCAAATATCGACCAGCGCGCAAGAAGAAGCATACGATCCACGGGGCAAACAAGTACCTCCTTGCGACGACCAAGTTCCTTTTGGCTTCCCCACCCTCCCCCCACCCCCGTTGGGTGGTAAAACGAATTGCGGGTGGAGCAGCTGGAAGAAAGTTTAACTGTAAAGTAATGAGCCCCAATCGATGGCTTTTCTTGCCCCGCCAGCAAGTGCTAAACAGACCACAATGCTAAAAGTAACAGTTTTCTTCACCTTTCCTGCAACCCCGTCGCTCGTAAAAGACACTGCATTTATTGTGTGAAGGTGTTAACAAGAAAATCATACAGCTGCTCGGAAAGGTTGACTTTTCACAACCAAGGGTTTCCTTTTTCTGCACCCAGCAGCACCTTCCTGCCGCTGTGTGACAATATTTGGGACGTTTTTGTCTGTTGTGGCATTTGGAGCCAGTGTTTTCGATCGGCCCGTCGGCGCAGCAACATATCACCAAAGGCATCACCATAAGTTGATGAAAGTTGCCTTCCCAAGGCCAAACGACTTAGTGCACTAATTTACGTATTATGATGAGTTTTATAACGCCACTATTTTGGGACAATCGCCCCAAAGCCGGAGGAAGATAATCTTTTCGTAACGTCTTTGATGGTTTTCACACATTACCGATGAACGATTTCTTTCTATGAGAAGGCCGCTTTATATGTTTAGCCAAAAGTAGCTGATTTGTTTGACCTTTTGGACCAATTTGTCTGATGGTGCTATCACGCCACTAATTGCAGTTTTAAATGACCTGATTTGGCAATGAATAGAACGGGTTTTTTTCGGTGACATGACTTATTTCTTCGCTTTGCTCTGCATAAGATTTGTACAAATTTCAAGAGACAGCCTTCACCTTGTAGATATCATAAATCAAATGCTCAAACTCATCATCATCTGACACGATTCCCTCGAACAAAACCCTCAGCAGGTAAACATTGCATTATGTAATCATTCACAAGTAGCGCCCTTATTGTTGCTTTTTCTGCCCCGTTCCTGCCGTATTCGAACAGGTCTAAGTATCGGCAACTCTCGTCCCCTTTTTCCGGCGTATCGTGGCCAGCTGATTAATGGCACGCGCCGCGTAATATAATGATCGATCGCCCTGCCGGGTGAGGCGTTAGGATCGTGCCACGGGGCCTGTCCCTTCGAGGAGAAAAGAAGTATGCGTGATGAAATTATGATACCGAACTGATCCCTCGTTGCTCCAAAACACTCCGAGGCTCCGGGATCGTCGGATCGTTCCGGGAAGGAAAGGAAAGTAAACGTACTTCGGATCTTGAAAGCGAGTTGTGGGCTGGCGCGGCAAAAATTGAAGGGTTAAATTATGCCCACATCGGACAGCGAACTGTCTCCGGCCAGGCACGCAACGGACGTCTGCCCTTTGGCTGCGCTGAAATGAGAGAAAGAACGATGAAAAGGTTGCCTTCTTCTTCTTCTTGCGATGCGTCCCTTCGGGAGTTGGAACCCATGCTGTGCGCTTGTAACGATATTTGTAAAACAAGTTTTCCTCACATTACTATTCTCTGCTCGCGTTCGATCTGGCCCAGCCGTGATTAATGAAGATCACCGGGCAACAGGGGCCGGAGCTTTCCCGACCACGAGGCTGAAGACTGCGGCAAGCCGACGCGTCGAGGATCGTAATGATAGACTCTTCGCCATCAGCTGTCTGCTGGGGCCAACTTTGCGCGGGCTTCTGTCCGCCGCACACTTTAGACGCGCGTGGTTTTGATAGATTATGGAGCGTGGACAATTGTGGGGCCATTGCGGGGTTTGCTCGATTGAACGTCAATTAATAAGACTGGGAACCGTGGGTGCAAAAGGGAAAGGAAAATGGAGAAAGAAAATACGATGGTCTGTTTTGACATATTGAATCATTTTCGGGACAGAAACAGAAGGCAAGTTAAGGTGAACCGTTTCAGAACACCGATCATTCTTAGAGAGATTGATTCCTTGCATATGCTCAACTTGGAAAATGTCGCGTGAAAGGTCTCAAAGCTCGAGCCATTTCTGATCTCTTCTAAATATAGATAGTGAAGGTTTTTTCCATGTCCTGGATTCAAATGTAAATGTTATCATGTGGATCCGGGTAAAGATTACAAAATATGAAACCCAAAACCGAAAAAGAAATAAATAAATTCGAAAAGTCACAATCGGTACGATACACAAATTAATCGCTGTTCAAACTACGATCTCCAATTGCGAAATTCTGACGAAACTAATCCAACGAACGCTACGATTCGGCTATCGATATTGGCAAGATTGCGCAGGTATTTTTAGAGGATACGGTTTATGGGCGTGCATCCTCGCATCGGCCCGTTTAATGTCAACGTCGTTCGCAGGAGCCGACATTTGCACCAGGGAGGTTTTTTTTGTATCTTCTTTTTGCTGACTCAGCGGACAATGTCCCGATTGGAGTAAGCCAACAACGAGCAACACATCCAGAGAGAAACAATGTAGAAGCAGCAAATTAAAAGATTGAGCATATCTAATCCCCGTTAACGTGGCGAATACACACACAAAAACTCCCAGCATCCCAAGGTGAGGATGAGCGTTCTCGCCACGGAAAGCGAAAGCATCACCTACTGCGAGGAGTCTAGAATGAAGTGAGCGAGAAAGAAAAGCAACTGCAGTGAGCTCGCAGACGAGAGTGAGAGTGTTCGCACGCGAGATGTGGAGCACCTTAAGAAAGAGGAAGATCGTGCCTTCATCGTCGCGGTGGATCGCTTGTGAGAAAAGAGAACGCTGAGGTGAGATGAGACGATGTGTGTGGGATGCTGAAAGCTCCAGCAGCTGGTCCCGATGAGAGTGAGAGTGAACTGCTCCTCTCGTCGAGCTTTCGGTGCGGTTTCTTCTCGCGCCTGTTCGCGCCTGTTCGCTGGCGTCTCGATCGCAGACTGGAGGGTGTTTTATAAAACTTTGTTCCCCGCACTAACCGGTAGTTCAGTCGATCACGGACTGTCCAGCGAGGCAGACGCGCGCACGCCTTCACTCAGCCGACGTCGAACGAGGTACTGGATTGTTGGCAACGTTTGCTTCGAATTTTTGGGAGGGAAACTTCGGTGTCCGGGGTGTTGGACCGGGAGGTGCTTCTTGATCCGTGCTAGCTATCAGTCGAACGGTGGACACCGAGTGCGTCGGACGCCCGTGTGTATGTGTGTGTGAGTGTGAAAAGGCCGCAGCTGCGCCGGACGTGTGTTCCGTAGGAGGCTTCCTCCTCGCACCTTTCTTTCTCGTAGTTCTTTTCTTTGGTTTTCGCGTGCCGTGGACTTCCCTCGTGGGGTCAACGTGGAAGTTCGGGGGTAGCTCGAGGCGGTTCGTGACGCAGCATGATCGATTCCGCAATTTCGCTAAAGGACAGTGCGCCGCCACCGGATCGCCCCCGATGCGCGAGAGTGAAAGCAGTGGAACGAAGCACACACCAAAAAAACTTGCAGAAAAAAACCACACCGCAACAGCAACGGCAGCATCAGCGAAATAAAACGTGTGTAATCGTGTGGCTGTGTTCGGTTTCAAAAGGAAGCGAAAATTAAGACCCACCTCACCCTCAGGCGTTGGGCCTCCGTTCCCAGCCAGAATGACGTGCTGGCGTCGTTAAGCAGGCCCAAAAGTGCACATGATATGACTTCTACTTATGCCGGCAGACACTCATTGTAACTGGGTAAACCGAATAAATCGCGCCGAGAAGCTGTCGGGGACAATGCGACCCAGCGGAAGGAAGGGAAGGAAAAAAAAAACAAAAAAAAACCGGGAGATTGATTGGCTTTTCGTGGTGGTGTTGTGTCCTGTGTGCCGGGAGGCCCTTATTTTCCTCCGCTGTCGGTCGATTGAAAGCTTTTCGAGTGAAGCCCGGTTTTGTGTTGTTGTTTTCGGCATGCTAATGTTTGACAAGTAAAGTGGCAAACTCGTCAAAAGAGAAAAGTCGGAAACTTCCGCCGAGAGAAAGTGTTGGTCGTGTGAAGAAAGATGCGCTTCGAGGCAAGAGCCTAGAGACGTTGGACTTGTCAGATTGTGCGTGGAAGTTTGCACAGCGTCAAAAGCGTGCCCGGAAAGAAACAATAACGAATGGAATGAAAACTTTCGCATGTCATGCTAAAGTTTGTCTGGTTTACAAGTCAACAGACTAAAAAACCACACGACTTATCAGTGACACATTCTTTAACATTTCTCGAGTGCGTGATAACTAACGAACACATTTCGCTTCCGTAAGATAGATCCTTCGGCACCGTCGTACGGTGGTACGGTGGAGAAAGGAAGGCAAAACGTGACCAAGCGATCATCGCGAGCGGTGCTGCTAATATGGAATACATTTGTTAACGGGGTGCTATGCAAATACCTTTCGATAGTGTGTGACATTGAGCGCTTTTTAGCACGGAAGAGAAAGAGGGCGTGCGAGTGCGGGCGAAGAGGAGGTTCGCTTCGAAAGACTTCCGCGCGGCTAGACGACGAACCCTTGCGAAAGAATAAATCGATCGGTGTTTAGCATAGAGGGGGAACACTGGACGGACTACGGATTGCCTTTCTGGATGGTTTAGCTAAAGTGAAATTTTACCTTTTACAGTTCCGCTTGCAGTTGGCGTCA
Source organism: Anopheles atroparvus (assembly GCA_914969975.1). Taxonomy (NCBI): domain Eukaryota; kingdom Metazoa; phylum Arthropoda; class Insecta; order Diptera; family Culicidae; genus Anopheles; species Anopheles atroparvus. The sequence goes on along the minus strand of CAJZCY010000002.1, from coordinate 41,470,226 downwards.
GGAGGGAGTGACTTTCCTTACCCGTGTGGAGTTTGTTTCGAAGGAGAATCGTGGTGCATTGAAAAAGTGCAGTATACCGTACCATCTCGTGTGGTTTTTTTTTTTATTTCACCCCATTAAGTTTGTGCGCAACCTGTGTGAACATAAAGCCCACGCCGAGATGAGAGTATTCGTTTTGGTGAGTGTAAATTTTATTACTATTTATGTTTTCAATTCCGGAGTCGTTTTCCGGAATACACTTCAGTATGATATAGTTCAATGTTTTCTACTATTCAAATTTCTTTCCCATAAACATTTTGGCTAGAGACCAAACAAACAAAAATCAATCAAGTTCCTCCTTCACGATCGTTCAATTGATGCGCACGTTGAAGGCTATTGAAACGTGTGTTTAAAGACATTTTTTTGTTGTTGTTGAGTAGTTTGGCTTCGAAGCACTTAGAAACGGAAAGAAAAGCTTGCAAAACAAAAGCACGTCCGTCGCCCACACTTCGCCCCCTTCGGCGAGTGAATGTGAAGCACGGGGAGGGAGAGAGTAATTCCGTAATGGATGTGCGGAGTTGCCCAACGAGAAGAGCCACGCGGAGTTTTGGCTGGTGTTTGAACACCATCGGACGGACTCATCATTCGCATTTGCATTGCGCAATGCCAGACGAGACGCCCACGAAAACCACACTCGGACACGTGGTGATCGTTCATGTATCTTTCGTTTCCAGCGAGACAGAAGTCCTGACGAATGCACTTACCTTTTGAAGTCCTTGATGGAGGTACATTTCTTTGACTTTCCGTTTTTTAACTTCCCGCCTACGTATTGCGCGTCTGAAAGCTGAAGAGGCGACTTGAAGAAGTGACTTCATTTCACTTTCGTTTGGAAACCGTTTACGCAAACTCGGATTCATTAAACGCTACTCAAGGACGTTGTGTTCATCTTCTCTTGGTTAAGTCTGGAACTTTTTCGTCCAATGATCCAAGCATTTGTGAACTAAAAACCATGTTCCTGAGTGACATTTTACCAAAAAGGAAAGTCGCGCTTTTTGACTGACATTTGTTTGCCGGGCAATTGTTGATTTATTTTATTTTTTAATTGCCCAAAATGCACCATTTCTTTCCAGTGCAGAGTCATATCTTTCAGGTGCAGATGCTTCCTCGCCCAAAAAAACCCTTTTTGAGGGATAAATGGACCAACGGAAACGCCGTTAATGGAAGAAGCTTTACTTAACGACCAGCGGAGCCCTGCGGGCCCTTTTCGCTTTTCGGGCCAGCCTCTGATTGATAGGTATTTTGAGTTTTCACTCTGGCCCTGGCCCTCTGCTACGGTGAGAAAATAAAGCAATCTGTGTTGTGATTGCCATTTCGAAAGGGACGTATTTTTTTGTCTGTACGGTTTCGAGCATGTGACAGTGGGCATTTTTTAAGGGCGGCTCATTTCATGCACTGGAGGATGAGTGGACCGGCGTGGGTCCGGCGTGAAAAGTACACACCAGCATAATATGCTTATGGCAAACAGAAAGCTGCAATCGGACGCCACGGATTGGGGTCGGGACTGGGGCGGGCGTTACACGTGCCGTGCCGTGGACGCGCAAGGGTGTGGAAGTAAAAATTTCACTTTCAGATCGAACCGAAGGGCGCTGGGGCACGATGGGCGGGGGAAGGGGTGAAGCAATTACAGCAGCATGGACTCGACGAGAAATACGAGTTTTGCATCCACGCGGACGTTATGCGGTTGCAGTTTTCTTTCACTTTCCTCCTCGGCTCGCTCGAAAGGGTGTGTTGTAACTGATGTTTCTTGCTTTCTTAACTGTCCACCGAAAGGATCTGGAAGTGCTTCCTTTAATGTTGCTTGAATGTAAAAATTTCAACCATTTATGAAATTGCGAATTTTTCCTGATAACCCTACAATGCCTTCATACAACGCAAAAGAAATACAACGGTTCGTCGTCTTGAGTGAAAATCAAACTAATTAACAGTAAAATCTCAAGTTGAACGAAGAAGCTGTCCATTGAATAATTTGAACGACACATTCTTCCCGTGTCCACCGTTGTTTCACGATCGGATTACGTCCCGCCCTCCCGTCGACCATCCCGCCCCCCGGAGGAGTGGCGACGAGCGAAATTTAGAAAGTATTTCACCATCGGAATCTCGCGTCACCTGTCGCGAGCTCATCCTCCGCAAACTCGGCACGGGCTGGCTCGAAACCGTGGGAGAAATCTTACCCGTGACCTCAGCATCCTCCACGGTCGCGGTCGATTTCGAGGGGGGGGGGGGGGGGGGGGAGGGGGTCGAATATTGTTTTACATTTTTTCGATTCGCCCGTTCCCTCCTTGGCCTCCGTTTTGTGCGTCAAGTCGTTGAGTGTCAAGATGTTTTGGGCAGACGGCAGCGATGGATTCACCACGACGTCGTGCTCGAGTGTGTGTGCTGTTCGGGTTCAACGATTCCCACCTTCCATCCACCCCTCCTCTCTCTCTCTCTCTCCCTTCTTCTTTGTAGTCCCACATTCCGCCGCCGGCCAAACGGTTGTCAACCGCCGGTCGAACATCGCCGTGTGCGGCCATTTGCTGCAGTTACGCAGGTGTTTCACGCGTGTCGGAATGGTCTTCCAGCAGGTGAAATTAACACCCCTTCCCAACCCCCCCTCCCTCCCTCAGACCATTCGACTCCCCTGTGCAATCGAACGGTGGACGATCGATGAGTCAATATTTACACGACCGGCCAAGCCGATCGGCGAGCGATGGAACGTCATTTCTTGAAGCGAAATGAATCTTCCCTCGAGGAAAGGCAAAAAAGTTTCACTTTTACACGCCGGGCGGTACACGAGCCCTTCAATTTCACCAATTTGTCATCGCCGAAATTCCGCCATCCATCAGCGTTTTCGGCGATCGCCGTGAGCTTCAGCGTACGGAGGAGCACTTTGATGTATTTTTTTGCTAAAGGAATCAACAAGAAAAACAAAAACCCCAGAGTATGCCTTACCTTGGCATTGCCGGGCAGGTCCAACTTCCGGTGAGGGAAAAGTTACGCAAAAAACCTCTTAAAAACACAATGCGCAGCTCCGCAAAAAGAGAAAAGATCGCGAGCATCCGACGCAACTAAAAGATGAAGAAATAAAGCGAGATAAAATATGATACAAACTTATCCGCGGATGCGCCGCGTGCTTAGCCTGTTCGACTGGAGTGCACGCAAGATGGGACAGTGGTGGGGAGAGAGAGAGAGCGAGAGCAAGAGAAAAGAAGGTGACGGTAGTTGCACTGGTTCGCCGTCAATTACCGGAATGAAGCTGCAAGGCGTCCGTTGCCTTCGTAATAGCGATTACGACGAGAAAAATGTAGGCAACGCCTGCTGGGTCTCTGCTTCGTCTTCAGTTATTAGAGCATCGATGGAAACTCCGTTCAAGTGAGCCTTAGGAGAAAAGACTTCTTGCTCAATAAGATGTGTCCAATTGGCATCTTTAGAGTATTCAATGATCCTGCAAGGAAAGATCCCAAGTGCAGTAATCTGTGCGTTTTTCTTGCGGTTTCCAACACGCCAAGATCTTTCTGCAATGTAATAGAGATGTTGGAAAACTCACTCGCGTCTGCTGAGCGCGCCGGAGTTGATTTACATAATTTTCCGTTTTTTTTCTCTTGCGCTCATTCGCTTGGGCTGGAATTTTCCCACTCCACCCCCTTTTGAAGCAACCTCAACGCCGCCTCCGGTGCATTGCATGCGTTTTTCAAGAGCACGTGGAAGCACGCCGTGTCGGCAGCTTCCGCTTTTCTTCGAGCGGTTGCTTGGTGTGGGTGTTATCAGTGGAAGCTGTAGTTTTTTTCCCATTACTTGAACTGTTGGCACTGTGTTGTTTTCTTTTCTTTCCTCAAAGGAATGGGTTGTGTGATCAACCGGAGGCATGAGAGGAAAATGCTCGGTGTAATGATAAAAATGTATTGCGATGTTGCTTCGCAGTGGAAGTGGTTTGATTTTCCGGGTGCATTGGGCGAGTTTAAAACAATCTAAATAAACTTTTTGGTGTTCCGTTGCCGAAATGGATTTTGTTTTGTAATATATTTAGTGTAAAAGAATAAATTTGAATTTGATTTGGCTTTCAAAGAAACATTCATTGAATCGGGCGTTAAGGGGTCCCTTTTTCCCACACCCAACATGTGCCTTTTAACAAAATCAATTCGACACACCACGTCCGTGCTCCGTTAAAGTGTGCCGGAAGTAAAAACTTGGCCGAATCTAATTCAATTGGACAAATCGATCGTTCGTTGCGCAATGGACCGTGGCGAAATCGTCCGTGAAGAGGAATGGCGAATGGCGAATGGTGCAGACCGTGGCAATGCGCTCGAGATGCAGCAGCAGACGCCCATTCTTTTTGCATTAGCGCTGCAGAAACGGTTGTCCTTTCCGTGGACGCCCGGTTGTGCTGGCGTGGAAGGAAAGCTACGCCGCGGCGAAAGTCTTCGATCAAGCGCACGAGACGCAAACGGGTCTCGATCGAAAACGGATTCGCCGCTGACCTTTGGCCATTTGGCGGCGTTGGGCGTTCCGGGGGAAAGGCCACCTCGTGACCATTCGTCTCCGTCGGGGCGGGAGGGAACAAGTGAAACAAAGTAAGCTCGTGTTGCCAGTGAAAATGTTGAGGCCCATCCCGCGGTGGCTTGGAAAATTGAATCGCTGTAAATCGTTCAAAAAAAGGCAAGGATCCGATCGATGATCGTTCGGCCTGTTAATTGGCTCTCAATTTCAGCGATTGAAATGAGAAGACTCCCGTTGGTGGAGCTGCCCAGCATGGCGCGCCCTACCAGAACAAACACGAAAAACAATACCGTCATCGAGTGAAAATTAATCGTGGAATCGCAAATTCGTGGCTTGCAGCAGCGAAGCAAATCGAAGATAAGGTAGCGAGGGGGTTTTGCAAGGAGGGGAAAGCTCTCAAGCTCGAAAGGATCGACCGTGCAGCCAGCACCGACAGTCCGTGTATTGTACAATCAGTTTCTGTTTGCCACAACCTCTCACAAAAACAACCACGGAACGACGGAGGACGTCAAAAAAAAGTTGTTGTCGGACAAAGATCAACTCCGACAGGAACCTGTTTCTCGATTGCTCAAATCGTGCCACAATACGTGCGCCATGTCGGCAGAGGCAAGCTCCGGACGCCTTTTTGTTTCATTTAATTTTTGCGTACCATCACCAGCATTTAGAAGCACATTTGGGAAAGGCGCGGGCTTGGGAGATCCAAGATTAGGAGTTTCTTCTTGAAGTTAACAGGATGAAAAGCCCGCGCTATCTTCTGGTTATCTTCCCATGGCCCGTGGGGAAGAATCTGAAGAAAGCACCATTGCCCTCGGCTGGAACGGACGCGCCTCTGGGGAAACTTTCACTGAATACGCAAATCTGAATCTTCCTTTGCCTTCACTCGGGACGTTGCCTTGCTTCATCCTTGCCATAGATGAATCTTGGCTTTGGCACACTTTTCTGTTAAAGTTTCAATCTCTAACTCGTGTTGTCCAACTTGTCAATTATTTTACTCGATCTGTCCAACGTTTTTCAAAGTAATCGCAGGGTTCAGACATCCCGAAGAAGGTAATTTTCTGCAAACATCATCGTCCACCGCCTTTCACACCCTCCCGGTCGGTAAACAATTTATCGATTACTGCCTAGTTGCCGTCTCTTCCCGTCGGGCAGTGATTAATGCCTATGTTCATGTAATCGACGACTCGCTTCCCTTCGTCGGCCTTGCGCCTTGCGCCGTGGCATGAGATAATTTACCGCATCCGATCGGAATTGATCAGGCTTAAACTATCGCTCTCGGGGGAAATCCACACCATCCGGCTGCGATTGGCTCCTCCCGGGGTATGCGGCGCACGGAAAACACTTTCATTTTCCACTCCCCCCCATCCCCCTTTCGATCCCGCCCCGTTCTGTTCGGTGGTGCACGGGTCAACATTGTACACGCGTCACGCGTTCTTCGGTGGCCACGATTTGGTGCAGGGAAGGGGAGTGGAGCTTGACGATGATGAACTCATAACGGATGCCGGCGACAAGTGATCGATCCGTTCGATTCGTCCGCCAGCCAGCCGTGCTTTCGAGTACTTAGGCACGCGCACGTTGCACGAATTTGTAGAAATGGTTGCAATTTTCGATCATCATTGGCTGGACCGAATTGGCGTTTGCCCTCAGTCTTGCTGGCCTTAATTGGTTTAATTTTGGGTAGAAGAGCTTGCGATTTACGATTGTTGCAATTCACTTGCGGCAGGTAATGGCAGGTGGCGCACAGTGAGCCAATGACACGTTTTGAATGGAACATTGTTCATGAGCTGAAACATTAGAGAAAAACTTTGCTCAAGAAATGAAGCTCGTTTTGGCCATCAACCCCCGCTAGCGTCCATCGGTTGAATTAATTCACCCATTACATCCGATAAGGGGGACACTTTCTCTTGGGGGCACGCTAATTAGACTGTCCCAGAGAAGAAGAAGAAGCACCCCATCGCTTTGATGGCCTAGTAAGCAAGGTAAGGCACGGTCGGGCCCTCCCCGCCACGATAGGGAAGCGACATTAAAAGCGAAGCCCCCGGGACAAATGCAAATGAATCGGCCGGAAATAGACCGCGCAGCCGACGAACTAACGGGAGACTTGAACGGAGGAAGACAACGCGCGAACAGGCGACGAACCTCGCACTCTCGGTTTCGTGTGGTTGTAAATCTGTGGCGTTTGTTTGTTTTTTCAGGCTTGGAGGGAATTGCATTTCCATTTCATTTTATTCGTCCAATTTCCTCTGACCTTTAGCGAGCTCCGCTGTAGGAGAACCACGTGGTCCCGCTCACGCCTGAACGGAAGTGAACGAGTCTTTCAGGGGTCAATGAAATCCATTCCTCGGCTAGAACGTAGTTTCACACAGCACACAGATGCAAGTGGAACAGGTCGTTGGCACTGTGCTCTGTTTCGGAAACTCGTCGGAATCGGACCAATGTAGAATGGAAACCACTTCAAAAGGGTAAACGTATGGGACAGTGGACAGCGGATCTTGGGCGGTTGGTGGTTCCTTGCAGACGAATCTTTCATTCCACACAGTGTGCGCGCGGTGGAATGAACCAGCCAGGCCGGGCAAGATTTATTACTTTATGAACGCAGGCGGCATGCTGACCCTTTAGTGGCCGAAAGCTTCCTATTTCTGGTGGTTTTGTGTGGTTCTTTTTTCCTGAGTGGGCAATTGTGAATGAAAGAATTCCTAATGGGATTAGAGACGGGATGCTGTGTAGCGAATCGGTCTTCCTCTTCCCTGGCATCGGATCTCCCGTTGTTGCGACGTGGAGAGATAATTCTAAGTTGCGCTGAGCTAATTATCCGGATGCGATCGGATAAACGACGCTGGATTTGAGAAAATTCGTCGATGGTGATGTCTTATTTAGACGAAGCTCTCATAGCATTGAATTAAATAAGTCATGCATTTGTTTCGATCGCTACGGAAAGTTCGCTTATTTAACTTTTCTTTTGCAATCAAATGTAATCAGAGGGATTGTACTCTGCAGACATCTGATCTCATCTCATCCATCAGCATCATCACGTTTCATGTGAGAACGCAATGAGTTACGTGTACGAGTGTACACGTTCCTTCAACGTGTTAGGTTTCGTCCATGTCCGGAACAGTCTTAGCGAAACGGATGGTGAGATAAACGCCAAGGATCATTACATCGGCTGTCAAGTGGGAAAGCGCACTTGCAAAATTTTGCAATCTTATCACTTTCCATCTCATTCGCCCTGCCAAAGCTCTCCGCACCGGAACGCCTCAATCATCTGCACGAGCTGTGTGTGTGTGTGTGTGTGTGGAACAAAACAGTGGTGCATTGTTTTCCGATTGCTTTCATCCGTCAAAAAGTCGGTGACAGCTCGAAGACAGAAGTGAAGCGTGTAGCGGAAAGGTGACGCGCCATCGCGCGGTGAGTCGTAAGGCGGTGTGGAGATGACATTTCGGGGTCGTGACATTCGGATGCTCGCTTCTCGTTGCCGCTTCCACCGGGATCAGCGATGTGGTGATCGTGATGGGATGCTTCACGCCTCGCTCGCACTCTTTCACGGAGCGACGCGTCCGGCGACGCATCAGGGGTGTGTCGGAAGACGTCAACATTATCCAAGGTGATGATGATGATGATGATGATGATGATGTTGTTAGGGCAGCAGGTCGTTGCTCTCGTTTCGCATGTCTTCCTCCTTCGGAAAGGTGTGAGTATTTTGAGGATTATTTAATGTAAAATTCCTACAGAATTAATTGGAAACTCCATCTGTAACTCAAAGCTGACCAGTCTTTTAAAGCCGTATCGTTTTCATTGAAAAGGGTTATGCAGAGATAGGTTCTTCTGGTTATTTTGTAAATTCTATTTGGATTTATTTTCGGCTTAGCAAGGTAACTGAGTCTGTAATGTTGTCTAATGTTTCTGTAATTGATAAACAAACAAGCCTCAGGTCGCGAGGATTCGGGCAGGAAAAAGAATTCCCGAGAAACAATTTCCCCCGCGATGATGCGATCGTCATTAAGATAGAATCACCTCGGGCTCGAGAAAGAAAGGCCCACCGACCCGGGGGACACTTTCGATGGCAGATGTGTTTGTCTTGCAAAGTGCCACGAATTATGCCTCAAACTGTCGTTTGCTCCGCATGTGAATCGGAAAATTGGACGACTCCGAGAACCGTGCGATGGTGCAGGGAAGAAACAAAAGCCGTTGGTGGATAAGTCGTGTTTGGGTAATTTACCTCAGTGATCTCAGCCCGAAAATCTCCCAATCGTGCCCATTACCTTCCGTGCACGTGGCCCAACCCGCGGGGCCACACTTCTCACCGGCCTTAATGCACGAGCCGATGTCAATGGTCTCGTAAAGGAAAACGAAAGCCACTTTGGGTACCGTGAGCGTGAGCGCGAGAAACAAAGACGCAGGGAAGAACTTTGGACTAGATAAAGTGTTTCTCCGGTGCTTTAACTTACGAACCCTGAGATGGTGTTCCAGGTCGGTGACCTCTCGTTGGGCTTTGGAAGTAAGCGCAGCGGGCAGGTTGTCGCCGGTGCACAAAGCGAGGTGGACGATAATGACGACAAACGTACGATATTAATAAATTAGGCAGATCGCAGAGCAGAGGGCTTGAGAAGGATGGAGACGGAGGCTGTCCGGGAAAGAGGCTCTTTGCCCTCGTGAGGAGAGGGAGAACCCTAGGCGGTCCTCGTTTGAGGTCCAAATTAAAATACGACCATTACTTACGGCCGCCCACGGAACGACGAGTTAGGTTTTACTTTTCTCCCGGTCGACGCTTCTACGGCGATCTACGACCATCTTCGTGGCCCCTACGGGACTTCCTAAAGAGCCCGTTCGCCAATTTGGGCATCTCGCCTAGGGAGGGTCGGTCCGAAGGCTCCTCCGGGAAAGAGATCCCCGATAACGATCCGGTGGAATGTGTGGTCACCGCAATTGTTGCAGCGCTGGAGTGTGGGAGAGGTCACGTTCGCTTTCTTTAGCATACTGATGGACGGCCGAGTCATCACAGGATCTTGCCCATAGATCTGGACCCTCCACTCTTCGGTCCGCCCGAGCAATGTTCCCAGGCAACGGATGATGAATGTGTTACGCAAGCGCGAAGGCGATGCAATTGCTTTCCCTGCAACTGTTCCGCTGCATTCCGGCCGCATCCTTGAGCGTCGCAGCGAAAGGTCTCCCTCTTCCGGCGTCTTCCATATCAGGTTCCATTCAGTACGTCCCGCTTTCTGCACTTCCCACACTCCAGCGCAACTCCTTTGGTCAGGGGGGGTTTTATTTCTGTTTTGCTGCTTGTTGCTCAACCCACCACCATGACCGACTCATTGAAGGATTGCACTCCACCATGTGTGTGTGATGACCACGAATGAAAGTGTAAGTGTCTTTCACCATCATCAGCCCGATCATCATCATCATCACCATCAGCATCGTTCACTTCTTTGCCGGGAACTTTCGGATTTGAGCAACTCGAACCCGCCACCCGATCGGATGTGGTCTCGTGCAACCAGTCGAACTGGTTCTTCTTCTTATCAGGCTCACGAGCAGTCCTCCCTGTCCTTACCGCACGTCCCGCCAGTCGATGGATCTTCGGTTGGATTATTTTTTTATCTCGATTAGATCCATTCCGATCCGGCAGCGGTCGACGAATGCTGTTGACTTCCCCTCGGCGTTTGCTCCGATTCGTTTCCTGTGTGTTGCAAAGGTCGCCTCGGTCGGTTCCTCCTACCTTCGGGCCGCGGAGAGGCGTCACCTTCGCGCGTTCGCTTTTCGCTCGGAAGCGCAAACTTTCTTCCAGGCAGTGTCGTCCGAACGCGCGACCCTCGCTGCTGTCACCGCAGCTTGCCCCATCCCCAGGCACACGCACATACACAGGCTGAGTTTGTGATTCCCTTAACCTTCATCATCATCATCGTCGGAGGTTCGTCGCTTGGGCCGCACGGTTGCAAGTCTTTCGTTCATCAGCTCCGAGTCCGGTTTGAAGCAGAGCGGCAGCATGGCAGGGCGTCATATGATACGCCAAAGGAAAGTATTGCCTCGGGGCGACAGAGAGTGTGTGTATGTGTGCTTCTTTTTATTCCCCCCCCCCCCCCCTCCCAGTGGCTTGCTTCCCTTGCCTTGCGGGCCGCGATATCTGGCGCAGCAAGTACCGGTTACTGATTGGGCGCTTGTTCGGCAGGCGGTTTGTGCAATCAAAGGTTAAAAGCGTACGGGGAGCATCGCGAACGTGAAGTGGATATTATGGCAGCAATATGCAGCCGAGCGGAGGGAGAGAAAAGGTCTCCAACAGCTGATGCGCATTTTAATTGGATGCCTCACTGGCGTTCCATGTCCTGTATGTCGCCTTTGCTTACTTATTTAAAAAAAAAACCGCCACTCTTTTCAAACTATTTTGCGTAACGGCGGCGCATCATCGGCCGTGGAATCGATGGTTTAAAGGCACCGCACGTCAGCAACGGCAAAGAGCACGCGTACCACAGCGTATCGACAGCGCCTTTCACTTCCACCAGTTGCCAGGGGTGAATAGATATTGCCTGCCAGGTTTCTTTCATGTACGAAATGTGCACATCATAACCGGGTGATAATAAAAAAACGAGGTGACATCGAAGGCACGCCGGCCTCGTTGCGCCGACGTCGGGAAGAGAATCTTCAATTAGCCTCGGGTAACACATAATACCGATGATGGCAAAGATGATTTAATAGCGTCGAATGGATTGTAAGCCCTTTCCTCGTCCATCATTTCCGGCCGAAAAAAAGAGTATTAATCTGACGATCGAGTGGCTTCGATCGTTAGCCCCCAACACTTCACAACAACGGTTTTGATCGCGGTTCATGGGAAGGATAAAACTGAAAGTGTTTTCCTCCGATCGGTCGCATTATCGGAAGGACAGCAAAAAAAACAAAACCTCCCTTAATGAAGTTGTCCTAACAAGAGAATTTGTTTTCCAATCGGTTCGTCTATCGGTGATAAAAAGAGCGAGCAGCAAGACAATCGGAATCCGGTTTGCCCCAGTGCTAACGCTCTTGTGGTTTTATTTGGTTTGGGCTCCAAAAACGGACATCAAACGATCAACCGATGCTAATTTTATAATGCCCCTCTCTCGGCCCGGGTGCTCCTTAAATTTTCCCCAGGCGTTCCAAAACAGGCAACGGTTTTCGGGACGGAAAGAATTTATGTTTGGAGCCGGCGGCCTGATGAAATAGTTTTGATAAGCCAGCCCTCGAGCAAAACGCGGCTCCGGTAGTGGGCTGTGAGTTCCCGGAACTTTCGCCCGGAAGATAAAGGCTCTGTTGAATCGAAGGAGCGTTCGAGGGAACCGTGCAGCTAATCGAACGTCGGGAGCATTTGGACACGGGCGAATCCCTCGCGACATCCCCGACCAGCGCGGGAATGTGACAGAGGCGTGCTGATTAGCAGCCCTGCCACCTCCCTCCCCCCCCCCCCCCCCCCGTACTATTGCCAAACCGCAGGCTGCACATCCACGAACCGCATGCTAACACGACGTTGTAAAATTCAAATCAGATACTCACTTTATGGACTTCGGGAGATCGATGGCCGGGGGGGAACGAGGGGAATTCCGGAACAGTGGTCTAACGAATTTTTATTCCCTCTCCTCTCCTCTCTCACCCCTCTTCCTTTGGGTGACCGTGATCCGGTGCGCTCGAAACCCGGAGCCGAAGAGTGAAAGTTTCTTCGGCTGAGGATGTTTCTTTCGAGAAGGTCGGCTTGCTTGGGTTGGGTTTGTTTTGTCACCGGCTCACCGGGTTGGGTGAGCTTTCGGATTGAGGCTCTCTGCCTCTCCAACTTTCTTCCTCTTCCGACAGGCGATTGATTTTATTTTCCCTCCCAAAGAGTCCCCGGCTCGATCATCGTAACGAACGAACCTCGAAACGAAATGATGATTGACTGTCGGCCGTCGTCATTTCGTTTTCCTGATTTCCTTCACCTAATCGCTCGGCCGGCCCGAGGTTCCCACGTGGTTTTCGGGCCCGCGTTTGACTGACAAACACGTGTCGATTGATTGGCGATAAAGTGACACATTACGAGCGTCGCGCGTCCCACCGGCAGATAATAGGACACGCCGAAAAGGGAAAGAAAAAGCCTGTAAAGGGAAAGGCAGAACCGCCCCGGGGCGGATTAGATTCGGGAAAAACCCCGTTCGATGCGCGATGGTGAACGGAAAACCGGGAGATTGAATCGATTAATGCTGCTGCTGCTGCTGCTGGGAAAGTGACTCGATCCAAACCGATCCGATCGGGTGCTAATTATGTTGTTACGGGCTAAGCCGAAGTGTACATAAACTTATCTCCCTCGAAGGAACTCACCTCCAGCCTAGGGGTACAGTTTGCAGATGCTTCATTGCTAACCGGCTGGGTTTTGCGGAGATCGCGAAAATTGATGGTTTTGAGGCGGGCATCATCATCAACTCACTGGGTCAGTGATGCACGTGGCGAATCGAAAAAAGGAGCTCAAACGGGAGGCAAACTTTGGCCGCTGGTTACCTAACCACACTTTCCATTTCCACCTCTCGCCGTCCGCGGCGATGGCAGGAAGGTTTTATGGAGCTTACGCGGTGCGATAAATATTGATGGATGAACCTTGCGCTGCCGTACCGAGGGGGTTTGCAACGTGCCGCGGACGAATCGGGCTGTGCGCAATGCGGTGGCCCGTCTTCAATTGCGATTAAGACTCTCCGTCTGCGTTCGCCATTCCCGCACCTGTTGGCGGTTGGTTAGATGATCCATGCAGGGGGCTAAATCCTGTGGCAAAAACCAACGAACCTCCATTCGCCTGCCGGAGTCGTCTCTACCCCCATAAGGTGGATGTTATCGGGCGCTTTTCGATGCGCTTCGAACGGTTTGGTTGGTTTTGGTACCGAGCGCACGGTCGACACACTGTGGTTTGCAAGTTTTTGCGTAATGATTGTTTTACTTTTTCCCTACCCCCGTGGTTCCTCCACCAAATCGCGTCACAAAACGGTCTTCTTCAACGGCTCATGGTTAATTTTACTGTTTTACACTCTACTTCACGCACGGAAACACTTCGAAGATGGTTGCAAAAGATTGTTTCTCCCGCCTCAAAAGCAAACTCCACCAAAAACGCGAATTTACGAACATGCTGGCTTGAGTTGAGGCGTGAAGTCCCCATGGTTTGAACAGGAGATGTTGAAATCGCTCCTAACAGCTGTTTAAGGGTCCGGATGTTTTAGGAAGTACAAATTGGAGAATTACAAATGAGAAAATCACATCTTTACGATGAAAATCCAATGTTTAACTATATACCGCATCGAATAACACGTCTCGTAAAGTGGTGGAACATTTAAATGACTGAGAGATCGAAGGGCTTACTGATTGGGGGTTTTGATCCCTCGCTTGAAAAATTTTACACCTGGACTTTTTCATGGAGCCGTTATTTTATGTTCTTGTCAATTCAGTTCAATCCGACAAGGAAACAAATAAGAAATTACGATCGACATCCAAAACCACGCTGGTCCGGACCGAAAGGGAAGCTTAAGAGTAGCGTCTCAATTGGCACATTCATACCATCCGATCGGACAACCTGGCTATCCGAGTGGATTTGGAAGGGAGTTTCGAAAGTGAAAGGGGGAAACGCCGTCGAAAATCCAATCATTTGATGATGTTTAGTCGATGTTCTCGGTTCATTAAAATTCTATCGAGTTTACGACCCCTCGAGGGTGTACGGTGCGATTTATGGCACGTTGAGGGAAACACGATGCCAAGGGAAAAACGGGATTTGGAATGAAATCAGGTGGTCAAAAGCGCACGCCCGGATAAAAGTTTGTAAAATGCTGAAGAGGTTACTGGCTGCTGGAAAAGCCGAGTAATAAGCTCTCCGAAGAATCTCCGAACAGACCGCAGTAAATTCGAAGATTTACTTCTACGTTTTCCTCAAGGAATTGTTAGGTTTCGTTGACGTTCGTCGTTCGATCGGGTGGTCAACATGCTTAGTCACGATGCGCATCGTCTAAGATGACTTCAGCTCGCTCGTTGGATATCATCGCACGAACGCACTCCCAGATGGGTAACTTTCTCTTTCAACACCCGGGTCGAGCAGCTTGGCATGGACTCGGTTGGACAAACTAAGCCTCTTCTTACGCTCTCCAGCAACGCCGAGGTCTGACAACATCTGATCCCGACAGCGGCCTCCCAAGCGAGCGAGCGATCCTTAGTTATTACCGCACGGTGCAGCAACCCCGCCGAAGGAATGCCGTTGATTTATTGGGTAGCCAGTGTAAAACCGTCGCCCAGAATGTGTCCAATCAATATTTTGAATGCTCACTTGCCTGCAGAATAAATCGATTTCGACTCGACCAGGGCGGAAAGGGGAACTCGGGAAGGAGACGAAGGCCATCGTAAATCTGGATTATCTGTAACCGTGTAACGGTGTGGACGGTGGCCTACGGCGATCGGTCCGGAGCGTTGTGGACATTCGGTCTGAGATTTATGATCTCTCCAATACAACTCACATGCCGCTGACTGTAGGAAAAGTGTCAAGAAGTTTTGGAGAGGCACGGCTTCCCTGTAGTGATGCCCCTTTGGGCATCATTATTCGAAAGAAATAAAGTTGTTTCAGATTAATGACCCCATACCGTGGACCACACGTCGACGAGATGATTCACGTATAGTTAAGAACCGAGTCATATAGGAATTAAGAATACACCCAACACCAAATCGAGCACTTTGTAATGATTTCATACAAATACTTCACCAAAAGTTTCTGCAATATGCGATTGAGATAATTTACCTTATATTTTCTGTGGAAATTTCATCCCGAACACCTCACCCTATCCACCCTAGTCCATTAAACCTGGGACTATTAATTAGTGCGCAACGGCACGTCACACTGTTGGCCAAATAAAACGACCTTAAAAGATGGCAGTTAAACGTTCCGAACCATGCTGTGAACCGCTCGAGCTGGCTGTAGTTCATTTGAAAATCATAACAAATCGTAAAGCATCACATTTTCATCAAATGACGGTGAGGGTAATGATGACCCGCTGGGAAATGGGAAGGCCCTATCCATCGTGACCACCGGAGGGAATGAACATGGATCTCATGCATGGATATGAGAAATGGAGTACTCTTTTTCCCGATGATCCTCGGAACCGAGAACAGATCCAATCGCTCGTCGCGAGTGAAAAAATGTCCCTGGATGAAGGAGCGACGTCGTAAATTGAAACCATCGTTTCGAAGCTGGACAAATGATCATGACATGCGGTGCGATGATGGCAGCATTTGTCCATTAAATCACGATTAAACGGAAAACAAACGATGCCGTAAATTTTGCGTTGGATTTAAAATTACAAATTAGGCCGTGCATTGAGACGGTTAGATCAGATAGCGGAAAGTATGTTTCAAAAGCTACGCATAAATTGGTGCTTCGGTTGGTGCTTCCGTCTTGGTTTGCAGTGGCGAAGGAGTCTTTAAGTGAGATTGAAGGAGTAGAAATGCGCATTAGTCCCCCTGGGGAGGAATGGAAATAAAGCGAAAAACAAGCGTTGGGATATAATCATCCATTATGGCTGCGGCACGCTCGGCCCTTCACCATCCTCCTCCTTTGCCGTAGCGCCTTAAGCTGAAACATTGTTCACAAGTGCGCAAGCTGCTTAGCATTGCGAACCGAGCGAAGCGAACGAAACCCTGGCCGAAGTTTTGCGTCGATGGAGATTGGGAGATAGGATGCATAACATTTTCTTGACTCGGCTAGACCCTCCTGCACCTGTCGATGCTTGGGAGGGTTGGACTTTTCTTTCAAGATTGTTATCGTCGCGCAAGGTGTCGCATTGTAAAAAAAACCGTTTCCCCGCACCATTTTCCCTTCAGTGGTAGCACAGTGTGGATCGTTTAAAAAATTTAACTCACTTTTAATTGGACATCATTGTCGTCATTTGTGCTGGCTGACGATTGACTGAAGAACGACGGGGCAAAGGTGAGCTGGTTGGTTGGGGTCGCGGACCATCGATGGCGCCCGTCTTCGGGGTGGAGAGAATTCTTTTCGATAGAATTCGAAGACAGAAGACACAATGATTAATGGTCGGCGTACCGAGCAGCCTAACCGGGTGTAAGTGTGAAGGAAAGGAGAAGGAAGGAATGATGATGGGGAGATACGAGGATCCTGACGCATCTACGGGTTGATCGAAACAACCCAATGCTTCCCGAAAGGGGGTTCTTTAGAATATCACGATTGGGGCCGTCCGATACACCCTGGATCCTATTGTGCTTCTTTCCGAACGGTTCCTTCCTCAAACCCAAGAAACATGTCTTTTTTCTGAATACATCACTGTTGGATGACGATTTTTTTTCCTGGTACTACTTCTCTCGGCATTCTTGCGAGAAAATTTTCTTCGGGCATAAAAGTGAAAGTCACCCGATAACAGGGCACCCGACCGGTTGGCAACGAAAGTGTGAGAAAACGTTCTCCTTTCTCTGCTCCTGTGGATCAGTAGCGTTACTTGGCAATTTTTCCTCTTGCACCTCGGTATGAAACGCATCTTCTTATTTTCTCTTGTATTATTATTTGTTATCTCCAGAACACCTGGACGATAGCTGCTCTGTAAAACACCGGAGGAAGATCATGAGATATCGCATTAAATTTTACACCCTGTTAAAGTGTTTAGCAATATCATTCCTCTCTTGTAATATGACGCATCTTCGGTTTCATCGCATCTTCGGAATGTTCGGACCCTCGGCAGGGCAGAAACTGGTCGATTTGCCTCGATGTTAACCGTAAGAAGATTTACAGATATCACATCTTCTTTTTACGCCCTTTGCAAGAGTTTAGCAACATCATTCTGTACTTTACGAAGCTTATGCAGACGATCTTACCTAATAGCATCGTTCGAAGCCAACTGCATCGGTTAGTGCTGTTATTGTAACCGAGTTTAATTGATGGAGAGATTAAATGCCGATTAATTCCAATTGTCATGGCACAATTGTTCGTCCCTCGAGTAGGAAAGCACTTTCGTAGATACTCGCCTTTGCGAAGATAGGAGTCCCGCAATGTCTCATTGGAATGTTTTCGTTCTTCTCTTCCCTTCCATAGGCGATCGCCACTCTGGTGATCCTCCATGGGTACGTGGAGTCAAAGAATGTGACCACTCCCGCCACGGAAAAATCAACGACACGGGCCGTCTACAGGGGACGCCGAACGACCACAAATCCGACGGTGGCCGCCACATCTTCGACCACCGCCGCAACCACCACCAAGACGACCGCGGGCACGAAGGCACCGTCCGGCACGACGACGACGAAGCAGGCCGGCAGTGACCGGGAGGCGCGCGGCAAGCGAACACTGGAGTATGGCAACTACGGCAACTACAACTTCATCCCGAACGTACCGGCGCACACGGCCCAGCGCCGTGTGTCGCACGCGTACCAGGATCCGGGACAGTACAACCACTTCCAGGGCAACTACATTCAGCCGCAGTACGCGTACCAGACGCACCATCCCTCGTCCGGAGGTGCGTACCAAGGTAAGAAGAGAGAAATGAAGGTCCTGAAGAATGCAACTTGATCGATGTTTACCATTCTCGTGTGAAGGTTTTGACGCTGACAGCAGCAACTCGATCGGTAGCTTCCAATCGCTGCCGCCGGTTATCCATCCGCACTACATCGAACCACCAGAGCCGATCATCGAGATCATCATCAAGGAGAGCAACGAGTCGCTGCCGCTGGACGCGCAGACCATCCTGCCCAAGCAGAAGAAGAAGAAGGAGGAGGTTCAGGTGTTCTACGTGAAGTACCACAAGGACGAGACGAACGGGCAGCTCGTGCTGGACGATCCGCTGCCAGCGATCAAGCCAATTCCGGACGAAAGCGAAGAGGAGGAGGACCTCTCGCAGGAGCCGATCGTAGTGACGGCCGCGCCACCACTGAAGACGACCACGCTGCGTGCCGTCATCAACCCGGACTCGGAGAAGTACCACAGCAACAGCGGCATCCGGATTTCGTTCGGTGTTGAGGACAGGCATCAGGGAGGGCATCAGATTTCGGAATCGGAGAGTGAGTCGGTGGCACAGCCGATCGTCGCCCTGCCGCAGCACGTGCTCGATCAGCAGCGAGCCAAGTCGGACGTGTTCTACCAGCAACATCAACACTTCGTGCAGCAGCAACATGATCGATCTATCCGGCAGCAGTTCCAGCAGTCACCGCAGCCTCAACAACCGCAACAGCAGCTACCGCCGCCGCCGCCATCGCAGCACCATCAGCAGTTCCAGCAACTTCAACAGTTCCATCAGGGGCACCATCATCAGCAACAGCCGCAGCAGTACCGTGTCCAGCCACCGCCACCACCTCCTCCACACCCGCAGCAGTACCAGCAGCATCAACAGCAACACTTCCAACCGCAGCATCAGCAGCAACACTTCCAACCGCAGCCACAACAGCAACCGCAGCCGCAGCCACAGCGTGTAGTTTACAATCAGCCGCCACCGCAACCTCAGCAACAGTTCCAGTACCGTGGACAGTACCAACAACAGCCGCCACAGCAGCAGTTTTTCCAACAGCAGGCACCAGTGCAGCAACGTCCACAACAGGTCCGATTCCCCCCACCTCAGCAACAGCAGCCCCCGCAACAGCAAACTTTTTATCAGCCGCAACCTCAGCCACAAGTTGCTCCACAACAGCCGCCGCCACCACCACAGTTCCAGCGTTTGCAGGAGTACCAGCAACCGAAACCGATTCCGATCCCACTGCACAACATCAACCAGCAGCCTCCGCTAAGGCAACAGTACACTCCTCAGCAACAGCAGCAGCAGCAGCAGCAGTCTCCGCAACCGCAACCGCAACAACCTCAGCCGCAGTTTAACCAACCGTTCAACAACTTCTACAAGCCACAACCGCAGCCGACTCCGCAGCAGCAGCCAACGCAACAGCAGCAGTACCGCAAGCCCTCTGTACCGCCTCCATCGAGCCAGCAGCAGCCGCCGTTCCTGTCGCATCGTCCCTCCCAGGCCCCGCAGTCATCTAGCTTCCAGAACGAACGTCCCAACGCTAGCCTGAGAGGCTCGTTCTTTGATGCATCTCGTCCTGTTCAGGGTGGCCTTGTACAGCAGGCTGCCCCGAACCTTGGACCAACGCGAGCCCCCGAGCAACTTCGACCAACTTCAATCCTCTCCGACAAGGAGCATCTGGCGAACCTGAAGCACGTCCTTCCGGCCGGTGGCGAACTAGTTCCTTCGGTCTCGAAGTACGAGAAGCACATCACTGAGACGATCGTCGGTGGTTCGCAGCAACGTCAGCAGCAACAGCAACAGCGGCAGCAGCAGCAACAGCAGCAGCAACAACGCGTGACGGCATCCCCTTCGAACTCCCGGCAACCGATCTACAACATCCTGCCCTCGCAGGAGTTGATCAGTCACTCGGTCGAGCCAACGATCGAAAATGTCCCACAGAACATCGGTCCGCTGGCGTCTAACATTGGTCCCCTGCCGACGCCCCAGAAGTACGTGAGCCAACAGGCGGCTCAGGTCATCCCGAACTCCCAGCCACTTAACTTCGGAGTCAACCCACGCTTCAACGCGAACGCCTTCAACGAGCAAGGGGCAGCAAGCTCGACGCCATCCACAATCGGCACCACCCGCACGACCTATTCGCCGACGTTCTCAACGACTCCGCGCACAACCGCAGCCCAGCGGTACACGGCCACGCCGACGCCGACGACTCGTCAACCGACACCCAGCACCACTCCGACCCCGACCACCCGCTCGGCACAGGAGGAAGCGGAAGCCAACGCGAAGAAACAGAAGGCACTCTTCGATCTTCCCGACGAAGTACCGGAGGATCTGCGTGCTCAGCTGCTGTCATCCGGCATCCTCGAGAACGCGGACATCAGCGTGCTGGACTACGACAAGCTCGGCGAGACGGCCCTCGAGAACCTGCCGCCAGAGCATCTGGCCAACTTCTTCAACGCGGGCGGTGGCTCGCAGCTGGCCGGTTCGAGCAACGTGCTGGCGGTGGTGAAACCGAACGGGGACAAGCTGGCGGACAAGTTCATCACGCAAAACCACGACGTGAAGGGCAAGCGGAACGACCGCGACCGGTACGAGATCGTGAAGCAGGGTGACAGTGCAAAGCAGACCGAAGAGCAGGACGATCAACCCACGATCGTGACGATGCCGGAGCGCCAGAACGTCGACCTGAAGGTGGTGCGGTTCGATTCGAGCAACCAGAAGAACGTGACCGACCGGTACATCAAGCAGGACTCGACCATCCTGCCGTCGGTGGACGTGACCAGCGAGCAGGAGCAGGACCAGTCGGCGGATCCGGTGTTCAACCGCTACCTTCCCCTGAAGATCAACGGTGCCCAGTTCCCCATTCCGGACGTGGCTGAGTTGCGCGGACGCAGAATTGCGAGTGTCGTCGTGCTAGCTCCGGTGGACGGTGGGTCGCCTCAGTTGGGCAAGAGCGGTGAGAGTGGCAGCGAAGAAGGCGCTGGTTCCGGATCGTTCCTGATCAACGCCGAAGATGACGGCAATGCGGAGGAACAGCAACAGTCACGCTTCGAGCGGGACGTACTGCTGGACTCGCAACGGATCAAGTTCATAGCCGGCGAAGCGCTGAAGCAGCTCATTAAGAAGCCTTCCCGTGAGAACTTCCGTCGGTGGCTCGATCGCGAGGGCAAGACGGAGGTCGATCTGCAGAGTGTGGTGCTGCTGGTGACGAGGTAAGGGAACACGCGCAACGGACTCGGCACGAATGGGTTGGGAACTCACCGTCCTTCTTCTCACTCTCCCTGTAGGAACGATGACAACGAGCAGGAAATCTTCATGTACGATATCGCGACGAAGGGCGTGACGCATCTGAGCGGGGAACTGTCGGCCGCCTTCGTGCAGGTCGCCGAGGACAACGCCAAGACGCAGAACTTCGACGAAGTGTCATCGATCGTAGACACCGGCATCGTGGAGCAAATGGAGACCAAGGCCTCGCAGGAGTCCTCGCCCGACTACGGTACGTCCGGGTACGCGCTCACGTCCTCCGAGGAGCAGGACGAGCAGCAGGCACAGGCGTCCGAGCGGAAGGCGACCTACGTCTACCCCGAGAACTACCGGGGGTTGGAGGTGAACTCGGGCTACAGTAACATTAAGAAGTAAAAGCGATTGGCAAGAAAAAAAGGACAAGAACGAAACGATGGTCCCTTGGCTCGCGATGGCCAAGCAAGATAGTTCAAATTGTACTTAAAGTAACGTCCTTAGCTTGTACAGCGTCTTCCCCGTCCACCAGGAGCTCCCAAGATGCCAAGCGCTACTGCCAATGCACAGCAAGAGTCAACACGGCACGGCCGAATGTTGCGTGAGCGAGATGTTAGTGTGTTGATGTGGATGTTTGTCTGCCTGTCTGCGAGTGTATGTTGTGGGTACGTATTGTGTACGTGTGCGTTGGCGTCATTTGATGGATTTCCCGGCAGTAGCAGCTCAAGCGGATGGAAGGAGTAGGAAGTATCGCACAAAATAATCAGAAAAAAAAACAAACGAATACTGGGGAGTGGGGACAGGTAGGTGCGCCGGATTTCGCCTCCCGGGGCGATCCGTGCGAGGAAAAAGTGTAAATATTGAATCCGTTGCCGGATCCTGTTCGCTTTGCGACATTTGTTAAGTTAGTGTTGTAGCCGTTTCCGAAGGATAACGACGATAGGTAGGACAATTGATGAAATGAAGAAAGAGCTACAGAAGAAAACAAGAACATGAACCTAAACAGATTTTTCCAAGTTGCCAGAATTCGCTCGATCGCAATCGAACGGATCCCCCGAGGGCAGAAAGAGAGTGAAAGAGAATGTTTGAGTATAACGGACCATCTCTTGCTCTTTCTGTCTCTCGTCCCGACCGATCGATTGCAATCGAGGAACTTTTGAGAGGATATCGTACTATCTAGGCTTAGTTGTGTCACCTAATATTATTTTCGCAAGCTGTTGTTGAACACTCGGCGCGATCGGCATTTTAGACATTTTGGCGACACGCTTGGTAGAAGGGAGGCTCAAAATTTAACGAAATAACAGATAGCGTGAGGTGAGAGAAAGAGTGAAAGATAGAGAGGAGCGGAGTTTTAGTCGCTAATCACCGAACGTATTGTAAATTATTAGATTTCCCCCATTCCGTCGAAAGCTGCACACGGTGTGGAGTGGCGACGCCACGTTTTGCTATGACATTATGTTGAAACTTTAATTGTTTTTCTACAATTTATCCCTTTCACTGCTCGTGTGAGCCCTTTTTGTTGTAAATTATGAAACTAAACCTCTGCCTGTAATACTCTCTTTCCTGACAAATGGAATTTATTATTTCAATAAAATGTTAATAGTTTAGAAAAAGTGCGGTGTATTATGTTGCTTCCTTTCTGTAGCGACCCTCTACCTGATTTGCGTCCCTTTCGACCGATTTACTTCCACGTGTTCGTTTTAAAAACAAATATTTTAAATGAATCTGGTGGTAGTGCACTATGCCATAAAATTTTAAAATGTCACACCTTTTGCCTACATCTAGGCGCAGGTAACATTTTCTGTTGCATTTCATACCGTTGGTCGGAAAAATACCGCCACCGCAAAAGAAATCGGTAAACTTGGACCAAAATCTCCAATCATCAACATCAACGTGACAAAGGTGTTATGTTTTATATTGACCGCCTAGTTGGATCCCCGGATAATTTTGCTACTTCGTTCTGTAATAAATTTGGATCGAACTATTGTATCGACTCGAAATTGTTAAAAAAAAATTCTTAATCGATTGCCCTTTTCCGCTGAGTTTTATACTTTGAGTAAACTCACAGAGCGGTTGATAAAACAATTCAAGACGTGTTGAAATTATGATTGGTCATTAGAAAAAAGTGTAAAATGTTGAATTTAATGTTGCATTCGACCTGCGTTGGATTCAAGAACAATTACTTTTCTCCACCGTCGTTCATTTATTTATCGTTCATTTGTTAATCTCCTTAAACAGTTTAACCCACTATGCCGGCTTGCGAAGCGATAAGTAGAGAAATTATCACCTCTATTTATTTTGATTTAAAGCCTCACGTAATACTCGACCTTTCTCGAATCTGCACAAAAAAAAGACAAGTGCGAATACGTTAAAAGATCAAGATGGTTGAAGATGAACTACTTGCCAGTTAAACTTCAAAAATGTTAAGTACAATACTGTTGAATTTCTTCGTTTGTTTTCTTCCTCGAGCCATAAAATCCGGCATCCGAACATCAACACAGCCACTCCGGTTAGTTTTACGTAGGATTCATATTCAAATCAGTACTATTTTGGAATTTTATTGCCATCGATCTCTTTTGGCGGTAGACTTGATCTTGACGGAACAGATGCCCGTTCAATGACCGCTGCAAGAGATGAGTTAATAAAATTCTAATCGCAAATAACTATCGCTAATGAAGGTGACTACACCGAAAACTACAAAGCGCTGACTAATTGGTTCATGTCCTCAACTATTGCCCGCCGAATGGATCATTTACCCTCGAATGATGGTGATGAGGATTGGTCTAGTTTTGCATAACTGGATTCCAAACAAGCTTGATTTTTTTGGCGCTTTATTTTTCCACCAAATCAATGGGCTTTTTTTCTCTCTGTTCTGTTCCAATTTGTTGTCACCTTGCTACCGTTTAGAGAAGCTTAAGCTTGATTGAATATACATACGATAGCAGGAAGGACGAAGGAATGCCGTTTTCATGAACAACTGGTGATGAACAGCTTAAACAAACAGAATCGTCTTCACGATGGCTTTTAACTTTTTTTTGCTCTTCTTAAGTTGGCTGCAACCTCACATATTTTCGGATCGACGGCTTCATTTCACATTCCCATAGTAATCTCTTATTTATTAGCCTACTCTGTTTTTTATTCAACCAAGTAGAGTACTAAAAGAAAACTGCAAGTGGTTTGTGGAAAAGAAAAAAAAATCAAAGTAGCCTTGCGTTCCACACGTTCTGAAGAACCAGAGCGACGGACAGACGAATCCAGCGTCACTCGTAGTAGCCATCGTCTCCGTAAGCTCATATTTCACTCGCCGGCCTTGGCGGAAACGAACGGAAAAGGTTACATCTTCCGAGTGGTTCGTTTCTTTCCGTTTCAGGTGATCACGGCAGATGAAACGACTTCGCCTGAAGAAGCACCCTTAGCGCCGAAGAAAGTGAAACGAGCAGCCCGCCAAGTTAGCCAATGGTAAGCGTGTGTGACATTTTTATTGAGTGTTTTTTGCGCGTCTATGAGGAGGACGGAGGTTGTTCTAAAGCAGCTGGAAGAGGCTCTTGCGCGAGACCAGGTACGACACGTCCTTCTTGGGCGTTGGCGGAAGGTAGTCGTTCGGGGGTGGCTGTGGTGGCGGCGGCAGATAGTCTCGCGTCGGCGGGCAGGCCGGAGGTGGTGGCGGTGGCAAGTAGGCCGGGCCGCACGTCTTCGTGACGGTGGTGGTGACGGTCGTGGGCACCGGGCGCGTGACGGTGGTCAGGACAGGGGTCGTGGTCGTCTTGGTGAACGTGCTGTACTCCGTTTTTGTGAGATATTCGGTGGTCGGCTCGACGATGGTGCTCGTGATGAAGTTGGTGCGCGTGACGAATCTGGTGCTCGTGGCGGTGGACGTAGAGGTGACGGTGTCGAAGAGGGTGGTGGGTGGCAGGGTGGTGGTCACCGAGGATACCACCGTCGTCGGGACGATGCGCGTCGTGGCGGTCGTCTTGGTCGAGATGACCGTGCTGTACTTCGTGCTGGTGCTCGTCTCCGTCGTCGTATCGGTGAGGTAGGCAGTGTCGGTGAAGCGGGACGTGACGGTGTTGTACCGGGTGCTCGTGCGGAGCGAGGTGACGGGCGGCAGCGTCTCGGTGAAATATTGCGGCTCATACTGAGTGCTGGTGACCGTGGTACTCCTGAACACCGTCGTCGGGACGATCTTCGTTTCGTAGTTTGTGAAAAAACGCGTCGTGGTATCCCTCTGCACAACGGTCGAAGTCGTGGCATCACATGGCGGAGGAAGCCCACAGGTTGGCGTATCATAGTGGTACCCGTCGCTGGCGGGCGTGGTGTAGACGTATCCGTCGAAGCGAGGATTCGCCCCGACTACCGCCAGCACCATCGCCACGCAGATCACTACCGATCCTTTCATCCTATCGTCCAATCTTTCACTCGATCACTCACACTGAACTCGGGAAGCTGCGTCCCGTTAAATGTTATCCGTTTCGCACTTCACGCACTTCGGAACGACGGTTAACCGTGTACTGCCGCCCGCTTCGGTCAGAACGTTCGGCTTTATACGACCACGCCGGCGCGCAGAACCTGCCGAGCGACGAACCAACATCATCGCATCGCATCCTTTACCGCCTGCCTGCGGTTAAGTTCCGCGAGAAGCCGGTTCGCAAACACCGCGTCGCTGTTACATAAAACCGAACCCGACCACCACCCGAGAATCCTAGTCGGATGGCTTCGTTTCGTCTGATCGCCCTAGAGCAAAGTGGAAGTGTACGGTACAGATTCTTTCGAATCTGCATGTTGTGGATTTGTGCTGAGGATAGACAGTCTTCGATAAACGTCTTCCACAGCAGTGCATGGATGAAGCAAAGGCCCTGAGGACACCTGTGTGAACTATGAATCCTCGGTTAGGCTGCCGAAGTTCGACATTCAAAAAGCGACTATCATTTGATTCTAGCAACAGGTTAAACAAATTCTTAACATCTTCGTTCTTCCGTTTTCTGCATCCGGCCAGAAAGGTAACACTAATGAGGGCGAATCGCGAAGACACCCGGCTGCATCCGATATGTCATCCCCCGAGAAGACCGGAGGCCGGAGGCGTGACGATAACCTGATCTCGAAAGTGAATCGCGATCGTTCTTGGCTCGAAATGCCGTTGGGCAGAGCGCAAACAATGTAGAACCTGCCTCTATACCGCAGTCTGACAAGAAGGGTCCTCGACGCGAGCGACTCGACTCAGATTGCGCGACAGTTCTACCCGATATGGCCCTTTCTAAAACCGAATCATCTAAATCTAACCGCTTGTCGCCCCGATTGGCTGGATGATACTGATCCCGGTTCGCAGCCCTCTCCTCCTCCTCCTGGCCACCTCGCCTAAGGAGCACTTATCTTGATTTACTATCGGCATCGTTTCACCTTTTCTTACATGGCGGGTTTTTTTTTCTCTTCTTTAACTCACAATCAAGGATCCGGTTTTGGGGATCCCCCGGGAGGGCCAAATCGGGAAACCGACTTGGGATGTTCTTTATTCGATTTTTTCGGGAAAAAATTCATATCGAAAACTCGGGATCGTTACAGCATTAAAAATAAAGTCGGTTTGTGAGCATGGCGATAGAATTCGTCGGTTTCTTTTTGGGCCATTTTTCCTCATTTCTGGTTTTGCGCGACGCGTTGGAGTAGTTCGCTTCCACGTCCCTGGAAGCTGGAACAAACGGACTTCGAATCGACATTCTTCGGATGGGCGTTGGTGCGTGAGATCTGCAGACCGATTGTGGATAAAAGCAGACGAAAGGAAGAAAAAAGGTGATTCGATTCTAACGCCAGGTCATTGACATTTGGCGTCGGCCGTTCTTTCATTCTTTTGCTCGCAGGGCGAATCCGTGGATAATACTACAGAAAAATATCAATATGTTTTAGGCAACGCAGGCCAGACACGAGCAAACGGTGCACCATCGCAATCAGCCGGTCGAAACCGCGGGACCAGTTTGGTGAACGAAGCCAGATGGCATTTCGGAGGCAGAACCATAAAACTCCCAAAAGCTGCCCCCGATTGCAGTCGAATTGGAGGCGGAAAGAGGCACCATCCTCGTTAAATGCGGGATCAACTGGTAAGCGGTGGTTTATTGCGGTCAAGGGGTGCAGTTAATACATAAACTTCTTCTGCAACAGGAACTTGCCGAGCAACCGCAAGCATTAGGACATTAAATCAAGTGTCTGCTGTGTAAAGTTCTTCAGACAGACAATCAAGGGACGGGGGTTTCTTTCCGTTTGGATTTGGATGAGTTCAAACAAAGTCAGGACAACACATTTTCAATCGGGCTTTATCATTTGGATCCTGCTAAAATGTTGACTGAACCCAAATTACCATAAGTTATTCCAGCTTAGGCTGTGTGTGCGGGGGAATACCCGTCCGTTATCGTTTTCCTGAGCGCACGGATTACGGAGATCTACATTCTAACTTTTGCTGGAAGTATTTTTAGCCCGTCACTTCCGTCGCCATTCGTGGCTTTCGATGGAAGGAAGAAGAAACAAAGTAAAAACCAACGGTAATCGTATAAATAGCATTAGTATATTTATGATTAGTACTGCATATCTCGCCTCACTGCTCTGCCGGTGAGCTGGTTCTTTTTCGTCGCGAAAAAAAAAACGCGACCGTCCGCCCAGAGGAACCAGTTCTGCTTGTGGTTCTATTCTGTGGTACTGTTTTTTGGTTAGCTAAGCAGGGCCATTTCTATGCATCACAAGTCGGAGTGGTTTGGTGTTGCGTCTTTCTTCGCTCTGCTTTCCCTGTTTTCCCCCCGCAATTCCAGAGTATCACAAACAGCGGAGATTGTGAGCGCTCGTTCGTTCGGTGAATCAGACGAAAAACTGCAAACCCTCAGTTGTCCGAAGCGCACGATCCGCTCGAGAGGTTAAACTTGCAGAGCAGCCAGTTCATGAGCCCGGCTGGCGGTTGTCCCGGTGCACCGCCGGCGTTGTTGTTGCTGTTGCGATCCACGTAGATGATGTTGATGGCCGGCTGGGGAAGCTGGTCGGAGGAAGGGATCACCTCGTTCGATTCTGGCCGTTCACCGGACGCCCCGCGTCCTTGGGAGAGTCCGATCCGGGTCGGGTTCGGATCGAACGCGGTCGCGCGCTTGATCGGACCGGGCTGCTGCTGCTGCTGCTGCTGGACGAAGGTGGAGATGAAGGTGCCCTGGTTCGTGCCCTGATTAGTGGCGGTTGTTCCCGCCTGTGTGAAACCGGTGCCAGCTTGCGTGAATCCGACGCCCGCCTGGGCAAATCCGGGGCCCGCTTGGGAGAACCGGGTCTCTTGCGAGACGGGCGGACGCTGGGGAAGATACTCCTTCGCGGGCGGCTCCACCGGGAGGTAGGTGTTTGGAGGAGGTGTCGGGGGAGGAAGGTAAGTGTTCGGCTGGCAGTAGGTGGTGGTGAGGAGCGAGGTGACGGTGGTCGGCCGGATCTCGGTGGTGGTGGACGTCAGGTAGTCGGTTTGCGTGAACGTGAGCGAGAGGGTTTCGGTGTCCGTTTGCGTTTGGATGACGGGAGGAAGGGTGATGTAGGACGTGTCGAGACGGGTGCTGGTGACGGGCGGCAGGGTCTGCGTTTCGGTGAGGAACGCCGTGGACACGACGGTCTGGTAGTCGGTGACGGTGACGGTGCTCGGAAGCACCAGCGGACATTTGGGCGTCGTGTAGGAGTATCCTTCGTTGAAGGGCTTCGAGGGTTTCGGGTAGTTGTAGCCGGTGAACGGAGACGGTGTTGGGGGGCGCGGGTAGTTGTAACCAGGAGCGCTTTGACCTCGGACGAATGCCACGGCACTGATGGCGCACAGCAGGAGCGCTGTGGAGATCTGTAAAGGAGGATTAAAGTGAGCGATCATCTCGGCTCGAAAATGCTATCTTAATTTCCCTTCTAGAGCGTCCTATCACTTAACCGACGGTTGTTAACATTCTTTTAAGGGATAGACCATCATAAAATCTACCATTTTATGATCTCATTCCATCATAGCCCTGAAAGAGTTGTAACATTCGCGTGTTATTAGTGTGTGTTTTGGGCATGCAGATAAGTTGCTTTCTTTTACATTCATTATCATGTCTCAATACGGAAAATCCATTTCATGATGGGAAATCATCGTTAAATATTTTTAAACGCCTTTAACCATACCGGAAGAATTGCCAGAACGTTGTTTGCAGAATTGCAAAAGACGAATGACTATTTCGTACACCTAATAGAACGCAAGGAAATCGTCCCATCGTCCTGTGTTATGATGCTCAAATTCCAGCCGTTGCCTTTTATTGAAAAAGTGGCTCCCATTAATTCCAATCTTCCTGTTTTTTTTTCGAACTCCTCACACTCCCAACTTCTTATCACCCTTCAAGTGCGATCGTAAAATCGGCCCAAAGTAACCAGTTCCCGCTTAACGTCGTTGTAATTTGCAAGTCAAAATCGTTCCATCTGCGACCATCGCAAAGCGAGAAGTCTAAGGAATTCATATTCGATACAGAAATGTCACGGGTGGACACAAATGGAGCATCCTCCTCAAGCTGGAAAAGGGCAATTGGTTGGTTTCGAGAATTCCAAATTCAGGTTCGGGCTTAGCTCGAAGAGGGAACTGTTTATAGAAGTCGGTAAGGGCCGGTTATAGGAGTCTTTCTTTATCATTTTTCAAAGCACATTCTTTCCCAGCTCAAATGTTTGCACGATAACGAACCAAAGGGGGGCAATAAGGCAGCCACTAAAAGGTTTCACAAAATCCTCCGAGCTTCCGTTGGGCAACTCTCGGATCGTTCTGCAGTCAATCACGCGGAAGCATTCGCTCGGTCTTTCGCAAATGGAGTATCTTAGGGCCGCGTACGTCGTCTTTCGCAAGGTCTTTATCTCGGCACGCACATGAATCACCCTCGGGCTGGCCGTTTGTTTGGCAAACACAGCACCATCACATCAACATCCATCACTCGGAAGCGGGTCCGTTAGTGTCAGTTTCGTTCGGCAACACTCTATCAACCGCCGCGTGTCTTCTCCGTGGAGGCTCAACCACCCTTGAGGACCACCCTTTTCTTGCAATCACTTTCAATCTCACTCGGAGTGTCCGCACCAATAATGATAATGATGGGCACCCGCAGTTTTCGACCCTTTCGTGGTAGACAACACCCTGCGAAAAATCTCACACACTCCCGATGGTTTTCCTTGAAAAGGTCGCACTTCTAAAAACACATTTCCGTCATTTACCATGTTGGCGTCGAGGGGCGAAAGCGAGGACGCTGTCAAGGAAGGATCGCAGGGAGCCGATTAGGAGCGGGACACTAAACTGGTTAGCACACACTTGCAACACTGGATCAAGGAGGAGCACTGCTGTAAGCAATCTGCAACTCCACTTCACTGCAACTGCACAGCACTTCGAACGGAGGAGAAGAGAAACTGCAGCTCAAGAACTGGCCAACGACACTGGATGTTGTCGTTCGGTGCTGTCCGGCAACTGAACTGACCATGCGTCGGTTGGGTTGGTTTTGTATCGCCGGGCTTGCCAAGCGCTGGCCAGCTCCGGTCGTTTTTCCGGGGGGAAAATATGTGCGAATCTACGGCAACCTCTCTGGGCTGGCTGTCCCTTTCGGGTCTATGCGGGTGAAGGGAGCTAGGGGGGGGGGACTGCTAGCTTTCGAGCAGTCGGGCGTGAAAACTCTGCTGCGAGATCCCACCGCACCAACGCCACAGGGAGGGATGAAACAGAGCGCCCCCGAAAAGCAAACCACCCGCAGATCGGCAGCCTCATGTTTCGATTTTATTGCCCATTGTTGTTGGCCTCAAGACGCCGCCTGCACGAGACGAGCCATCGCGTCTTCAGGGAGAGCCTTTCGGTGCAAGTATCGGTGTATTGCGGTGGAAACGATCGTCGTTTTTTTTTTTTCACGAATCCCGAAACGGTTGGACCCAACCCGATTGGGTTCAAATGTTGCTTTAACTGGTGAGCAGCTGGTTCGAAGTATTTGTTCCGGTGATTTATTGACCGTAATTGACTCAACCAGGAGATTCGCAAACGCGGACAGACGAAACCGAAACGAAGACAAACGATTGGGAAGGGAGGGTTAGAATCACGGCTAAGTATTGACTAATAGAATAGATTGTACCGAATTGTAAAACATTTACGTTATTAACGTTGGAAAAACACTTGAATCAAAACGTTTAAAAAGATTATCACTGGCTCAAGAGTAGAAACCTTATAACCAAACTTTTCTGGGCAAAATCTGTATACGCTTCAGATTTCCTCTTGCTCCAAGCAGATCAATTTTGCTAGTCGATTCTATTTCGAAGCTATGAGATAAAATTTGATTCAAATCCAACGATAAAATGATGCACGCCTCCTCTTAAGGGAAGCATCATAAATGTTTAATCAGCCGCCCACAAAAGCTGCCTTGTTTCGGGCGCATGTTAGGTGTACCGATCGTGGGGTGGATTAGGGGGGATTGCCATTTTCATC
Source organism: Anopheles atroparvus (assembly GCA_914969975.1). Classification (NCBI taxonomy): domain Eukaryota; kingdom Metazoa; phylum Arthropoda; class Insecta; order Diptera; family Culicidae; genus Anopheles; species Anopheles atroparvus. The sequence continues at coordinate 41,438,564 of CAJZCY010000002.1, read as the reverse complement.
GGGATTAGTAGAAATGAATTTGCACAGATTGCCGGCGCGAAGAGAATCACCAACCCCAGCTCAACATAGATGATTGTTGCACTGAGACTCCGTGGGACATTTTGTCAGTAAAACAATTCGATGTCGGGCGTTCGCGGATGTTCGCACTCTCTGGTTCGACCTTGAGCCCGTCTCACCCGCTGCGCTGGTGATTGATTCCATTTTGCCACTCGCCACCATGCCCCTAAGACGCTTAAGGCTTCCATGCCCATCTTCACGCGGACTCACCATAAAAGCAAACGCCCAGAACGGACGCGGTACATTAATCTCGGGCGTTGTGTTTGGAGCTGAGTTCCGCGTTTCCCGACTACAATCAGAACACGCAGGAGCTCCCGGCAAGCTTCAACCCGATGGATTTGTTCTTCGGGAGGGCCTTTTGGAGCTTTCCTGGCTACCGCCCGGTAGAAGAAGCTATGGTCGGTCATAATAATAATTAATTTGACAAATCTCTTCCCTCTCGTTTGTCCGCGAAGGTGAAGTGGTTGCAAAATTAAAAACGGAACATAAAAAGGCCAAAATCTGCACAACAAACAAGACAACGGTGTTTGGATTACAAATTCAAGTAAAACACTTCACAGCAAGAGCGAATGGCACAAAAAAGGTTACGACTTTGTTTACATTGTATACTTCCGAATTTGCAATTTCAATAATGCGAGTTGAGTTGGTGACTTCGTTAGGAACCGGGTAGGAACATCCTTATTTGAAGTTATTTTATTTGATTTGTAAAAACTATTTCAATTAAATTTTCAGGTTTGTCTGCGAACATCATTGTTTTCTAAATGCATCCTCCAAGCAACCCGAAATGTATGCAGCGTGACCCTGGAGGCTCGTGCAAAAATTAGCGCCCCGAGATGTTCTAGAATGCAAGAGCGTGCCATAAAAGTTACCCTTCGCTCTCCCGGGTCCACCTTACCGGCTTAAAACTATTGTCCAGCTCTCGCGGGCGTGCAATTAAACCGTTTCACATGGTTCCATATTTAAATTGGAACCACGCCGCTCTTCTGGCTTTGTCGCGGCTCTAACGCTCTAAGCGGGCCCCAAATGCAACCCATGTAGGTCCAAAGCAAAGCTTCAGCTGGGCCGTAAATCAACGCAGCTTGCCAAATCCATCGAAATGGATCCGTGCGGGAAGCTGGCGAAACTGACCGCGGACAGGTTGATGGACTGGAGAGAAGGCGAGGTGCTGCCAGCAGGTGAGAAAATGTGGCAGCGGATGGGTCCGACTCCTCCTCCTTCTTGGTGGCCCGGGTTACAATTCGTATGCCACCCGGTTTCGAGGGGTGTGATTGTCGGTCTCTAGTTTTTGGGTAATTGGCAGGGTGTGGCAGTATTTGCTTTTAGTTATTATGGCGTTGGTAAAATTTCCTTCCAATCAAATTTAAGGTCCCCGAGAGGTTCTGGAAAGACATTTTTCATTGTGATTCACTAGATCTCATTTACATTAAGTTGTCTGTAATGGAAAAACTAAAATATATACCCAAACTGGACCGTACAATAAATCATGTTGACAACCTTCGCTGACTATTTTGGAACATTCATCATAGATTTTTTCTCCACCTTTTGATTGAGAAAAATGTCATTTATCGCTCGGTTTCTGTTGCAAATCTCATTCCGCAGTATGCCATCCGTCATAGACGCTAGAAAAAATTTGTGAACACCAAAAACCCAGAAAAGACTTCAACAAAAGTGACGAACCCAACCAGAGGTAACGAAAGACTTCAACAGAAGTGACGAACCCGCTGTTGATGATAGGCCTTCATATTTGCTTGCTGCGGATGGCAGCACCACGCTTCTCCAACCCGCGACGCTCGGTGCGGGCATTTAATTTGACCGTCAGCTCATTTAACTGCGCTGCCAACAATAATTTCGGCCTGGTGGGGGTAAGTAAAACGAAAATAGACCTGGTGGGGTAAGTAAAACGAAAATAGATAAGCAACCGAGTGCAATAGGAACAATACCAATTCCAGCGGTGGCCATAACTCAAGCGATGAAGTTTGTGGGATCGCGAGATCGCACCGCGCCGGGCAAGACCGTGACCGATGATGGCCAACTCCGGAGTTCATTCATTTCGGAAAATTGTCGATCGTAAATGTGCACCCCGCCAGCTAGCCACGCGTCCCCTTGCATGGAGCGGTTAAAATAAGTACTGAATGGTACGCGGTTTACCGTTTTTCTATGTATCTCAGAACACAAACGAAGGCGAGGTCAAGAAAATCTTCGTCGCTCATAAAAACGGAACTCAATCAAGCACCACGATCTCGCGGACTTTGCACGGCGTCTAATAGTCATTTGCAGAGTAGTCTCGCGGACCGTAAAACCCATCCTGCAAGGTACATTCAATTAACACTTCACTTTTTTTCTACTCTTTTCTCGCCGGCCTCCTAGAGGGGCGTGGGGGAGTCCACGGTTTTCCATCGATCAACCAACGAAACCGAGCGTCTTTGTGGCCCTATCGACTGGATCTTCTCCTATGACCCTACTTGATTTGTGAGTCCACGTGTTTTTTTTTGTATTTCCTTCTACTTGGATTCTGATTGCGTTGCATAACAAACTCATTCCGGCCCGAATGCACTTGTGCAGTCCGGCAAATTATTCAAAGCCGTTGCGTCTCCTATCATCCGGCCGGCACGGGGTGGAGTAACTTCGTTTCGTCGTCAGATCAGTTCGACTGATGCATATGGAGAGCGGGCCGAAATGGGACGATTGCAGAGAGTGATAGAGTGGTCCGGTGAGAAAACTCCCAGGCCACGTGAAGTACGGTCGCGTCTTGGAACGCGCCAGCCGGGCCTTTCTAAAATATTCTTGCAAATTGAGCCCGAGATAGCCGCGGTCACTTCACGGCGTGGCGTAGGTTTTTGGATCAAGGTTGACGGAAAGGAAGAGTTTTCATCGTTTGAATCTACGGTTGATTCTTCCCACTGTATAGTAAACAAAAAAAAAAGATGTGTCTCGTCTGCATTCATCTGTTTCTAAGACAAACGTTGCCAAATTGACACCTGTTTGGACGTTTGGTTGCAACAGACCGGGATCAGCAACGAAACGAAAACGAAGCTTGCCCCGTTAAGCTGGACCATTCTTGCAATCTGCGCAAAAGATGACTCACATTTGCCAAACTACATCCGACCGGATTCCAACGGATCGAAGAGAGTTGCTTGGAGTGTCACCTTACTTTCGATCTTTAGCATTTTTTGTTTCTTTTCCATTTTCCTGCCTCGTTTTAAAACTTGACCACCAGCTTGACGCCGCACCTACCGGAGGGGGATTGGAGGAAGGGGTTTGGAATGAAATATTTTTATTTTATTTTGTCTCCGAAGCGAGCGGATCCATTTTTGGCCTCGGGGAGGAAGCGCGCAACAAAACGATCCGATGGGTTCGGTGACGCCGTCAACGGTTGGCTGTCGACGATTAATTTATCTTCCGTGCAGCACACCTTGCCCTGTTGCTCCCCTTCCCTGCAACCGGCGACCGATGTGGGATGCGTGACTCTAAATAAATATCATCAATGAACGTTGAGCGCGAGCCCGGTTCGCGGTTGATCTGTCTCGTTGGCATTCGAGCTGATCAGCAGAAGAAGAGCAGACCATTTCAGATGACCCACACGAAGGTGGAGTGTCTTCGCGGTACCATGTCGGCTGCAAAAGGCGGCGATAAGACTATTTTAATGTAGTGCCCGTTGCCTTGAAATTAATGACAACGAACTGCAGTTGCAATCGGCGCGTTATGAGTGAAGGACTTGGCGGGAATCTTGCCATTCTCGCCGCGATTGTGGGTTTTTCGCATTCAGTTTGTCCGCGTCCTCCACTTCCGGATATCGGTGAAACGAATCGTTGACGAATCGACGTCCTCCGAACCGGCGCCTTTTGCTGGTTGACACCAAGAACAAAAGCAAATTGCGATGAGGCGATAATAATGTTGTACGCTTTTTCTGCAGAAGTGATCGTGAGTCGCTTTTCCATTGCCTTTCCGAAGGGAGAGAGAGAGAGATCCGGGCCGCACACATCGCGTTGCGTGTCGTAAATCAACCCCCGCGCGTCTGTTTCCCCCTTGGATGAGCTGACGTTCCTGGGTCAAGGGTCACGATCCGGTCCTGCATGGGAGGATCCTCGAACCCGGGCTACTTTCTTCAAGGTTAGCCCGAGGCACTATACGAGGGAAATAAACCGAATGGAATCCGATGCGGAAGTAGGCCTGCAGTGAGCTAGAGGAAAAGAAAGCAACAGTTACACCTCCCTGCAGCATTGAACATTGGATTAACCAACTTAAAGTTATTTCAGATAATGTCTCTTCAGCCCTGCAAAGGTGACTTCGTGTTCGCTAGAGAGGACTTTGTTGTATCTCAACGGACGGATTTTGTGACAATTTTTAAACGTTTGAAAAGATCGATGATCGTCGTAACGGAAGCCATTTGCACCGGCCAATCCGGCAAAGCTTGTCTACCACTATGCCGCAAAGGCGTGGACCATTTTCTTAAGATTGATATTCATCCGTCAGCAAATGGCTGGCTAGACGTTTGAATCCATTAGTGCCCGAAAGCGAAGGAAACCGAGGGGCGTGGTAGTGGGTGAACAGTTGAAACCGCCCCGTTGTAAAACATCTTTCCTCAGGTCGATTGTTGAATTCAAGAAGTAAACACAATGGGTGGCAATTTTTCGTTGTTTCAGTCGCCGAACAATTATCAGGCACTTTTGATGTTTGCGTCTTTAGGGATTATTTGAGATTTTACAACAAGTAATATGAGGTGCAGGAATGAAAAGTAGTTTTATTTTTATTATTTGAAAAAGTAGCGAGAAAAATTCATAAACGATTAAATTAATTTTCTATGAGCTATTTTACAACATATAGTTGTATTATTATTGCATCCCATCTCGTTGTTGAAAACACAGCTCAACGCACGGGTTTACTCTGTTAAGATTCTTACTGGTACAATTCATCATTTTGCAAGCTTCTTCTACGTGAAATGATTGTTCAATCGTACACTGAACCAATGCTACAAAAGATTTATTAATGCACAAACTCCCAGCCTTTTCGATTCTATGTTTTCAATATAGATTCTTCTTCGTTTTGTATGTTAATAGTAATTTGAATGAGCCTTACTTTAAATTATCATGCAAAAAAGCATCGCACTTAATATTTGAAAAGAAAAATGCTTCATGCGCTACCATGCACCTCCACTTGCATCGAAAGAAAAGTTTCGCCAATGAAATAACATCGACTCAAGGGCACAGCGCAAATTTTCTTCATTTTGAACGTTTTTCTCCCTTCACAATGCAGCGCCATCTACTTCTGTACCGTGTAAACTTGCAGTTTTCACACACATTGCCTACATTTAGGCTGCCATAAAAACCGTTACAGGCAAATCGATGGATTTTCACACCTTCTAAACGTGTAGGTTGTTTTTGGTGCTCCAAAGCCTGATCGTGTCTTCATCACCTGTCCAACGATTGAAAGAGGGCAGTGGTGGCGGTGGATTCCGTCCGAGGGGCACGTGATCGAAGTTGATTTGCGTAGGAATTTCGATCGATTTGATCACCTCAACGGTTGGCGCTGGTTGCTCGACAACGGTCGTCGAATCGTTGCGTTCGTTTGGCGACGTGCTCGTCCAGCTGGGGATTGGACTCGTCGGTGATGGACGCCAGAATCTTCCCTCTTCGATCGCACTCCATTGCGGGGACAGTGGATGACGAAGGGCTGGTTCAATTTCGGTCGCATTCGAAAGGCTGCTTGAGGGGACCGTCTCTCCCGCGTTCAGTTCAACCGCACCGAAAGCCGTCGACCGTAAGCGGCTTTGCTCTGACTCTAGGCCCGAATTGCGCCTCGCTGCGGCCGGCGATTGCTGTCGGGGGAAGATGTTAAAGTGCACCATCAACCGGCCCGGCCCGATCAGAGGGCTCGCGTACGCCGGGATCCTTGGCTGCACGCGTCCTTCCTTGCGAAAATAGTTCTCGGCCTCGTAGTCGTCCCCTGCTGCACCCTGACCGAAGGCATCCCGGTAGAGATTATTCTGTGGCCGCGATCGATGGTGATAGGGCGATAGCTGGGCAAAGTTCTGCTCCCCGTTGTTCCCTCCAGACCCTGCAGCCCACGACTGTCGGTAGGGATTTCGGAGGGGATTCCTGTAGCGCTTCTTGTACCGATTATGCTGCTGCTGGTGCTGGTGCTGGGGTTGCACAGGAAGTCGTCCTCCGACCGCGCCCATCGGTTCCAGATTGAGCATCACCGAAAACGGCATCCCTTCCTTGGGCCACCGGCTCGACCAACCCTCTTCCGTCGAGTCCTTCTGAGGCGCAAAGCGGAACTGTTCCGTTGCGAGCAAGTTCACTTCGCTCGGGTTCTGCGGCTTGAAGTTGTACAGTCGGTCCGGCATCCAGGTGCCGCCCGTCGCTCCCAGCTGCTGGTTGATGAGCTGCGGCGCTTGCACGTGCACATCCTGGCCGCGTTGTGACGCCGCCCCGAACAACGTCGTGACGTCGCCATTCTTGCGCGGATGCCGGTAGATGCCGGTGAACTTGACGCGGTGATTCTGGTGTACCGGATGGTTGAACTCCGAGGGCTGCGGGGACGGCCGGTAGGGATAGTTGTAGTAAAACTGCTGCTGCTGCTTCCGTTTGGCCAGCGTCAACTGGCGAATGATGTCCTGGATGCTAAATGGTGCCAAGTCGGCAGATAACGACTCGAGCGATGAACGGTTCGCACGCGATTGCTGCTCCGGAACGGGCTGCTCCTGTTGCGGTTGCTGAAACCCGGCCGGAAGCGGCCCGTTCGGTGCGAGACGGAACGGTTTGGGGATGGACGGTGCACCATCTCGACGGCGTTCTGCTTCCGTCCCAGCCTCCTCACCGGACCACTTTCTCCTTCCCCTTGGCGCCGGCGGTGGAGGCTTCAGAAAGCGTGCCGGAAGCAACACCAACCGATCACGTCCCACCGGCTCCACGCCGTCACCGTAGTATCTCAACCGGCGCGTCCTCTTCATCGCCACCTCCCTGCTACCTTCTATCACCTCTCGATGTTCCGCTCCATTTGCATCCATCTCGCTGAGCGCCGTCGCGTTTCCCATCAGAACGCCCGAGGAGAGCGGTGTCGTGAGGATGGTGTCTTGGCTGCCGGCGCTCGGCTCGATGGCCGTTTCGTTGCTGAAGCTTGACTCGATCACCAGCTGGCGCGTCTTCCGTTCCGCCTCATGCACGATCATGAAGAGCGTGAAAAAGGCCACGAACGCCATCGCCAGGACGCTGTACAGGGCGATCTTGCGGTGCTGGTTGTTTGGCTTGCGCAGCACATCCTTCGGTGACTCGTACCTGTGGCAAAGGAAGAGGCAGAGCCAGTAGAGGGTTGTCAGTTCCGAAAGAGACGAAACTTCTTGATAAATAATTACACTTAAATCGCAACTTTCGAAATGAGCTCTACCATAACATTTACGGTTCGTAGCAAGGGAGAACATTTCTTCTGATTGAAATTAATCCTGGTTGTGTTGATCAAAAATAATAATTAATCAAAACATTTAAATCCCGCACAGTTTCATTTCAACACTACCGATCACTTTCATGATCGACACATATTCACTCACTTGTAAACTGCACCCAGTTGAGACAACCAGTTGTTGCTGTACGCCTTCACAAATCCGTGGCCGGTGGTAAGCTTTCTATCGTTAAACATTTTCAGCCACGCTCCTCGATCACATCAGTCAGGACACAAAGAAACGTTAGATCCTCAGTTTCTCAGAAGATCACACAACCAGAAGCTTCTCGATCCAAGCAAGGCTGAGTCTTCGTACCGTATGCAGGAAAGGGGAAAAAGATGTACACTCGTTTCAAGCGACACCGAACACTTGTCGCCTCGTGTGTAGCAACTCCATCACCACCGAACGTGCGCACTGTCACCGCGAAACTGTCCCCGGCGGATGTGTGAGCCGCCTGGCAAGCCTTCGGAAGAGGAGGCGACGAATCGACACCGAACAACAATTGCTCCAAACACTCTGCTGGCTCCCACTCGCACTCGTGTGAGGTTTGCTAACCGAAGGGTGGTTGTAATTCGTGGCTGTCGATATGGCCGCGTGACTTACTTGTCTTACAATTTGTCGACGCACCCTTCCATGCCGTTCCAAAGCCTTACCCCAGAGTTTAGATATTTCCTCCGGTGAAAACACACTCTTCGTCATCGCGGGATCCTCCCAGCGGAAAGGGAAATAAAAATGAAACCTACCTCGCCGATCTATGATTTGAATTCCATGAAACACATGGGACGTTGATGAACATCATCGTCACATTGTCATTAACTCACTGGCTGCTTAGACTCATGCTGATCTCGATTTTCCTCCTAACCGATACGCCTGCTACGCTTTCCAGTTTCTGCGCAACCAGAAAAAGGAAACTATGAAAGCATAGAGCACCCTTCCGGCCACAATGTGCAGCCAGTTAGGGCACCCTTCGCTTATCTACCAGCCATAATCGGAGACGTACGGCAATGCTCGCCCGAAAGACTCACTTTTCCGGTGACACCTTCCGTCGGAGAACCACCGAGAATAAGGGAGACTCACAACAAGAGGCCCACGGGACCGTGAAGCGAGTAATTACTTCCACGACGCGGGGCTCAACCGAAATCAAGCGGCAGCAGCAAACAAACGACATTTCCGATGGTTTATGGAATAGTTTGGGCCACCGTTGGCTCCTCGTCAGAGAAGTGGGAAGATGTGGCAAACTCTTTCAAGGCCTTCGAACAAAGATTTTCCTTTCGCATTCCATCCACAACCGGGAGCACGACTCAAGGCCTGTTGGCCGGGAAGATGTCAAATTTTCCCCTTTCGATTTGCGCCGAACCATGAAAGTGTTTGTTTTTCGGGTCCAGGGACGGTTGTCTCTAATTTCTAGTCGTAAACGAAAAGTCTCCATCTCGTGGGCGTTGGGAACGGTGGGAACGAAGCATATGTATGCTAAAGCATGTGTTTGACATCAATTCACAGGTTGGGGACATCAGCCCGGCCGACCGAGCGATGAAGCAACAGCAGCATACCTTCAGCCGCAGCTCGTCGGAATGATTGAGGCGTACCGAACACCGGCGAACGGGTGTGAATGGGCTCGAGTGGGCTTGGCGGTTCACTTGCGCTTTCGTTTCCCTCTCGACCCGATATTTAATCCAAGATCAAGCAGTTCGCTTGCGGTGGAGGGGGTGCGAGAGAAGGGGGAGGGAGGGTCCGATTCGTGTGGCTAGAATATTAATTATGTGCCAACAGGTTTTGCGGTCGAAGTCGTCTTCGCTTGCATCATCGCACGATGGAGGACTAGTTTGTTTATTTGCTTGTGTGGAATATTTTTTTTTTTGCAATTGGAACTAAAGTACCGCTGACTTTGTGTGCAAAATAAATATGTCCCTCACAAAAGCCACCGGCATTTAGGACTTCCACGTGGGAAAGAAATCCATAAAAACGTAACCCTCATAAATCATAGCGCGCTTAAGGGGGAGTGGCAAACAAATATAAAGTATGAATTGTGTAACACCTTTGCATACCTGGAGAAAGTTGAAATTGAAATTTCTCTCACAAAAAGTTACCTGGTTAAAAAATACAACGGTCACACGTATCTTCCATTCATATATTTGAACGCTTATTTCACTATATTCACATCTCTTTTTTCGGTCAAATGTTGTACCACTAAGTGGATCCACAAGCTTGCTAACTCTTCTATCTTTCTCTCTACAATCGATTTCTGCACGTTCTCGAACACACACACACACAGTGAGTTAGATGGACTGGATGTAGAAAGTTTATAATACACTTCCATCGAATAAACTTTTTCTCTAGCATTACTACTGGCCTGGCTCACTCGATGGAGATGTACTCTTTCGTTGTCTCACATCGTTAATCTTCTGCTTAAATTCTAAAAAATCGTCGGTTTATGAGTATTGAATGCTGGTGAACATGCACATTGCCTATCTCTGCTGTACAAACTAAAAAAGAACATACGAAGGTTTGGATGGTTGTGCAGGGGTGATAGATAAGAAAACATTCGGTGTTCTATGCTAACCTAACTTAGATTAACCTACTTCTGGACCACCGCAAACGAACGAGGGCGATCCCAACGGGAAACAGCGTTACCGATGTACACAGCACATACGAAATGAAGTTCAGAGAAGACGTCAGGGATATAACGAGGAAGGATGAGGCGTAACGAGGATGAAGGGCTTTGAGTGGCAGTGTATGATACGTGGGGTTAATCAATCAGTGCGGGACGATGAGGGCGATGAACGATCTAGAAGTTGAACGGTACGGCTGGCTTGGGGTAGGAGTAACCGGTCGTCTCCTCCGGGGGAAGGTACTCGGGGGCGGGCGTCGTTTGCACGGTGGTGGGAATCTTTGGTGGCAGCGTGAGAGGGTTCGGTGGCTTCGGGTACTCGTAACCGCAGCTGCCGTCCGCGTTCAGTTCCGATTCGCTGCATCCCTTCTCCGTGGTCGTCGTTGGTCGACGGGTGGTCGTCGTCGTGGTGGTGGTGGTGGTGGTGGTGGTGATGGTAGGACGCGGTGTTGTAGTTGTCGTTGTTGGTCTCGTGGTGGTAGTGGTGCGCTACAATTGATAACAGGCACATGTTAATCTCAACATCCTGTCACTTTGTGTAAGGATAAACGTACCCTCGTGGTGGTCGTTGGTGGAAGATATTCCTGCGATGGCGTTGTGCGGCGAGTTGTCGTCCTCGTGGTGGTCGTCGTGCGTCGCGTTGTCTGCAAGAGAAAGAAAGGACATGAAAGGAGGCACTTAATCTGTGCCTCTACGCACCGAGAATATTCCTGAGAAACTCACCGTAGTAGGCCTCAGTGTGGTTGTCGTGGAAACTCGATTTGGCAGTGTGAATGATTGATCAGGCTTCGGGTAATCGTAGCCACAACTTCCATCAGGATTTTGTGCTGACGGCGGACACTTTGTTGTCGTCACGATCCGTGGAGTGGTACGAGTTGTTGGCCGAGTGGTTGTTGTGGTACGACGGGTGGTCTGCAACAGAGTTAGGAAACAAAACCCAAACCATCAGTTACTTCTACTCCAGCCCATCCTTTGTATTCCTAAGAGGATCGTAGCTTACCGTAGTAGTAGGCCGTGTGGTGGTAGTCGTACGTCTCGTCGTAGTCGTGGTGGGCCTCGTGGTACTAGTCGTTCGCCTCGTTGTAGTCGTCGGTGGCAAATATTCCTGTGCCGGAGTAGTTCTACGAGTGGTGGTCGTTGTACGGCGTGTAGTCTGAAACAAACATCACAGGTAAACCATTTAAAACTTCTTTCTATGAGGATCTCTTCTAAAACTTTTCCTGTCATACCGTCGTTGGCCTTGGGGTAGTAGTAGTAGACACTCGGTTGGGCAGAGTGAAAGACTGGTCTGGCTTGGGGTAATCATAGCCACAGCTTCCATCTGGATTCTGTGCCGAAGGCGGGCACTTAGTTGTGGTTACAATCCTAGGAGGGGTCGTGGTACGCCTCGTGGTAGTAGTCAACCTAGTAGTAGTCGTAGGCCTCGTTGTAGTCGTCGTACGACGCGTTGTTGTGGTCGTTGGCCTCGTGGTTGTGCGTCTCGTTGTAGTCGTCGGTGGCAAATATTCCTGAGCCGGAGTAGTTCTACGGGTAGTGGTCGTTGTACGGCGTGTAGTCTAAAAAGCAAATCACAATTAAGATTCAATTAGATCATGTTTGATCACGGAAAGCTTCCAGTTCTAGGTTCTATCAAAATATATTCTGCCATACCGTAGTTGGCCTTGGGGTCGTGGTAGAAACTCGGTTCGGCAGAGTGAAGGACTGATCCGGCTTAGGATAGTCATATCCACAGCTTCCGTCGGGATTCTGTGCCGATGGTGGACACTTAGTTGTGGTTACAATCCTAGGAGGGGTGGTGGTACGCCTCGTGGTAGTAGTCAACCTGGTAGTTGTAGTAGGCCTCGTTGTAGTCGTCGTACGACGCGTTGTTGTGGTCGTTGGCCTCGTGGTTGTGCGTCTCGTTGTAGTCGTCGGTGGCAAATATTCCTGAGCCGGAGTAGTTCTACGGGTAGTGGTCGTTGTACGGCGTGTTGTCTAAATAGGAAATCACAGTTAAAATTCAATTAGAACACGTTTGTTCACGGAAAGCTTCTAGTTCGTAGTTCTTTTCAAAATATATTCTGTCATACCGTAGTTGGCCTTGGGGTCGTAGTAGACACTCGGTTCGGCAGAGTGAAGGACTGATCCGGCTTAGGATAGTCATATCCACAGCTTCCGTCGGGATTCTGTGCCGAAGGTGGACATTTGGTCGTGGTAACGATTCTTGGAGGGGTGGTGGTACGCCTCGTGGTTGTGGTTAACCTGGTAGTAGTCGTAGGCCTCGTTGTAGTCGTCGTACGACGCGTTGTTGTGGTCGTTGGCCTCGTGGTTGTGCGTCTCGTTGTAGTCGTCGGAGGTAAATATTCCTGAGCCGGAGTAGTTCTACGGGTGGTGGTCGTTGTACGGCGTGTAGTCTAAACAATGATGACATCATATATATTGGAATACGACTTGTCATGAAGCTTGTAGTTCGTTGGGAATACACGCTTCCTTACCGTAGTTGGCCTTCGGGTCGTTGTAGAGACCCGGTTTGGCAGTGTGAAGGACTGATCCGGTTTTGGATAATCGTAACCACAGCTTCCGTCGGGATTCTGTGCCGAAGGTGGACACTTGGTCGTGGTAACGATCCTTGGAGGGGTGGTTGTCCGCCTGGTGGTAGTGGTCAACCTAGTCGTGGTGGTGGGCCTCGTAGTGGTGGTCGTACGACGAGTTGTCTGCAACAATCCAATTCAGATTAAGTTCCAACCTTTTGAAGTAAATGACAAAGCACCTTAACTTACCGTAGTAGTTGGACGAGTCGTGGTGGTTGTGCGCCTCGTGGTCGTTGTTGGAGGAAGATACTCCTGAGCCGGCGTCGTCCTGCGTGTAGTGGTCGTAGTGCGACGGGTGGTCTGTAAATTTCAAACCAATTATAGAATACTCTTTTTTAGCAAAGTACAGATAACGTACCGTTGTAGGTCTGGTGGTGGTAGTTGACACTCGGTTTGGCAGGGTGAACGACTGATCTGGCTTGGGGTAGTCGTAACCACAGCTTCCATCGGGATTTTGCGCCGAAGGTGGACACTTGGTTGTCGTCACGATTCTCGGGGTTGTTCTGGTTGTAGGTCTCGTCGTAGTTGTGGTTCGCCGAGTAGTCTGCAATATAATCAAAGATCCATCAAACCCTTGTGACAAAGAAACGCAGAATAAATTCAACACCTACCGTCGTCGTCGGACGAGTGGTTGTAGTGGTACGACGCGTTGTGGTTGTAGGACGTGTTGTCGTCGTTGTGCGACGCGTTGTAGTTGTTGGTGGCAGATATTCCTGAGCCGGTGTGGTTCTGCGTGTCGTCGTTGTAGTACGACGTGTTGTCTACAAATCAAAATCAAATGGCTTAGTGCTTCTGGCAATTTGCAATTTCTCCCCTTATGACCATGCACTAACCGTTGTTGGACGCGGGGTCGTAGTGGACACTCGGTTCGGCAAAGTGAAGGACTGGTCTGGCTTAGGATAGTCGTAGCCACAGCTTCCATCGGGATTCTGCGCCGAAGCAGGGCACTTGGTCGTGGTTACGATTCGCGGAGTTGTCCTGGTCGTTGGACGAGTGGTTGTTGTAGTCCTTCGAGTGGTCTAAAAACGGTATAATCGTGATTGCAAGATGCACCGTAATCTATCTGCGATTTCTGCTTATGCCTACCGTCGTTGTAGGCCGCGTTGTGGTCGTTGTACGGCGCGTGGTTGTCGTTGGTCGTGTCGTGGTAGTCGTTCGGCGCGTGGTTGTCGTTGGTGGCAAATATTCCTGCACTGGCGTTGTCCTTCGAGTAGTCGTCGTTGTACGGCGTGTAGTCTAAAAAGCAAATCACAATTCAAATTCAATTAGAACATGTTCAATCACGGAAAGCTTCTAGTTCTAGGTTCTTTCAAAATATATTCTGCCATACCGTAGATGGCCTAGGCGTTGTTGTAGACACTCGGTTCGGCAGAGTGAAGGACTGATCCGGCTTAGGATAGTCATATCCACAGCTTCCATCAGGGTTCTGCGCCGACAGAGGACACTTTGTGGTGGTCACAAGACGTGGCGTAGTGGTTCTTCGTGTCGTTGTAGTCGTTGGACGGGTGGTGGTCGTTGTACGCCGAGTTGTCTAAAAGACAGACAGGAGTAGACAAATATCAATTACAAATTCTCAATCTCCAAATTCGAACCAAACTTACCGTTGTCGTTGGGCGAGTCGTTGTGGTTGTGCGTCGTGTGGTCTAAAATATGAAATTTGAACACAATTTATTGATCATACTCCATCAATCCACTCTTCCATCGAATCTTACCGTTGTTGGACGTGGAGTCGTAGTGGAGACCCGATTCGGCAAGGTAAACGATTGATCCGGTTTCGGATAGTCGTAGCCACAGCTTCCGTCTGGGTTTTGGGCTGACGGAGGACACTTGGTCGTCGTCACAATCCGCTGCGTGGTTCTAGTTGTAGGCCGGGTCGTGGTCGTGGTCCGGCGTGTCGTCTTTAAATAAACAAAAAAAAAACCCGATGACAATCACGATTTCTCCTATTTGTTTTACTGTTGACTCAAATTTGAGATACTATCGATGGACTGAAACCTACCGTTGTCGGTGGCCTCGTGGTGGTTGTCGTCCTACGGGTAGTGGTCTAAAATAGAAGCAACACAGAAACCGTATCAAAATATAGCTCTTCTTTTCTTCTCATTAACAAACTTGATTGGATTTGAAAATCCATTTTTAGAAACTCTCCTTCAACCCCCGGGACGGAAACCAGCTGAGCGAGATGCTATCATTTAATACCACAGTTCCGTTTACTTCGGGTCCTTTCAAGGCCAACCATAGCCAGACACTTGTTAGACTTTTTAATCAGGTGGAAATTTATTCATTATCAGCCGCCCAATGGACTGTTCATGGGTTTTTCTTGCCAAGCACCGAAAAACTAAGCTACGATCTTCGTCAGGGGCAGACGACGTGCGGTAAAAAATGATTTATGAAGGACGCAATGACCGATGGAAGATGCCTGTGACACGAAGGGTATCTATCGATCCGAAATTCTATGTTGACTGAACCCATCGTTCAAATGGCAAATAAGGAACATCTCATAGGCGTGAGTGCTTGCAGATTAAAGACAAGCTTTTAGTGCATCGTAATAGGGGTTAATGATTCAAACATTCAGTAACAATCGTAAGCCACTTACCGTAGGCCTCTGTGTTGTGGTCGATACACGATTCGGCAGCGTAAAGGACTGATCTGGCTTTGGATAATCGTAGCCGCAGCTTCCATCGGGGTTCTGCGCTGAAGGTGGGCACTTGGTCGTTGTAACGATCCTCGGTGTTGTGGTGCGTCGAGTGGTGGTCGTTGTCGGTCTTGTGGTTGTCGTAGTTCGACGGGTTGTCTACAAAAAAAGAAAAAAAAATGAAGCAAAAGTCATAAGCTATTCTATCAAAAGACAAGGTCCGAACACGTGGCAAACATTTCAACCTTACCGTTGTCGTAGGACGTCGTGTGGTAGTGGTGGTGGGAACACGATTAGGAAGTGTGAAGGAATTGTCAGGGACAGGATAGTCGTAGCCACAGCTTCCATCCGGATTCCGAGCCGAAGGAGGACACTTTGTTGTCGTTACAATCCGAGGGGTTGTGGTTCTTCTGGTCGTCGTCGTCGGTGGCCGTGTTGTTGTGGTGGTGGTTCGACGGGTAGTCTGCAAAGGGTAATCGATGGTTCGGTAATAATAAATAAATCTTCTCCTCGTCCACACCCGCAATAATTCTAATCCTTCACTTACCGTAGTTGTAGGACGAGTCGTTGTGGTAGTTCTTCTCGTTGTCGTCGTCGTGGGACGCGTTGTCGTTGTTGTTCTACGGGTGGTCTGCAGCGAAAGAAAAGAAACCCATCATCACC
The DNA here is from genome assembly GCA_914969975.1 of Anopheles atroparvus. Lineage (NCBI taxonomy): Eukaryota > Metazoa > Arthropoda > Insecta > Diptera > Culicidae > Anopheles > Anopheles atroparvus. Next base: position 41,422,596 of record CAJZCY010000002.1, on the reverse strand, counting down.
CTCTTCCAGCGAACGATTACCACAAATCTCAACCGTCTCGCAAACTCACCGTTGTCGTCGGTGGAAGGTACTCGTTGGGAAGCGTGAACGATTGTTCTGGCTTCGGATAGTCGTAGCCGCAGCTTCCGTCCGGGTTCTGCTCCGACGGTGCACACTTACGCGGCGGCTCCTCGAACGGAACCTTCGGCTTATCGTAGTGGTATCCATCATCCTGCAGGATGTTGTTGTTCGAGTATCCGCCCCGCAAAATGGTCGATATATCCGCGCGGGCCGTCCCCAGCACCAACAGCACGCCGTTGAGCAGAACAAGTGTGCTCCTCTAGAGACGACGAGAGGGTAAGGTTAGAAGAATGACCCAGAAAAATCATGCGGTTGACGGAGTGGAAAACGGGGTCAGTCAAAAGCTCGCTAATGCATTGAAGAAGCTGCCCTCAACAGTAGTTTACTACTTCCAGCCGTCATCTAACAAAACAACTACCCGTTTAGGTTCGTATTTGCCCACAACGGCCAACCACAAACACAAACGCAGGTCGTCGGTTAAAGGCCCCATGATTAATCGACACAAACGTGCGATCGGCACAGTCATTCGGATGAGATTGAACCTCCTTGCTTTCGCGACACCTCAGCGGAGTGAGGTGGTAAATCACCACGGTTAGTCTGTGCGTGCCCTCGTACCGTCTGCGCCACTGGCTTGAAGCTCGTAAGCTCGTGTCAGAGCCATTTGTAACGCACCGTTGACAGGTCCCGTCTCATATTGATAAGGAAGATGGCCATATTATCGTAGCTTTGTGTAATTATTCCCCATCTTCCAACTCATACCGACCTAAAACAAAAAGGTGAAACTTCAAGGTCTGTCAAGGTCCAGTTGCAAGGTTCACTCTCCCTCCTGAGAACTGCGACGCATGGCTGTCCAATTTACGATCCCCTGTTCCAGTGGCAATCACCAGCGGCGATGAGGTGCCTAACCATCGAGAATCACTCACATCGCCCTCACTGTCGTCAGCTGTCTCTCGGCGCAGCGTGTACAGTTTTGCCTTCCGAAAAGGAAACCCCTACGACCAGCTAAGGGTAGCAAGTACTTAGTGTTCTCTACGGGATGGGAGATATTTGCTTCTTGTTTTTTGTTTTGCTTTACACTTCGACTCAGCTCTGGAATGAAATTAATTTGCTCCAAGGTCCAACATCCACACTCTAATGATCCGGAGGATGACGATCGTCAACCAACGCAGCAACGAACGATCTTTCGCTTGGTCGTACTTTCGATTTCCCTTTCCCTCCCCCCTCTCCTCTTCTCTCCTAGAAACCCGACTTCCTTCGCCTGTGGCACTCGATCTTTACCGTTCGAACCGTGGTAGAATGATCGTATGCGCTTTGATCGATTGTGCAATGTGCCGCAGAACTCGTGTGTGCTCATTTGCAATCCTAGTGCATCCTCTCGAGAACTCGAGTAGAAGCGGCAGATCTTTATCTGTACTGTATGTTTGTGCGTTACTAATGAGCGTCTTTGTCCCAGGTTGTTTCCTCGGCCCCGGGGTAGTTAGAATTCCATTATTGCTCTCAATATTCACCGTCGTTTATGACGATCTCGATCTGGTTTAATACACGTCTCAGCCAGGAGGGATTTTTTTTTGTTGTGCGAACGCCATTGTTTCGTCGCTGCTCACATCCTTCAATTATTCACCCTCCGTTGGTGAAAACCAATAGAATCCATCACTGTTAATTACATTCCAAACAGCGTCAAATGGCTACGAGGTGCGCAAACGTGAAACAAACTTGACATTTAAGTGTATTCTTCGGGTAATTTACTGCTTTTGTAATGATGATGCTTCAATGTTGCAGGGCGATATTTATTTGTTTGACCTTTCACTGCGTTTTTAAGTTGGTTTTTTTGTGTGACATGATAAAGGTAGATTTTATCAAATAAACGACTTCACATAACGGCAATGAGATGAAACGAAACAGTAACATCAATAACATCACTCTTAACGTATCGATTTTGGGGTCGAAACCAGTTTTTCGCCTACAAAAAACGCTCAACTCGGAGCTTCTCTGTATCTCCACGCCATCCACATGCGATTGCCATTTAATTTCAATTAGTTAAGACAAATAGTGATCGCCGCTGAGTGTGATGAGCCGAACGGCCTTGAGGTGGCGCGTTCTTTTGCGCATATGTGGCCTACATTCCCATGATAACGACAAGTCGTCGGCAACAAAGTGGTGAGTGAAAAAAAAGACTCCTCGCTAGCGTAGAACGTTTGGATGCAATTAATCAAACCACCACGGCACACGATCTCAACAGATTGACCCTCACGCGATATCGAGTGCTTTGGTGGTGCAACCGATTAGAGAATAAATTAGAAATGATCCCTCCGTCTAAGTGTGTCTCTAGTCCGGTACTAACACCTCCCCGAGGGAGCAGTTCATTCCCGTGCCATCACCTGCCAGATCTCGTTCGTGTTGGACTACTATTTTATTGAGCTCAAACGCCACGGTTGTACGGTAGCCGCCACCATTCGCGATAATCGTTTCCCGCCGTCTCATGCTTGCCTCCGAAGACGACCCTCTCTGCGTTGGCGTTGTCGGGCTCGGGGAGTTTGCCTTGTGCCCCCTGACGTTGCGATGCTCCTCGCGCATAGTTTAACTGCCGTCCACATTAACATTGCCGGCAACAACAATAACTAATTGCTTTCGATTATCGACCACTTTATGCATAGTAAACATGGCCCAAGGAGTATGTCTTCGTTCAAGCATTGTGCGGTGTGCGAAGAGGTGAGGCACGGTATGTATGGACACACGCAAATGTCGCTCCAATCTCATCCACGGCGAGGCAGACCGCTTGAGAAGTACGTTCATTTTCGTAGGTGTCATCAAGTTCCACTCGGACAGAAGTGGCGTACCCGCCACTGGGCACGAACCATTCTCACGTACTACACCGATCATCTGGCCGAAAGATATGCAAATATGAACTCGCTTGAGAATGGTTCTAACCTGTTTTCTATGTACGATCGGGACCATGAACCTTAGGTTTTGGAACTGTTTGCTGAGAATGTTTGCACAGATAGGCCCGCACGACGTCCGGATAGTTGGGGATAGTGACCAGAAAAAAAGGGGTAAAATGTAATCGCAAGGTATTTCTTTATCTAGACAAATTTACGACTACACATTTATTTCATTTCATCTGATAAAAACTGACGCCAGCGCAAACGCTACCCCGTTTGGCGTTAGCAAAGGTCAAAGGAGAGCAAAAGTATCGTACAAACAAATACAACTCGACATCAAGCGACGAACCCGATTTACATCGTCACAAAATCGGCAACACCGTGGTACAGTAATTACCTGCAATTGCCGCGGGCTGCAAAGACAAAACGGAAGCGGCAAAAAAAGCCAAAACAAACCTCAAAAGGAAACTCATTAACAGACTCATCCCCCCCTCAGTACCCTGGAGACATTCCGACTTAGTCTCGCATCTCGTTGCAGCTGCACATCGTTCGTTGTCCAAAAGTGGATGTTGTACTTGCAAGGATGGTACAAAATGTGCGTTTTTCTTAAAATTTACTTCCAATTTCTCCTATGGCAACCATTTTCGTCAGGCGACATTGAATTCGGTGCGCGGTATTTCTTTTTTTTTTTAATCGGACCCGCGTACGGATGCGTACAGGACAACCACTCGCTTCATACTCGATAACCTTCCTAGGTGCCCAAGTCACCCCTACGCATGCACTTCCTCTCCTTTCCCACAACCCCACACGAAGGTCACATCCTGCTGTAGTGGTCAATGAAAAACGAAACCGGACAAAAAAAAACCCCCCGTGTACCGTGCTTCGCCATGGCGATCTTCTTCGGGTCTCCCGGCATTCAAGATGACGCTGGTTACGCAATCTTAACGGCGTAGCAGTGGTCAGCAGCGGTTTGCGGCTGCTCCGGTCACATTATAACTGGTTCGACAGGGCTTCGGTGCCGATTCCGTCGAAGGGCATCATCGATTTTCTTCTGCGATGCTCACCTCCTCCGCTTCTTCTGTACTGAACCCACTCACCGATTCCACCGTGGTGAAGGATCAGGTTTATCATCGACACAAAGGAGAAAAAGAGAGAGGATGGCCCAACGGATGCATCGATGTTCTTCGTTAAATTATGGCACATGTTTTGATAACCTTTCTACAATCCAAACTTTCAAGGAAAACAAAGTCATTCTGTCATTTGGAAAAGTCTTGTAAGCATGATTGAAGTAAACAAAAAATCAAGCAGCCTTTTATGGGACACATGAGTTGACGCCTCAGTGACGAGTTTAAAGTGCATTATTAAAATAAATTTAAAAACACATAAACCCCAATCTCCAGACTAAAAAAAGATCGAATCTTCCTTTGCACCTCAGTTTGATGATAACGCATAATAAATGCTTTAAAACGAAGAACAAAAAGGTGTCCACTTTATTTATCTAGTGATGCATTAAATGGTCCGGATGACCGTGAACCAAGCCTCTCTAACGTATAAAAAAACGTGGGGACAAATCCAATAGTTAGTCGATTAAAATCACTTTCGCTGTGTTCGAAGTTTCCATCATAAAACCGAACGACCGCGACAGAATTAACACCATCGGTGGAGAAGATGATACCCTTTCAAGGTCGCCAGGGGAAGCTGCTAATGAAATTCTCAAGCAAATCACGCATTAAAAAAAGTGGATCGCCGTTTCCCTTTCGATCGAATTCCCCATGCGACGATTGGAGGCAACAACGGAGAAGCCATTGAAATTCACTTTAACGTTAAATCAATCAAACATCCATGCATTTTTGAGTCTAAGCAAACCAGTGGTTCACCGATCCGTGGTCAAACTTCCGCTCTTCTGGCTCTATCTAATCGCCCGGACAAACACGACTCGCACCTTTTCGGCTACAGCTATCGGTCAAATTACGGCAACCAGGTGAGGTGCCAAGCAACGAGCATTCGAATAAAAAGTTTCACACTCTCCACATTTGCCCGGGTTGACCGGCAACGAATAGAGAAACAAAAAACCACCACGACAAATTGCTGTGGAAATGTGTTATCTTAATTGAATTATCTAAAAGCCACTGTGACGGATTGCGGGGCACACGGTGACGAGTTGAAGGCTGCTCCTCCGAATGTGTGGTCTAAGCTGGGCCGTCGCACGACTCGTGACCTGGACGGAGTGCTAAATTTGCAGCCCGGTTGCCGTCCGGAGCGCAAAGATTGCGCAGAAACGGCAGCAGCCACTGCAGCACGGGCGCCTTGGAAGCTTAATCTTTGTCACTTTGCCTGCAGCCTCTGGTGAGTGAGGAGGACAAAATGAGACCACTATTTTGCAATGCCCTCCCGGGCGGTTGCCAACTTCCAGCGACCAGTGCGACATCCGTATGTTAATGCCCCTAGCGAAGAGACGAGGAACCAACGGTTGAATGCTATCGGGTGGGAAAAATCGTCACCACAACCGCCGACGGTTTGCCGTGCAAACTGCCTGGGGAAGGAATTGGGAGAATCGTGTCATGGTCCAACCTCATTTATCCGTGTCATTTACACTCATCAGCTTATTTGAGGTAAACGCATTCTTGTTTGCAATTAATCAAACCATCGAGAACGCCAGCTGAAGAACAGGAAAGAACAGCTATAGATTATCAGCACGATCGACCTCTGGCTACGTGGCGGAGTTTACCCTCGGGAGGCCATCATTCTTCCCGAGGGATCGCTCGCAACGGACCATTCAATCATAAGCGTCCGCCCGAAGGCACGAAATCTGATATTTGACTCTTGAAAAATGTCCCCATTTGTAGCGACAAACATTTTTGGCAAACTTTATTTACATAAAAAGGCGAGGAAGCTTGCGACGTCGCAGTTCGGTGCCGAACGGTGATCAAACTGCAAGTAGCCGAAGAAGAGGGGAGGGTGGGGATTCGTATCTGTGCCACAGGAAAGCGGCAATAAAACAAACGTACAGTTAAACATTGGCCGTACCATTTCATCTTACCGAGCAAGAAGAATGTTGAAACTACTTCCACCTGGACCCCAAACTAGTCGGTGGACATGGGACGGGTTCCTGCAGGAAGAAGCACACACAGTTCCATGAAGCAAAAGTTCAACGACCTTATCGGGCGTCGTTAGAACGGCCAGCCTTATCTGACGTCAGCTTCCACCGTCGTGCTGTGATTAACGACCTTTCGGAAAGAGAGGCACACACATCACATTTGCACGAAAATGTACGCCAAACTTACCCGCCTGCCGCCTAGGCCAAACGACGGACCTTGTCTTAGCGTGGAGAAATTAATTTAACGACTCTTTAGTTGTTTTTTTCTCTCTCTCTTTCGTGTTTCTCATAGTTCTACCTTTGACGAATTGAAAACCGCCGCCAAAACGCGTAGGATGCTGGGATTACGATGCCGGCACACGACCTAATGAGTTGTCAGGTCAGCCAGGAGAGAAAAAATAAAATATTGAACACCATACAGGTAGGATACTTTGAGTGTCTTTTGCTGATGATGCTGATCCGATTCCAACCTTCGAGAAATTTGGAAACGAATGGCTTGGGCCTAAGCTACCCATTTTGTGTGTGCCTTCTAATAGCATCAAGCCCACACGCCACGTTTGCATCGACCCGAAACCGATGGTCGATTGATCAATCTTTTGTCATGTTATTAAACGAGCTGTCTTCAAATTTAATTTGCAAAATCCAAAAATCTAACGCCAGATAACAGCAGTCATTAAATTAGCACTTGATTGAATGATGTCATCAGTTGACTGCGTGTACCTTAACAGATCCTCGCATAGTTCAATTGGCTTCGAATCTGTAGACCTTCCAAAAAGGGACACGAGGACATCGAAGTACGCAAATAAAGAGCATATGGTCAAGAATTCTCTGGAGAAGGCAAAAATAGGCAAAGATTCAATCGATTTATCCTTTGAAACGATGTGATGTTTAAATCATCAGCTCTTGCACCACTAAGTCGTATTTCACGATTCAAAGGTCGAAACGCATGATGTCTCGTTTAGCGCCTCACGCCTTAACAAATTTTGAGACTAACCTTAAGCCAAATCGATATCGAAATCAGTAGAAAATATTAGTTATCAATGAAATACACATACAAGGGGTTCGTCAGCCTTCCGCTTTTAGGGCTCCATTGACCTCAATGTCATCAGCCTGCAGCCGACCTGCGATCGAATGAACCGAATCGATGCAAGCGATCGAAATCGAAACCCAAACCCAAAATCGATTGAAAGAGGGGAAGAGTTTTTGGGCTGACCTATCCACCCATCGTTCACGGTCCAGCCAATTAGCATAGCCGAGCCGTAGTTGTGTTTCAGTGTCAGCGCCAACCGACCGGCTCGACAAATGGGACAGAGTTATATAACACGCACGTTCGGAGACAAAACTGCGCTCATTTCATCTATTTTCGGGGGCATCAGGGCAGATTGCAACCTGCTGCAATCGGCGTTTGCATCAACTGGATGAATAATGCGTCGTCGTTCTCCCCCGAACCGATGCAACGCCAAGCCAGGCCACGCTGCGCCATCAGGCAGCACTCCCACATCAATACAAAGTCAACGGGGTCTGGGCTAACCCAAATACTCCGAATCTTGGTGCACTCTGCCTGCATCTATATGTAGGTTCCTTCTCCAGCGAAGTGGGACGTTCCGAAAACACGCCGACGAAACTAAGCACAGCGCTTGCAAGCGGGGCCATAGACAAAAGTGGAGCATTAGCATAGCCAAATATCAATCATACATATTTATGAGACAGACGCCGCCGCCGACAACAACGCTTCATCCCAGAGCCGCGCAGCAAATCTACGCTAAACCGACGTGTTGTCCCTGCAATCAACTGCAGGTGCGGACACGTAGTGGAGCATAGAACAGGTGCATGGGGTGACAAATCGGTTTCCTGCCCTGTGACCTCGATGGTGCAAAACGGCTCACTGTGAACTATTGGAAGGAACCCGGTGCTCCTCCTGCGTAAGGTGGATTGTATATCTTGAGCTCCGTTGCGGCCCGCCAGAGACTTGCAGGAGAAGCGTGAAATGATAATGAAGTTTCCATGTAGCGGCCCTCGCCGGAGAGAAACAACATTTCGCATTCCTCCTCAGAGACGAAGTCACTGGCAACTATTGGCGCAGTTTTTTTTTTTGTCAGCCCAGCGCAAGCCGGACCGCTTTGGAAGATCAAACAATGAACTCGTTAAATGTCGCACACGCGTGGGGCAGAGAAGTCCGCTGGACGGTTGAAGCAGGCTCGTAACTGTAACAGAAATGAATTTGGATGTTTTATTTGGGAACGGGCGTGGATAGGTGCGTTTTTTTTCTTTTTTGTTGAGGGCTGCGCAAATCTTTAAAACACTTTATCAGCGCAAAAAAACTCGCAGATTGCCTACTTATGATTGTATAAGTATGAGTGTCTCTTTAAAGCGATTAAACAGTGATATAATTTCAAATTCAGAGTACCTAAATATTTAAATTCGATGCCATAAGAAACGCACGTGTGGCTCCCATTTTAATTTGAATAATTCATTGCTTTATGGAGGCATTTGGTAAGAAAAAAAAAAATAAACTAACCTAATCAGTTCTTTAAATTCAAGTTCATTAGTTAAACCGATCCACCATATAATAAAGCAAAGACATTCCTTAGAGCATTGTCATAAATTGGCCTCCCACGTGCCATTGCGCCACTCAAATGCTAATCGACACATCGTTGACACTGTGTCGGTATTAGTCACCACGGTGCATCAAAAGCGGATTCCACTATCGACCAATTATTGGTGTCCTTGCCAGGCTTTCCCAAGTTCACGGTAGATATCCTTGGCTAGAGCGGAATTTCTATTTCTCGTGAATCATCGCGGAAGCGATCGCCATGAGCTTAAGAGTGATTCTTTTCGATTTAATTTATCCATTTTGGAGGGTTACCTAGGAACTGGATGGAGCATCGATACATCGCTTAAGATTGAGAAAATTTAGTCATGGAGGGAGGAACACGGTGTCTAACAATCATGAGCAAAATTAGAAGGAACCTCCAGGAATGGGCCAAGAACCGGCTTCCTCTGTTTGCCCTTTGAAGCGCCGATAAAGAGAGAGCGAGAGAGAGTGAGAGTGAGTGTGAGAGACACATCGGTTCGCCCATCTTTCGCGCAAGAGGTAGTAATCGAACCGTGCGCGAAGAATTTGCATGAGCAACACATTCGCCGTAAATCATGACCATTTATCCCGCGTTTTTATCGGTACGTGCGGCGGTCCGACAAGTGTCCGGCAGCGCAGAGCCAACCGCGCAGCCCACGAGCCTTGCCGCACGAGCAAGCGATCAAATCTGCATCGAACAAGCAGCAGCTCATCACAATCCATCTACATTCTTTCATCTTACACATCACGAAGCGACAGTTTGCGAAGAGTCTTGCCGAAGTCGCGGTTTCCTCCAGGCACACATGCACACGTCCAGGTGCCAAGACGGATCGTCCCACGTTAGAACTGGCGCGTCCTGAATGGTCTATTTTTCTCTACAACCGGATCTAAGGCGCCCTGCAAACAATTCTTCCTTCCACGCGCAAGGAACACAATAGCGATGGACATTTCTGATGCCCCACCGTCACGTCACTGGGACGTGCTTGAAATACACGTGCAGTCTTCGGGAGTTCTTGTCAAAAAAATAAAAAAATAAATAATAACACGTAGCTCTTAACACCACGCGCACAAGAAGGAAACACATCTGCACAAATCAAAAACTGAACTCACCATTTTCAAGCACTGAAAGAACTTCACGCGGGATTTGGGTGAAACAGGATCGTTGTAGGGGTTTTTTGTGTGTGTTTCTTCTACGGTTGTTTTTCTGTTCAACTAACACTAAACTCACTATCACCTTTAACTATCACTACTTGGCAGTGTCGGAATTCGCTCTCCTTTGCGTTCTTTTCTCAAGTCATTCCCTTCCATCGATGTGCGTTCGGAGCCTTTCTCGCCCCTTAGGAGCACCGCACACACCTCGAAACACGAGTTGTTTCCAAACCGGAGCCGGGAACCGCAGAACCGATCCAGAGCGCGCCAAAATCCACAGCGGACTGAAATGCGCTGCGAATTTCAAAGGCTTATTTATACAAGTCGTCGTCGTCGTCGTCGTGATCTTCGGTGGCGTTGGCTGCGTGCTGCTTGCTGCGTGATGTTCTCCTCGCGAGAAGAAGATGGGGAAGATCATCGGTCGGCGATGTCGCATCGTGGCGCTCGCAAAAGCAACGATCGTCGCGATCTTCGGATGCTGTCGCGTACTATGGTGGTGATTCCAGCGGGTTTTGAGCTAGCGAGGAAGGGAAACGTTACGGCTGGGATGGATGGAGCAAGGTATCTGTTAGTTTCTACGCTCCCTTAGTCAAACCGATCGTTTGTCGTGAATTGTTGATCCAATGGAACCAATATTTTAGATTAAAGAAAAGCATTTGGTTTAAGCTGCCTTAGAAGGAACTACAGTTTACAAGTTAAATCTCATTGACTGTTACAAGGAAGCGTCTATCTCACGTTTGGTCCCTTTGATATAGCTACTCTAAAAAATAGTCATAAGTAGAAACTAAGTACATCTTTCGCTTGAAATTTGATTGAAACCCATTTTTCATTGGAAACTCTTCTTGTAAACCATCAAATTAAATTAAATATCTAAACACTCACTCGCTTGCATTAACAGTACCCTCTTCCCTTTAAAATTTACTAAGAACACCGCTAATCCTCGTTCTCGTCGCGCAACATCCGACTTAGTACTTCTGTCAGGACGTCGGAGCAATACATTCCGATTCCACGACTAAAACGGTGCGGTGTGTCACCTTTGTGGTGTTTTTGTCACCCCACACCGGATCAGCATCCACCGGTCGCCCTCAGCTTCTTCTCGCCGGTTCAACATTCTTGCGGACAATCGACCGACCACCACCATCTATGAATTCAAGTTCAAACGGTAGCCTTCAGCTGGTGCGGTTTGAAGTAAACGGATGGGTTTTTTTTTCTTCTTCTTCGCTGTCTCTTCTCTTTGCCGACATCCCTGCAACATCCTACCGTTTATGATTGTTTTAAACGAGGAGGAGGGACGCATCTCTTTCACCGCGGCCATAAAATGGATGGTGTAGTGAACATTGGCTTTAGATTTGTTGTGGGCCGAGAGGCTTGATTGCTTTGACGCTTAACCCGGTGTACATTTGTGACACCTTCTCCGCCAAAGGACGCCAACGAGCCAAACGGTGGGGTTAGCAAAGGGTCACCACAAAAACCAGAGGTAGCTTGGCCAATGGGTGACATTTTCACCCAGCTACAACCGTTACGATGCCATTAGCCCAATCAGCCGATGATTGATTCGGTTATCATCGATCATTACCGAGCTTCGCGTAAGATTTGATCGCGATTGACGGACCTATTTTGAAACAATGGTTGTTTCTTACCATATCCCCGTTTGTTTCTTTTGACAATGTTCCTCCTTTTATTAGATCCTCATGGATATCCGGGACATACCTTCCTTCGGGGCTTAATGTATTTGGCTTCCATCCCCTTCAGAGAATGTCACCTAGAAGCTTGTGCATCGTAAACCGCACACAATTGCAGTGCAAATTAGCATGCATGTCCCAGCTGCACCGTAACAGAATTGTAAATGCAATGAAAGATCAGTACGTGACAACAGCGATGCATTGGAGCGATGCAGCGTTTCATGAATTCCCGATTGCACCCTGAAGATCGTGTTTTAACCGCTCTAAAGTAGGTATAAATTATATCGCACCAATAACCATATCATACATTACCCTCCGGTCGGTTGGATGGATAGGCTAGTTTAATTTTATTATCACACTTCTAACGCTACCCATCGCGTAATCCCGCGCGTGGTGGATGGACGTTGGTTGATCTTCACGTCCCATAAACACGCCGTTAACATGAAAAAACTGTGACTGGATGGTGGTGATGGACATGATTGCTGCAACAACTTGCGAGTTACATCGACCAACGGCAAAGCGTGATGCTGTGATCTTCATGATAGCCGCGATCAATCTAAATGCGCAATCTACATCTATCAGTAGCCACGAATGGTGTCCGGCGCCTTCCGACCAACATTTGCTAACGCAGAGATGAACAAACAGAAAATGGACCCCATTTCCTTTAAAAAGAGGAGAACCATCTTCTTTTTTTGTCTTTGTGTCTGATGCATTTCCTCTCCCGGCGGAAACTCCATAGACAAAAAAAACCCAGAAACTATCGATCCAAAAAAACCCCGAATGTCATGGACAAACGAGAGCGGGCCGGTCGTTGACGTGAGTATCATGACTAATTATATCAAGGACAAGTAGCATCCTCCGTTGCTCGGCGAGGATCGTTTATCCGTATGCTTTGGGGTTTTCGATTAATTGAAAATGCAGTTGCATCGCTGGCGCCATAAACTGCACAAGGTACATTCGCGCCTCGTTCGATACACGTTCCCGTCCCATCGCAAACGGTTGAAAGTGAAAACGAACAACCTCGAAGCATCTGGTCATCTTGGAGCGAGCGATCGAACGTGTGCATTAATCCAGCGGCGTGTTTTTCCAGCACCTTTCCACCGACTCATCCTGCAACAGTTATCTCCGGTCGTTTGGGCAAGAAGAAAAACCCGTTCCAAACGCGTCTGACCTACGACACAGACGACCCAGTCTCGGCGTACGATAACGGAGCCTACGGGGCCGATAAAGTCCAAGTGGTTGAGTCGGTGGAGGATAAAAAAAACATCATTCTCGCCAAGGTGCGACCGAACGGACGAACAAACGAACAAAAACCTAACCGCGTGTAACCCGGTCATCATTTCAAAATAGGTGAATTTATTTATTCGCCACAGCAGAAATGGTAACCTGCAGCATATAGACTCCGCGACCGGCCGATGAATGGGAAAGAGAGTAAAATATGCGAAAACTACTAAAAACAAAAGCAACCAATGAGTCTGCCGGCGAAACATGGAAACCCGCAACGCTCCGCAATCGTCGATCGGTCACGACGAAAGCGAAACGAAGCAACACAACTAGAACAAGCGGGCAGGATCGTACGGATCGTATTCGGCTCGAAAAAGAGCACGACGAGGCCAGCAAGCGACGAACCTCTTTTGTTGGAAAGGTCAATTTTAAAAATTCGTCCTTGCTGCAGCACACGTTTAAAGGAGTGCCAAAAAGCAAACCTCAGTAGAAATACCTTTTTAATTTGTCATAATTATTATCATAACAATTATTGTTCATTAGTACTTCGGAGGTCAAGTACAGACACTTATTCCTTTCACTAAATGGTTTTTGCTATCATCCTAATGCTTCCAATTCATTTTAAAATACGCAGTAGAACGTTTAGCACAGTTTAATTCAACGGTTGACAAGAGGGCCGTTTAGAAGCACATCGTTATTAGTTATTTTAAAACAGCGCGCATTAATTAAATGCTGACCCAGCCATGTTTGCTTTGAACTTTACCGCCACCAAACGGTAGCCATCGAGTATGGGTAGAAACTTCTTTTAAATCTGTAGCCTTTAACTAACATCTTCGCGTGCCAACCGCAACCGCACGCCCTTGAAAGTAATGGCTCCTCACAGCGGGCGACGGGCAAGATAAAAGAAAAACACAATTGTTGTGAAAAAGCTATCACTTCGGGCCGGTGTAATTTATAGCACCCTGCCAGACGGCCAAAACGGCAGGTGAAAAGGGTACTAATAAAACTGATAAAACCGCCCAGGACACCCAATACCTTGCTCGCCTTGTTCGAAAAGCGAGTTGAAAAGTTCATCCCCGGCCGGGGGGAAAGAAGCGAAAGGAAAGATTCGACCCGAAACACCGAAGCGCACGCGCGGTTCGTCAAATACAGTCCGGCGTACAGCATTCATGGCATTATCAAGCCCACAAAGAATAAGGCCCGTTGTCGGAGGACGTGCTGCCAACAGGCTGATCGTATTGAAGAGGACACGAAAGTGCAGCCCGCGGATCGGATCGAGTGGATTATAGTGTCTTCTCCGGCAGCTTCACTTTTGATTGGATTACTTCAGCGCCAATACACCTCCATTTTATGACACGATCGACTCCATCGCATCAAACATGATTTTATTCATCCGCAGCTCTTCGGAAGGTTGCCGGACAGATAATCAACCGCGCGTCAGACATTCCACCCGTCTTTATCGCCGAGGTCGATGGCGAGGACTTGAGAAAACGAAAATTTGTTTAAAAACAAAACCGACCACCATCAGAAACCCTGCCCCGAACGATGGTTTGACGCCATTTTTACGAATTTGAAATCCTCCGACGGACGTGCGAGAAAAGGAGAAGATCTTTTTAATAACAACCCCCGAACAGGATGCTATTTTCAGACGCTCCTATCACTAAATTAAGAGAACATGATTCAAAACAACAACAACAACAAGAAATCACCCGAACCGGATTGAACAACCAACAGCGGTTTCGCCCGTGGGCTCGGTTTCTATTCTTGGACCTAAGCTGGGTCGTTTGAGACGTTTTTGAAAAACAACCGCTGCGGAATCCGAAATCGCGCACGCAAAACCCTGAACCGAGTCGTCCGGCATCGCGAGCACGTCCTTTGGGCAGGAGGTTCCGGAAACCGGTTCCCACACCCACACACACACACATAACCGTAGAACATCTGGCGCATGTTGGAGACGCGTCCGATTCTTCATTTTGTCACCTACGTACGATCGGCGGGGGTAGGTTTTTTATGATAACTGCCTGCCGCGCTGTGAGAAGAATATTTTGAAGTCACCCGTTCCATCGATCCATGCAAAGAATGGAAATGGGTAGCGGAGGGAAGAACATAGAACCTTTAATAGAACCTGAGCTGGAACAAGGAAACTGTCAACAGACCGGCGTCCGGCGATGCGATGGTCAGGGCCATGAAGCGCACGCCAACATTGAACTAGTTCCTATTGATGTCCATTGCCATTGCCACACAAAATGGAACGTGATTTTATCGGTGCACAGAGGCGATCGAAGGAAATGTAAGCAACATTTTCAGCTAGGGAAGAAGAAGTGGAGAAAAGATAGTGTTAACATTCTTCCTATAAACATTTACATAGAACGTGGAGCACAAAACTTTAATAATTTTATTCATCATAATTCCCTCGAAAACTTCCTACTATCGTTTGCTGGGCTTACCAAAGCCATTATCGCCTTGGAGTGAATAGGATTCATACTCTCCTGTCCCTCCCCTGCTTTCTGCTTCTTGCGACCAAACGAACGAGTTGGGCCATTCGAATGCCGAGAATGCGTCCTACGGATCGCCTTTTTGCGCGCCATCGAAGAAGCTCAATCCGCAAATTTATATCCCCAATCGTGTCTGTGTGAGCTTTGTCCCCTTCAACACACATTAATAATTCATAATTCATAAACGTACGGCTTTACTGCTTCGCGATATTGTATCGATATTTGAAAAAACCGAAACAGGAAAAGTCTTAATTTCCTTCGCTGCGATCGAGAGTAATGTCGCTCGTCGAGATAGGATCGTGTCGAATCAAACCATCCGTTTATAATAAGTCCTTCTCGAAGCGGCTGTGCGAACAGCATATGGACCGCAAAAAGGATTTATGAAAAATGCGTAGGCCAAAGTGGCAAAAATCGTCTTCCTTCCCATCCTTGACCTTTGGCGCTCGGTAGCCTTGCGTGCGGATGATTTATCACGCGAGGCAGAAAATAATTCATGCACCTAAAGGCCCTACGCGACGATGGACGAGTAAGCACAAATGACCGGGAGCGTTGTGTGTTTGATGTTAAGCAACCGTAATCAATTATTCAGGCCCTTTTATGTTTGCTAACCAATAAACATATAAACCATTCAAAGAAAGACAAATGGAGGAGCGATAAGCAAACAGAGAAATATAAATAGAATACCACCCAACAGAAGCGATCTACTTGAAATGGACACCGCTTAAGACTTCAGTGGGTAATTTGAAAACCCATCAATCTCCAGGAGGATCCAAAAGACCTCGAAAGACTCCTCGGCCCAGCAGAGGCGGCGGCGGCGGCAGTGGCGGAAGACAAATTACCGTCCCTAGCTTATGCTAATCATCTTCGAGCGCTAATCCTTCCCGGCCGAAACTGCGGCTCCATTTGTCATAATTTGGTACCGGAGGTTCCATCAGCGGAATCTGACTTTTTTTTTATCAACCGAAACATTTGTCAAGTAAATCACTACCGATACATTTCACACCTGGCGACGATGGGCGTATTTATTTTCTTTCTTCTAGGCTCACGATGAAGAAGAAATTGGATGATCATTCAGAAGCTTGTCGTGATTATTGGTGCAAGGGTTTTCACAGCTTCAGTCTCACGTCGATCACCGATCCTTTCCATCGGGGACTGATTCGAACGTTCCACTCATCCAAACCCACATCGCCTGAGAAGACGCATGACTTTATTAACTCGACTTCACATTCCACCAACGGACGAGATGCAAATCGATCTGCTCGTTCACACATTTTCGACAACTATCGTACATGTCCTTGAGTTAATTGGGATGCGTTTTTCCTCGCGCTCGCATGCAACGGACCTCCCCCGGACCTAGAGAGGGAACATGGCAGGTGGTGCGATAATGTTCGCCGATCGCTGTCACTGTTGGACAAGAAATCACCAACATCACCACAGACATGCGGCGTTCTTCAGCAGCACCCCTCTTTCGGGGGATCAGAAACCCCCGGGGCCAGAAGATTCTGCAACCTCGACCCAGTGATTAACGATAATTGTCCTCTTCCGAATTGACGAGGTACATCTTTTTTTTGACACTCTTCATCTCCTACGAGGACATATTTGTTTTGATCGTTTTTGTTTAGACTGCAACATAAAACCCGATATCGATCGGAATCTAATGTTTCGCGGGGCAAAGGATTTCCTCGTTAATGTCGCGAAAATCGATCGTTTGCCTTTGGACATAAAGACATTCAAAGGTTAGCCTCTCTTGTTCATCTTTTTTTTTATTGCAGCGAATCTATTCCGCCGTTTCAATATCGACACGTTGGCCAATGATTGCCCTTGGCCTCCGGCGAACTGTCGTGCACATTTTCGCATCGCTATAAAAAAGCACAATTTGATGTCGGCTTCCTTTTATCGAACTTTTTTTTTTCGCTCCCCGGCAGGATATTGACCCTCGAGAGCGTTAGAGGAAGTTTTAAGAGAAGGGAAAGGCAGTAAATATATCTAAACCTTAGGTCGACGGAATTGTTACACTATAAAAAATGAAATTTCGAACACGGACTGAGATAGAAATTTCGATTCCATGGATGACGTTACAGTGGCAACCGAAACCGAAAGAATCCAGTGAGACACGTGCGCGATCCAACTCCCGCTGTAGACTTTCGCAACGGCGCTCGATCGAACGAGTTTAAAAAAGACGTCAATTTACAAACCGGGCGACCTTTTATCGGACCCTCCGCGAGCGTCTCCCTCCGGTACGTACGCATACTGAGGACCGGTTGAAGATGACCGGTATCTTCACGCACCACCGCCCAAAGAGGCTCGCACGTTTGTGGTGCGTTGTTATTGCCGAGGCGATCGAGATTAGCCTCCAAAACGCTGCGACAATAAGCATCGTTTATCGGTTGGAAGCTGACTGTTGGCATCTTCTTGAAAAGCGTCGCGAGTTGTTCCGAACCAGTCCTAATATAACAAATGATGGAAACAATCGCCTCGAGGTAATGCACACTTCCTTCAACCTTCCTTCCGCCACTCCAAGTAGTTGTAGATGACCTTCAACTGCAGAAACTGAAATTTTGAAACTTTTAAAATAAACCACAGCTGGAATGGAAAAGGAAAGGATAGAAACCATCCCTAGCGCGTCGATGATGCACTTCTCAAAGTTTTATAGCGTTGCGTCAAGCAGCTTCGGATGCATCCCCTTCAACGATCGCTGCAAAGACGTCCATCGATCGGCTCGAGAAGTTCAAGGGCGAGTACCTTCCTCTTGTTGTCAACGCACACAAAAAAAGCTTTGTCAACGTAAGTGGACGAAAGTTGCGCTCGCGATTAACACTTAGCGCCAAAAATTCGGAGATAAAAACCTGAAGTATTTTGCTCAAGTGCCGATAAATTTGTCACTCATCAGCAATTTGGTCGGAGAAGTTGCCCATCAGAGGCCGCCAGCGATTATTGGGAATCTATGTCGGCTCTGAGAGCCTTCAAGAAGTGTCGTTTTTTCATGGCGTACCTTTCATCGGTGACCTAGGACAATCTTCCACCATATAGGTTTAATGGATTAACAAACGGTCCGTTGCCGGTCGTCCTCCGGGGGTCTAAGAAATTAAACTTCCCCACGTCCACCACAGGATCGAATAGCACAACGGGAGTCCCCGGGAGCCTTTCGAGCGGTAAATTATAACTTGTTTATCGCCGAACATGAGCTTCAAGGGCACGGTCAACGGCGGGCCAACTCTTCGGTCGGCTCGGAGAATCGGAGGCTATGTCGCTGGCAAGCCATTTTGCACTAAAACGGTCTGCGGCGGCACATTTGCGTGTCAAAACGGCTCATTTTTATGGAGATCATCATCATCATCATCTTCGTCTTCCCGTCGTCGTCGTCGTCGTAAAGTTCGAAGAAGTATCAAGCGAAAGGAAATATTGTACAGCATAGAGTCGTTTACAGCGAAATCGTCGAACAAAGATAAAGTTAAAATGTTTTTTCTACATTAACGAACAATATTTTGATTCAACAGATCTTTCTAACCCACCCCGCTGCACCAATCGACGTGCCTAATCCCATAACAATAGCCTCATTTAATCCTCCAATAAGGAACCTAACAACAAAGAACCTATTAAGCGCTAAGATCATGGCTATACACACACACGCACCGAAGAGCGCAATCAATCGAATGTTATTGGCGTGGATAGAAAGGGTAAATTATCGCAACATACCGGGGGAACCTTTAAAAAAAGAATAAAAGAACTTCTTCTAAATCTTGCAAGGACGCCGATATAATGTCCTCGCGTAAGACACAATCGTTAAGAGTCGGCTTAACGGCTCTACCAGGCTTCTTCCCCACACAATAGAAGATGAGCATCTTTTTTTTGTGTGGCTTCTAAAATTGGTCATCCAAACCGTCATCAACCACTCCCATGGTGCTTTTCTGTCGTACAGATTCAGGACGAGACGCAGCGCTGTTATCTGGCCCCACCCTGTCTTAATCCTGTCCGCGAAACCCATAACACTGATTTCAGAGAGGCATCTTTAATGATGACGACAAACGCGGACAACCTTCCGGTATCAAGAACGGCAGACGTTTGGGTTAGCGTATTATGTGAGTTGAAATGAAGAGAGACAAAATCCATGTGATTCATCCAGTAGGCAGATCGAGAATCTGTCGACTTATTTTTATTGGGACAAACGACTCCCATTTAAATCGGCCCCGTGCAGGCAAGAAAATGTGACGCTGGTGGGGATTCTGACCGTTGCAAGCGAAAAGGTAGTTCCGGGATGACAAGTACCCCCGGGGAAGCTTCAACATTTGCATTAAATAAGTCGGTTTATGATCGTA
This sequence comes from Anopheles atroparvus, assembly GCA_914969975.1. Taxonomy (NCBI): domain Eukaryota; kingdom Metazoa; phylum Arthropoda; class Insecta; order Diptera; family Culicidae; genus Anopheles; species Anopheles atroparvus. The sequence goes on along the minus strand of CAJZCY010000002.1, from coordinate 41,403,119 downwards.
TCATTCGTTCCATTCTCAGATGTCCCCGCTTGAAGATCAGTCTGCTCCCAGGCGAAACGAGCTGTAGCTTCCTAGTGGTGGGTGTCCACTTACAAGCTTACACTGTTGCATGGACTTGATCAAATAGTCTGCCGGTCCATGTCGACGGTTTCCAGGACAAAGCGTAGCCTGCGTAGTTGTGTACGGATGCTTCCATTGCGTCACTGGGCAATAATAATTCTTCAATAAATATACGGTAGCAGGCCGTGTCAACGATGCGAACAGTGGCGTGAATGCTAACCAGCAGTGTAGCCCATCAAAACTCTTGTTCCGTAGGAGTACAACTGACCCGGACCTCCCATTCGCCTCCCGGGATGACAAATCACCTCGCGTTCGCAACGGCGTCTAGGTAACCCTACGCCCTCTTTGATGTGAACAATTATATTCCATCCACGATCATCACGGCAGCAACTGTGGTGTGGGTTAGCCGGCGTCTGTTGCTTGGATAATCCAAAAGCTCGCACCTCACGTAAGTTTGATAACCATCCGATCCAATGGACACGCTTCGTTACATGAGCATTCCAGTGAAGTTACGTGTGCCCGAAAATGTGAGAACTTTAGCGACCTTCAACCCCGATTCGTGGGTCATAGACCCTTAGGAGTTGAACAGAAAATGAAGAATTCTGTTTTACAGTGGAGCTGGATGGAATCAACGAACGAAAAGAATTAATGCTACGTATGTAAGTTAATGATCACATTTGGCATTCCTATTTAATATCAATCTTTTCTCTTCCCCAACACACCGGTGCTGGACACTTCGGATGCGATTTTCCATCACGAACACGCTTCTGCCACCCGGTTGGGGATTACAATTACGACAATTTTTTATTATCATCGGCGTGGCGCGCGCGATCTGTTTTTGTGTCGCCTTCATAAACATAGTCATTTTGCTAAAAGGGATAAGTGGGGGAGGGGAATCGATTTTGTCCAAAGTGGCCGCCCTGGGGACGGTTCACCTTCATTGCCGCTTTAACTAGAATATAGAATATGTGTATATATATACCACTTTTTTTTTTAACTTGCCCTTTCTTCTCCACTTGCTAGCTATCTCTGGGTCTATTATCTCTTTTTTTATCTCTCATTCTCTCCAGTAACATCCTTTCTTCAACTGTATATGTCCATGTATTACATGTTACTACCACCAGATCTGAATCGGAGTGTTTCTGTACGAAGACGACCGATGGTCGATCGCACGCTATAACCTTATAATACATCGGATAACACATTCTGGGGGTATATTCTGGGAAGGGGGTATGGGAGGATGACGATTTGGGAGAGGAAATAAGTCATTCATCTGGCAGATAAGTCTCGTAGTACAATTCGATAAAATGCTCACCCCCTCGGAGTGGCTCTCCTACCTTCACTTGTTTTCACGAGGCGCCGAGGCGTTTAATTGTTCAACATGTTCCAGAGGTCATCCTCGGCGTTGTTGTTCGCCTTCTTACCACCGCTGCTCTTGGGCGCACGGTTGTTTTTAATATCAAGCGAAGCAAAGTCCTGCTCGACGCTGGACTGCGTTTTCACGGACTGCTTGCTGCTGGTGGCACCGTTACTGCTGGTGCGACGCGATCCACCAGCCTTCGTTTGCCGCTCGAAGTTGTCGTTGCGCAGGTCGACGCTGGTCACGTCGGCGGAAGAGGACGAGGGCTTGGTTGAGGACGCCGTTGCTCCGGAGTACGACTCGAACCCGGTCCACCCATCGTCATCGCCGTTATCGGCGTTCTGGTACGATTGGGGCAAGCTGTTGGAATTGCTGTCGTTCTGCCAGCCACCACCGCCGCCGCTACCGTTGGACCACGAATCACCGTTGCGGTTGGCGCCGGTAGAGCCACGCTGCTGCTGGTAGCCGCCGCCCTGACGCCCGTTGTTGATCGGGCTACTGACGCCACTGTCCGAGGAAATGTTGCTGTACTGATCGTTGCTACCGGACGGTGTGCTGTAGCTTCCACCCGGGGCACCTAGTCCACCCCATCCTTTACGACTCACTTCGGTTACCTAGGGGAGAGGAGAGGAGAACGGAACATTAAAATTATTACCTTTAAAAATGCGGAGCACCAAGAAATTTTTTCCTTGTTACAAATTCAACAGGTGTGCAAGGATAAAAAGCGCAAGCAAGGGAAACAATTCCGTCAATCGCCATCCATCCACTCGGCCCCGAACATACGAACCTTTGTCGCCAAGCTGGACACCTGGGACCCCACTCCTTCCAGCAGCGTTCCTTCCTTAACCTGTGCGCCAGTGACGCAAACACAAGAAGAAAACACAAAATGCGTTCGATGCGGGGAGATGATGAACGAAACCGAAGGAAAAATGAAAAAAAAAGAAACAAAACGTTTGTATGAGACTGGCGTGCATTAAGAGATGAGATTTTTCACCGATGCAGTGCGCTGGAAAGCAGGACGCAAGATCGAAACTCGATTGCCAACCCATAATAAGCAAACAAAACAAGGTGCATGAGACATCTACCTTATCCGAAACGGTGCTAGAAACTTCAACTACCTTTTGCGAGGCCATACTTCCATACTTGAGGGCATTTTCCTTCGCCACGTTCGCTACCTTGGAGAAAACGTTCCAACCCTGCGGAAGAAGAAAAGCATCTTAGTATGCTGTGCAATGCATGTCTCCCACGCGACGCAAACACTTACAGTGGCCAGTGAAGATTGAACAGTATCGAAAAGCTCGTGCGATTGACTTCGCGGGGGCGGATCCATGGTGTAGCCGAACCCGGCGTACTTTCCTCCTTGATTGGGCGGCAAGTTTCTGAGAGAGAGACACGAGGAAAATGCAACAAACGAGGGGAGTAAGTAAACCGAGCATCTTCGATGACACAATTTGACTAGGCCTACTCTGGTCTGGAAGCGTTTTCCTCCTGCTTGCGGCAGAAGAAATCTTCCTTCTGGGCCTTGAACTCGGGCGTCTGATACTGCTGGTAGCTTCCACCATCCTGGTAGTAGGAAGAATCTCCTCCATTCTGATAGCCTCCCGTCGATCCGCCGCCTCTGGAATGTGAGCTGGCATTGCTGGCCGAACTATTACCGCTGCTGGCTCCCGAGTGCCCGGCTCCCTTCACCCGTGCCGCCGCACTGGCCGCATCCCACGGCTGGCCCTGGGCGAGCGTGTTGATTTTATCGCGGTACAGGGCGGCCGCCCGGGTGTTGTACTTCCGCTGAATCGGCGCCGTCTCGTCCCAGTCGTCCTGCGAATCGAAGAAGTCACGCGCCTTCCGGTTGCCGCCGACCTTCATCTTCTCCAGCTCGACGTCCTTCCACTTGTCCATCGAGACGGAGCGCACGAAGGAAAGGTGCACCCCGAGGCCACGGTGCTTGCCGGAACACTCGAGGCATATCCAGATGCCGTACGTCACCGATACCCACTGGGGATTGTGTGTTCCGCACTCGAAACATTTCTGCAAAGGAGATTGTTGGACACGGAACGGTAATTAGTGCAGTGTTCGCGCGGCGGCCTGCGACATATGGTAGAGCGAACACAACCAATGAAGCATAGCGAACGCTGGAAGCACACACAAAAAGTACACAGGCACTTACGTTGTTTCCATCCGAGGGTTTCAATTCGCTCAAAACACGTCGAGTGCGTGGACTGGCCATTGCGCTATGCTACCGAGAGCGGAAACAGGGGAAATCTGACCCCCCAGCTACACCTACAACTGATTAGGATGGCTCACAAAAACCCCCTGGAAACCCTGTTCCAACCAACTCGTGCCACTAATATCACTGCCAAAAACCTTGACGGATGGGGGAGCCACGGGGCGGGGAGGAACGTTTCAGAAATGTGTTCCCACGGAGTATCTGCCGAATACTTTCACCGCAACAAACACTTTTCACCGTCTTCACCGAACGCAAGCGATTCCACTGTTTCTGTCGGCGATCATGACAGGGATTGCGCGTTTCATGCACGGTTTTCACGGCACGCTCGCCACGGAATCCTTGCGTTAGCGGATTGTTTGGCGAGAAAAAAATCAATTTTCCACAATCGCCACAGTGGCCGTTTCGCTGTCTCCAGCGCTGCCGAAAACGACACGAACACGAAATTAATGCTGAGAGTTCCCTACAGCAGCATGTTGGATGAATCCGTTCCTAGTAGGGCACTGATCCGGGAATTCCTGAACAACAGGCACAATGGAACGAAATCAAAACAACTTGAGCGTGGTCTAAGTTAAAAGGATCGTGCAATTGCACTGTCGAACCCCGCACAACTGCCATCTAGAGTTCGTTCCTTTCGTAAACGAACCCAGTTTTATAAATAAAATTGATAATATCCCACCACTACGGAACCAGCTGCCAACCGACGTGTCAAGAAAACATACTCCAAAAACTGGTAGAAACTGACAGTAGAAGCGCAAAAGTTACTTTCGTAGTACGCTAGCGTATGGGATGTTCATGTTCAAAAATGTTTGCAAGACGAGTAAACCCGACACTCTTGCAATTAACTCCCAGTAGATCACTGAACATGATGAAATATAAAGATGGGGATTAAAACATTTCAGCAAAGTATGACTTGGACTACCCACACTATCGGGTAACAAAAAATAAAAATGAGCGAATTTTATTTTACATTTCTGTTTATTTCTTCGACATTCATTTCGTTACTTGCACATTCTTGCATCGACGTTCACGTTCCTTCGCTCCCTTTTCTTTACTCTGTTTAAGTATCGTACCAATAATAGTGGATTTACACGAGGTTTATTCATTATCTGCCTTTAACTTATCTACTTTACTGCTCCAACGCATTCCGTCTTTCTGTTCCTGTATATTTTGTTGTTGTATTCAAGCGCTGTCGCTTGCAGTTTTGCTGGAGCCTTTCATTCTTTCTGTAGAGTTTTTTTTTTCTGTAATTCTTGTGTAGTTTTAATTTTTGAATTTGTTTTGCGAACGGTTATAATATACTGCGGCTATCCGGTAGAACCCCAATGATTTTGCTTACCTTACATTTTAATTGGAATTCAAATGTTATTACTTTATACTGCTTCCAACATTGCAAAAATAAACTAATCTCTATTGGCTGCTGTGAGCAGTAGAAAAAAGGCCTTAAAAAGTGTCACACAAGCGCGCGTGCTGATCAATGCGATCATACTTGAAGGTGTATATACTATTTTATCATCCGCATCAGTATCCTATCCATTATCGTTTCCCCTAGTTCCTGCAGTATGGATAGCAAAAGTTCCATTTTGCTTCACGAGCTCATACACACGTGAAACATTGCCGTTCATTGGGATGAGGTGCGAATAGAATAAAATCCATCGAAAATAATATCTCTTTGCAGCTTGGTGCTTTAAGCAACGGTTATTTTGTATTCCGCTCTCATGTTTCCGAGCATTCCGTGCATTTATTTTGCTTTTTTTGCATTTGAACGCGCCAGTCCCCTTCAATGACTCTAGCCAGGTACCAATGAGTTTTTGTTTTGTTTTGTAGGATGTGTTAAATGCTATGCTATTGCTCGACACTTTCGTCGCTGCTAAACGGCGGCGGACACTGTAATTGAAGTTTCACATTCAGGAAAACATCCTTTGCTGTTTGCCATGCGCGTGGCATATGCGTTACATTAACTTTCAAGGCAATTTGGAATGATTTTTTAAATGTTCGCTTAACTCAGTCCAAGAATGGAACCATTTTTACCATTAGGACTTAATTTTGCTCATTGCAGCAGTATCGTGTTTTGCTGTCTGCGTTAATTCCATTTCGTTTAGCGGATTCCTACTTGCTTCGTTGACTCTTTTTTCTCAGTCGGACGTTCGTTGATTTATGTGGGTCAATATGTTATTACTTTTACTTGCCACCTTTATTATAGGTCGACATTATTTCAATTGCTCAATTGTTTAACATATGAATTCCAATGCAACAATTTCTTCATTTACATAACCTTGGAAAGGGTGCATTGAATTTGTTTTTCGTTTGTTTTATATATGAATATTGTTCACATGGGAAGCATATTCAGACCATCGTATCGTAAAAATACTTAAATCGTAGCGATTTACAAAAAAAAAAGAAACATACATACTGAGTGGGAATGTCCAGTGCTGATGAACTCAAACAAATACGAAATAGGAACTTACAACGAACAAAACATACAATCGGGCTGCACCCAAAGCGCATCAAACATAAGTGACATTTTAGGCCCAAAAAAAGCATCATTTTCGAAAAAAAAAATGGATGTACACTCCTAACACTTCCCCCTGAGACCTTAATTCTATATCGACTGAGGCGTCCCCGTCTGTTTCCTTCACGCGTTCGAGCTTATTCCAACAACTAACCTTAAACCTAAACACTATAAGCATGACAGATTTCGTCCGTTAAATAGGCCACCAGGATTTGTACGCACGCGTATGATTTTTCCGAGTACGTTTTTCGCACTGCATTATCGCCTTATCGTTATCCTTTGGATGGTTGTGAGTGACTTACACCGCAACAGCCACCTTCCCCCGTATCCCGCAATGAACCCGCACACAGATAGCTATCGTTCGATTCAGTCTCTCGTACACAGTACGCCCTCGCACGAGGCCACACCGCAACCACATCCTCAATTACACACACACACACACAAACATACATACATACACAAGTATTCTAACCCTACATAATATCCTCCCATCGTGCTAACACTTTTACGGTCGGTTGGCAGCACACACGATCATTAATTCTACAGGCCCTTGAACGAGAAGAAGGACGGAACTAACGAGAAGGACGAGAAAAGAAAACTCTCATTCAGTGAAGCCCCAATCAATATTGGGACAGCAGCAAAAACAAAAGAAGAAAGATGAGAAAAAAAAACAAAGGCAAACTCCGGAAAGGAGCAAAACGTATTGCAACTGGTAACACACAACAGAATGGACGAAATCAGATAAGGTCAACTGTACACATAATCCTGCACTTGAAGAACGGAGTCCCCTTACGAGTAAACCCTACCGCTGGAGCATCTCAATATTTCTAATCTCAACACAAAATGGCATCAGCTCTCACTGTCTCTCTCCCCCCTCTATCCCCCATTCGTCTGTACACCTTTTTAAACACGATTCCCGTTGACGACATCGGCCACGGGATTCGGTTGAACGACGATCGTGTGCCGCTGGCGTCGCTCGTCATCGGAGCTGCTATCGCTGGAGTCCTGCTCGAGGTCACTGTCGGCGACGTTTCCATCGTCGTGCACGTCGTCGTCGTCATCGTCGGTGTCCTTCGCCGAGGTGGTGCTCTTATGCATCGGCTGCTGCTGCTTGAGCCGATCGACGGCACGCCGGCTGCCGCCCCCCACCTTCATCACCACCGACGGTAGGTCTGGGTTGGACTCGAGCGTCGAACGCTGGCTGGACGGTGCGTGGCTGTACTCGGACGTGTTCTCCTCGTCGGTGACCGTCACGTTCGAGGGGATCTTCCGGTGCACCTTGGGCAGATGGTCGATGGCTGACGCACCTTGTGCCGTCGGGCCGGCGGAATGTTTGCCCCGGCGGCCACGTTTTATTGGAAGACGTCCAACGCTGAAAGGGTGGGGAGAAAAGAAAGAAAAATACATTGTAATCAGCATACTTAAATTGAAACATTATGCTTGGGATGGGAACATTTTGAATATTCTCTTCAAATGAATTGTGTTGCGGCTGGCTTGTTGGTAAAAATTGAAATGGAATTGGAATTCTAACTCCAAATAACATTCAAAGGTTCATGCTCCCAACTGAACGAAGCCCCCAACTCTTAGGCCGGTGTCATTGCTCCGTCGGACACTTTTTAAATCGGACGATATGTCAAATTTTTGTATGGGATTTGACAGATGGCAAAATCGGCCGATAAAAATCGGCCGATTTTATCAAAAAAAATTGATTCAAATCCCATATAAAATTTGACATATCGTCCGATTTAAAAAGTGTCCGACGGAGCAATGACACCGGCCTTATTCCTGTCTACAATTTACAAAGCAAGCCATGATCATTCAAAGTTGTTGTGACAGGAAAGAAAGCTATAAAAAATATTTGATCAAAGCAAACCAACATCCCATTATTTGGATACAATTGGACCAAAAGTCCTTTCCCCCGGTTTCTAGGTCTATGCCACCGAATTCGCGATTCGCGATAAATGAATCGCTTTTTTCGCGCCTCCTGCAACATCACGCCGCACACGCAATCATTGTCACATGCGGGTGGAGTACGATAAGAAATGAAATGGCACCAATCCCTCAGCCCAACCTCCTTCTGGTGGCGATTTTTTACATTAAGAAAGACAGCAAAAAACTATCTAATCTCGTCGCGTTTGATGCTTGGTGCTGCAGACGATTGATGTTATGGTGGCCACGATTGTGCGGAATTCGGTTCGAAATTCCACTTATCATGCGATCTCTTATCGTGGCACCGCTCATTGGACAACCGAGCGATCGTATCTAAGGTAGAGTCCAGTCACGCGGGTGTGATTCATAACGGTAAACTTCCACCCTTTGACATACCTCTTGCGGCGCAGTGCGTAGTTGTTGTACAGCTTCTCGACCGGTTCCTCGCCCTCCTCGTCGGTCCAGCTGTCCGTCTGGCGTTCGTCCTCCCGCAGCCGACCCTGCAGATGCTGATGGTGCAGGTGATGATGCGCGTGGAGCGCGTGACTGTTGGCGGCAGCGTTCTCTGCCAACCGAAGCTCAACGTCTCCGGAGGCAGAAGGTTGCTTGTAGGCCGTCGAAGCGTCACCACTGGTGGGCAGTCCGCTGGCTAGTGGGCCACTGTACAGGTACACACCGACACCGCCACCACCGACGTTAAGGTTGCTAGCGGCACCCGGATGCTTCAGCAGTATCGTCGATCCGAGCGGAGCACCACCATCGACGCCACCGGTTCTCCGTGCCGATCCCGGCGATTGCTGCTGCAGTTTTGGCTGGCAGCGGTACACGATGACATTGTTGTCGTTGAGCAGGTTGCCGTACGCGGCCGCACTCTGCTGCAGCTTCTCCGAGATGATGTTCACCTTCCGATCGAGCGTGTCGATTTTATCGTCATCGCTGCACATACGATCGAGCCGCTCGTCGTTGCTGTTCATCGCGTCCATGATCGGATCCGGGCTCGAACCCTCCCGCTCATTGTCGTACTCCTCCTCCAGGTCACCGTCAGCTTCCTCCTCCTGCAGCTTACCGTGCTTTTGCTGCTGCATGCTTTGCTGTCGCCGCATCGACCCTCCTCCTCCTCCTCCTCCGCCTCCACCGTACCGGTAGTTCTGCTCTCCACCACCACCGCTCGTCGTCATCATGTCGCTGCTCCGGCTGTTCGTCATCGTCGAGATCGAGATGGAGTTTCCGTTCTCCTCGTCCTCAGGCACTTCCCCGTCGTCCTCCGATTGCGGCTTGCTGCTGCATCTATACACACTGCTGCTGTTCCGAACGTCGGCCGCGACCTTCACCTCCTCCTCCTCCTCTTCCTCCTCCCGCAGTCTACTTTCCTTCTCCTCCTCCTCGCGCAAACTCGTCGACATGCGCTTCGTGGCGGCGTTCGGGCTCGGGCTCGCATCCGTCTCGCTTACCTCCATCGCTTCCGTTTGCGTCTCAGTGTCGACCAGCTTGACGTGGCGCGTTTCCGGTTCGCTCTGCACCCGCCTGTCCCGGGATGGGCTCGATTTGGGGCTGCTGTTTGAGTTGAACGTACCGGAACCGACGCGCCGGTGGCGTAGCTTTTTCGTCCGCCCCGATGAGTTGGGTGTGGGCGCGAGTGAGGTCGGCTGCTGCTGAGTTACGGCCGTCGGAGCGACGGTTGCCGTTGCCGCCTGCGCCGTGTTGTGTGCCAGCGTGTTGTAGGGCGGTGGAGGAGCCACCACAACCGATCGCGCACCCTGCTGGCCGGATGGGTTGAGCTGGGCGTAGAGGGTTGCCCTCGGTTGCTGGACGGCGGTGCCACCAGCAGTCACCGTGTACCCGGAGGCCGTCGGACTAGGTGTGGTGGACTCGCCGCAACCACCGGGCAGAGCGGCCGCCATGGAGGGAAAACTGAACGGTCGCTTGCGGTTCGACTTGTCGCCAGGGCGCTTCAGAATGCTACACTTTCGCTGGGGTTTATAGGGGAGATTTTTCTCTCGTCTAGGTGGAAAAGTGGGGAAAAAATCGATTGGTTAACAGCCCACAACGAACGAAGCGATGATACTTACTCAGTAATTTCCTGCGCCTTCTGCTCCAGCTGAAGATAGTACGCGGACAGCTGCATGTACAGCTCGTTCGTGCGCTCCAGCTTCCGCTCGTACGTCATCCGGATGTGCAGTGCGTGCTTCCACTCGTCCTTGCGCTTCTGTATCAGGTCCTGCTCGTACTTCTGTATGTCCATCCCGTTGCTCGTCAGCTTCGTCATGTGGCTGCTGATTTCCTCGCGCCACGACTTGCGCGTCTCGTAGTAGCCACCGAACTGACCCTTATCCCACGCTTCCATCAGCTCCCAGCCGGCACTGTCCAGGTGCTTCAGCAGAATCGTGAACGAGGGCCGATTGCGCGGTTTCGCGTTCCAGCACTGCTTGATCAGCTTTTGGAAGCCGTCCGGGCAGGAGGCCGGTATGGGCAGGTAGAGCGAGTTATTTCCCACCCCGAAGATGATCTGCGACGAGTCGACGTTCTTGTACGGCACCTCGCCGGTCAGCAGCTCCCACAGTACCACACCGTACGACCAGATGTCCACCTTCTCGTTGCACGGCTCGTTGCGGATCACCTCCGGGGCCATCCACGCTACCGTACCGGCGAAGCTCATCTTCGTGCTGATTTCGTTCCACTCGCGCGACGTACCAAAGTCGCTAATTTTAATCACCTCGTTTTCCCCGATCAGGATGCTGGTGGAAGAGAAGGTGTGTTATTAAAAAAAAAAAACATTTGCCCGCGAACCTCTGCAAAAGAACGTCTCATCGAATGGCAAAATAATTGACAGGAATTTTCTATTGCGTCATTGTTTTCCCACACGGCACGCGGTGTCGAGTTATTGCATAAGGATGTCCCTTCACCCGGTGCGCTTCGCATTCCATGACGTCATCCCAAGGGAGCCACGGAGGAACACCGTGGAAACCAGAACGGAAGGATAACGCCGAGGTACGCTCCGAATGCGACGCACTTCCTTTGCGCATGCGTTTGTTTTTGTTACGAAATCAATCAAGCAAACGGCTCCCTCCGCGACGACGACGACGGCTTTCCCTTCGTTCGTGCTTCTTGTTCGCGTGTTGTTCTCTTTTTCGCAATGCGTGGAAACATGATGCGCCACGATTTCCTTTTACTCCGCTCGACTGTAACTGTCCAGCGCGTGACTTCGACCCACCCCACACAATATGCCGGGCCCAGAGGTTCCGGGTCGATCAATTTTTGGATTTTCCCAACGTAAAACCGGCACAAACACACGGCCGTACATTCACAAGATATATACCGCTCCAAGAGAGTGTGTACCAGGCCGTTCACAAAAACTGCCACTCGGCATTCGGTTTTCGCCTTCGCAAGTGAAGGTCATCGTGAGGCGACTTTTTCAATCGAGAGCTCACCCTGCCGAATATTTCGAAGGCATCGAAGGCGAAGAAGATACAAGGTACGACGGGAAAAAAGGAAGAAAAACAGAAAGTTTAATTTAGAAAAAAAGGCGAAAAACACAATCAATCTATAAATAAATCAACATCGGGAAAACCATTCACTGGTTTTAAGATTCGTTTATGCTCGTTCGTTCGTATTTTAAAAATGGCTTCAAGAAGAAGCAAAGTATCTTCGAAGGCCAAATCGTTCGCTTTGAACTGAAGGCATGATTGAAGGTAAAATTCGAAACCCTAAGCTGAAAGTAACAGTATCAGCACGCACCGGGGTCATGTTGAGGGGATTAAGTTACTTCAAAATTATTTTACGCTTCCAAAAAACTGTGAATGAAAGTATTTGCAACAAACCTTCGACCGATAAATGATATTATCATGCGGTGTTCAGTGAAGCGCGCCTTACAGCAAACTTTACTCCGTGAGAAAATTGGTTCTATTTTTTCCAACCTTTTCACCAATTTCTCTCCTTTCCGAAGATGCGTCACGGAGCATAAGAAAAAGTTACTCACTTCTGGTGGTGGCTGATAAAATGGCAAACTTTGCGCCCCCGTTTCAACACACTTCGCACGTCGTCGTTAGCAAATTCATTCGTTATTTTTTTCGGTCGTTAAGGTTGAGCCTTTGAGAAAAATAAAGGAACAAACCAACTGCTGCGCGACGTGACGGATTTGTAATACAACAAGTAATGAGAAAATTGCACCGAAAAGGAAGGAAAACTTACGCACGCACGCCCAAAGGCAGCAATAAACGATGAAAGACTTTCCAAAAAGCTGCAAATTGCCTGCAGAAATTGTGGCTACGTAAGGTACTTTAAAACAGCACTTATTGATTAACAAATCCGATGGACCATACGAAAAAAAGAAAATCCAATCATGTGGAAGTTTATAATTTTTTAAAGGGATTTGTTTACAAGCTTCTTGTTCAGCTAACAAACGATACGAACAAACAACTCGACATTAATTCATAACTCCAATTTTCCCCTTCTACTCTTCGGCGACAAACCTTCGCCGTAAGACGACCTAGTTGTAAAAATCATTAAAACGGAAATCACACTTTAAGGGAAAAGAAAAAACCGTTCACCCCGCTCGTCGTACTACTCACTTCGGGCTCTTGAGGTCACGATGGATGATCTTGTGCGAATGGAGGTACTGCATGCCGTGGGCAATCTGCTGCGACCAGGAGACGAGCTGCTGGGGCGATATGATGCCACCGTTGTCCTGCAGTTTCTTGTGCAGCGGTCCGTGCGCACAGTACTCCATGATGATGCAGAACGCTGGCGCCTGTGTGCACACCCCTCTGTTTGTGTGTGTGTGTGTGAGCCGATGGTAGAGACGCCAGAAAATCCAGGCCAACAGACGAAGGTAAACATGGAGGAAGGAAGGAAAAAAAACCAAGAGAAACCAAATGAATTAGTATTGCGGAAGGTGACCGTTGCGAAGTTAGCATAAAAAAAAAAACCTGTTCTAAGCAGGAAAGGCTCTACTCGGACGGGGAAGGCGAACGAACGGGCTTGGGATACGAGTCAGGTGCACTGGAAGGACTCCAGCAGTATGCTAGTCACGCGATGCACCATTGCCAGAACTATAAATCATGCACGAGTGAACGGTATAACCCTTGAATGTGGAAAGGTTTGACAATCTCATAACAAGAGTTTTTGGAAGAATTGGAACTTGTGAAGCTACACTTGAGCTATACCGAATAGTACTAACGCTACGTGTTTGGCAATTAGTTTGTAGAGTTACAAAGCCTGAATAAGAGAAAGCTTATATATCTCCTCGAAAGTCTCATAAAATTGTTTGCACAACAAAACACCTTATATTCCTGATTCCTTTCCATAGTATACAAATATTCCTCAAGGGTTGCTTTGGACTTTCCTTAGCGGATTAGTGACTGGTATGAAGGGAAAAGAGGTTTTAAACAGGCTGGCAAAAGGCCGGATATAAATAGCTTTGACCTAGCGTCCAGTGCCATTCTCCGCCCTAGCAGAATGGAGAACCCCCGGCCTGGTGGTGTAGAGACCGAGGCGCCTGAACACGTGACGCACGCGACACTGTGTCGCAGAAAAGAGTTCGCCTCCGTTCGCTTCCGCGCCGACACCAAAGAACGGAAGGGATGCGGGCTTTTCTTTGTACCGCACTCACTTGAACTTGACGATGTTCTCGTGGTCCAGCTTGCGCAGGTGCTTGATGTCTGTCTCCTTGACTTCGCGGACCTTCTTGACGGCGACCAGCTCGTGGCGCCACTTGCCCCGGAACACGGCACCCTGGGCGCCACTGCCGAGCCACACCATGTCGGTGATCGTCTCGTACGGGATCTCCCAGTCCTCAGTCTGTTTGCTCTTCATCTCCATGATGTGCCCCTTGCCGATCAGCGACAGTACGGGCCGCATGCACCCGAACAGCCCGTCCATCCAGCTGGTGGCCGCCGCCGGCTTGCCTCCCGGTAGGCCCACGCCAATCCCCACACCGACGCCGACCACCGGTTCACCGGGAGCCCCCGTCACCACCGGCAGCCGGGGCCACCCGTTCGGGTCCATGGTTGCCGCCACGTGATGGTGCATCTGATGGTGATAGTCCACCAGCTCCGGGCTGCTGTCGGTATTGGCGGCGGCCGGGTAGTCTCCGCCGTAGAACAACTGCGGGTATGGAGGAGCCGGTTGCTGCTGATGCAGTTGTTGCTGCTGTTGCTGTTGCTGCTGTTGCTGTTGCTGTTGCTTTTGTTGTTGCTGTTGCTGTTGCTTTTGCTGCTCATTGTTCAGTCCCAGCTGGTCCAGCTCCTCTTGAATCGACATCATGCTGAATAAAAGGGAAAAAGAAACGGAAACAACCATCAGTAGCTATTCGATACAGCGCGCACCGGGAGAAGCCCTTCTTCTCCCTCATTCTACTTTTATCTTATCTCCGTTTCAGCAATGCCCGAGAAGTCACGGACGATCGAGATTTCGTGCAACGCTGCCACACAGCTCCAACGATAGTTTCACTTCGAAGTTCAACAGCAAGGTCAGCAAAGGGATATCTGTTACCCTCCTCACAACCCCTCGCCCCCCCACCTCCCCCACCCCCGGCCCATCCCTTTCCGTTCGTTTTGTTTTGAAATCTACACACCCAACAAACACAAGACCAAACGATAACAAACCGGTGAAGGTTGGTTACAGGTAGGACTAACATTTGTTTGTATTTGTATCCTCTTCTTTGCAGGAACTTGCCACGATTGCAATACACATTCTAAGCCAACTAAATAAGGAATGGAATGTCTAAAAAACTCTCGTGATCTTTGAGTACGGCGACTATTGGAGGAACGTGATCGGCTGAGTATTTGACATTACATTTTCCAGCGCGCCAACTTCCGTATATGGAGACGACGGAGATATGCCATGGCGAGAAAACAACCAAATAAAAAGCATCCCCTCACGTGTGTACTTCACACTTGCCTCCACCACTTGCCTTGCACGGTTCCTGGGAAGCAACAATGCAAAAAAAAATCCCCGGCGGAACAGAAACATCTTATCGCACACTTTACATTACTGCACCGTCCAGCAAGAAAACTCCTGTTCCCGGGGCAATTCTTGCCGATTGCTATTATTAGAAGTAACGATGATAAAATGATGAACGATTCTACCAGTGGTCCACCATATTCTTCACTCCGATACGATGAGAGGGTATTGAGTTCTACTAGCTGATGTGGGTCTAAAGTACAAAATAGGCTATTGATGGGAAAAGCCAGCCGCCGGTCGATCGAACACCTGAGGGCTGACCCCATGGCTGGCACTTAGTTTTGCGAGAATTGCGTCAAAGCTTCGTCGCCGCCGTCTTGCGGTCGGAGACCACTCCCTTCCCTCCTTGAAAGTCCAAACGTGTTTTTCGCCGCACCCTCAACAAATACCCCCCGCGCGCGCACACAAACACACACACAAACAAACAGCCTGCACACCTCGAACATCCGCATCGATTCCGTATCGTTGGACAGAGTTTATATTTTATCTTATCAGTTGGGGTGCCTTCTCTTTCTCTTTCCCTCCTCCCCAACGGTTGGGGCCTTGTGCCTTGTGTTTGCCAACAGCAACCAAACCATGGCACCATCGACAACTTAGTGGAGCAGGTTGTGTCGCAGTCCAATCGCGTGTCTGAGTGTGGTGGTGGGGTCGACGTCTAGCCATTTTTTTTTTTTTTTGCCAGCGTCATCTTGCGCATCATTGCGCCAAACGGAATGAGGTTGTGAACTATAAATCAAATATATCTTTATTTTTTCTACCAGCTGAGTGTAACATGCTGTCATGAAAAGCCGACACCGGGACGGCCCGAAGCCCACAGTTGCGGAAAAAGAAAAAACAACTCGGTGCAAATGAATGTAGGTTGTCAAAACAAAATCCAACCGGAGAAAAAACGGGGTACTGCGAGGGGGAAAACAAATATGCTCTCGATGCCCGAAAAAAAACACACACACCCCGTCGTTGCCCTGCGAACCACCAATGGGGTTGGGCAGCTTTTTCCAAGCACAAAACCATAAAAATTCCCTCCTTGCCCGACTTTTTCTTCTCTCTCTGTCGGTGGTAAAAAACCTTCATATTTGGGGAAAACATTCTCAAAACAACTTTGCCAATCGATGGATCCGGGGGTGTCTTTAGGGAATCGAAAAGTTTTCTGTACTTCCGCAGTGGCAATCTAAAGGTGGGAGGAAAAACTTATATTTTCCATAAATCACCTCCAGGCGCACGCACACACACACACGATTCGAATAATTGCGTTGATCCGTGATGGCTACGTCCCCCCCCCCCCCCCTTCGACCGTCCAAACCAATCCAAACGAGCCCGCGAGGCAACGAACCCCACACGCACACAAAAACTCAACGGAGGGCTCAGGTTCGATTGATTCGTGCTTTGATTGGGATTGCGGATATCATTATCTCGCAAGGTGGCACCATGGGGTGATTGTGGAAGAGGGAAAAAGGAACTAACCCTAGTTTGTGCAGTGTGTTGCGTCAAAGTACCAGGAAGGAATTTTCCGTAGATGTTTGACCGATAATGGCGAATAGTTATCGTACTCGGACGGAAGCGAAGGAAGGGAAGGACCGTAAAATCGAAGAATCCCATTTGTTAATCCTCGAGGCTGCGATTTACTTGATACATCAGTTTGAATCAAGATAAAGCTTTGTCTCATTGTCGTTACATAAATAACCTGTAGTTGCTTGCAGTCGGAAGTTTTCTCAATTACCCCGACCAGGGGTGAATGATCTCGCCAAACCGCCAAATCTTATAGGATTAAAACTGTTTCCATTGTCTCTAGGGATATTCCTTAATTGGGTTTATCTGTTATTCAAATCCAAGCAATAGAAGAAAAACAACGAGTTAATTTTTCTTCTACCTATTCAGGCATAAAAAAAATATCTTTATTTGCTAAACTTAAACTAGGCAATCTATTCCCCTTGAATGCTAAACTAAGACTAACTTTTTGTGTGCCCTGCAATGCCTAACTGCCTGAGCTGGGTCACGTTGGTTCTCCACGTGCAGCGGTGTCTCGTTCGGAGGCCGTCTGCGCATGGCTGGTGTCCTGTTCAGAAGTCGTCTGCGCATGGCTGGTGTCGCGTTCAGGTGGCGGCGTGCTAACTCCTCTCCTCTTAGTTACTTTGTCCGCAAAGTCTTCTGGATGGTTTGGAAGGTGGCGGGGGTGCTTATGAAGACTGCTGACGGTGGTTGGCGGGTGTCTGTTGATCCGGTTGCAGGTGGGACCTGAATCTTGAAGCTTGCTTGTCGATTTCTGGAAATACAGAAAAATGCAACTACTGCCATGCATATGATGATCGTCAATGCGCTAGTTGAACCGAAAAGATTAAGTTTCCATGAGAATGAATTGCTTTCCAATTTGATGTCTTGTAATGTTTTTCGCTGTGCTAAGGTGAGGTTGCTGACGTATTCAATTGATGGTATATCTCTGATGGATGTTTCTTTGATGGACAAGCCGGTGGTAGATCGATAAGCCAATGAATTGATCGTTACTTCTGTGTTGGAAAATAGTTCACCGTTAATAAGTACATTACAATCCTGGAACTGTATGACGTATGATCCATTGATGAACTGATTCAAATGATTGCAGTCTGATGTTATTTTTGCGGTTGCATCATTAATGAAGATGTTCGTATCGCCTATACGTTTGATGATACCGTTTGCATAAACTTTCTCATAGGGACACTCGGAATCATTTTCCTGAACAAGATCATTTATACATTCCGTCGGCTGTTGTAGGAATGTGGTTTCGCACGAATAGAAACTTGCTTTTTGTTCGCATGGTTGTTTGGTTTCTAACACATGTGTTTCGTTTCGTAGGACATGATTTTCTTTTAGTATTATCCTTTTTCCGTTATTTATTACTGAATCGACGTATTCGTACTCGTATGTTTGTGTGGAGTACCTGGGAAACTTAAGGATATAAACTACATGTGTCTTGTTGATTGCCATCTGTGCTGATGCGTGTAAGAGTAGTTCTTCTGCCGTTGCATAATGCATGCCATTGTATGCTAGAAATGCATCTATTTTATCAAAATCTTCCATAGAAAGTAACTTGCTGCTGGGTATACCGTGCTTGGCTGTCAACATAGCTTCTTCTATTGTTTCTATTAGATCTTGTAGAGTGTTTATGTGTGACATTTTTATCAATTGGGCGATTTCTGTTTGATGTATTCTATAACTCTTTTCTTGCTCCTTCATTGCGTTGTTTACTACGTGGATTATGGCTTGTAAGCGGCTATTCATTCCATCATTAAACATTACTTGTTTGTTGTTTTGATGTATCAATTCGTTCATTGTACTGTTGATAATTCTCAAGTCGTCTGCGTCTGGGCTGCCAGCGATCCATTTCCATACTTGACCAACCGTATCCCATCTTTTCTGTCTCTTTATAGTTTTCCTAATCTTGGCTAACGTTTCTTTTAATTTGGTGACCTTCATTTCTATTAACTTGCTGAGAGATTGGTTATCTAAATCGTTTTTATTAATGGTGCTTACGTTATTAACAAAGTCATATAGTTCTTCTAAATTAATCGGATGTACCGTTCTAACGTATCCTATTCTTATCTTAGCTTTTCCCAATGGAATGATTACAAGAGAATTATTCGTTACATCATGTATCTTAATTTTACTTGATTCTATCGATGAGATAGCGATAAGGAACAAACTGAAATGATAAGAATGATTATAATTAATTAGTAGGATTTCTTAAATTTACCTTATGTATCTTTCTGTTATGTGTATCGATGATATACGTAGGATGATTTTCTTTAACCTTTACCATGTTGAAACGACTATCGCGTTTATTGTTCGTTTTCCTCTTTTCGTACGCGTATTGGTTTGGTTCGTAATCTTTATATTTCTTATCTTTCATCTTTTCATTTTTTTCTTCGAATAGTTTTATGATTTTCTTATCAATTTTTTCTCTTAATAGTGCTCTGTCTCTAAAGGACATTTCTTCCGACTGTTCTCCAATGTATACGTTCTTGGGCGTCTCTTTAGTAAACGAGTGAATTGTATTGTTATATTTGTATACAGCTTGTTGCACTAAATTTTTATCTGTAATGTCTGGATTTAATGCCTTAATGCATCTACCTATCTCACGAATTGTTGAGTGACATCTTTCAATTTGACCATTTGTCTCCGATCGATTGACTGGAGTTTTGAAAATAGTTATACCTAGGTTTTTAATCATTTGCTCTATGACATTTGAAACAAATGTGCATTCATTATCGATTACAATTTGCTTGGGCAAATTCCAATCATATAAGAGTTCTTGCATTACTTCTTTTATATCCGCAATAGATTTTGATTTGATGAATCTTACCTTAAGAAATTTGGAAAATTTATCTACTGATGAAAGGTACAGTAAATTTGAGTTGTACGCAAATATGTCAATGTGAACGATTTCACCTGAATATCTGGGAATTGGAGTTTTTATATGTATAAACTCTTGAGGTTTCCTGTCATACTTTTCTGTTTTGCAAATCTCACAATTTTTAACAAATGATTCTATTATCTTCCTCATTGTTGGAAAATAAAACTTTTTAATGCATTGTAATGAGTTTTCCTTTGAATTTCTATGAGCAAAGTTATGAATGTTTTTGACTTCATCTAGTTGTCTTTCTTCATTAGTTAAATCTTCAACTTGTATTTGAGAAAATCTACATCGCATTGTTTTCGGATGGAACATATTTTTATATACGTCTTGTATATGACCCATGGTTACTTCGTCAGTTAGTATACCGTTAATAATGTTAGGGTTGAGGAATCTTTTTAGTTTGTTAGTTAAATATTGGTTAGTAAATTCTGATTCATAGAAAATATGCCTTTTAAATTTTGGAAACGGCGTGACCATTTCATATGATGAATTGTTAGATATTTTAAAAATTAGTTGGTTACGAAAAGCATTGATGGGGGCTTCAGTTGACAGTATATATGCACTGCTATCATCATCAGCGGAATGTTGTGTTGGTGTTAGAGAGTTAATTTGGATTCTCGATAGCGCATCCGCTACAACGTTAGCTTTGCCAGGCTTGTAGCGTAGCTCGTAGTTATGTTCTTCTATGAACGCTTTCCATCGTTTTAGTTTCGCGTTGTTATTTTTTGGCGACATTGCATATGTTAAAGGTTGGTGATCTGTTAGTATTGTTATTTTTGCACCGTAAATGTAATTACGTAAGGAATGTAAAGCCCATACTATAGCAAGCATTTCTTTTTCATTTGTAGCATAGTTTTCTTCTGTTTTCGATAGCGTTCTGGATATGAACGTAATTGGTTTCTCAATACCATTGAGTTTTTGTGACAAAACAGCTCCGATGGCTTTGTCGGACGCGTCTGTGGTCAAAATAAAATCATGATTAAAATCGGGGTATGCCAGAACGTCTTCGGATGATAAAATTTCTTTGAGAGTTTTAAATGCGCGTATGGCATCTTCATCAAATTTTATCGGAAAATTTTTTGATTGATTTTTCGTGATTTTGCAGTGGCCTTGGCCATCCTCTCCTCTTAAGAGTTTTGTTAGAGGTTTTGCCAGAGCGGCATAATTTTTAACAAATCTTCTGTAATAGCCAGAGAGTCCTAAGAATGCTCTGAGCTCTCGTATAGTTTTAGGTTCAGGATATTTTTGAATGCTTTCGATTTTTTTCTCATTTGGTTTCAAGCCTTGTTCTGAGACGATGAATCCTAAGAATTCAACCTCTGTTTTTAAAAATTCTGATTTGTCTGGCTGTATTCTAAAATTGGCTTCACGTAATGTGCTCAACACAATTTCCAAGTTCTTTAAATGTTCGTCGAATGTTTTACCAAAGACTATTATGTCGTCAATGTAAACATGACAAATTTTTCCAATGTGTTCCCTAAGAACATCATCCATGACCCTCTGAAAGATAGAAGGTGCATTTTTTAGACCGAAAGGTAGTCGTAAAAATTCATATTTCCCGTTGTTTATTGAGAAAGCGGTTTTCTCAATATCTTTTTCTGCTAAACGGATTTGATGGAAACCTGATGCTAGATCAAGTGTGGTATAGTATTTATTGTTTCCTAAATTGGAAAGAACTGTTGATGTGTCTGGGATGGGGTATCTATCGCTTTTAGTTTTGAGATTCAATTTTCTATAATCGATCACAAGTCGATATTTTTTTTCGTTGGATGCATCAGCCTTTTTGGGTACAATCCAAACTGGTGAATTATATGGTGAACTGGATGGTGTAATAATACCGTTGTTCAATAATTTTTTTATCTGTGTCTCAACTTCTTGCTTCAGAGACAAGGGATATGGGTATGATTTACAGTAAACTGGTTCGTTGTCATCGGTTGATATAGTTGCTTCAACTTTCGTTGTAAATGGTAGTTTCTCGTCGGGTGGCTGAAATAAATCTTGAAATTTGTTAAGGAATGAATGTAATTTTTCCTTTTCATGGCATTTAAGATGTTGATCTCTTATTTCGATCCTATTGATTTCCTGTAATGGGTAGAGTAAGAGTGGTATTATATTATCTTTTATAATGAGATAGTCTCTTTTGGCATCTATGAATGCTCCCATTTCTTTGATGGTGTCGTAGCCGACAAGTGCATCGAATGTTTTCAGTCCCTGTAGATGATAAAATTTAACGTTTACATCTGAAAAAGGGGCAAATATTTTAGCTTGTGAATATTTTGTGACAAGTAAGTCTCCTCCTACTGATGATACAAGAAAAGGTTTTGCTACGTCATGCGAAATTTTTGCATGTTTTGGATTAATGAAATTTTTATTGGATCCTGTGTCGATCAAAATTTTTATTTGTTGTCCAGCTTTGCCATTATATATGAAATATGGCAAAGCCGATTTCATTCTAAAAAATTCAACTCTGCTTCACAGGAAGCTTCATTAAATTTTTCTTGCTTTTCTATATTCCTCATATATCGTTCGTAAGACGATTGGCTATCACTTTCGTCTTCGTATGGGTTTCTTTCTTCCGCGAAGGTTTCTAAGTTAAACGCTCTTTGCCTTTTCAACGGTCGAACATTAGATGAGTTCGGTCTGTTGGCATAGTTGACCTGGTGCGATCTTATTGATCGATCTACCTCCATAGGCTCCGGTCTATTTTGACGGAAATTTGGTTGATTAAAACCTGTGCGTTGGAAGAATGGTCTCGTTTGATTTGGTTGATTCCAAGTTGGACGCTGCGTGAAATTTCTCGCATGGTTCTGAACTGGTTGGTTGGATACAAAATGTGGTCTCATATTATTTGGTGTCATTGGTCTGTAATGATTTTGGAACATTCTCGGTGGTGGATGAGGTATTGGCAATGGTATGAGGTTCCTGGGGGCTGACGGGGGTATGTTAACGTGTTTTGGTCTTGTTAACATCTTACGACATTCCAAGTTCTGGAATGAAATGCAATAACTGTACGCTGCGGCTAATGACGTTGGTTCATAATTTCGTATGAACTTGTAAACATCTCCGTCGAGACCTCTAATAAAAGCGTCTATTGCTTTCTTGTTATAAGTTTCTATCATGGCCTTTGAAGCTTCGGGATGAGTGAATCTCTCATCGGTCTTTATTTGGTTCGCGATCAAAGAGAGAAGTCTATTCACTTCGTCATAATAAACTTCTAGCGATCGACCCTTCTGGTAAACACTCATCAATTGGAAATCGAGCGTTTCCAAATCGCGTTTTTCACCATAATACGTGATAAGAGTTCTCCTTATCATATGCCAATTAATCCCTACGTTTGAGGCAACTAACGCGTCGTTAGCCTCACCTCTGATTTTCCTTCTGATGAATTTGCACACCATATGAAACTTGTTTTGTTGCTCTTCATTATGGTTGGACGTAGTTTGGTACAACCTTATTAATCCGTCTACGTCGTTGATCCAGCTGTTCAGCTCGCTTGGATCGCCAGAGAAAACTGGTAGGTCTTTCACTACTCCGGGAATCTTCTCAAAAGATTCCGGATTCACTGGGCTACCGTCACTTTTGGTAAAAAAGAGTGGTGGATCTTCATAATCATTTGTCACGATGGTTTCGCTTAGACGCGATTCTAAGGCTGCTATTCTGCTATTTAACGCCTCCATTTCGCAATATGACACTTCTTCGTGGTTGGCTTTAATTGTGACCGAAAATTGTCGTAACGACTCTACTAATTCCTCCAGTTTGATTAATTACCTAATTGTTTCACAAATAGCACAACACAAATGTAATCTCTACTAATCAGTACGTGTTAACTGATTTTCACAAAATTCACTCACTTCTTTTTTAAATATGAATATGTATTCTTGTATGGTTCTTTACTTACATGAAAATTTCCATTATTTTACTTCCTCTTACGGGGTTGGTTTTTCACCTCCTCTAACGGGGCTGATTTTCTTCACCTCCTCTGACGGGGCTGGTTTCTTCACCTCCTCTGACGGGGCTGATTTTCTTCACCTCTTCTGACAGGGCTGGTTGGAATCCTTTGGTGATGTCTTCCTTCTCGGTGCGGCGGCAGAATCCTTTTCCTCCGGTAGACTGTTGTTAGCAACTATCGGTTACTTGGGTACCTTATCGCACGGCTGCCTATTGTTCGATAAAACTTTGCACTATACACTTGTGACTATGACGCTCACGCTGTCACTAAACTGCACGGCACTTTTGTTTTTTCTCCTTTAGGCGATCGGGATAAACTGTCCAAATGTCTATGTTGGCGTGACTCTGGCTCTAACGCTGTCACTGCACTACACAAACACTTAGGTTTTTTTCACCAAAGGTCCCTATTCGGGCGCCAGTTAATTTTTCTTCTACCTATTCAGGCATAAAAAAAATATCTTTATTTGCTAAACTTAAACTAGGCAATCTATTCCCCTTGAATGCTAAACTAAGACTAACTTTTTGTGTGCCCTGCAATGCCTAACTGCCTGAGCTGGGTCACGTTGGTTCTCCACGTGCAGCGGTGTCTCGTTCGGAGGCCGTCTGCGCATGGCTGGTGTCCTGTTCAGAAGTCGTCTGCGCATGGCTGGTGTCGCGTTCAGGTGGCGGCGTGCTAACTAACGTTTTATCATTCATCAAACGGGATTCCTTTTCCTTCCTCAGATTATTTCCTGTGATGCGTTGCGTTTGTGAATACCTTATTATTTTTTTTTTCGTCGCCTTTCACAAAGATATATTTATCAGTAGAGACCATTTCTTTTCGTTAGCAAAATTAACACTCAACGGTCAAACGCCTCCCTCTTCGATTAGCACCTTTGCTGGGGTAAGAGAAGTACCTCCAACCTCAGGCTCGTAGTCACCGTTAGTTACACATCAACCTAATAATGATCGCCATCTTCGTCCCCTCTGACTCTGTCGAGGAGTGGACGAATCACCCCCTACAACGTTGCCGATCTACAGACGACGATTGGAAACGTAAATCTGCGTTCTAATGTTTCTCGCTTTTTTTATGTGCAATCCCGCCATGGACACATCTCCCCTCCCCACCGTTTCCTCCCCGTTCCATCGTGCCTTTGTTGGCATTCTTTGTTTGGGAAAGCACGCCAACAGCATGGCAAAACAACAGGAGAACGCGAGATCGGTCTTCGAACGAAACACCCTTTGCGCAACTCTGAGTTCTGAGCGAAGAAGGAGGAGAGGGATTCCTGCGCTTGCTTGTGGTGCTCGAATGTTTGTTTGCTGTTGAGAGCGACATTCCTCCCGTTGTTATCGTTTCTCTATTTGACATTGGCATCAATCATTCTACGCATACCGAGTAAGGTTTTAAAACTAGCATTTATTATTTTCTGTAGCTAAGTTTTAAACTTTGCCGAATAGAAAACACCAAAGAACCTAAGATAGGTTCCTTGACCAATTAAGTGGCTTGCGTTTATGGAAAAGTCAATTGATTTTCATGATCGATAGATGCATTCGATGGACGATTTTCGTGTGGTTTGCTTTGTCTCGCACCGACACGCCAATGATTGTGCAAATGATAGAATTACATATGCTCCTCACAGACCCAAAGAAACCACGAACCACCTTTTCCCGCACCGTGCGGAATAGAAAAACATGCAACCCCTCGCATTCGCGTCGTCACCAGTCGCTTTCGTTTCGTGTGTTCAGAGAAATAGTATCCAGTTTTTCCACCGGCACCAATTTTGTGGTGGCTTTGACTCGATGCACTTGACCCCTTGTGAAGTCGGCCGAATGTGCTGGTGCGGGGCTCGATGGAGCGACATAATTTGTTCCAGTGCACTGATGTACCCCGCTTTGCCGTACACATTCGAACGGACGGAGACGGGTTGATGAAAAATTCAACCATCCGCGCGAGCTGGAAAGACAATTCTCGCGATTGGTGGTAGAGGGTTGAATAACCTTCCGTGTCGCACACACCCGAGAAGATTACGAGCATGACATTTCAACACAACACGAAACAATGCATCGGAGCCAGTTGAAACTATAGGTACGCAATCTCCTCTAAAGGATGCTACTGGTTTTAATAATCGATACCATACTATTGGTCGTTGAGTTTTGTTACCGTAACATGTAACGAACGGAACACTGAACTAACGAATAAATGCTTCAAACATAAGTTCAATTAAGTTCTTCATAACATGATTGCAATGGGTTCGTCTAATTTCAAATGTTTTGGCTAGTATCACCTTTAAGAAAACATTTTATTCCATCGTCGACAGTAATTGGCACGGCTACGTCAATTATATTCTAATACACGTAAAACGATGCCATGTTATTTTATGGTGAGCTCATTTAATAATGCAATTTTTAATTTCATTTCCAAAACGACGAAAGAAGGCTCCCCATTTCTTTCGCCTAACGATTTCTATCGGTTATTGAAGCTAATGAAGACCCGAATAGGCCAAGATGATGGTGGTTTCGTTGGGCTGCACATTCGGCCTGCCGATAAGGGACAGCTGGTGGTGCGCTTGTCTCAGAACGTGCCCTTAACACGTCGATGCCGACGATGTCTATCTGTCACAGAAATCACGCCACAACGTCTCCGTTCCGGGGGCAATTCTAGGGGAACGAGGTCTAGCGGCATTAGAATTCCAACGGGGGAGGTGGTTCGGGCAGGTATGGGACTCATTTAATCCGATTAGGACATTAACGCACTCATGTTGAGGCCTAATTGACTAGAGGGGAGGGGAAACAGGGAGTGTAGTGTGCAACCGGAGGCATTCCCTTATCAATCGAAGGAAACAAAGCATCAAATCGAACTCGTCTATCAAGGAGAGAGAGAGAGAGAGAGGCGAGAAAGTGAAGGAGATTAAGGGCGAGACGGAGAGAGCCCAAGAGAAACGGTGAAGGCGCGTGATGATGAACCTTTGAGCGGAGGTCGATCCACTTCCATGCTTCGCCAACAGCCGACAGGCAAATATGGTACACAACAGGTCTCTGCCGATTCCACCCCCTCCCTACCCCCCCCCCCCTATCCCTCCCACCCTCTTTTTTGTTATGTTTCTTCCCGAGCCGATCCGGGAGATCATCGATCGTCCTGAAGGCGACACAAACGAAACAAACAAATGGCGAGCGGCGCAAATGTGCTTCAGCGACAGCGGGAAAGTGAGGTCAGAAAGGAACAAAAAATGCACTCCCCGTGCAGCTGGGTGTAAGTATTACGACATGATGGGTAATCCCGACCCTTACATCCCATGATGTGTTTGTTTCTTTCATAGAAGAAAACCTGCAATCGAGCAGTCAGCAGAACCCACACTGGATGCATGTAAAAAAGATGGAATAGATCCGTAGAAAAGCAATAATTTCAGGTCGCCTGGGTCGCTGAATGTCACCAGGGCTTCGCTTGAGACTGCTGCAAGGTGATCGATGATAGTGAACTGAAGAAAACAAAACCAGCGTTGAATTCGAAATGAGCAAAAACTCATCAGAGAAATCGTCACGTCCCACAAGCGCGATGCTGCTTCCTTTGGCAGTGTGTCTATTTACTGCCGTCTTTATCGTCGTCATCTTAATCTGGTCGACTGACTGGTCCTCCGACTTTTTACCGCAGGAAACCGTTTTATTGAAGCAAAGCACCACACGACAACGGAACGGAAGTGGAAACGCCGTGTGACTGCGGTTCGATCGGGCGTCTTATCATTTGCCTTTCTACCGACTATTCATTGGCGATCAAGTTAAGTCAAGAGTTCCCGGAGGGAAATATAAGTGCGCAATAGTATATTACAGTTTCATGGTTGGGGAACACATATTCCAAACCAAGAAATACCAAGAACATCTTTAAAAGAAGAACTTAGTGAACATCGCAAACAAAGGATGTGAATAATTGGTAGAACAAATCTAAGATTAACATATTTGAACACAGATTTTCCATTCAAGGGAAACTAATTGCTTATCCTGCGCAGTAGGAGATTGAAAATTGCAACCGGAAATGGTATGTAGGGTGTTTTATTAGTTTCCTGTCCACACTGCTGTGGTCGTTTTTTTTTTTCAAACGGCTTCAAACGACAAAGAGCTCTCCATTTGTGGACGTGTTCGTGGATCGCTAGTGCACACGTGGGATTGCGCACACGGCAATTTCTGCAACTGTTGCAGAAGAAGGTGTTTCGCTACGTGATTTACGTTGCTACCACGCAGCTTTGGCGCGCATGCACGCAACGACTGGCCCACGACAATCGTCGATCAGAGCGGAATGATTTTTATATTCCCTTCTTTTTATGGCCATTTATTGAACAGCCACTAAGCGAATCGACCGTTGGAAGAGGAAGAAATTCGATCGTCCGGGTGGACAGCAAAGCCGCCCCAAAATACCAACCCTTTTTTAACGATGGCATTCTCGAGGGCTGGCTTATCCAGGGCCTCGAAGCAGAACTCTATGAAGACCATTGTCGACCGTCGCTGTCGCCACTTTTGTGGCTCGCCGGCGTTGAAGGTTGTCGTGGGAGGTGGTTCGGGTCGGAGTGCTGTTGATGCTGCTGCCTCTGCTGCCGCGTATCCAATATTTTGCTTCGACGTCACGCACGATCGTCACCTCACTTTTAAAATTTCACGAATCGCGTTCAAATTTGCCACTTTCTCAAACCGACGTAACGATGCCCGCAATCGAGATCGGGCTCGTTTGCGAAGGATTGCCTTTTCTTCTCGCACACAAAATGCTGATAAAGTTGTGCAGCTTTTAATTGCGTTTTTATTTCAGATACCTTTTTTGCGTACAGAGTGCGAATCTAACAGTCAGATTCTAGGGGCAACGCAAAAATCACACAAAGGCAAGTCGACGCAAGTTTGTTTGTTGAACACATTGTCGGACACTCCATTGAAATTTGCAAGATTTTCGTTCACACTATTTTCAACTTTGTCGATTATTATAACTGCACCTTTGGAAAAAGAACATCAAGTTAGTTAAGCAAGTTAAAAAAAACCTGGTTGTAGCCTTTTTTCTCCACGCTCTCCCTCCCCTGCATGCTACTGTTATTTCCACCAGCCCGAAAGGTCGCAGCCACTGGGTCGAAACGAAACGACCACTACCAACACCCACCACCCACCGCCAAAGTAGGCCACAGACACCTCTCCTCTTGCGAACCGTGAACAATCAAAACACTGAAAATGAGCGAGACGATTTTGACACAACCTTCCCCTCGATTGTCGTTCCACCGTGTGGCGAGGGAAGGACGGATGTTTACCACAAGGAGGAAGCACGCGCGCGCGATATTTGCCACTAGTTGCTAGGGCGATTTCGTCCGGAGCTTGCTTCGAACTCTTGATTTATTTTATTTTTTGTTGTTCTGCGCGCTATAAATCATCCCACAACGAACTGACGCGCCGCGGTACTACAAAACGGAGGGCCTTTTTCCTGCCCTCCGCAACAGAGGCGCGCTGCCGTCGTCACTTACACACCTGCGAAGGTGTGCGAGCCCTGTCACTGCGTCGTCTGCTGCCCTCGTGCGCTCTGCATCTGTCTGCGTTCAGATGACACGCAGTAGAACACGATCATCCGCCGCAGAGGAAGATTTCGCCACGCACACGCACGCGAGAGGCGAGATTCGAGCCACACCGAAGGCCCTTCTATGGAGGGCGAACATAAAAAAAAAAACCCCCACGAACAGAATCGTCCGTTCGCAGGTGTCTCTGTTGACGTACGTTCACCTACTCTTCGCACACCGACGGGATGTGTGTTACAATACAGTGTGTTGACTATCCAATCCACTAAGAAGACCTCCCTCCCCCCACAACTGTGCGACGATTCGCGAGGCCTTGAGAGTCCACATTCAAGGGTACCTTTTGCAGGAAAGGTAGAAAGATCGCGAACCACAGCACAGAGAAGAAGGAGGAGGAAAAGGAGGGAAAAAAACACCCACACTCACAAGCACGTCGCACACACAAAAGCTGCCAGAGAAAGTTTGCCAGGGGAGGCGCGAAGTGATCGCGCGAGGGCGGAATACTAAACGCGACGGCCAGGTCGCCCGGGCCAGACACAAAAGCGCGTTCGTTCACAATGATCACAGCGACTCAACTGACTGCCTGACTGACTTGAACCTCCCTCGGACCAAACGCTCCCCGAGTCAGTTGAACCCACATGATTCTGCTCTCGCGGAGTGCTCCATAAAGCGGACTTAAGTCGCGGATCCTCTCTTGTCATGGTCTGGCAAGCGAGAGCAAGCGGAACACATCGCGAGAGCTCGAATACGGACGTTAGACAAAAAAAACCGGTTTCAATGGGCGTGAGGCTCGCGCTTTCGCGGAAGAAAGAGACGCAGGAACGTACCGCGGGAGCAGCACAAGATTGAGCGAAGCCTACACAAAAAACTTAAGCCTCTTCGGGCTGTGGTTACACGGATGGGTTGAGTCGAGCTCGACCGTGCACAGATTTCAATCAAAGGTTGATGCATTCAAGGATGCTTAAAGCCATCAAACATCTCGTGCGAGAAGGGAAGTATTATGGAATGCTAAAACAGTGCGATTCGTAACGATAGTCTCACCTGGTTTTTTGGCAAAAAAAGGGTGCATAAAGTCGTGATGATTTAGTAATTGAATTACGGCATGCTTTTCCCGAAACTTTTGAAGCATTTAAAGGTATTGGTATAAAAGCTATCATTTTGTTGTTTCCCGCTCAAAAATCTTCTGCTGATAATGGTGACGTTCTAGGTAAGATCTCAAACCAACTCAATGTTCAAGGATAGTTATAGGCTATTAAATAACGTAGATGCAAAAATTATTCTTAAAAATCACCCAGGACACAAGTAGACGACAAGGCAGAGCAGATCCCTTTTTCCTTACCTTTTCCTGAGATGATGGTCCGTTTGATCGGTGGCCAGGTTTTGCAGCGAGGTGCTCATCTTCTGATAGTCGTCCAGGCGTGCCTGACTTGAGGTAGCCCGTGTTTCACCTGCATGCTCCATCCTCGTGACGTTTTCGGTTGCGGAAACCCAGAGAGTCGTGGAAAAACCGCCCTCCCCAAGTGCACGGCGATGAATTTTCCGGGTCGCACCGAATCACGTCTATTGTCGCTCCGCTTTCCTGCTACTTCTCCTTCTCGTTCAATGCAGCACTTTTCCCGCTATCTAGCCACGGCCGATGTTACTTTCCTCCGCTTCACTTAACATTTTGACCCTTTTCTAGAACCGGCGGCTTTTACTTTTATGGTCACGGGCGGAATAAACACTTTTCCCTTTAAAAATATGCTTCGTCTTGCAAACACACTCACGTAACGACACCAGCGTGCCCCCACCCTCGTTCCTTGTACCGCCTTGCGTCCGTTAATGCGCGCCAATGTGGTTACGCGCAAAAAAAACGGGAACAAAGAAACACCCTCACTTCCTGCGCACGTGTTCCCGTACACGTAGTGAAGCCCGACTCGGCCGTCCGGTTGGTTGAACGATCGCGATCGATTATCGATTCCGTTCGGACGATCTGTTTCTTTTCTCACGCGCTTTGACGTTTCCTTTTGCTGACGTGTTTCTATGCTGGCGTCGTTTTTTTTCCCCCAAGTTCTCGGGAAGTCGATTCTATGCAAATCAGGCGCACCTGTCGGGAGAAAAGAGAGAGAGAAAGTGTGAGAGAAAGAAAAAGAGAGAATCAGTATTGAACAATCCATGGAAACGTAATAAAAAGTACAGAACCTTTCATTCTTAGAATTCGTAACAGAATCTAGCATTTTAATAAAACTTTATAATTATTTCTAGTGAAATACTTCAATCGATTGAAGCATGGATGTTATGCAATAAAACCAAAGCATTCAGAACACACAGCGAATGAAGCTGAGAAAACTTTCTGCAACTAATTTCACCCCCAGCTACGTTAAGAACATTATGCATCCCACGGATGAAGACGATTGTCCCAAAGCAGAAGGAACAAAGAGGACACTTTTGCCGCCATGTCGTCTCGAAGACTTCATTGGAAAAAATAACGTCTCTCATCGGAGCCGACCGGTTGGAGGGGAAAGGGGAAAAACAATAAATAAAACGTCTTGCGATGATTAGGAAAGTCGAGCCAAGAAGAAGAGGAAAATCGACTGGAACTGAACAACGACAAGCCGGACGTCTCTTCCCCTCCAGTCATTTGGCGATTATGGTTGGCCTGATGCCAAGGGAAATAAACTTCGCTGTGGAGTATGAGCGAGTCTGTCGGTCCATCGCCACTTGTTCTAAGAATTATTGAGACCGACTAGTCTCAAGCGGGTTATTGATCCCACTGCGGATAGGCTGAGCTTTAGGATGGTTTTGCTGCGAGAAGCAAATTATATTTTATTTGAGGCTGGTTGTAAGGACAATTATAATACTATAAGTTTACTATGGTTTTTTCCACTTTTAAGATTAATAAAAAAATCCAATAATATTGGATTTCCCATTCAAGTAAAGCAGTTATGGACGCCATATAATTAGCTTCTCGATAATTTGAGATGAGCCCCTCTAATTCCTACCAATTATTTGTCCGGGAAAAGCCCAATATCCATGACATCCCTACACTTAATTCAACAGAGACAATGCCAGTTTTTCCATTTATTACCGGCGACTCGAGCGCACGCAACTTTCCCAAAGGGGGCATTCATCAATAATTTGTCCGAGCACGGCCCCCTCTCTGACTTGGATTATCCCAAAAAACACCTTTTCTAAGGGGATCAAAGTGCATTCGGTGACCCACGGAGCGCATATGCAATTGCACGGCTCGGCAGATAACGATCACACGCAATTACGACCCACGTTTGAATAATTGTTTAAGTCATCTCGTTCATCGACGGAAGATGTTTCCACCCTTCTTAGTTTTTTTTTTAGCGGGCGGGTTAAAAATAATCCAGGGAGGGAAAACGCGACCCTGTAGCGAAACAGACGTTACTTTGCTAGGGGACAAACGTAAGGTTTTGTTTTTTTTCTCATTAACGAATCGCCATTCTCGACTTGCCCTCCTTCGCTGACCGCCGGCGCATTTTTTCGCGTGACCGCATGCGACGCAGTGACTTAACGCGTTTATCCATGAACGTGGAGAAGCATACGAAACGAAGCGGCGGATAAAAAACACCTGGGGGTAGCAAACGAGACTGAAAGGACCACCGCCGGCGGACCCTTCGTTAGTTTCAGCTGTTTTTTTTTTTGCTTTCCTCCTTCACCCTGAGACATGCACAACAAATGGGGTGGTTGCATTGCCTCCGCTGGCTAGTTCTGGAAAACAGGGACAATGGACAAACCGGCACTGCACTGCAACCACATGGTGGCAACGCGGGTCGTTTTAAACGCAACAAACTCCACACGCACGTGTTCGCTGTGGCTTTCCTGTCCAAAACTGCACCACACCGTTGCTTGGTCTGAAAGAACAAGGAAACGAACGAACCGAACATAAAATCAACCCTTTCTACTACTCAAGTCCAAGGGCCACCTAGTCTGCACAAGCTATGGGTGGAGGTGGTTTTTGGTTTAAAAACAATAAACAGTGCCAAAAATTGGCAACCCTTCCCTCTGCTTGATGCATTTATCATGCTACTGCAAATTATTGCAGGATAAGATTTATTACCATCTGTTCTTTGGCGAAAGGTTCATTTGAAATCGGCATGCAATTTATTCGAGTCTCAAAATGGCTTATCTTGAGGGGGGGACAATTCAAAGTGAACTCAATCTCACTAGAACAACTAAACCAAATGACGTAAAATGCCAATTCAAATGTGATTGCTATCAAACCGCCGGTAAGTAAAGCATACTACGATGAAGCTTGATGAACGATAGAGCCGATGTAGAAATCCAACGGATTTTATGAAACTCTATTGTCTCAGTTGGTATTTCTCCTGAAACGTTATTCGCAGAATAATCAAACTACACCACACTTGGATTCCGTAAACAAGAAGGATTCTCTTTCCAGCGTACGCTTGGAAAAGAAGGTTCCAAGAAAGAAGCT
This sequence comes from Anopheles atroparvus, assembly GCA_914969975.1. Classification (NCBI taxonomy): domain Eukaryota; kingdom Metazoa; phylum Arthropoda; class Insecta; order Diptera; family Culicidae; genus Anopheles; species Anopheles atroparvus. The sequence goes on along the minus strand of CAJZCY010000002.1, from coordinate 41,369,788 downwards.
CGTGAGACATTCCATCGAATCGGAATGCAAGATGGAACCATGTCGAGCAGCAACTTCTGCCTCCTCACCTCACCGGTGGCTCCTCCCGGACTTTCCACACGCTGCAGCAGCTTCTGGCAGCAATAAAGCCATTTCTGCTATTGCATCACACCACACGCGCCTTCGAGTCTCCTCAGGACAGCCGCACCATCCCCGGCGGTCGTCACCCTTGGAGCTTTTACCGGGGTTGCGCGGATCGTTCGATTCGACCCAACTCTGTGCATCCGTCTCTTTCTCTCTCCGAATGCTTCTCGTGAAAGAAAATACCGCACTGAACGATATCGAGGACACACGCGTTGCTACGACGGAGCCGGACCTCATCCCTTCCCCGATGTTGCCGATGACAGAAAGCAGGGAGATGGAGACGGGTGACGAACACAGAGAAAGACGAGCCCAAAGAAAACGGACTGCCACAGGCGCAATCGTGAAGACATTGTGACGCACAAGAACCACCAGCATGCGGACTCTTGAAGAAAATCTCCGTATCTTGAAGGGGAACAGTGGTGGCAACTAGCGCCAACGAAGATAGAAAATATAACACCGGCGAGTAAAAATCAATAACCTATTCCACTCGACGATGTTGACCGAATATATGCTTGATTACTTCAAATGGTTTTTAGTGCATGTAATAGTAATCAAAATCCGGTTAAAATGTGTTAAGTTCTCTGTAATCCTGATACGGGTACATGCGAACACGAGGTTCGTCGCTTCTGATGTGTTTTTTTTCCATTTCGATCAAAGCAACTTTTATTAGTTTCAACCACGTTAAAAATGTAATTTTAAAATCCAAGGGCAGGTTGTTTGTTTTTCTTTTTTTTTTATTAAGCGCCGATTAGGATGACATTTCTCCTCCACGTATCGTGAAGAACAAACCATTATCATTACAAAATCCATTGAGGGAAAACTTGTCTTGTTTTAAGCGCACGGATTGCTAGCAGCGTTTAGTGGAAATGAGACTGGGAAAACCCGCCGTCGTTGGGCAAGCGCCCTCCAACACACGCGTATAACGAACGGTACCATGTGCAAAACTAGAGAAAAGGCACATCCACACACGAGCACAATTGCCCCACCACGCGGGGCAGAAGCAGAATGCCGCAGTAAGGTTGCTTCTTCGCAGGCACGTGCAAACCGCTAATCCTTCTATGGCCATCCACACAAATATTCGCGTGCTGCAAAAACACGCACCAGGTGCACGCGGATTTGACAGTTTGGAGCACACGGCGTTCACTACACTGGTGCTGCTGTGTATCGATCCCAGGAAAGATACACTAACACCAGATCAGAGCTGCCAATGGCGCGCTCGGTCGGTGGTGTGTTTTGGTTGTTTTGTTGTTGATTGCCTCTTGCACGCCCCGCGCGACTCCTCCAACCGTCAGCATCTCGTATAGTTTGATCTGCTGCTTTTTTGTATCGGCTTCTGCGTCCCTCCGCTAATTCGCTAGCCCTCTCTCCCTCTCGCACACTCGCTCTCGCAAGCGCAGGCGCACACACCGCTCTTCTTCCTGCACTCACCCCTTTCCTCCGCACACGTAGTAGGCTGCTCTCCCAGGAGCAGCGCGGCTCAAAATGGCTGCCCGAAAGGCGAGCTTCGCATAACCTTAGTGTGTTCCACCGCCGTTGCGCCGACCGTTTCACCAATAGTGTGAACCACACGCACACGCACCGTGCCGCACTTTATCGCTGGCATTCACTTTTCCAACGTTTTGCCAGCGACGCGGGGAAAGATTTGTACATTAAAATCTTTCCTCCGAATTTCCGCGAGAATGGGGAATGTTGTGGAACCCACAAGAAAACACCACTTTCCGACACACAAGTACGCACACACCCAACAACACGCACACCGGTGAACGCGGGCCCAATCGAATTATAGCACGTTTGCTGCCGCAGCCGAGGCTTCGAGGACACCTTTTTCGTGCGCGATTTTGCAATTTTAAACACTGTGAACGAAACGCGACGATAGTACTGTTGAAACACACCTAAACGTTGCCCACCATCGCACGGATGCGAGCTTTGGCAAAAGGAGAGTTTGCTGCTGCGGACAAACACAAACGGCACAGTAAAAGACAACCCGACCGACCGTCCGTCCTACCAACCGTTCAACGAGCGACTTCGATGGAAACTGAAACAAACCGACGGAACCAGATCCGAGCGGGCCCTTGGCGACTCGATGCCCGCGTTCCACTGTATGCGAGAGCGAGACGACTAGCTGTCACCTACTCTCCTGCGGCGTGGGATCGTGCGCAGAAAACAATACGAGAGAGAGTGTGTGAGAAGGAGAGCTAACGAGAGAGTTTGTGTGTGAGTGAAAGAAAGAGAAACAGAGCAGAAGGTGCGAGAGAAGGCCATAAGCCCTTTTCACTCACACACACCGTTGGAACCGTTTGCTGAGAACTTTCTTTTGCCTTCTTTTTCTATTTCCTTTTGTTTCACTTTGCTTTGATCCTGTGCTTTAAATTCTAATCGTCTTGCAGCGGAACCAAGAGGAGAAAATAACGGTTGACGTCGCGATCGAAATAGAATCTGTGTGGATGCGTGGAAATAAGGAGCAAATTAAATGTAATAATGCGATAGAAGAATAGGCGATTTTTAAGCATGTTTCATTTGAAGAAACTGTATCTATTTCACTTCTTCGCCAGATCCTCGCACCGAATGCATAGCGAAGATCCCTTTCAGCAATGCTTCGTAACCCTAGCCCCTTACCCCACTCAGGCAACAGGCAAAGTGTGTGAAGAAGGACACGAAAGCAAACTTAAGAAAGTTGGTAAACAACAGAACGGCGAGCCCTTCTTTTCACGAAGCATCCTGTGCACCTGAAAAAAGGGTCCGAATGCATGCAGCTAGCCACAGCGAGACAGGTACAAATACCAACACACGGCAAAACACAGTGCAATGGGAAGAGGGGAAAAAACGATTCCCATACGTTTACATCTCTACGGCGATTTTTCTATTCTTTTCACACACCGGCTTTTGTCACGTTTTGCTTCTTTCCTAGAAGAAGCAAGGTTAATTGCATGTGCCGGTGCAGCGTCTTTCGGTTATACTACGGCAAATAGCCTTTTTCCTTTTGCTTCCCTTTTAAATGCTATATTGTGTGCATGCCCATTCATTGGAAATGGCTTTGAAACAGAAGAATCTTTACCTAAAGAAAGAAAGACAGTACCGGACAAGGCAAAAGTTATGTGAAGAACTGCAGTTGCACCAAGAGCGATTCGCAATTTCTTCCATCTTGAGACCAATGACAAATATTTAACTTTTCTTGTGCAGAAAACGATAATTGTTTTAAGTGTTCCATTTAAAATTGAAAACTTTAATTAAACTGACGTTGGATCGCTTTTTGGTCTAGAATTAATTTGATTTAATGATCCTTTATCATGGTAAAAACGGGGTGTGTTTCAAAATAAATTCCTCTCGAACCGCACTTCGCACACCGCCGTTCTACTAAAGCCCCACGGACACTGCTTCGGACACTGTTGTCGATGCTGCCGCCGGGCGGCACATAAACATCACATACTTCCTCCATGACTCACACCGGCTTTCATCCGATGTCGATCCAATCGCGCCCAGCTTCTTTTCCTGTTCCCCACTTTGTCTTTTATTTTCGTGTGTCGTTGTCCAACCGTACGCAGCAAAAGGTTAAATAAAGTTCGTCGCTGCTTGGCGCGCTCAAGTCTTTCTTCCTTCCCAAAACCTTTCGATCGCAGGGCAGTTTTGTGCAAGTCGTTATCGTGCCGTGCCCACGTCGTCGATCCCCGAAATCGATCCCACAGGACTTCACCATACCACAGACTTCCGAACACAAAGCATGCACCCCCCCCCCCCCCCCCCCGGCTTTCCCATCGTGGAGCTCTCTATTATTTTCTTCTGATTTTGAGAACCGAATATGTTTGACCTGTTTCACTTTGCAGGTTTTTCTTCGAGTTTATGTTGCTCTCCTCCGAGTTGTATGCTTTTTTTATATGTCAATATTACCATTTCTGCCTTGCTTTTCCCTATGCACCGTATCTTTTCCCTCCCTTCACCGAGCCAAACTGCGTTCCTTTATTCTCGTTCGTAATTCTTTATTCTTAAGGTTCTCCTGTAGAACCTTTTCGTCCACACTTGCCTCGTCGTCTTCTGTGTTTGATCAGGTTTTTTGGCTGGTTTCTTTTTCGCCCTTCTCTTCGCTTCATACGTTTCTGGAATAATAAATAACGAAAAAGAAACGCACACACAGCGAAAAGCCGCGGGGGGTGGTTTGGTTTAGAAGGTTGACTCGGGAATCAAAGATCAAAATAAAACGAAATTTGGATAACCGAGAAGAAAAAGAGGATCCGTGAAGGGCCTCCCGAGGGTGTGAGTCATCCGAGCATGAGATCGGAAAAGTCACACCGACCGAAAGATGCGTTCACAGATCGACGCTATTATTATGGTGCACGTTTATATTTTCTTTCTTCTTCGAACGAAACGTTAAGTCGCAGGACAGCAGAAAAACAACGACCCGAGGAGAAGTGCGTGCATGCACGTGCGTGTGTGTTTGTGAATGAGGCGAAGAAACAAAAAAGGGAATAGGAGAACGATCCGTATTTAATTACGGTTGTTAGCAAGAAGGGTAACCTGTTCTGTTAGTTTGCTCTTTAACGTTATTTTGCGTTTTCCGTTCTACGAGGTGGAAGGCGCATTATATGGATGCGCTTTTCCTTCGCTGTCCATTCTAAGGACCCCCCGCCCTACGTTAGTCCAGCAGTTTTGCCTGGTCGATTCGATCGCGTTCAGATAACCAGTTTGAGCGGAAATGGAAGATAATTTTATTGTTCTTATGATCAACGGTCAACTGCAGGGGAATTGTGTTCCCCTAAGCATAACTGCAAACTTTAGGTTCTTTATTGACTCATATGTAATATAATGAACTGCTGCAATCATGAACTTTGAGTATTAATTTAAGAAAGATAGTCGAAATACTTACCACCAAAGGATTATTCCCCAACAGAAAGCGTTCTCGAAGGTTCTTCAGGCCGCAGGGTTTGTTCTAAAACGATACCTTCCGTTTCTCAGATCCTATCGAAAAGCTGGAGCATAATTTAAACAAATAAAGCACCATACATTTGTTTCTCTTTTTTGTGTTTGTTTTGTATTTTTTTGTCTCTTTTGTAGTTTCGTTTTTTCTCTTTTTTTATTTTATACTTCATATCGCACAGTATTTTTTCTTCTTTTTTCCGCCTTTTTTCTCTTTCCCATCCATTTTCGCTTCCTAAGGTTATAACCTTTTCTCTGCTTATTTTACAACAAATGTTTGTGTTTTTTTCATACTTTTCTCATTCTCTTTAGTATTATATCTCTACCACTCTCACTTAACGTTTTTTTGCATTCGTTTCCGCCTTCTATAGCAACTAGCGTTTGCAGCATAATTTCTTCCAACATATCATCTTTTCTAACCCATTCCCTCATGTCTCCCGCTCTCCGGCTAAACAACACCCGCGGCTTGGTCGGTCCGGATTGGTATCAGTATCAGTTGTGTGTTTTGTGAGGCGGGTTTGGGGGTGTGTGTGTTTCTTTCATTTCTACCCACCACCTTCCACTCGTCTTCTGTCGTACATTTTTTGATTCGCGAGTTATCATTGTTCAAAATTGATTTGGTTGGTTTCAAACGTTTCATTTGCTAGTTGGTTTAATGCTGGCTACTGCTACCCATAGCAAGCACACATGACTTGATTTAATTTATTTTTCGCTCCTAAGATCGCAGTCTTTCTTGCCAATTTTGTTATTTTTTTTTTACATTTACTTCTGCTCAATTTCGAATCACCCTGTTTTATGTGTGTTTATGTGTGTTTGTCGCTGCCACTGATGTTTTTCTTTGCCTCCCGCGCACATTCCTTTTGCCATTCCTCACTCATCTTCATCCCTCAACAACAGTAACTTTATCACCATGACCGACTATCAACTAGCAATCGTGACAGCACATTGTCACTTCCTTCCCTAATCCATCATGCTGAAATCGGAGGACTTCATAACATCTTCCGTCCCTTGCATTCTTATATTCGTTGCTGCGCACTCTCAGTCACTCATAAGAAACCCTGCAGGTAAGGTTTTTCTCGTGTTTAACTTGTGTTTTCCCACTGTTATTTTTTATTTTTTGTTTAACGTTGCTTATTTTGTAACCATTTCATTTCTTTATCATTAGAGTTGTGTATATAGTAATGTATATAATATAATGTATATACTTTTTCCTTACATTTATATATTATAATCCATATATCTTTCTGTGTATTTTTCCTCCATTCGTTCATCTTACGCCGGTAATCCTAGTTTACTTTAGTTTGCTACCGTACCGACAGACTCCGCACACAGACTGGGAAAAGCCGAACAATTTTTGATAGGGTTTTATTAAATCCAGCATGATTGCAGCTGTCCTTCTGATCAGCCACCATTCAGCAAGCAATCCTTAAACGCACCTCTTTTCATTGCCACTTCCATAATTCCTTCACCTACACCGCCCGTCTCTTTGTTCGTCTCCTGTCTTTCGTGGTATTTCAACGACATTTCTATACAAAGCTAACCTACGGTTGTATATAATTTTCCTTTGTTTTTGCTTGCTTCTTCTCGTCATTAGCCTGCACCTCTAATTTCTTCCCTTCGTGTACGCCCTGTTTGCTGCGTGTGTGTTTGTGTGTATGTTTGGGTATGCGCGGTTTGTTGGAGAGCATTGATTAGAGTATGCCACTCCCAACTTTCGGGCAGAGTGGACACCAATGAAAGATCAATTGCGGATTCTCTTCTCTGTCATCTTTTTGCCCCTAGTGCGCGCTACGCGTACCTAAAGCTGTGACTACCGTACTAAAAGAATCATTCCCAAAACGTGCGCCACCGTGTTCTACGATCAGTATTGTAATTGTCCAAGGCAAAGAAAATGGTAATCATCTAGTGGATTTCATTTTTTAGTTCTCCCATATCCTACGCACTGGCATCAAAGGAGTTTGAAACGAAACGAAGCAAATATCAACTAGTAAACGCTCCCTGCTCCTTCTTTCCCTCGAAAGTAACGCTCCAGTATAAAAAATAGGCACACGGCAATTTCCCCCAAATTGGTGGAACATACATTTATCCGTTTGCTGCGTCACGGGTCAAAAAGGAGGTAACTTGAAATCCATATTTGTTTCCTACATAGCTAATGAATATGAGAAGCAGCAACCGATGCCGCACACAGGAACAGTTTAAAAAAAAAGGTGATCAGAGAAAGCTAGCAAGAAACATAAAAGAATGCACAAATCGATTGTGTAACAAATCCGCACTAAAAAGATACTAGAAAACAGTGGTGGAAAATTGGATACGGATAAATGATGACACTGAGCAAATGAGCATGTTATCAAATCCTTATCTCCTCTCCTACTTCCGCCCTCGGATGTCACTTTCACGCATCACCTTTACATCGAACGAATTGAACCCTTTCGGCCAAGAAATGGGACATTTTTATGGTGTAATGATGCAGAATGGCAGGACGAGCGGGTTTAATGCTTCCCGTACCAATTGGATATTAGATTATCCTTATAGGAAGTGTGGGGCAGATGTTGGGGTATATAAGGAATGTTACAAATGCTGAACAGAACTGAGGACAATGACGATGCTATAATAAAAGAACTTACGAAAGAAAAATCGATCTAATCGATACGCTAGAGTTAAGAGTTTGATCATTTAAAAAATCTACACACACGGAGAATGGTGCAAAAGTATCATCAGTTTAGCGTTACAAAATCATAGTGCATGAAAATAAATTCACGTTTTCCTACCAACTTTGACGCCATGCCAGCCGTCCTCTTAAATGGCAGTAATAAAAGGATAATACCAAAAAGTGCATCCAGTGTTTTTCTTTAGCCTTTCCTCCAAGCTCCCTCCCCACTTGGCTATCATACGCGCTTTTGTGTATGTATAAAGTGTAGCCCTTCTAGTATTTAGGTATCTTGTCTTCTGCCCGAGAAATAAATTTGGTTATCCTAGTTTTCGTTTTTAGTGTGCTGCTTTGTATGTATCCATTTTTTTTGTTTTTTTTCTCCCGCTCAATTTAACCATTTTAGATGCACTCTAGAAACTATCAGTTTATTTTGTAACTTTTGTATCTATGTTTTACCCTACCATTCGATCTAATTTTAATTCGATTCAGCTGTGTCTAGTTTTGCGGGATTGTATGATTTTTGTTCTTTGTCTTGTAAGGATGTTTCTCTTTGCAGGCTTGTTTGCATGCGGACTTTTGTTTGTGTTTTTCGTTTTCTTTGTTTTTGTTTGTTTGTTTGCATGTTTGTTTGTTTGTTTGTTTGTTTGTTTGTTTGAGTCTTAGACTTATACATCACTAGCTTAAGCTTACACACAAATGTTCGCTTCTTACCCATATTATTCAAACACCCTTCCCCTTCACTCGCGGGTACACTTGGTAACCCTCCTGTAACGTTTTTCCCATCTCCCCAGTGTATTGGCGGCAGTAACTTGCTTCATCGTCTTTCTCTAACTCTCACGCGGCGTCTTTTCAGCATTGCGCGCTTCTACTTGCATTTAAATGTTCCCCGGGAGAGCCTAGATTTACCCTAGGTTTGCTTACAAACTAAATCAAGAATCAATTATAAACTAGTTCTCTTGCATTTGTTTGTTTGTTTGTTTTCTGTCCCTGCTCTCGTCTCGAGCAACCGTTCCGAACCCTTGCCGTACACAGCAGCTCTATGCGTCTATATACAGGGATAACGAAGAGGGGGCGTTTTGTTTGTGTGCTGCTTGCTTCCCGTCGGCCGTTGGCGAGAGCTTGGCCATTTTAGAGTGTATTTTTTATAGTTCGTTCACATTGCGCTTCCAACCCTAAGATTCAACATGTCTATCAACACACACACACACAGCTTTTTCATAACAATTATTTTAATTTCCCTTTATATGAGAACACCATTCGCTCCTTCTTCGCGGGTCTGTCTCTCGCGGCACGACTCAAAGGATTGCCAAGGTTTTTCATTTTTTTTCTCTTGGTTTTTTTCATCCTCTTCTTACGACTATCAACAACGTAACAAGGAATTGCAATAAAAAATAGTAATAAGAATAATAATATTAATAATAGCAATAATAGCGAAGCAATAATAATAAGAGTAAGATCAAGCAAAATTGATAAGTGTCAAGATGTCACTCGATCCTCCGCTTCTCGTGTCCTCTCTTGCGAATCTTTCACTAGTAGCTGGTCAAAACGAAAAATGATAACTACAGAAAGAAAACAAACATGTCTGTCAAACATAAATAAACAAAGATCAAAGCTTTGCAGGTGTATGGTAGCGAAAATATGAGCATATCTTTTTCTTGTTATTCTCTCTCTTCTCTGGCCCGGGAAGAGGCTTTTTTATGCACAGTTGGTCAATAAAATGATCGTTCAAAAATAGTTTGAGCATTAAAACCTTATTTTTTCGGTCAATTTTGAACGCAGACCAAAAAATGGGAATACCAGGTTGTAGGTCAATTTATACATTACTCGATGATACCAGAAAATCTTGTTACCAGCCAATTTTTATGTCACTACTAATTTGACACAATGGATCAACATGTTAGGGTGTCATTGGGTAATGTACACACTTACCTAAAAATTGATTACTAAATTGCAGTTCTACGATCAGACTGAGTAGACTGAGGCCATTTTACCATGATGATTGATTTTGCTGACTATCTGTATGTTTTTTTTTTTTAAATTTATTTTCCATGTGCAATGTTTAGCACAAAGATCATCTGAACACGGTAAAGAGAGAGAAAGAAAAGCAAAAGAAGAGAAGTGTGCTCGCCTTTGAAAAATAATTTTACGACCTAGCAACAAGGGGTGGGGGGGGGGGGGTCTGCTCTCGTCGGGGCAGGTTGAGGTTAGCATGGGCAAGTAAAAGTAAAAGCAAAGGGCAATCTCTGCAAGATTTCTGCATTGTTTGCGCATTAGGCCGTTGCTATCTCGCCCATTTGGGGATTGTAGAAAGCACTATTAAAATGCCGAAGTATAATGGTGTGTTTCGAGATTCAAAGAAATTGCAAAGTATTAGCAAAAGTTCCATGAAGGAAAAAGGCATAAATATCCCTGACGGGGTTCAAAAGAAAAATTTCACGATCCGGAATAATATCATAACCTATTTTAACATCCAAATTAACCATAGCAAAACATCCAAACGCGACATTACTGAGCTTCCCTCAAACATTATTTACCAATCACGGGAATAAAAGCAAACCAAGCCCTTGAAATATGTTGCATTGCGTTGCCCAAAAAAAAAAAATAATCCCCTTCACCCTCGATCGTGCGCTCGCTCCTATTAAATCCATCCCTTCCTCTGCTTAGCCCTTGCTTTTAATGACAAGCAATCTAATTGCCCCTGAAGAAAATAACATCCACGCCGCTCCCAACACTACAAGCCCGCGATTTCTTACATGACTTCACGCCGTAGCAAAACAACAACGTCTTAGCTCTGTTTTAACCCACATCCATAACCCAAAACTGATTAGACCTCACACGGAGCAGTTTCTCGAAATCAGCAGTACCACGCAGCAGCAGTAGCAGCAGTTCTGACGCTGTATTGTAGAATATTTCCAATATTGCACGACATTCCCAACAATGCTGAACTGATCCTACGAATGACCGAGAAGATAATTCGTCCAACTACTGACCTGTGTAGTAGAACAGTGTCGGTAGGTGATAATGCTCATGGCTATGCTGCTGCTGCTGCTGCTGCTGTGGCTGCTGTCTTTTGAGAAAGAGCAAGGGCCGTACGTTTTAGATCCATATTAAACGCCATCATTTGGGACTCCGCGGGTGTCCCTGGTGATGATGGTGTGACGACTGTTGGTGCGGCGTGGTGACGTAGTCCTTCAGCTGGTGCGGTCGGGCTGAACGAGGACCTCCACCACCACCACCGGAGGCCAGTGATTTGGTGCTACCGGCATTGTTGTTGTTAGGGTGCTGGTGTTGGTGGTGGTTGTTGTTGCCATTATTCCCGGCGCCACCAGTGCGGACACCTCCACCGCCCTGCTGGTGATGGTGCGGCTGCTGCGAATGATTGTTGTTTTGCTCGGCCACATTCCGAAGGCCGGTGGAGGGAAGCGAACCGGCGGCAACATGGTTGCTGTGACCACCGGCACCAGCACCGGAAGACTGACGGTAATCTTTGGAGTTTCGTGAATGAATGTTACCACCGGCACCGTGTTGATTGTAGCGCGTTTCTGTAAAGCGACAAGCGAAATGGGAAAAAAGGAATTAATTAATGCTTTTTCAAAAGAAATCCCAAGTTGAACATTATTGTCTTTCACCCCACATATGTATACAGCTCTAGTAAAAATTTATGATTGTATGTAGCTTTTACAAATTTTCTTTAAACTCGAATCATCAAAGATCATCCCTTCTGTTTTAAATATAATTATGAAAAGACATACAAAAAGCATAATGTTGTCTGGTCAACGTAATGCTAAAAAGAACGGCATGACAAAAGTCGTAACAGATGTTCTTGAAAAAGAAACATCAAAGCGAGAGAAAGAGAGCACGATGGAGGAAGGTTTTTGCCAATCGATAGAATCCTAAAAATAATCTCCCTACAGCACATTTGGCACGGGGGACGCAGGCAAGAACGAAAAACCCCAGCCTCTGCACAGAGTCGGTAGACAAAAAGAAAATGGAATTCGTTATCTTTCCCTTACGCCGTGAAATTTCATCGTCCCAAAACGCCCAAGGACAATCTTGGAAGGCGTGCGCGAGGTTCAAGGAAGCTTAGGCAGTATTTCTTAATAAAAGATTCGTATACACCGATACGGCAGGGAGCAGTGAACAATATAAAAGCCTGCACCTCACCACATCACACAACCACAGAAGGTGCGATAGAGCGATGCGAGCGAGGATAGACAGGAAGAAAGCCCGTCGGGAAAGCAAGAACGCCCACACACCGCTTGAATACTCAGCGACACCAGAACGACCTTCAGAGCGGAGAGCTTCCACGACGGCGAGACATGTAGACGGCGACAGTCAGTCACGGTCCGTTGATGGTGTAATGGCACGCACTCGGATATGGGTAAGGGAAAGAGTAAGTGATATGCGTTGTAAAGCATTGCAAGGATGTTGTAACGATCTCTTTCCCATGCGTTGGTGGTGCTTAAGAAATTGAAACTGGAGGCAACGACGCCGTAGCTATTTTATTATTGGATGCCATCGATTATGAGGTCCGAAGGCCACGAATAATATATATTGCATAACGTTTTGCATTTCTTTTGAAAAACAAAAAGAGAAATTTGCTGATGCGGAATCGATTGGCAAATGGTCTGGAAGGATTGAGAAACATACAGCTGACCTGACAATGGGAATTGTAGTTGCGGGTCACGGTCAAACCCCCAGGCTCCCAGTTGTTTAGTAATTGTCTTATATGTTTTGATTCTGATCGATGTCAAGATAAAAATGCGTCAAAAAAGCCTAACCAGGTTGATCAGCTGTTGTGGTTGCCAAAGAAAGGAATTCTTTGGTGTAGAACGAAGATTTTGTCGACTTCCTCTAGACTTTCTCTATGAATCCCATGTTTTCACCTACCTCGTTGCTCTCGGAAACCATCGCCGTGGTGGTGAGAGGACGGCGGTCCTCCCCTCGCAGCACCGGCTGCCACATCCTTCTTTCTGCTTCCTACGCCGACGAACCCGCCGGTGTCATGCTTAACGTTCACAGCCGAAGACCCACCGGCACCAGCAGCCGACGACGAGGCATTGGTGGTGGTAGCGTGGCCAGCACCACCGTGTGACGTCACCGTTGTTGCCGTAGCTCCAATCACTACCACCCCGCCAGCTGATACTCCCGAACCGGAGGTTACGGCATCGGTCACAGCTGTGGCCAGCTGGGTGTTGTGGTTGTTATTCTCCTTCTCCACTCCTGCGACGGCCGGCGCTCCGGGAGCGGTGCCTGCCGAGGAGCCTTTGGCCGCTTCGGTGGCGTTGTGGTGGTGGGTTGCAACGGATGATTGTTCCTTCTCCTTCTTCTGCTCCGCCAAATGCTGCGCCACCTGCGCATAGCTAAGGCGTACCTGAGGCATTGTGGTGGTCGTGGTGGTGTTCGAAGCCGCACTGTTCGAATCTAGCGGCACAAGCGGGGGATGGTTTTGCAGGGAAAAAGTTGGCGGTGGTGGCGGTGGGGCAGTAGCATTTGTCGATGGTGACGCTTGATCGGTCTTGCCACCGGCCGTTACAGCCGTCGCCTGAGGACCCCCAGCGGTCGACGTTTGTTTGCCTGCGGCGCCGATGGTCGGTACTTTCGACGGAGCGGAGGATTTTGTTGCAGTGGCGAAATCAGTCGATGTCATTGTGGCCGCGTTGGCCGTCGTAGGAGGAGCAGCTACTATGGAAACGGAAACGATAGGGCTGCTGCTGCTGGTGCTACTGCTGTCTGTAGCGCCCGTGGAGCTGGCTGTCCTGGCCGTCAGCGTGGAGGCGGCCGCCGCCATCTGCAGCAACGACTCGTCAGTCTTTGTGGATTTGTCAGCCGTGGTTGTGTTAGCAGCAGCGTTGGCATAAGGTGCGCCAGAAGAAGCTGTACCGGAAGAATGTGAACCGCCAGCCGGCGTCGTGGACGTGGCGGCTCCCGTTGCGGCTCCGGTTCCGGTTGATGATGCGGTGGCGGCGGCAGTTTGACTGCCACCACCGTTCGTTGCGGCATTCACAGTGCCTTTTATCACAGGTAGAGGATGTATCTGCTGCTGTTGCTGTTGGTTGCTAGAGGCGTAGGTTGCGGCTACCGTGTTGGTTGGCTCGATCGGCTTCGTTTCGGAAGCATTCAACGCCATCGTCATTGAGGGCGTGGGAAGGAGGGCCGTCCCGGCCACGATGGCAGCTACCGTTGCGCCATGCTGAGGGCGTGCCTTTGCCGTGCCCTTTACCACATCCGCTAAGCGATGATTCTCACCCCATGCCGGTGCCGGGACAATGACTGTGCCACCGGCCGACGATTGCTGCTGATGGGACCCGGTACCTGAAGCTGCGCTCCCCTGGTGAACACCACCGTGGGTCTCAACAAGACTATCGGCGGTGGAACCGTGAGGAGCACCGGACGTGGTGGCGGTACCACCAGCACCGGACGCTCCCTGACTACCTGATGCGGCATGTTGCGGAGGTGCACCGGTGCCATAAGCATGCTGCTGTTGCTGTTGATGGTTTCCATACGAAGCGCCGGCGCCAGCGGCTGAGGATGACGAGGCGTGATGGTGACTCCCCTTCGAGTTCGAACGGCCTGCACCCGTGGCATTACTCCCACCGCTCCGTCCGTCGTGTCCGGGAAGGGGCGGAAATGCCGCTGGCTCGAGATCGAATTGAACACTGCCGCTGGTATTGCCGTGGCTGTTGTTCCCACTGGATGTGGAAACGCTGGTGGACGTATTGTGGCCACTGGTACTACTCCCTGCATTTGAGCTGGAGGAGTTGTTGCCTCCACTGCCACTCCCTCCACCACCTGCCGATGCTGCTACGGATCCACCCGATTGACCTCCTACTCCTCCTCCTGCCACCGTTTGCTGATGTTGCTGGTGGGGATGATGATGTTGGTGATGGTGGTGAGACACTTGCACCGTTGCTGACGCATGCTGCTGCTGCTGCTGCTGCTGCTGTTGGCCGTGTTGATGCTGAGGGGCTTGTTGCTGTTGCGAAGGATGGTGTTGGCCGACGGTTGGCTGACTATGATGGCTGTGGTGGCTGCTGCTGTTTGCGGAGGTCTGGTGATGATGCAGGTGACTACTGGCAGAGGACTGGGACGACTGATGATGGTGCTGCTGTTGCTGCTGCTGCTGGTGGTGCACATGATGCTGCTGTTGCTGCTGCTGCTGATGGTACTGTTGATGATGCATCATATTATCCTGCTGCAGCTTATGTCCACCACCGTTGCCGCCGCCGCCGCCGCCGCCGCCCCCAGCTGCGTGCTGTTGCTGCGGTTGAAAGGAAGCACTGGAATCGAGCAAACTGCCACCGGCGGAAGCAGCCGCGTTCCTACTGTTGCTGTGGTGATGGCCACCACCACCATGGCCGTGCGAATGATAGCCACCACCTCCGTGATGTCCACCATCTGCGACAATGACGCCATATCCGTTACTGTTATCACCGCCGCGTCCGCGACCCTGGTACTTTCCACCTCCTCCTCCTCCACCAGAGGAGGGCGCCAATTGGTTGAGACTAGTTGTATGCATGATAACCTTACCGCTATTAATATTATTACTGTTATTACTACCGCTATTACTATTATTACTATTATTATTGGCTGCACCGTTCGTGTTGTTGCTACTGTTGCTGCCGCTGCTGTTGCTGCTGCTGTTGGTGCTGTTGTTTGCATTGTAGCTCGCCGGTGCGGCAGGTGCATGCCTGAGGTTGCCACCGGTACCACTGTACATCACCATCGTTACTCCGGTCGGCGCGCCCCCACCAACCTCCATCGTGAGCATGTCGTCTTTCCGCCGACGCGGATTCCGTCGGGGTTGATTCGAGGCCCACGGTTGTTGTTGTTGCTGCTGCTGCTGCTGAGAGTTATCGATGTTCGGGTTGTTGTTCTTACGGCCACCACCACCTCCTCCAACGCTAGTGGTATAGGCTGGCATGACGAGCACCGTGTTGGCACCAAGGGATGAGCCGTCCTCGTGGTATGATTGCGTCTGCTGTTGCTGCTGCTGCTGCTGCTGTTGCTGCTGCTGCACGATCACATCAACCACGCCACTACTGTCGGTCTGCTGCTGCTGCTGCTGTGGTTGGCCACCGTAGTGCTGAGGATGCTGCGGCGCTGCAACGTAGTACTGCGGTACAAACATCGTGCCCGGAATCGTCGCCAGCGGTGCTCCGGTTGCATCCTTGAGGTGAGACGCTGTCACCGTGCCGGAAGACGACGGTTTGCCACCGAGCAGACCCACACTTTTGCCTCCAGAGTTCGGCTGGTACGAGGCGCCACCGGTGGACTGCGATTGTACTGTAACGGCCGATGCCACCACGATACCACCGGGTAGTGCCTGATAACCTTGCGATTGCTGCTGCGCGTTGGACATCCGGTGAAGACCACCTCCCCCATTATTGTTCGCCGTAACCGATTGGCTGTCATTGGTTCCTCCCTGCTGCTGCGATGATTGGCGCTTGTTGCGAGGATTCGTTCGGTGGCCACCACCAGCACCACCCCCACTACCGCCACCACCGCCCGGTACTCCTCCACCGTATCGGCCGTTCTGCTGCTTGCCACCGCCGGCACCTCCGCCGCCGCCGCCACTACCGCTACCGCCACCCGTAGAACCGCCGCCGGCTGGGTAGACCGCGACCTGCGGAATCCCGTTCGCCATGTACGGCGTCATCTCGAAGAAGCTACCCTGGGTGGGCTGCCACGATGGCATGAACCCGGGGTACAATGGCTGCTGCTGATGGAATGGCTGGAGGGTGAAGAAAGGGGAAATTGATATTAACTGTCTATTTCACGTGCTGCAAATCACTATACATTTCTCAACAAAAAATAACCAAATAATAATTTTGCGATGCAGGAAGGAGGTAAATAGCATGCCCAACATTCATGTGATGGATTAAAACATTTTGTAGCTTACACTGAACATATGAACCGGAGCGTTGAAGCCCGGCACGCCGCCCTGTTGAAGTGGACCGTTGTGCTGCAGGATGTAGTGCTGGCCGGCCGGATAAGCAGTCAGGGTGGTCGCCGTAACGGACGTCGGTTGTACCGGATCGTAACTGGTGCCCGGTACAACGGCCGCCGCCAGCGCTGCCGAGGATGCTGCCATCGGGGGGACGGCCGTTGCCACGGCGACCGCACTGCCCGGCGGTGGTGTCGTCCGGAAACCGTTCAGCCCGTTCTTCATCGGCACACCGCCGACCGGCGTGATCGGTAGCCGGTTCATCGGTTTGGCCTTTATTCGTGCCATGATTGGCTTTCCCTAAAAGGTTACCGATAGATAAATCAGACATGCAGCAAAATTTCTACCACCCAGTCTACACAACATACCTGGAATTCCTTCACTTCCTCACGCAGATACCGGAACGCTCGCTGGGCATCCTCGTCCGACTCGAACGTGATGTACCAGGAGTTGTTGTGGGCAAACTCACACGAAATGAAGCGCGGACAGTTTTCTCCCTGGAAAATATTCTGCAGACATAAACAAAAAAAAAAGGAATTATAAGATGAGTGTGCCCCGCTTCTACCTATTGTGCCTCCTCCTGCCCCACCCGGTCAGCAGATACGCACCTTCACCTCCTCGACGGGCGTATTGTCCGGTATTTCACGCAATATCACGATGCACCGCTTGTGGTTCGGGCGCACCTTTAGACCTTCCTCGTCCACCTGCACATTCGGGGACTCGCGCAGCACCTCCGTAATCAGTTTGATGTCCTTGGTAAGCTTCTTCACCTGATTGAAGTTCGCAACGGTCCAGATTGGCACGTACTGATCGTTGTCCATTTGCGTCAGGAGATATGTGTCGTTCGCGAGATTTTCTCTGCAAGATCGAATCAAATGTACAAAGTATAATTAATCTCTATCTCACGGCAAAGTAATCTAATTCTCGTGTATTTCAAACAAGCCTTATCATACACCTTATCTTAGGATTGGTTGAATGATTAGAAAACTCCTAACATCAAATGGTTGCTGAGCAAAGAGAATCCAAAGGTTCCTCAAAATGCTATGCCAATCAAATTTCTCTCTTCAACACTATCCAATCCAACCAAGGAATACGGGAACTGGTAATTTATCTTCTTCCTCATTGCACACACATACCGCGAAAAATAGTAATCAAGCTGTGTTTGCAGCAGCTGCTTCAGCTGCTCTAAAGGCATCCCGTTGTGTTCGGTACTACTACTGCTACTAGTAGGATTGTTGCTATCACTGGTGACGATGATCTGGTTGCTGATGATAGTGTTGTTGCTGCTACTACTGCTGCTACTATTGACCGACGGCGGCGCATTCCCACCCACCTCGGCCCCTCCTCCTCCTGTCGGCAGGGCTGCGGCGGCAGCAGCAGTAGCAGCAGCGCTGCCGCTGTTCGGATGGCTACTGACGAGGGCAGGACTGTTGTTGTAGTTACTGGTACTAGAGACGTCGTTGATAACCGAAGCGCCGCCAGATCCGTCGGCGTAATAGTCCACCACCGGGCTGGTGGCAGCGGCCGAGGAAGATTCGCCCGTCGGTCCACCAGCTCCGTTCAACGCGGAATAGTCTACCGGTGCCGTCGTCGTCGACGTCGAGGACGTGTTGTTGTGCATCGCGCCGGAACCTGGAGACGTTGGCTGCTGCTGCTGCTGCTGTGCTACGATCGTTAGACTGGACATTCCGCTGGTAATGATTGTGCTGGCCGCTGCTGCTGCTGCTACTGCCGTTGCGGCGGCTGCCGTTCCCCCTGTGCCGGGTGCTGGATATATCACTGTTGGTGCGGCGGCGGTAGCGGAGAGTTTTCCTGTATCTCCATTCATCAGCACGTAGCCTGTGGAAGAGCCAGCGAGAAAAAAGGAAAATCCACTATAATGAAAACTAACATTCCGTTTGTGTCCAACGTCGAACGCTATGGAACGTCGAGCTATTGCCATTCCCATGCCGTCCTCACATCGAAGGCAACGGATAACGTAAATTTCATTATCCATACGGTCGCATCTCGATGCAAGATTTGCAGAGAGAAACCTATAAAAATGTGCAGGCAAATGGGAAAAGCAATTCAACACCAGTAGAAGTTCATTTCATTCGTTTCTTTATAGAAAAACGAATCTCCAAAACAAATATATCCTTGAGCAAAAAATAGCACGCCTTATTCGTCTCTTTCCCGATGCTATTTATGAGATAAAACCTTGCATTCATCTAGGAAAATATTTAGCGTACTTTTAAATAAGGTACGTTACCATAACACACAGTAAGCTAGCTCAACACACGCCGAATATCCCCATAACCTTTACGATCCCATAGGCCAAAGATGCATGTACTATAACGTCTTGGCTAATAACAAAATAAACACATCAATCCTTTCATTCTACATCCCCGTCTGCGGCTTAGCATGTTCGCTGTCGTGCATCGTCGAAGGACGACGACGACCACGTGGCGACCTCTTTTATCCGTTTATCCATTCAGCCCCTTCCCTTTCCAAACAGACCAAAACCCACAAAAGTCCAGGTAGTCGAACACTTTCTCACAATCGCTGACGACTATTGGACACATTATTTTTTTCCTTGGACTTGCTTCCGTTTCACACACATGTCGTCAGCTGCATTGCCCTTCCGGCCCCTCCATAGTGTGGGCTGTCCCTGCTAGATTGGTTAAAGCGTCACAGCGAGAAAGAGACTGTATTGGCTAAAGGGCTGCCAGTTGAAAAGTACCGGCAAAAAAATACCCCAAAACATCTACCCCGCCGGGTGTCGCTTTCGAACGGTCCACCCCTTCGACCCGGACGTGGAAGAGCGGCAGGCAGCAGAAAAACGGAAAACTTCTCAACTTCGTCGTTTTCCGCCCGTCGTTCGCTCTGCTCTATCGACAGCCAAAACTCGCAACTCTTTCGCTGGCGCGCGCGAAAGACGTGCACCGAAGAACTTCATAAATTATTCATCCGGCAGCTACTTCCAACACCCTTCACCTCATATCGCTTTCCACATTCAGGCGCGCTTAGGTCGCCTGATGGGATTCAGTATGGAAGAAGTGCGGCCAAATTATAGACTCCGGTAGAAATAAACCAAAAAGACAAAATCAAACCAATGCGTGAAGGAAGTGAGAAGGGTTTGTGGACCGCATTCAATACCTGTGTGCGCCCCGGGAGAGTTCCCCGTCGGTTGAAGCTAAAAAATTAGCCGGACACGAGGAATGGGCCCCACGGCTGGCCAGTGCAGCCCCACAGTGGGACGTGCTCGTTACTGGACAGACGAAATTCTATCCCACCTCCGTCGAATTCATATCACACCGATGTCGCCAGGATTCTTGGGTGAACATTTTCGATTGTGTTGCTTAGAACGGGTTTTAATTGGATTTTGTGTCGATATCTTATAAATCGTGCGTGAATTTCAACTTTGGAGAGTCGACAACACAACTCAGCTCATAGTCTTCCCTCTGGACAAGAGCCTACAACTTAACATTCACATTTAAAAATCACCTTTTAAAGGAAAACAAACCGACTAATAGGTTTTAATCTCTTGTTTCATGTACCTTATTACCAATTTAGGATGGAGTGCATTGCGCTGGGATGTTTTAGTTCAATCGAAGGGCTGCAATCGTACATAGCAAGTACGAAACGGACAGTGCTTAAGCAGGAAGACATTTTTTAACTACTCATAAAACCATCGCGATCCCAACGGGGACCGGGGGTTAAAACACAGCGAACCCCACATTAAAATCCCATTTGGTGTGCGATTTTGTCTTTGTTTCACTTGCATTCGGCCGTCATAACAGGCCGCCTCTCTGAACGGTCTTTATATGTTCACCAAGAAGCTCTGGGGGGGTACGACGTGAACGACCGGATGAATATGTCGTTTGCCTAGACGCTTCTGCGCAAAACTGCATATCAAAACCGCACACACAGACAGACATGCACACGTAAAACGCATAAACGCAAAAACGTCCCAGTGAGATTAGACTATTGCTCCCGCACCGAAAAACCCCCCCGCAGATAGTTGGGCTCGTAGTACTAACTCCCACCGCGAGAAGGGCGAAGGGGACAGGAGCAAGAACAGGGAGATCCCGGGGTCGGTATCGACTCGGACTTCGACTCTGTAGGGCTTGGTCAATTCCTCCATCTGTCATCGATGGCGGACGGAAAATGGGACGAAGCAGGCCGCCTTTTCTTGGCAGGAGGTCATGCAGCTGTGTGACGACAAAAGTGGGAAAAGTATCTTGGCTTGGGCCTCCCTCGTGCGTGTCTTTTCGAGAAACTGAACATGCCACCGCCAACATCTCGGGTAGGTCGTGAAGAAGAACGAAAGAAATCGAGAGAGAGCGAGAGGGAGAAAAAGGGATTTCGCTCGGCAAGAACGGAGGGAAAGAAACAAAAATAGACCGTCGTAGTACGTGGCCGTTCCGGTGCACTCGCGTGGCCCGCGCGTGGAAAAAGGGGAATGGAAGAAAAGGGGGAACCGCGGGCCGCGAGTTCGTAAGTTATTTTCGTTCGCCAATCGGGCAAACTGCGCGAGTTGGTCCGTCCGACCGACGAGATGGTTTTATACGACGACGAGAGCGCCGTCTGTACACTTCTGCTTCGAAATGCTATGACCGGCGGCAGCGGCAACGACGACGACGACGAGGCACAACCGATGACATAACCTAACTTTAGACACCGGCAGTGCCAAACCAAACCCAATGGAAAAGAAAAGGGCACCCCCGTGGAAGTCGACACAAAATGCAACCCCACTCCGCACTCTCTAGTCCCGCTCTAGATCCACCGAGAAAAACACACACATCTGTCCAAGGTGGTCAGGTCAGGTGGATGATCTTCACAGTGGCCAAAGAGCTAGAGAAGAAATATGTTGGACCTTCGTTGGGGATTTGTCATATTGTCCATAAACCTACGATATATTCACAATAAAACAAAATCCGTAAAACACACTTTGTGTCCTTTAAAAAAACTTTCTTATGTTTACTTGTTAGCTGAACCTCTTATTTCCCGTTTTGGATCGTTTTGTTTTAATAGCACTGAAGAACAACTCCGTTTTCGGGCATGGTGTTATGACTAGTAATCGATGCCCGGATTTGGTTTCTCCGGCCACATTCCCACCTCATGTGGTTCGATTCGACAATGTGGATGGCACGAACACCTAAAAGAGGAGGGAGGCGGACTTTCTGAGCTGCAGAATTATTTGCAACATAGTAGTAGGTGGTAAGTCGAAGAATGATTGGAAGGTCTCCTCTGGCCTCCTGCCCGCATAGTGCATAGCGCTATCGTTGGTGGGTCTGAGAGAAAAGCGTTTCCAGTGCTCCACTTTCTCACAGGTCCAAAAGAAGCACACCAACCCCAACCAATTTACCCGCCCGGGTCGCTCCCCCCCTTCTTCCCCGCGACATGCTCAATGTTTCCTTCGAAGATGATTTCCAACGGGAGATGAACGATCGGAGAGCTGGCGATGGTGAGCGATACGTTATTATATTTTATTTTCATTTCCCTCGCGATGATTGAGAGAAAGAAGGAGAGAGGAAAACACACAACTCGCCACACATAATGTTCGCCCGAGTTTTCGCGGCAACTCCCAACACCTACCGGCGTGTCGTTTTTTTTGTTTGTCTTTAACGGTTGTTCAAGCTCTGAACGGGTGTACTCTGTACACGTGTAAGTGCCGGTGCACCGTACAAAAATATCATAAACGACAACCGGTGCTAATGAGACACTCTGATTGCGCACCTTTGCCTCGTCTCGCTTTAACCACGTTTAAGCAGAACAGCAACGGGCACGGTTCCATTTCAAGAGTACCACGGAGACATTCCGATAGTACGATGGATGGCGGGGTGAAGGTACGTGAAGTTCAAGCGTGGTCCACGGGTTTTCCCTTCCTGCTACTATACATTGTCCGTCCGGACACGCAACATCTTATAAGGCACTGTAAAAACTCCTGTCACGCAAACCCCAAGACGACAACACAAGTATCAGGCATCCTCCAAAGCCTTTTTACGCAACCACCACCAACAAGCCCTAGCCATCGGGAATATGAGGCTGTGAAATATCACAAATCGACATAATCGAGGCATGATTCGTCGTCCTACTAATAGGAGGATGTCCCTTAAGCACTGCCGACCTTAGGGAGAGTCTATTAGTCCCGCCAACTACTTACACGATGCCCTCGTCCATCGTGAGCTTTGCGTAACATCATCAATCATCGTGATTTGCCTTCTTTGCTTCATTTACGCCACACCAAGCGAAGCAGTGACAAGTTTCGGAAGGACGATTAGGTTCTGTATATCCTTCCGTAAGCCAAGGTGAATACACCCTTATGGCAAATTCAATTCAATGTTCATCATTCATTTGTTTGACGCACTGAAGACAGAAAAACAAACCCGCAATCAACTGGTACGCAGAGGTTATAAATCGTTTTTGGTAGCAAAACCAACCGCAAAAAACCACAATAGATATTTCATTTTAACGACAGCAATTCGACACGACCTGGCTGATGTGGCCGGGAGGAGGATGCTTGAGGAGTGACCAGGTGAGTTTGCTGGAACTAAACTATTTGCTGAAAGCCAATTTTTCGGCGTGTAACAGGTTTCTCCCTCGGATTGTTCATCAGCCTTGTGCGCTTTCGCCACAGGTTTCGTACGTTTTGGCCTTCTCGAACAACATCGGCCCGCGGAGTCGCTGCCCATCGGAGAAGATTTGCAACACTCGAACGAAGCGTTCTCTCCCTCCCTCGGCACCCGCCGCGATTGTCGAAACTTCACCGAAACAACCTCAAGGGAAGGTGGTTCCCCCAGTGTGAGTGTGTACCGCCCGCGGCAGCAGGCATTAGGTATTCTCACAGGCGCATTATAAAGGCGCATTTGACATTTGGAGCCACCGAAGAAAACCACCTTCAAACGACTTTCCCGGGGAAGTTGGCGAGTTCTGCACTGCCTTTCGGCTCACTCCCCCTTCACGCCCAAACGATCACATGAAGCGTAAGCGTGGAAGATCGGAAATACCAGCAACACACAAGAAAGAAAAAAAAATAGACACGAAAATATTATTCACTTCACTCGTTGGTTGGTTGGCCGCATCGACTTCCCAAATTATGGTGGTGGGAAAAAATGGGAAAAAAAGAACTCAATGCGATCCACAAACAATCGGAGGGTAAAGATTTTAAACCCACCACCCCGATATCGATGTCGACTAGTTCGAACTACGTGCCAGATATTCCCCATGGCTGACACACGGCGAAGAAGATCACACGGCGAACCCATTTGGCCTCCCTCAGCTGCTGAAGTCTCACAACCTTTTGGCTGTGAGGTGAACAGCATCGCCAACGATCTCTCTCGCTTGGTTGTACCTCTTCGAGGTCGAACAAATCAAAGCGGTGGCCCTGCATAGGTTTTTTTTGTGTGCCTCCCTGCACTTTTGCGAATTGCACAGTGACGCCATATAGACTGCATAGGATTTATGCATCCTCCTCTCAGGGACTTTGCTTCTCCCTCCAACCATCCAACGATTTCAACAAAAAAAGAAAAGAAAAAGAACTCCAAAAGTTAGAGGATCTTGATGAAATATTGGGAGCAGCTTTTTAGGAGTAACTCTCGGAGGATTTGGCCGATGTTGTGCTTTCAAATCTGGCCTAAGACCTAACTGTTGTTGAGGTTTCCTCGCCTTTTCCAGCTAGGTCGTCGAGGCTATGGAGGCATCAAATACTTGAAACCTTCTATCAGCTGATTCTCTACTGCGCGGAACGATTTGATTCCCCCTGGATTCTTGGCATATGAAAAGAATTTCTCAGATATGTGAAGATGTTTCCAAAATCAAACCGAACCTTCTTTGAAAACATAAAACCCGGCTAGACCACTATAAGGAAAGACGCCGCACGACTTAACTCTGCTTGGCCTAGTCACAACCACTTGGTTCCCTCACCCGTCCCCGTCTCCTCCAAGGACGCTGCTGCTGGAGCGGTGGATATCGCTTACATCTTTTAACCCCCAACTCCCATCTAGAGACCAAATGCACACACACACACACACATCGTCAACCGAGCTGCGTACCACCTGCGAAAGTGAAAGGAGTACCTTCACAAGTTCATTACATTGTGAGGCAGCAGCAGGGTGAGGCACGGGCAGGACGCTTGCGCCATGAAAAAAAAAGTTTAAAAAAAATAGAAAAACACATTCACTTGAGAAACATGGGCGCAAATACCGTGCTCCACAACATGCGTCACACACATTCTGTCCGTTCCCGCGAGCAGGCCGGAACCTGAGGTATTATTTAACGGTTAACCGCCGCCCTGTGATATGCTGTGGTCGTTTCGTAATACTAAGGGGATGCGATGAGCGATGCTCTTCTGAAAACAAGTCCCGCTCCCGTGATTGAATGAAGGACTTCGCGATGTGCTGTGTGTTGAATACCTGTGGACTATATTTCACGGAGATGATGAGAGAAGTTCATCATCTATCAGGTTATCAATTAGTTCATAATCTCCCACAACACTACTACTAGGTGCTACTACTGTCGCTTTAAACAGAGCTTGACAGAGACGAAGGCCCCGCAATTGGGAACAAAGGCACCTCAAGCACATCTCGGAAGGTATCGCACACGGTGTCGATCGGTGCAGAACAAAAACAAGCTGTAAAAACTGACAGGAAACCAACGTCGAACGACAAGAAACTGCCTGTCGCCTGACACACCACCGCGTCACGGTCTTTTGCGAACGAACAATTTGGGGATTCACGCGCTGACGACGCGCAAAAGCACGGTGGCAACTCTTGGCGTACTCTTTGCTATTGGCCGCAATCTCGTGATATCGCGTGTGTAAATTCCGACGGCACTCTGTGGTGGTGTGCTGCGTCGTGTTGAATTGGAAAAGCGTGGGGTAAGGCGGAGCAAGGGGATTCCTGCTGTCAAATAAGTACCACCAATCATTTCCTACACCTTCTCTGTCGCTCTTTGGCGAAGGGGGTCCCGTCCGTCCTATTCCTCTGACAGCCGATTGGCACCTGATCAGATACCTGCATCCACCTAGTGGTGTTACACACAAGCTGGCACGACCTGCCACCATCTGCGCTGCCATCGCTACCAGTTCCACCCTTGAGGAGGAAAGAATTTTTGGCACAATCCTGCAACGCGCCGTTGTCATCGGGGAGGTCATCGTTCCCCCTGGCAACACGGCGGCGCAAGGGTTTAATATTAGCCAGAGAGCGCGATGGTAAGAAAGAAGCTACTGTGCGTAACGGGTAGTAAATCATGCCGCTGTGTCCACCACCACCAGGGAGAGGAAGGGTGAGTGCAGAGGTTGGTTCGGTTGTGTTCTGACGCCACGAAAGAATTTGTCACATCCATCCCGAGCTCAGCTGCAGGCTCTCTCGTACGTGTGTGGTGGCGTTACTCATTCCGGCAAGCATTATGAGATAAATTAATATCCGTACCTCCGCTAAGCAATGGCCTTACGAATGACCACCCAGTGTGTGCGAATGGCGCTGAAGAGCACAGATAAACGTAATCCTAACGGGATAAGGTAAGCAAGCATTGGTTGATTGGCAGAGAAGAAAATTGTCTTCCTCCACCATGTTTCCCTCGAGAGACATTCATGTAACTTCTTAAAATGTGTGGTGTATGACATTCTTAGACATGGGAAAATACCTCATGTAAATGGTTGTCAAATTGCTGTAACAGACATTCTCAGAAAACGGGGACTTGTGGATAAAATTACCATTAGACGAAAGCAATTCAGCAACATTTTGTAGTACGCCACACAACGCAACATGGACATAGGAGATAAAAACGACATCACAACACACCTTTCACGCAGTCTTACCCACACCTATGCACGGCACCACCTTGTTAAAAGCCACCTGTGCATGTTTGCACAAAGTAAACCTTTCTTCCCGAACTGGTGAGACAACTATGTTTTAAACGCCAAACATAGCCCCTGGTCAATGCTCCGTTCTCCCTTCTTTCACCAAATCGACATGGCGTGCCGTGGTGTCAGGCGCAAAGTAGGTGCTAATAAAGCGCACTAAACAACAATCGATGTAAGTACAGCGGAGAACAAACACCGAACTAAAGGAGAAAGAGGAAATGGATAAGCAAATAATGTTTGAACCCATGGAGCAGAACTCCAGTTGTTTGTCCACTCTTACGAAGGTGTTCTCGAAGACATCAGGAGACAAAGAAATTCGTAAAAAATAAAACAAAAGTTTTTAAATCAACAGTAATGCTGTAAGAAATTTCCGATCATCCATTTCCGGAGTAAGTAATGAGGCTCTTAGGATTCTTATGTTGAAAATCATTATTTGACCATCTTGCAAAAGGCCATTCTCTGATCGCTTGCCAGTATTTAACCTTTTTACGTATGAAATTGTGCAATAAAACCTGAAAACCTTGCACAATATTGCACCACCTTGACACACCCCACCGGTTACAATGTAAGACGAAACCAGCAAACGTGCACCGGTGCACAGTAAATCGATTGCCTTCAAACGGCGGTTGATTTTTAACGATGGAAAACAGCCGCCACTGGGGGAAACACTGCTTCCTCTTTCGTGAGTCTATCTGCATTCTGGAAGCATCGACAAGACCATCGATGAAGCAAGAGGGCCACGAGGGAGCGAAAGAGGAGACAACGTCTACATCCGACTCCTCCTTGCTTCCTTTGTGCTTACGTGATTGCGATTGTTCTCACCCAAGTGCTCCTTCCACGGTTGCATTCTAAACAACATTCCAGCTGGTGCCGCGGTTTATTATTAGAAATGAATTTAATATTCATTTGCGCTCAACGTAGACCCGCCTGTGCAAAGGAAACGGGGGTACTAGGCTGATGCCAGTATTTGCCTGTCCGGGCATGAACCAAGAAGTAGAACACTTTTACTTGTCCGTTGATTCCCCCCAGGTGTCGGCGTCAAAGGGCAGTTTCACTCGATTGGTTTGCCTTCCCTTCGCGGGGGCGCGTTAGTAAACAGTCTCAATCAAATCGAACGATTCTTACCTCACAGAAGACAGTGCGCTTTCGAGCGCAACCTGTCCTGCGCTTTACATTGCATTTGGGAAAATTAGTTTTTATATACGAAAACGTCGTGCATTTAACATTAGAGAACCCAAGGGATCCTCGAACTCTGTATCTGAGTTCAGCTGGAGGCTACTTGTACTTACATAAAAGAGCGGATTTTGTTTTCACTACATTAAACTGAGGTCAAGTATCTCTTCCTATCGGTGGTGTGTCTTTTAAAAATCTTTATTTTCTATTCCTTTACACCTTTACACCAGCCATCAAATCAACGCCACACACAGCGTGAACAAGAAACCTTGGGGCACGGTCTGTTCTCTTCGATGGCAGCTGCTAATTAGCGACGCGTTGGGAAAGCTTTTACACGCTCGACATCCGCCGATACACGAAGCTGCTCTCCGTTGCTGCCAGGAATGAAGTTTTGCCGATGTGTGAAGTTGTGAAGATCGACGTTTACTTTCCGAACCGTGCAAACGTGCTGTGGCGCTTTGGAGTAAACGTGCCAGAGCCATGGCCAAGGAATAGCTGATAACCGGTATCACCAGCATCTAGAGAAATTGTTACATCGATTCAATCGCCTCTTGTACGAGCTGCTCTGAACTTTTTTCTCCATATTTTATTCTAGAACAAAGTTAATAGAAGATTTACTTCCCTTCGCCACAATGATTCCACAACTTTTGAGAGTTACTTTCTGACTGACAAACCGCAGCTATGACGTAGGTTAACTTCCTTCCTTCTCCCCCCGGGGGTTATCCTCTTGCTTTGGTTCCGCAGCAGAACAATGGCATGGTGCGAGAAAATGCTCGAACGAAACACACCAAAGTCAAACGGGCAAAAACGCGATCCGCAAAGTCAAAGTCGAGACCTACAACGTGAGGTCTTTCCTTCATTATCACCTTCCTTCCTTGTTGTCCCGCCGCGCGATCCCCAAGCGGTCGGCTTAGACTGCGGTGTACTGGGGCTGGGAATTGGCAAATTCGCGAAAAATTAGGCAACCAAAACGGACCCCCAAACCAGCAACCTTCCGCGACCTCTTTCCCTGGGACCAGTCAGTCAAAGCCCCCTTGTGGTGTAGAGTAAATGGAAGCAACTGCGAACCTCTTTGCCGTCCATCAGAAACCACCTCGCGATCGAACTGCTGGAAGAAATTGAACGGAAACAAACTGAAGGTGTCCGTGTGTGTGTGTGTGTGTGTGTGTGTGTGTGCGTTTACTAGTCTGCACTTTATGTTTGCCGAAGGAGGGAGGCTTACAAGCGCTGCCCTGCACGAAACCAACCATCAACCACGCCATTTTGAACGGGTTGTTCACGCAGCGGTTCGTCAGCATGAAAACGCAATAAACGAAAAACTCTCCGGACTAGAAGAGAAGAGTAGAAGAATCAAAATTTAAACAGCAGCCAAGGTTTTCGAGCAAAACAAAACGACGCAACAACAGCCGTTATTGAGTTTCACTTTAAATGCAATAATTTTAAATGCACTTTGAGAAACTATTTTCAGTCAATAGATTATTCTGTTTATAGCACAGAAAAAGTCTGTTACCTAAATATTGCTTCGAGCTGTAATGTGGTTCAAGAGTCAAACTGATACGAAATTGAACAGTTCAATTCTCTTATGGCAACTCACATCTGTCAACTGACCGGCGCGTTGCTAGCCTTGCCGCTGCTCATCAATCCATAATAACGCTTGCATAAAGGCGAAGGGCGGAAGTTGCCGATCTTGATTAAGAACGGAACGGAACGGAACGGAACAAACAAACACGGCAGTGACGACAAAACTTATCACCATCGACTGCACGTTGAAAGCCGCCCTTTGCTGCTTTGATTACTATTTACAAACGGAGCCCAAGGAATCCGGTTTGCTGTAGCAACAGGCAGCAACCCAAGGAGTTGGGTTTGATTTACAAATACACTTGACTTTCTTTGCCACAATAGTGAGATATCTAGTAGTGTACGGCCGGCGAATGACGAATGAGTAATATCATTGTTTCATTAGTTTCCAGCCTATTCCATCACACATCATCATATAGTCTACTCGAGGAACTATTCCACGCTCCCATCAACTCACGCTTTTCCGGCCCTCTGAAATTGGTTTCAACGGCTGCCTCATTTGTGCAGTAGTGCAACGTGGATGCATCCGTATTGCGCACGTGAAACAAACAGATATTCCTCTCTCACTTGGTGCGCTCTGAATCACCGCTGCACGAATGGCTGCTGCAGTGCTGATGATGCAATTTTCCTACTCGGTCCCACAAAGTTACGTTTGATAAAAAGTATTGGTAAGACCATCGAAGTTTCCGTTTTCCAGTAGCCTTAAACAAGATACGCTCCTTCAAGTCAAGTGGCTCCGACACACAGGCGCAAATGATTATGACATTTTCTTATCGCCACCGATTTTCTTATCAGACACGCCACAACAAGGCCTGGAGAAAGAGAGAGAGAAGGGGGTTTCCCTCTTCACTTCAAGGTTTCTTCGGTCGGGGGGGGGAGGGGGTGGGGGGGGGAGGAAGGGCTGATCTTCTCCGCCTTTTTCGTCGCCGAAGGAATGTCCCGGAGTTTGACCCGAAAGCTTAAATCCATCAAGATATGTCACGTTATCAGCTAACGAGGGTGTAGAAAGACAACGATAGCACAAATCAACAAGCGCCTGTTGCTGATTGTGCGATGGAACGTTCTATCACGATGCCACACGTCCAATAGTTGAGAGTTTTCACCCTGCAGCCCAATGCCAAGATTCGCCTGTCCTTCCGGATCTATTGTTTGCTGTTCAACAGCACGCACGCACGGATTGTTTTATCACGCTCTAATGTTATTTTCCTGTGGTTTCTTTTTATGTGTGTGCTGCATCGTTGCACAGTTCCTGGGAAGAGTTCTCCCAAAAGAAACCGTAGATCCAGAAGCGAAACTCAAGGGCACCAGCTGCAAACGGACGTCCTTTCCCAGGCGGCAAACGAGATAACGCCCAGTCGGGGCATCGGGAATAATCGGGAAATTTCCATCAAACCCTATCGCATCCAGGCATTAACGGTTTTCTCTTGTGTTTGCGCCTGCCTGCGATTATGTCAGTGGTTTTCCATGACATCTTGGGAGACGTCGGCGGGATGGTGTGTTTATGCGCGACAATTACGAGACGGGCGTGATAACGGGAACCGTCGTCCTCAACCACAGACTTTCTTCCTGTTTTCGTCGCTGGAAGGCCACCTAAAACAATCGCGGCTACATCTCCGCCAGACGCCGGGGACGATAAAGATAATAGTAGTTTGGTGTAGAAGTTCGCTGCCGGAACATGCCGCCGCCGCAGGGACGACGAGGGGCGAGACCGTTGGACGTGTATCTTATCACGAGGATGTTTTTTCTTCGGTAGAAAACATGATGTTGAAAACATGCAAATACTCTCAGAGTGATGAGTGCGGCCAATTGCTTACCGTACATCGAAATGAATGAGAGCATGGCATATGTCAATACACAATTCATAACTACACACAATGAAAGTCACGCAGCCTTTCGCTTGATTGCAACAGTTAATGTAGCATTTTGAAGATAAGCTTTTGTTTTTTAAGCATAAAATTCTTCTGGTATCAATCTACGGTTTTGACATTGTACCACTGCCGTTAGATTTGCCTGCAACCACTAAAACAGTTGTGGGCGCATGTTGGAATGCAACCTTTTAGGTTCTTTTAGACGAATATTTAATTTAAGACTGCTTTAGGTGCCTCTTTGGTAGATAAGTCCCATTCGCTTCTGCCCCTTAAAGCGCGTCTATACGAAACTGTTTATTTTATGGGCCCTAAATAAATGCGCCGGTACTGCATGGGACGATGCAGTTTGCATTTAAAACACTGGTAGGGACAGTGTCCCTCGACGAAGTGGAACATCGCCTCCGGAATGGTGACACTTCGAAATAAGTGAGAAAAAGTAGCAACCATTGTGTCTGAATCTTGATTTTCTGTTTTCGAAAGGCGCTTTCTTGACAATTTTCTCCCGTGGAAACACGTCGAAGGAAATGTTTTATGACCGGCCGCCAACCAACTAGACTTCCACCCCGCCAGCCCCTTGGACATCGCAGTTCTCTCCCCCAAAAAGCACGATGACATAATCTTCTTAAACTAAAAGCAGACCGCCAGGCCCCGGCCTTTCCCCGCACTCTGTTCATCCCGCTTCTTACCGGTTTCCATATTTTGGCGATTTCCCTTAGCTCCTTCCGCTAAGGCTTTTCTGTCTCTTTCTCTCCCTCTCTCTCTCTCTCGCTTCTTCTCCCACTAATCGTCTGCCTCCTTCCACCCTCCTCTCTCTACGACAGGAGGCGCGGCCGTCGTTGTTTTGGGGCCGCCTTGTACCAAAAGGGAATAACGGGGTCGTGTTTCCTTCGCTTTTCTTTCGCTCGCACTTGCTCACTACTCACTCCTCACTGGCGCGCCGCTCACCTGTTCTCACTGGGTTGCTGGCCGAGTTTGATGTCCTAGAGCGAGCCGCGGTGTAATGGTGGCGGTGTATCTTCGCTATAGCTTCTTTCAGAAGGCTTCGCCGCAGCGGGGGGGGTGTGGGTAGATATATATTTTTCGCGAACGATTTGATCGTCGACTAGCGCACGGCGGGGCCGGCTCTTCTTCGAGCGCAAGTATTGCCTTTGCACTCACACACAAACCAACAGTTAAGAATTAACGAAAGTAACGAAATCGCCTCGGGCCAAGTTGGCGATCAATGTGTGTGTGTGTATAGTAGTTGGCTGACTGTGAAACTCTGCTAGTGGTGAACGCAGCAGCAATCAAGGATCTAGGTGGTCGGGTGGGGGAAGGAACGCACCACACACCACACCGTTGCACAGCACACCACCTTCTGCACACGCATACGACAGGGGGTCAGTTCTAGAGACGTCGTCGAGGCGGCGGCGCTCTTCTGGTGGCTCCTTTTCTTCCGCACATGCCAACCAAACGCTCGGAAAGGACGTACCGGAAGCAAATGCTTTCACAACAGACACACACGCGCACTCACACACCACCCACCAACACCGGCTGACTGGTCGGACGCGGTCTGCCGTTCGCCAGGGGGTTGTTGTTTTCGGTGCCGGAAATGTGCTGGAGCCCTTCTTGCTCGGTCCTCCTGCTCTCTTCTGCAGCACAGTAGGTCCCAACAACCAACACCAATGCCACCAGCCGAGGAACTGCTGATTGGCACTGTGGCCAACTCTACACTGTTGCGCAGGTCACCACCAACTCAAAACCACCGTGCTTCGTCGCCGTTGCCGTGCATCCACAGAAGCACGCAAACGTTCACTCTCGCACTTCTATCGACGGACGGATCCTCCGCTATACTTTCACTATTTCAAGTAAAATACAAAACGATATTGGAGAAAGAAAAAAACTATTCGCATACTCGCGGACGCACTCACTGAGCGAAGGGCAGCACTATTGAACAAGTTGATTATTGATTCGCTATGTGGGAACACGAAAATCGTTTTAGATCAGAAAACTGGAAAGGAAAAACATAGCACAGCTTTTAGTGAAACGCACGGTAACGCGACAACGGTGGGGAGAAAGGGGGAGAGGAGCGAGGTGGCAAGTCTTCATCATGCACTTTGCACTGCTGCACAGCACACCGTCACGCCTCACTTCTCCTTCTCACGCACATTCCCTTTCTTACTCCATCGCACTAGATATGCGCGTATATGCACCCCCCTTTGGTGCTTCCTTCACAAATACACACATACACACACGCGCGCGCGCGCGCGCGATCAGAGGCTGCACTTTTACACTTCCACTGAGATCGTGTGATGATGCACTTGCGGCGGGAGAAATGTCAAAATGACACTTTATTATCACCGCCGATTGCAACCCCACCACTACACACTGCACTCCCTAGAGACGACGGCCGGCTGCGGTTCTGATAGTGTGTGAATTTGTGTTCGTCGTTCCGGAAGGGTTGTGCGAGAACTTTGCGGAAAATCCCAGCAGGCTTGCAAAGTTTTCATCTTCTTGAGGCAGCCGAAGGAACGCATTTTCTTCCAGGTTGTGCAGGTTCGATCACACAACAAATATTTGGTTCCAAACGTAGCACAGAGGTTGAGATTTTATTCCAAAACTGTCAGTCACGGAATCCGTACGAACGTGGTGTGTTGTCCGTGTCGGCACCAGCCGCACAATAGTGTTGCGTAAAAGTATGGCACCATCAATCATCCCATATGTGTTTCCCTAATCGTAAATGCTTCAACACCCCTATCGCGCTGGGTGCAATCACTCCACACACACACAAAAACCATTCATTCATACAAGTGCCGACCGACCATCGCAGCTCGGCGGTTCCTGGAGAGATCAAGTCAACGTTGACCGCGCCACGAAGGGAGGGACACGATTAATCAACCAAAAATGTGTATAAAAATCAACCAAACTGCTCGCTTCCCGCATACATACGCAGGGAGAATGCACGAACGCCTATTAAAGGCATTCACACACTCGCCGACGACGTGCCCCCCTTCATCCCCTGCCCCCCACAACCAGATCACCAGTGATTTTCTTCCAAACTCACCAGTGTGTCCCGACGTACTGCGAATTTTTATCTTTTCCTAACCTAACAACCAGCGACAAAGATTATTTGCAACATTCGCCAGCAGTCGAGTCAGCCAGCATAACCACCCCGAAAGCTCCACACACCACCGTACATACTTCTTTTTTTTTTTTTAAACCAGCGGCGTGGCGATGATAGTGGTAGTACATTCACTACTCACATGCGCGCTCTCGCTTTATCGCACATCGCCGCCCGAAGCAGAGCAGTAACGCCAGTGCCGCCGCCGCCGTCGCCGTCGTCATAAACGCCCAACACCCGGACTCGACACAGCCGGCGACGGCGGCGGTGGCGGCGGAAGGCTCGCACAGCAGAAAAATAGGCAGCGTAAAATGGGGAGAAAGAAAAAAAAACCTTCCAACTCGGGCGAAGGGTTCGCGGACCGTCGCGAGCCAAAATGGCCGAAAAGCGGATGAAGTCTACTACCGTACGGTCGCGCGCTGCGGAGCGATGAGCGAATGCGCCGATGGAAGAATCACATTGTGAAGAAAAAAATGTTGTGAACAAATTAAGCTGCGAGAAACACAGTCGCGGCTCCGAACACGAAGAGAATATGAGACCGCCATCCTCCTCCTCCTCCTCTTCCAACCGACTTACAGAAAGGAGGACATAACCAAGTGACCGACACACAAGTGAGCTGATGATGATGGTGTGGCGGTGCGTTCCACACTGCTATCGAGGGGGGTCAGAAGCAACAACAACAACAAGAAAGCACAGAAAGCAGAAGAACAAAAAGCGCTCGTTCGCAATCATCATCCACACCGCGATATCGTCGACGTCGACGGCAAACGAGTTTTCGGCTGAAACTGATCGCGCTGCGCTGTCTCGTTCTCGTCATGCCCTCACCGAGCCTCAACGGGATGAAAATAGTTTACGACCGCGTATATTCGCTTCTCGCCAACTCGGCTCACTATCTCATCTTATGTCGGAAAGAGAGACGAACTCGCCCGCACCCCGACCGTGTACGACCGTGTAACCACCATTCGGTTGTCTTTTGCGTTCACGTACACTGCAGCAACGAAAAAAAGTCCTCTGGAAAAAGGTTTCGTTCCTCCGATCTTCTTCAATTGCGACAAATCTCTAGACCTCTTTTCTTCACACGGCAGCAGAGCACCACAGGCCAGTGAAATTACTGTACTTGTCTCAACGCTTACTGGGTCGGTATTTCCAAGCATAATTGTCACAGCTCACTTCGGAACATTCGACTGGCACGTCCCGTCGTCCGCTGATACGCTTTATATTTACCAAGGTTGTGGACGGCACACGGAGTTTGACGTTTCGGTTCGGAATTGTGACAGTTCGCTTGCGGGGGACGAAGATTTTTGGAGAGCAACGAGCAGAATTCCTATTCCACATGAAACTCTACTTTTTGTAGTATTTCCCATTCGATTGTTTTCCAAACTGCACAACATGCAAGTCTCTTTCTTCTTTTCTCCCTGCAGCAGGCGATGCTGAACCCCGGACTGACACCTTCCGTTCCAGATACGTAGAATCACGTATGTAGGGTTCAACATTGACGTTTCAGGTGCAAACGACTTCCCGTGTGCTAACTTGCAGGAACCAATATTTTTGTCTTCATTAGCTACAATTCTACCTCACGTAACAATTGCCTCTTTGCAGCACTATTAGAACCCGCAATTCGTCCTAACACTACACAACCCCCTAGTTCCCCCTTTTTTCCATCGTTCACTGATACAAAATATGGACACGGGGAATCTTTTAATGAATTTGATAGACCGAGCCAGACCGTGCCAGCCATACACATGACGGCTACTTTGCAAGTGCAGTTTGTTCGAGGCAAAGTTTCTTTCCCCTCGGCATTTCGGCCAGCGTAAGCTCATCCTCACATAACAGACGAACGACACACAAAATCATCATATGCCAGCGACTCACGTTTTCCCATTTACCAACCCCGACTGTCCTCTGCGTTCGCACTAAACTCGGTCTCGGAGCCGTTCTCGGTCCAAAATGGCCGCGATGAAAAGCAATGCGCTTTTTTGCTACTACTCACTCATCCGTCTGTACGGGACCCGCGGCACAGAGTGAGTGAGAGAGAACGAACCAGCACACACACGCGCACACACACCCGTCGTTTCGCTGCTGCTGCTGCTGCTTACGGCTGCTGCTGCTGCAAGAAACGTTTGCAAACGACTGACAGCCTATTGGCTGAAGAGATTTCCGACCAGCAATACCAACAGGTTCGGTCCGTTCCTAGCGAGAGAATGCTACACTCAGTTCCGACAAATAATCGCAGAACTGCGTGTGGTTTCACTAACGAAATTCAAATTTTCTAAACAGAAAAAACCGACGCAAGCAGGGGGGCAAGGACGTATCGGGAGAATTAGATCACAGTGTTTGCTTGGACAAATGTTTCATTGTCTTTTAACACTGGTCAATTTCAGGAAACCCCATTTCTTATACACCTTTACCCGCAGTTCCGAGTGGTGCAAATCGCTCGGAACAACTGACAGCCTCACTGTGTGCTGTGTGTCTCATGAAAGAGAATTGCCAAACGCAATGTGTTCGTGTTCGTTACTGAAGGGATGAACGCGTGTGTCGTTAATTTGAAACTGTGTTGCGTTGAAACCGTTGAAAGCTAATTTCAAATGTACAGGAAATAATTGATTTTACTCACCTTCCGATGCTCCATTCGGTCCGGCAAATGATTTAACGTCCAGCTCGCTCATTGGTTGAAGTATATTGTGCATCTTTGCTAAGCTTTGGCTTGTCACACGGAACACACTGGGACTTCCGCCAGAAGAGTGTTGCTGAATAGGAACGATGCTAGTATTTGATGCGTTTGCTCCACCGTTCCCTTCACTTTCGTCGCACCCCACAACACTCAAGCTTGCCCCGATGGCTTCCATCACATCGATTAGCTCATTACCACTTGCACTGGCGGGGCCAGATAAGCTGCTTCCACTGCTCAGGATGGCACCGGCGCGGCTCACGGAACAGCTGGGAGCTTCGCTCGAGTTGCTGATAATCACGCAGGCCCCATGAGCAAAATTCACCTCCGGCTTTTCAGCTGCAAGCTGAGAGTTGCCACCGGTACGTTTACTGATACTGCCCCCGCTAGTACCACCACCGGTCGGCGTAGTGGTGAGCGATATCACATTATTGGTTTCCACTGTTGTTGTTGTTGATGATGCTGCCGTTGTAGCGCCTGCATCCCCATAGTGATGCAGCTGCCCGGCCGATGGTGGTAATGCAGCAAACTCCACGGGTGTGAGAAAAGGGACGGTGGCGACGGCGCTAGTCTTGCCGTAGTCCAGCAGCTCCTCGAAACATCCGACCGTTTGTACCGTGTTTGAACCGACAGACGCAGCGGTGGGTGCTGTGAGGTTCGTCGCGGCAGTAAGTGCAGCCTGCGGCTGGGAGACCAAGGGTGCCGCAATCGGTGTCACCTCGTACGTAATGCAGCTCACGGGGGTTGGGGTAAGCTGAAGAGAAATAACACATTATAAAATTACATTTCAATACTAAAACGCAAAAAATAAAATCGCAGGTACTCCTACAAACATTCATCAAACGAATCCTCTAGAGAGCGATTTCGATTCGCGAGAAACGCACCACCATATGCCAAAAGGAATCGCACTCATTTTCTCTCCCAGTACTGTAGGTGGTTTCTCTTCTCTTCGTTTCCGGCAATCCTCGGAAGCACGGAAAATCGCTACAGACGTCAAGGACTCGGTAATTGGCGAGTCAATCTCGCGAGCCAGCGCAACCAGCGGTGGAAAAGGAAGTAACATAAAACTAACCCTGCACAGCTGGTAGTCTTCTGCGAGCAGATGACGAACGCTTCACCCGCGGACAAAACGGTACACGGGAGACCTTCCTTTGCCGGGAGGAACAAAGGAATCAATCGACGCACAAACCTGTTGATTAATCGATTCGATCAGTCTGGAGTGCGCAAATTCGTCCTCATCGTGTTGACAGGCGGATTCCGGTACCGCGGTCAGGACTCCCGGACTGCCATGAATCCCAGCGAATCGGGATGTTCAACAAGTTATAAATCCAAAGCAACTTCATAAATGTGGAAAATAAAAATCCACCCTTCCTCTTTTTATAATTTAAAAATTAATTATCTTCATCATGGGATGGCGATAGTGGTCAAAGACCCAACGTTTCGTTTTGTGTCGACTTTTTCCCTTGCTGTCGTGAAAAGCACGCACCATAATTTGTCATTTTTGGTGTTCAACTGTTTCTGGGATGTTTTCCAGCTGGGGGGTAAAACAGAGAAGGTTCCGTGAAAAGTAAACAATTTCTCCAGTAGCTCGTTTTGCGCGATAAACGAGCTGGTTTTCCCTGCAGGCTGCACAAGCACTGGCCTTCCTGGTATCCGTATTGCACAGAGAATTCTGAAAGAAAACACACTCCTCGAGTGCCCTGAAGGCGGGGGAGGCTTAAGTGGAAGCCAAACAATATCGTGCCACTTCCGACAAACTCCCTTCAATCAATTAATTGTCAGCCCTTCCGGGCTTTACTGCTACCCAAACCGGGGAACGAAAATCCGTAGTCCGCAAAGGACCCGAGGAGAGTGTCTAGGATCATATTTCGGGTTTTCCCGAAAGAGCACCGAAATAGAATCTCGTGTCCTTGCGGCCACGTGTCGAACTCGCAGTTCCCAATCGCTCAAAGGGAAAGCTGCCATATGGAGCGTGCGAGCGAATTACCTTTTGGATGATGTAGCACCGGGGGTTGTAGGACGTACAGAGGTACGTTCCGTTGGCATCGAGACAGAGCGGCAGTGGATCGACGATCGGGGTGGCCGTCTGGAGGAGCTGAACCGGCACGGTGGTTTGCTGGTGTGCCACGAGTGCCTGTTGATGCTGTTGTTGCTGTTGTTGCTGCTGCTGCTGATGTGCCGGGTAGTGTGTCGTCGAGTGTGTTGTAGCCGCTTGCACTTGCCCGGGGGCCGAATGGTGCACGAGTGCCTGTTGTTGCTGCTGCTGATGCTGCTGCTGTTGATGGTGATGGTGGTGATGATGCAGATGGTAATGATGGGTGTTCGTGAGAAGCTGATGTGATTGCTGCTGCTGCTGCTGCTGCTGCTGTTGAGCAGTTTGTCGATGCTGGTGATGGCGTGACTGAGAAGGGCCCGGATGAAGCTGGGAGACGTGTTGCTGCTGCTGATGCTGCTGCTGCGGCGTGTGATGGTGATGATGATGGTGATGGTGATGCCCGATCGACGCCAGGCTGGCGCCAACAGCCGTTATCGTCGGCGCGTGACTCACTGGACCTGCGAACTGTACTCCGCCGCTGCCGTATGCCGTGCCGGATGTTAGGGTAAACGTGCTGGTGCTGGTGCCACTGCTAGTTCCACTGCTGCTTCCGTTGCCTCCGCTCACCGGCGATACGATTCGATACCTTCTTAGCGGCATTGCCGTGGAGAGGAAGGTGGTAGGGTGGGGGAGGGGGACCACGTTTGAACTGATTACTCTCTCGCACAGCACGGGCCGTAGTGTTTTCCCGCGGCTTGCAACCGAATCGCACCGCTAGCCGTTGATAGACATCTGCGACCATATGGATCATCAATCACACTCCACATTGCTCCTCTCCTGGCGCGAGTGTTATTGAGCGCATCCAGTTTATCTTTCCATTACAATCCGCTCGGTTACCTCGGTTGGTTTGTTGTTTTTCTCCGGTACGGTTGAGGAAAGTTTTTTTGTTTTGTTTTCAAGTAACACGTGTTTTACGAATTAACTGAATCATTCTAGAGACACTGGCACTGTGAGTTGTGGCTAGAGTTTCTCGGAAAGATCACCACGATCTCCGTCTTCTACGTCGTTTCTTCCCCTAGAGACACTTCGCAACTAACAAACTGCACTGCTCGGTTTCGGATTCAAATGCGGAGCCTGTGACTCCTGGGCTGGTCGAATCGTTACGAGGCGAATAAATGCATGAGCTGGCCGTTTCAAAAGAAGAATGACAAAGCGCACTGGATGGGTAACGTGTCGATTTCGAGAAGACGCATTTGCAATGCTGAGTGACGGATTTTTGACGGACCTGAAGAGCTTAAGACAGCAGGTGGTACGCGACGGACGGGGACGGTCTCCCGATTGCAAGTCAAATTGAGAAACGGAATGAAACATACGGCGTGGAGATAATCTTCAGTGGAGTGTGTATAAAGAGCTGACTGTGCAAGGCGACTCCTATGTCCCTCCCATCACACGTTAGAGGTTGATCTTCATGGAGTCTACCACCATGCGCCTCCATCAAGTCACATGTGCGTGGGGGAAAAAAAACGTTATGAACAAAACGAAAGTTTAACTTTTGAGGATTTCCTTTCAGTGAATGATACAACAACCGAAGCATAATATTCGCCCACGCACCGCACTGAACGTTTTTTACGATGCGTGACCCCGTCGTCAGTGAATCAATATCGATTCCGTAGAAAATCGCCGCAACGATTTCACCCGCAACGGGAGAAACGCACGAAAGTGTGCAAAAACCCAAACAAGTAACAAATGTGCCGATAGAAAAGTTTAACCCGGTGGGTGGGGGGACGATGGGGGACGCCTGGGGAGCAGGCGAGAAAGTGCGCATCCGATAATCTAACGCGACATGTGAGCGGAAGCGAGACGCATTGCATCAAAAGGTCCACCTACGCTTCTCACCAGCATCTCACCAGCGCGTGAGAAGGAAAGCATTGGTCACACACACACACACACACACGCGCACCGGGTGAAGCAGAAGCAGCGAGCGGGGATGAATCTCTCCAGTTTTTGCTTCACGGACGCAGGGTAGGGCGACAAGATGGGATGAGGATGAGACTATTATTGGGGCATATCCTGCAACAAAAGGGGGGGGGGGGGGGGCGGTTGCCCTCATCTTCACCCGCGTACACGCACTTGGTACATAGCGTATCACACTCAAGTTCGTTCGATATAATAGTCCTACGCGCAATTTTTTTTTTTTTTTTACTGCGAGCTGTCAATTGATGATGTTTTCATTTATCGTTTTTCGTTGCGCGTTTGCACCCGTCAATAGGTTAATAGGTGGCGATTCTGGAGCCGAGGCTTGGGGAAGATGCGCATCTCGAGAAGTCGGTGAGAAATATGCAACGCACGGGATTGCGTTCCCGTATGGAACGAACCAATACTCCCACGGCGCCGCGAGAGGTCAAACGGCGCAAAACGTACATACTGTCCCAAACAAAGAGCACGGAATGCAAAAAGGGCAACTGCTCCACGCTAAGCAAACCGGTCGACCTACTCACGCCCACGCCCCACGCAGACACACACAGCCGCAAGCTTTCTCACTCTTTCCCCGCCTGCTTCGATCCTACCGCACACTTGCCGGCGGCTGCAAATCGGTGCATCGGTCGGCGCTGCGATGCATCCCCAATTCTCCGAGTGCAATGGAACCAGCTGTGCACGACACTGCCCCCCCCCCCCCCTTCCCCACCCACTTCCGTCCACCAAATGCACCAACCCTCTTCGAAGGCCGTTGCTCGCCGTTTTCAATACCAACTTCACTACCATACGGTACGGAAAAAGGTCCCTTGCCCCGTCCACCAACCGCGCGCTGGTCGGCGGGTGAAGGCGTACGGCCGGACCAAGGATGTTGGAAGGGAAAGCATCCGAGTTTTCGCACCGATATGCGCCACTGGACGATTGGAAAGAAACCTTTGTTTTGTCGTTTTTCGGGCACCCGCTTCTGCGGCTTCTCACGCACGCCAATCGAACGATATTTACACTTTCACCTTTTTCTTTTGTGTCTGTGTACCACGCACGGCTGCGAGACGAAATCCTCCGAAATCCCGTGGACGTTCGCGGGACGATCCAGCTGTTGTCGAGCGGCGGCGACGGCGGCGGCTCGACGAAGCGCGACTGCAAAGAGCGCGTCCTGCAGCGTCCGAGATGGCGAACAAACTGACACTGCTGGGGCCGCGCGCGTACTGCAACCCTCGCCGAGTGCGAATACGCTCGAGATTTTCGCGTCTGCGTCTGCGAGATCTCGCGTGTTCAGCAGTCATCTTCATCGTTCCACGGTTCACCACGACAACCGGGGGATTCGTCGTTTGACAATACGCATTCTCTTTCACAACAATTCCAAAGGGTGCTTGGATACTGCAAAAGTACGGTTGTTTTAATATAGTAAAGTAAACTGAGTTGTGGAGTATTATCTTTATTGTCTAAAGTTGATATTCCAACAGCGACATCCACGTTAGAATTGGCTTCCTGACAAGGTTCTCCATATACTTTTACAACGTAGTAGTTGAAAAGTGTGAACCAAGCAGTAGTTCCTGAAATTGCCGCCAGATGCCGCTAGGCATCGATGTCACGCCCAACATGTCGATCCCACGTGTGGTCAACCCCAAAGTGGTCTTAAAACTATTGCCTCGTCGGCCCGGTTCGCGAATCGGTTAACAGACGGGAATCGGGGATATATCGTTTTACAGCGGTGGATCGATAATCAACCATTTTTTGCCGATTTTAGTTTTTTTACATAAAGGACCGTTTGAAATCAGATAATCCTGGCTGATTATTTAAAAACAATGTGACTGTTTTCTGCTTCTTATTATAGTAACTGTTTTCTTATATACAATAGTACTTTGTTTGTTGGCAAAACCCCATATATTGGGAATGAAGATTGTAATCACGGTGAGGTGGTCTAGCAGGTGGTTGTAGCAGCAGGTTGAAAGTCTGCATTTTTTGTACTTCTGTACAAAAGCCGTCATCAAATATCGCAAAATTAACCAAGGTCTGCCTGCCATCAGGGGCATGCTGTAAATTGAAAGAAAAACAACACTGCCATATTGCTCATCATTAGCTCCTGTTGATCGATTTTATTACCGTTAATATGATGCTGTGTGCAAGCATTGAATTTGATCTACTAAGCACCATGTCGTTTTCTCTTAATTACAAAAGACAAACGATGCGTAGATCACCGTCGTACCGAGACTTGGTCGAGACTTCTTTCTTAACCACACACAGAACACTCCCACACGCGATAATAACGAACAAGTGGATGGGAAATGTATGCGGGTTTTGGTTGCTGTTTTTTGTTTATCTATCAGGTTCATGAGACACATTTTCTCCTTCCATTCCGGCTATCTAGAAAAGTGTCTCTTTTTCTGCTAAGTTTTTTTCTGCACGGGGATACCTACTAACAGTGAATTGCATTTACATTTCGTTTACTATTGATCGGAGGTCACTTTTCCGCATGTTCTACCAAAAAGAGAAAAAAAAATTCTAAAAGAAGGTATTTAAAAAAAGGGTGGAAAGAAAAAGTACCCTAGTGAAAAAAGGAATTTCTCATTGGAAACGAAAAACATAAATAAAACGGATGAAAAATACAAAACAATCCTGCCAGATTCAGTTGGTTCGAAAAATGGAATTATTTGTGTGTGTATTTCTAGATCCTCGTTTTCAATGCTCTACAAGTCATGTTGTTGTTCCCTTCTCTTCGATCAATGAAATTGAGGATCCGAGTCCAGTTTTGTTTTTCAACGGTATTCCCTAGCCGGCTGCTGCTGCTGTTGCTGTCCGCGTGCCGTTTAACGTGAATGAAGAAAAGGCGCAATAAGGACGAACGTCGGCGATGAACTGGTGCGAACTTTTCAAACAGCAAGTCAACCGGGACAACAACAACACCGCCTCCACCACGAACATCATATCTTCATCATTATCGTA
This sequence comes from Anopheles atroparvus, assembly GCA_914969975.1. Classification (NCBI taxonomy): domain Eukaryota; kingdom Metazoa; phylum Arthropoda; class Insecta; order Diptera; family Culicidae; genus Anopheles; species Anopheles atroparvus. Next base: position 41,325,977 of record CAJZCY010000002.1, on the reverse strand, counting down.
ACGCGTGAGATATATTAAAACAGGTGTAATTTGGCTATTTGCTTTACATTATTATTTCTGTATTAGATGACAAAAAATAGTAGTGCTGATGCTGCACGCTCTCTTCACGATCTGCCCCTCCCTTCCGAGAAAGAAGAGAAGCTTTCGTTGATGTTGTTCAGATTGCATCGCATTGCTACCGAGCCTCCATTCCATATACTCCTGCTTCTACTGTTCTCCTGCCATCTTCTCTATTCAGTCCGACCCCTACACATACACCCCTCTCTCTCTCTCTCTCCGTGTGCTTCGCGTCCACTTAATGCATCAACCGGCGGTTCATCATGGCCGATGTCAACCGCGTGATGGTCGACACCGGAGACGAACCACCGGGCGAAGCGGCGACGAAAGGTCGTCCGCCCCGCCGCTGGTGCTGCTGCTTCTGCTGCTCCGGAGAGGTGGCTGCTCTTCGTTTGGGAACTTTCATTGGAGGAGAGAGGACGCTTCTAGGTGATGATGGTTCCTGGATGGCGTGAGTAAATGTAGGATTGTTACGGGGACGTTCGTAAGTAGCTGGCAAAAACCGAACAGCTCGAAGTGAGCGAACAGTTTGCTTGTTTTCCAATGGGTGGGAGATACTAGTGTGTAGCGTAATTTGATCTGTGCTTGTTTCTTGGTGAATTTTCAGTTTTACTGCTGCTGCTGCTGCTGCTGAGATGAATTTTGGTGAGAATATACAAAGGTCGGTTTCCGGTTGGCGGGTGTGTTAAGGTCAGTATGCGTGCGCGCTTGCGATGGCGGTGAAGGAAAATGTGCTACTCTGCTTCACAATCACAAACTACAATGTTCCCTGCCCGTCCGCTGCTGCTTTTGCTCTCTCTTTTGGCTACCGTCTCTTTTCACACACCACGCCTTTCGTTCGTACTGGAGCGGCGCGCGCTTTAGAAACCGTGCACCTTCAACTGCTCCGGCTTCGCGAGTCCGGACTTCGTCAGAAACTGACAGATATTCTCCCGCTGGTCACCCTGCAGCTGTAGCACCTCGCCGTACTCCGGATGCTCAATTACTGTGCCATTGCATGCGAATTCCTAAAACGAGTGGACAATGTTAGCAACAACAAAAATTAACTTATTCACTAGGGCAAGGCCAGGACCAATAACTTACCTTCTTACATGCCCGGACGATTTTCTTTAGGTCATAGTCCACCGACAGTCCCTGGACAGTGGTTAGCGTTTTGCGACCATTCCTTTGCTGGATTCTTATGTGCACGAGACCGTCCTGCACATCATAGTCTGCACCCTTTATTGCATCAGCAAATGGGTCTAGTGTGGAGAAAGAAAAGAAACGAAAAAACACAGTTGATTATATGGTACAACCAATCAAAAATATGCTCAACACCCGAAAGTTTGAAGTGTGTTGTCTGATGTTAGTGCCCTGGATACCAAATATGGAGGAACCAAAAATGTCGCTTACAAACTTGATATCTAAGCAGGAGGCGCTTTGGATCTTTTTAGACCACTGTTATGTAAACATGTGCATGAACATGATGGGAAAACATTTTGCACATAAAATTGATTGAAAAATCGGATTTTGGTGTAAATAAAATTGGATCAAAATCAAACAATTCAGCCACACAGTAGATGTGAACGAAACGGAATTCTTGTCCAGTCTGGAACGCGCGATGGCAAACGGTATAATCTTTTCCCGTTGCATTTCTCATGCAAATGTGGGGTGGTGGTGAAATATACAAAGCATACACCAACAACGAATTCAAGGGGGAAGAGTATTCATCCGTTGAAATGCTCTCCTATCTTTCTAGGCCATCCTGCTCGGGTGGAATGTTGGGTCGTATGACACACTTTATGCAGCTTCGAGTTGTTGGAACTCAACTTTAGAAAAGTTACTTCGGCATACTTTGCGAATTTATTTTCCCTGTGCTCTGCAACTTCTAGGCGCAGCTACCTTCAACGCCAACACAAAGGATAGTGACGACAGCGAGCAACCAAATAACAAGAATATTTCAGCATCTCCTTTCTTCTTTCTTTTTTCGACGCTTCATTGCGCCAGGCAGAGTGCACAAATATGCATCGTCGAGACGTTGCTACGTGGTGGTGGTGGTGGCATGAACATCTTCAAGTTCTTTATATTCACGCAATTTGCTCGTGTATTGAAGAACCTTTGCGCTGCAACAAACAAGCACGCGCTGCTTTTACTATCGCATTATTAACTGCGCTATCCGAGACAGCAACTTTTTAATTGCGTATCAGCGCCAACATCTTTGTGAGAGTAAAGGGCGGTGAAGTCGTGAGACAAACAACAAGTGCTTTGGCATACAAACGACAACGAGTGACGCAAAAAGACTGCCGGAAAATCTTCCCATGAACCAATCACCCGACGATCACGTGTTATACATTTTCCTGCTCGCATGACATTCATTTCCCTCGTCGTTTGTTAATTTTGTTTTACTTTCTTCCCTCCGACATGAAACCGTGGGAGAAAGTTTTGAAAGAAACGAAGGGGAAATCCATCGACAGCAGGAAGTATTCATTCAACTAAGGCGGCCTTGTGCTTAGCTTTCCATCTTCCACTTCCTTTCACTTGTGCGTTAAGTTGCTTGGATGCAACCACACTCAGAGATCTAGGAGTTTTATCAAATTCCATGTGAGACTCTCGCCAACGCTACACCAAGGGTGCGTGAGACACATCATAGTTACTTTAGCCAGGAAGTGGATGCATGCAAACAGTATTGCGAAAGCCCTTGAGACGGCAATTTCGCCATAAAGACACGGCGACACGCTTATGCGGGATGGCTGTGGTTTTTATTGGCCTTCAACCGACCCGCCATGGACGTGGGGATATGCATGCCGTTGTCGACAGTGACTCATTTACCCCACTCGTGTTTCAATTCGAAGGTAGGCGGACGCGGTTGATGGCAATGACGATAAATGGTAAGACAACGACCGATTCCATGTACCAGAAGAAACAGGTTTAACAAATTACAGCTGCTCGGCGATGGCATTGAATAAGTGGAATTTCCTTGGGACGATGGCAGTGTTCATGACCGGACAGAAGAGACAGGAAATGGAAAACCCCATGCACGACGCGTGTCGGAAGCCGCACGGTACAAAGATGTTGAAATAAAGGAACCTTTTTTTCAGATCCATTGTACTCTGCCATGCATTTCATCATCGTCGAATAAAAGTCAAGTGATGACTTTTCGTTTCAGCACCGTAGCACGTTGTGTGCTGTCAGGTACACCGCGACCAGAAAAAATGCCATCCGCCATTTTGAAAATCAACATCGACCGAACGCGCTCGCACACATACCAGCGCATAGAGCGGAACAAGCGCGCGATCAGGCGAATGCGACGAAACTGCTCTTGAAAATTCCTATTTATTTCATTCCTCGATAAAATAAATGTATTCCCTTCTCTCACACCAAATTTCTGATGATTTTTGCAACGATTGTGTTTCCCCCTTGTTACGCGCGCGTGTGTGCATTATAGGAACCACCCTCGGGAAATACGACGTACGGGCGGGGTAGGTAAAATATGGTTGGGTGCAGATAAAAAAAGAAATAAAACGGTACTCCTTCACTTACCAAATGTATTAAGATTCTGGATGGACATACGATAAACAAAATAGGCACAAGTGAAGAAAATTAACGCTCGCTTCGCGGTTGCTGCTGGTGGTTGCGCTTTAGCACGATGTGGTGTGCTTGATTTTCACTGTTCTATTTCCTCGTGGACTCGTCTGGAAGTTTCGTCTGCGCGGGTAGCGAGAGCAAGCGAAGCGAACGAGTAGGAGAGAGAGAGAGAGGTGAATGCGTTACGATACGGCAAACACTGAACAACTTGAACGTACTGCACGAGGCGACTGGTAGTTCAATACTGAAACGTTTTCACTAGTGTTGGCAGATTGGCGATTGGGAAGACGCAAAGATCCGATCCGATCCGATCCCAGCTGTTGGGTACACATCAGATTCGGATTGGGATTCAGATTATTCCAGATTGGTTGTAAAAATATCGTTTGACGAATGATGGAAACGAAAAATGTCATACGTAAACGTTTGACGGGTTTGGATTCGAATTGGGAGATTTGAATCCCATTTCCCAACACTAATCTAGTACTGCACGCAGTGTTTGTAAATAACAAATCTAAACCATACCCGTTCATCATATTTGGTGCATTTCGTGGCTTCAATTTCGATCCTTGCTTCTGTTTAAGTTCAAAGCAGCCAATATTGTGCAGATTCAATCAATCAAGCAACACGTGCAGTAGGAATTGTATATGGACTAGTGAAACATAAATGGCTGTCACAATCAAGTCTGCCATTTCAAGCGTGAAATGGGATAATTTCGGTGATCACATGTTACGAATCTACACCGGAATTTATAAAAATGTGCAGTACACCGATTGCGAACTGATCCTGGCCGATGGACAGCTGCGGGCCAGCAGAATGGTGCTTGGAATGGCGTCGTCGTTTTTTGAAACCATATTCGCAGCAACGAGTAACCAACCGGTCGCCGTAACGGAACCGTTGATGGTTCTTATCCCTGATTTAACCGTCTCCAGCATGCGGTACGTTCTGCAGTTCATCTACATGGGAGAGGTTAAGCTACGTCCGGAGGACATGCCCTCCTTTCTTGATGCTTGCTATCTGCTGCACATACGTGGGCTGAAGAGTAATGAGGGACGCGTCCAGGGGGCCAGTATCACCGATTCTAATCCTGAAATGTATGAACCCCCGCATATTGATGCAACAAATATAACATCGGACCCGGGCGCATATTTGATGTCGGTGGCTCATTCGGTGGACGATGGAAGCAACGCTGTACAAGAAGCAGAACGAGACCTTGCAGCAGAAACCTCATTTGGACCGATTGGTTTACAAACCGCTATTGCAGAAATCAGTGCGCCATCCTTCCCGATCTCCGAAGGCACCGTGGCTTTGGAACCGTCGAATGCTCAGTATTACGATGTAATAGAAGAGCATCGAATGAAAGAGGTGGCGGAACAGCAGCAGCAGGACGACGAAGGAGCGAATCATTTCGATGAATCGGGTAACCTTTCCTGCATGGAGTCGATGGTGCCGGACGAAATGGAGGAGCTGAACAGTTCCAACACGGAAGATCTAACGGACACGGGTGCCAAGGAGCCATCCGATGAGAACAGCAACGCTAGCTACGCCGAGCGACTGGAAATGGCGATTAAGGCGGTTGTGAGTTGCGGCATGAGCTTTCGGGCGGCATCGTTTACCTACAACATCCCAAAGACGGTCCTTTGGCGCAAGACTGTGAAAATCTCTCGACCGGTCAAACCGCAGCAACACCAACTGCCAAGCCCGCGAAGGGACGCGATTGAAGCGATAAAGGCCGGGGAAAAGCTGCTCAATGTGAGTCGTCGTTTTGACATTCCCATCTCGACGCTTCACCGCGATAAGATCCGTTTGTACAGCGAGGGCGAGCTACCGGACACGGTGGCGCTGAAACAACGTGATAAGGGGGAAAAGTTTAAGCAACGGGTGATCGAGGCCGCACAGAAGTGTTTGGATGGCGCTATGTCTTTGTCGGAAGCGGCCAGAGCCTACTCCCTACCGAAGACTACCATCTGGCGGAAGATTGGATCGTTGAAAGAGAAACCCGGAAACAGCAGTAGTGGGTCACACAAGCGTGGACGTACGAAACGTGGTACAAAATCTGGCAGCAGCGAAAAGAACTCAGTCGAAGGTTGTAATAGGATTGCGACAAAACAGAAAACGGAAGAAACAAATATGAAGGTGGAACACGAACCGTCCAGTTATGTGCTGATGTGACGAACTGGACAAATGATTTGAATAAATTATTTTCGTTTAAATACAACATTCCGCCATTTCATTTTAACGGGTGTCTCATACATAATTTTACAGCATCATTCAGTTATATTTCATCCTATGAACGAAAAACATTCACACTCCCATCGCTAACCTTTACGTTGCGTTGGAAACGCGATTTACTTCTCCGCTGGTTTCGTAGCAATCTCTTCCGAAGCCGGATTGGCGTTGCGGAAGTTGGGGAACTGCTCCCATGGTGCCGCAAGGTCAAACTTGCGGAACTCTTGGGCCAGCTCGAGCGGTTCACACACGACACGTTTCTTTTCATCGTCGTATCGCAGCTCAACGTAACCGCTCAGCGGAAAGTCGCGGCGCTGCGGATGTCCCTCGAAACCGTAGTCGGTCAGGATACGGCGCAGATCCGGATGGTTCGCGAAGAACACACCGTACATGTCCCAAATCTCACGCTCGTACCAGTTGGCCGCCTTGAACACCTCGTTGCACGAGTCGATCGGGGTCAGCTCGTCGGTGTACGTCTTGACGCGAATGCGCGAGTTGTAGCGCAGCGAGAGAATGTTGTAGATAATTTCGAAGCGATGCGGACGCGACGGCACATCCATTCCGGCAATGTCGACCAGATTCGCAAACTGTGCGTTGTGGTGATCCTTCAGGAACTGGAGCACCGGTACGACACCCTCCGGGGCGATCAGGACCTCCAGTTCGTCGCCAGACGTAAGCTGCACCTTCTGCACGTACTTCGGCATACACTCCGCCACGTACTTGCCAAACTCCGTCAGCTCAGAACGTGCGACGGCATCCGGTTTGCGGACAGTTGCTAAAATAAAAGTAAGACATATTTAACGCTGCTTCGAGGCTACTTGTTAAACTTTGCTTGGGTTGAAAACACACGTCTCGTTTCCGCTGCTGGTTCCGTGGACTTGTAACGCAGCGTCACAGCAGGCCCCGCCCGAGCTAGTCCTGTAATAATGCGGAAAGGATACTGTTAGTTCTGCGAACGCCATCAAAACAAACACCAACCAACGACGTGGGGAACTGTTCACTTACCGTTAGCATTCAGTACACCACTCTTGACGACGGCCGTTGCGAAGGAGCGTAAGATGGAGGCCATGGTGTGACCGGAAGATTTCGTAGGAGGATCAACCGGGGCAATCCGTTTTCGTGCCCAGAAGAGTGTCGGAAAATATCCTTCGACACCGTTTTATGTAATTCGCTCTTTTGTAGCTTCTTGACGTTTGCCGTTTGACAGTTTTCAAGGCACTATGAAATTTCATAGGGCACAATTCCGCGTGCATTTGTTTACTACGTTATCATTTCTTTTTAGTGATTTGTTAAAATACATCTTTCCTAGGGATAACTAGGTTTCGTAAGGTTTTTTGAAACATTTATTGGTATCTTGCTAATCTTTACTTTCCCTCGAGCCAACAAAATACATTCGATGAACAACTAAAAAATAACTTCATCGATTCTTTTCATCACCTGCTCGAGCTGGTTCCAAAAAAAACCCAACCCTAGCGAACTTTTCTTCACTTCGTGGACCTTCAAGTTCCATCGTTCCCAAACGATACGTCTCAACTGGAAACGTTATGTCCAACCTTTCAAACCGGTTAACACAGGAATTCGTGGAAAAGTCTCAAAAATCACACTTCGTTTGACCGGGTCGCGAAATTGATTACGGTAAAAGTGCCAGTTTTGGCCACATTAGAAAAGGGTCAAAACAAAAAGTTCGTTTGCACTCATTGTATCAATCATATAACGATAAACTTGGTACTGTAATGTAGAGTAACTATCTAAGCATGATTTTCAATTCACATTCTTGAGATTATTTGAAGTTTTCATAGAAAAATCATCAATTCCCAAACACAGTTTTTGTCGCTAGTTTGGCCCTTATGAGACTCAAGGCGGTTCTAAATGGAATCGGCTGTTATGGGTTCAGCGGCGATCGATAAAAACGAACCTCGTCGTGTGCGCTGAATCGACGAAATCAACCAGCATTTGTAGTCCAGTCGCGTTTTGTCCGCCGAGGTGAACATGTCGCATTTTTGAGCGCTACGAGTTGTGAAGAGGCAAAGATGTGTTCGCGGTGTTCTGCAGAAAAGATTAACGTTTTACTACAGAAAAAATAGTATGCAGTGCCCCTTTTTGCAATGTAAAATCCACAGCCCCTTGCAGGTAAAAATCCGTGGCCGCTACGGAAAGTCCCTCCTCTTGTGCTCGGTGAACATAGTGAACCGTGTTTACTTTGCTCACACACAGAATAAAAAGCGACCGTCGGGTCGGGGTGAGGAAAAAGAAATAGAAGCTGCAGAAGTGCAGTGACAGCGGTCAAATATAAGCGCAGAAGAAACGGAACGTGAAAATCGATCGTCGTGTGCCTCGGCAGTTGCGTGTTTAAGCAGTTCGCTCTTTCGTTCCGCCGTTGGGCCTGGCCCGTGGTGGAAAGAGAAGCCTTCGCCAAAGTTGGCCTTTCTCTGGGCACCTTCTTGTTGTTCTGCAGTTTTCATTCGGCTACTTCGCTGCCCACAGAATCCCTGTGATCATCATCATGGCATCGACGATAATGAAGCGAAAGAAAACGCGCGTGTGCATCGCGGCGCGTTAGCGAGTACGGTGTTCGTGCGAGTGTGCGTGAGGCGCGGCGGAGAGCGCGTAGTAGTAGAACTTTTTTTTTTGAACTAGTCCCTCTCTCGCTCCGTCCTGCATGCTCTGGTCTTCTCTCGCTTCCCTTTTTGATTGATTGCCCACCGCCACGTACCCTTCGTCGTCATCGTTTTTATTCCCCCTTCCCGGTCAAAGCAACCCGAGTAATATGTTGTGCAAAACTTGATAAAAAATATTTAAAAATACAGAAAATCGGCCTACCTGGTACCGCATCTCATCTTCTGAATTTTCTATAGCAGTAATACCTGTGTCCTTTAATTGCAGCCTTGTTTCCCCCAAACGATGCAACCACCAACAGTGAGTGAAAACCGTGCGTGAATTTTTCATCCCGTGAAAGATACCTACAGGAAAAAAAAAAACAACACCCAAAATCCGAGGGAAGGTGGCAGTGCGCGTGCGTGCGTGCGTGCTTGTTTTCGGTGTGTTTTGCGGTGTGACGTGCGTGTGTCCATCTGTGTGTTCGTGGCTCGCGTTCGCTCCCTCCGCCAGGGGGAGCTACGGAAGGAGCAGCAGCAGCAGCAGCAGCAGCGACGGCGGCGGCGGCGCGGCGGGTGCTGTCGCGGCGGTTACAGGTATGCGCGCGCGTTGCTGATGAATTCTGTGCGGTTTGTATCGAACGGAGCGTTTTTGCATCCGACGGGGCATGTGTGAGAGAATAGTGCATTTACATTCGACGAGTCAACGTGGAAGGAGAGTTTGAAGAGAAAAGAAGAAAAAAAACGCACCGGAAAAGGGGTTAAATAAACCCAACAGCGCCAGAAACTACGGCTCCCAGGGCTCCAGCACTACGGCGGCGACCACGCGAAGGAAGAAAGTAAACGCAGGTTCTTTCATCAATCCGCCGCTTCCCAACCGCGGGCGGAAAATTGTCTGTAGCACGAAGAACCCAGCGAGGGCTAGGAGGAGGCGCGCCATTTCTGCGGAAGATAAACACGGTTCCAAAGGTGAGGATAAAAAAGAGAGGCCCCATACAAACAAACTAAGCAAACAGCGCTTCTTTGTCACCTTTTCCTGTTCCAACCCGTCACCCCAAGCTCCATGGCAACGCTCCGAGCTAGTTGGAATGGATACCTAAGTATGTGTGGGTAGAGATGTGTGTGCCAAGATAACATTCAACCCATCGACTGGATGTGTCACTTCTTTCCTTCGCGGATCCGAAGCTCCGGACGCCAGAGAGTGTAGGGCGATTGAAAAATTCTAAATTCAAGTCGCAAATGTCATCCTCCAACGGCAAAACTTCTAGATCTCTTGGGATGATTGAAGCGTAACCGGATAAAGGAGAAAATTAAATTTGGAGCGATCTTCATCAAGCGAAAACTTGATTATAAATGAAACAGGGAAGCATATTGCTCTTTATAGCAACACAGAAAACCCGTTTGTGCTCGGAGAGAAAATTAGAATTAATAATCAATTTTAAATTTAAATTATTTTCGTCCCGCAAGATGGTGCAATTTCGTGACAACCACGCCTCGTTACTATCGGCCCGCCAGACGGTGTGCTCGCAAGACGCAATGGGACGCTCGTACCTGCCTTTTTCTTCATTGCCCGACCGAACGAAAAAAGACATATGGCATACCTACGTGTACATATACGTAAGAGCGATATCTAACGCAATCAGCTGGTTTGCCAATCCTTTCGCTGCTATGCCCTTTCTCTCAAGGTGTGCTGTAACTTCCACAAATGCACTTAGCAGCATGCATTCGAGGATAGGCTTTCTTCTAAGAGCAGCTTGTCGTAAACTTGTTTTTTTAATTCAGCTAGCATTTTTAAACCGGCTCGGGAAAGGTGTGTGTCTTTGCGGTGAATGCAGCTTTCGATCGAGGGATTTATATTGAAATTTGAATGACTTTTGTCGGCAGTATTTTTATTTGTAAGATTCCTCGGATAGAATTATGACTTTCCAGGATTTTGAGCTACCCGGAGTATTTTCATGTATCCCGGCGCTCCTAATGACTTCTGTAGAAATGTCTAAGCAAAGAAAAGGCTCTAATTGCGCTGTTTACATTGAAATTCAAATTGAAAATCTTAATTCAGTTTTATGTAATAAAAAAAAAAGAGAAGTTTCTGCTTGGATATTAAAGCAGTATTTTCGCGACCTGCGTGGTTGCTTGGTAACGCAAGCGGCAAGCGAGGAGTCACTGCAACAAAGACATGGATTAAATTTACTATCGCTTTTCGGGAACCTTTCTCAAATGCTGTTGTGCTGCGTTCAATTTATGTACGTGAATGTGAATCTAATTGAGAACACGTCAAAGTCTGTTCATGCAAATTGGTTGGAGTCTTTCGATAAAAGTCCATCATTCGTTGCATGTCCTCGAACAGTAAACGGCAAGGGTGCAAGGTTGAGTTACCGTAGTCACAGGCCAGTCCTCTGATGTACTGAGGGAGAAGGGTAAATTGCAGCTCGAGTTGCACCCGATTATCATTTATTCGCTACTGTTTACAGCGAGCTGTCAGGCGAAACCGATGGCGTTTCTGGGTCTCCCTGTTTGGAAAGAGGCGTTGGATGAAGGAGGGCGGGAATGTTAATTTCCCGCAGGACAATGTAAGTGTGAACACCTGAGCTCCGCATAGGACGCTCCCTTCGTCTTCGTCTCGAGTTTTCTCCTGCTACGCGCCCCTTACGTCTCTGCATGTTGTGGCGATTCCCTGTTTTTGCTTAAGCATGACGTTCGACTTGCGACCCCCGTTCGATGGTGGCGCGGCTTACGTCAAACCGCAGCGCAGCGCTGGAGTCGATGGCGTGTGGCGACCGAGAACCTGTTCCAATAATTTCGCAACTCCTGTCCGCTGTGAAAACCGGCGGGTGCAGATTGACGGTGGGAAAATAATCGACCCGTCTTAGCGGTTTACGTCACCGCGGGTTTCGGGAGCGCCCGACTGGTTTTTCGTGATCGGCATCTGAGTCCTGCCGATGCGATACAAGTCGCGCTGAGTCGCTTGATGACGCTTGTCCGTCGGCATGCTTGGGGGTTATTTATTGGCCGAAAACCCTCCGACGGAATGAATGTAAATTAGGGGCAAAATTACCGTTCAACTGCAGAAGACATTTGAAACATCACAGAAAATCCCCCCGCAAGATAACGAACCGCCTTTGGTGGGTTTAATGTTTGCGAAAAAGCGGATAGCACGTTCCGGAGAAATTTGTTGGCGGGTCCGTCCATGGTTCTCGGAAGACAGCATCGCACAGACAAGTCTCTTTGCCTGTTCCAACCGTTCTGCTATCGGAAAGTTAAACAGTTCAAAACATTCCCAGAAATGTCTCATCCAGTGGTCGAACGGAATGCGGTTGACGAAGATGAGACACATTTCATCCGAACTAGGCTGATTATTTCCCGTCGGCAGTTTGTGGAGAAGGATTACGTTTTGCTGCTGCACCCCCATCGCACCAAAGAATGTTCGCTGCTTTGCAAGTTCCCACGGTGGTAGTTTTTCCCCGTGTTCCGTGTGCGTCCAGATGCTATGCAGGTTGTTTGCTTGGCTCCCAAAATGTTCGCGGATCGACCGGGGCGGGCAGGTTTCGAGGCCGGTTGTTGAACTAAATGGCGCAAAATCTCGAAAGTTCACGCTGTTTATCATTTCGGTCATAAACATCACCGTTCGAACTTTTGCACGCAGGGAGAAACCGCTCCCCATTTCGCTCACCGTCGGTGTGAGTCATGGACAAGTTTTACTTTGCACCGCCGCCAACGGCTGACTTTTCCCCGCTAAATCTTCCACCCATTCTTGTACACATTGCTTTTTTTTCTTTTAAAGAAAGATATCATCATCGTCTCCACGCGGGGGTGACGTGTGCTTAAACTGGTCTTTGTAATGTCTCCCGACGCCGTGTGGGTCTCGGCGTCGGTTTCTCGGTCGGTCAGATAGTAATTTATAAAAAGAAAAACAAACTACGAGTGTTTTGTGCTCACACAAAACATTGATGAAACATCTCTATGTGAACGTGTAGCCAATCTTTTTATGCTTTTTTTCTTCTTCTAAGTGCTTCTTGACAATAGCGCAAGAATGTCCCCTATTTATTTTATTTTTCCACACGCTACGAAAGGAAATGATGATCAGCATGAAAAAAAAACCTTCATTCGTAATCATTTACGACGATGGTTTTGGATGATTTCGATCTATGCACTTAATTTTTTCCCTCATCTTGGGATGATGTCGCCATCGAAATTGAATCAAAAACATGTAGAGGAAGAAGAGGTGTTTGAAATTGAAGTAATTTTCCTGCGGTTCTCCCTTTCGGTGAGTGGATGATGGCAGAAAACCCGCTTGTCATGCGTTTTTGTTTGTTCTACGGAAAAGTTTCATTCGATATTTTAAATTGAGTTCATGAAATGGAATTCAATATTTGTTAAAATGAAAATTTCGTCATTCCACTAGGCACATTTAATCAAATTAATTGCAAACTGATGCCATTCGCATGGAAATGAAACAAAGGGCCTGTGAAGTATGTAACATTCACTCTAAGTTCCTGTCGGTCGGTAGAATGAATAATTTCAAGTTGGTGGTTCCCTGAGCCCACGTTCGAACGTAAATTGGTCAACTGCTGGCACTCTCCTTGCTCGACAAGGCAGCATATTGCAGCTTACAATAAATTAGATATTCACTAAAGTTTTCCCTCCATCCGAAGTGCGTTCGTTTTGTTTTCTATTCCCCTTCGGAAAATCGATGTTGCCGTTGGTTGTAAATCCGGTAAAGAAGAAGGAAAAGGGAAGTGCTTTAGAGAAAGTGGTGAAATATTTGTGCAAGAATGTGTGTTACTCCCGCAAAAGGATTCTCGTTCCTGGTCCCAGGAGGGAAGACCGAGACCGCAGCCATCACGTTTAGAGCCATTGTGCTGCATTTCTTAGGGGGTTTTATTTCTTCATTTCTCGAGGTTCTCGTGTGCACCGTAGGGGATGCTGGGAGGTTCTGTAAAAACGGGGATGTGGTAAATGTGAGTTAAGGCCGAGATATGCAGCATTCCAAATCCCGCAGGATTGCTTCCAGAAGAATCTAAATAATCTATAACACCGCGCATATATTTACACATTCACATTCACTAGCTCAAAAAGTTCAGGACCGAAGACTAGGACGTGTATACTAATCCAAAAATCCTGCCGACAATCTTCTGGGAAAACTGCAGTTCGGATAGAAGTTTTCACAGCCTCAAGAAAAACATTCTTCGGCATCAGCATTGCTCTAATCACAATTTAAAAGTTTTCCATTGATACCTCCTTAGAGAAGATGTGCAGGGGAGGTTTTATGGATTATGGATTGCTAAAGCTACAATGCGTTATGCGTTTTAATGCATTGAGATCGATTGGGTTTCTTTGTTTCTATATGAAAGCCTGATAGTTTTTAATTTAGCAAACGATCATTCAAGTCAAACATGGCAATATTCTTCCCTGTAGGCAATATCAAACCTACATCAAGCGGTAACCGAAATATGTACGTTCCTGTCGGACATCTTGAATAAGATTGATTAAACTACTCGAACGAAATTCAATCGCAATTGTCATCCGATACGACTTTTGGCATCTTTACTTTATTAAAAGACTTTAGCCTTACGGCTGCTTGCGATGACATTTCATTTCGCTCGCGCTCGGGGAAAAATCAAATAATGATCCCTAAAAAGCCAATCAAGCATTCCTTCAATATTGGTCCCCCCGAAAGGCGCACAGCGAGTAGTTGTTTCTGTTCTTGCGTTTACGTGTGTTTTTTTCTTCCCGAAACGAAAATGGATCCCACTTCTCTTCTTCGCGGAAATCAATCGTGATTGCTGGCGTCTGTGCATGGCGGCGGTATTTGTTTTCCCAAAGTCGATCGTCTTCCTGACCTCCAACCACCCCCTTTCCCATCGGTTGCGGTATCCTTTTCTCTACATTTCCATTTCTGCACCATCGTTCAATCATTCATCTAGGGAAACATAATAAAGCAAAAATGTAAAAGAAGTATCCCGTTTCGCGAAAGAAAAGATGAAACTAAAGAAGTTACGTTTGTTTTATGACTTTTGCTGGAGAGGAGAGGGAAAGATGTGAGGGGTTTGTGCACGTGGTGAATTTTATGAGTTCGTTGCTGCCGTCGCTGCACTACCGATGCGGCGATGATTCATGCTTCTGTTCCGAATCGGCAGCTTATGCTTTTTTGCTGCTCCCCGCTGCGTTTAGGGGGGGGTCTTCTGGTTGCTTTCCCCACTGCCGCTACCCACTGTGGTGCGAGATCTTTCATTCATGGATTTGCGGCCGCCTTTGTGCTTGCACATACGTCCTGATAGCGGTTTGATGATGATGGAGTTGCGCCAAGTAGCTGGAAACAAAAACAAATGGCGAAGGAATTTTATGTGCGCTTGGAATGGCACGGGTTTCGAGGGGTTGTGTATTTATTTTGGGTGCCGTTTTGCTTTTTATGTTGCATTGTTGATGGATTTTGCCGAAGCGTGCACTTGCATTGGCTTTCCGTACAAAATAACAACCAGCGGTCAGACTCACCGACGTAATGTGTAACAATACTTGAAAGAAATGGCCACATAAGCTTTTCTATGTTTTTGCGGACTTGTATAAGTTATATACATAAAAAAATGAATGATCTTTCCCCGATATAAATCCCGCCTCACAGCAGCATTATTTGCATTTTTTAAGCATTCTGACTCACCGGATCGATCAGCGCCGAAGGAATTCGAATGAGTATGAAGCCATTCCAAGCCATTATCGGGCTTGAAACAGGTTTCTGTGTTTCCCTTTCTCCACTGGTACCCCTCGTTATGCTGCGGCCATAAACCAACCGGCACTTTATTTATGTCTGCCCCCTTGGAAGAATCGTGTCTCTTGGCCGACCTGATTGACGCCGGGACACAGCGATACCCAAGAAGAAAGCAAAGGGCAGGAAAAAAAAGAAACATTTAAATGCGGGCTGGGGAAAACAAGAGATTGATACACGCGAGAAGAAGAGGTTCGTTCGATAAATGTACATATATGTTGATGCATATTATAATAGCAATCCTGGGCAACTTTCGAAGCGGAACACCGGGCGGTGGGGGGGATGCAATCTAAATAGATAATGATAGGACTGCGCGATCGCCCGGCGGTTAATCGGTGCCATAAAATGTCAATAGCCGTTGGAACTCGTTCGCCTTCGCCGTCGGTTGGCTCCCATTAACGATGCTTACTTGCGGGTCGGCGATGCTGCATATCGTGCGAGGAATGTGCACCAGGAGGAATGGGTGGGAAAACTGGGTGGGAATTACCCCATCGCCACCGTGTTCGCGCACCAGCCTAACACTGCGTCGATAATTTTCCGATTAATGGGTGGGCCGTGGGTTCCTTCGGGTCGTGACCTGCGTTTGTTGCACCGTTTGTACCAATGCGGGCGCATTTGTAACCCGATTGCCATCGTCCATCGATGGAAGGATGGCTCGGATGTAAATTATTTCACGCCTAGCAGACACAACGGGGTTGTGTTAACAAAATAACCAATATTCGCTGACCGAATCACATGGTGGGAGGAAGGAGATGAGGATACCTTAACCTGCCGGTTTGCGGAGAGGCCCGAAGACACCCGGTGGCGCTATATTTAACACCTGTTTATCGTCCCATTCGTCGCTGAATGCAATATTTTCGCAGGCAAAAAGGAACACATGTTTCTCACTTCATCGCACGGATCGATTTGTCGGCGAATGGAATTAAGTACGTGAGCCTCGAATATCAAAAGTCAACAAGCATCCTAAAACTTTCTTAAGCTTCCCCTAGTCGTTGGGTGTTCGTGTTGGTCCCGTTTATCACCTTGGTGTCCAAGTCGCTTTCGGTGTTTCCCGTTATCGCCGGACGTCACCAGACCCCTCATGAGTTATGGGGCAAGGTTCGAAGTAAACGTTTGCGTCAACTCGCTGCCCCGTCAACGGACCATCGCGGTTTTAGGTATTTTTGTTGTTGTCGAGTTCGGTCGATTTTTCTCCGATCGCCCCAGGACGCTTTATTGCTTTATCGCATTGTTTCTTATCGTCGTTGGTCAATAAAAAATAAAAGATCTCAGCTACAGCAGCAGCAGGTGGTCAATTAGTGGGTATGCCAGCCAGGTGCCAACCGAGATGCAGAACACTTTAAATGGGAAATTTTCAGTGTAGGCCAGCAGGCAGATAGCGAGTAACGAAAACGTATTCAAATTTGAAACATGTTTCTTTATCACAGAAACCCTGTAATTAACCTGCATGAAACCCAACACTCTACCTACCAGGTGAGGCAAGCGAAGGTTTTTAGTGCTTGTTGATCGAGTGTGGTGTTTTGTTGCTAATAAATTCAAGACACTGCAAATTGATGGTACATCGATGCGGGGGGAGTCTGTCGTCTGTCGTCTGGTGGAATCGCTAACGGTGGAATTCCCTCGGCGTCCCGAATCGACAGCTTCAGTTGTGTAACATCACCAACAATTAGCTTCCAACTCCCGTGCGCTTGCAGCCATCACGCCAAGGCCTTTTAAAGGTAGATTAGGCCGGGCAGAATTTTTAGGGTTCTTTGCATCAAGAGAAAAGCTACCTTAGGTGCTTGAAGGGCCTTTGGAAGCTGAAGATAATGAGCTCCCTTTCTTCTTGGACCGTACGTGACACAATGCTCAACAATGTTGTAACCTTTCCTTTTTTGTTTACTGCCGCCTTTTAACTACAGGCGAATTGTAAACGAGTGTTTAAATGTTAAACTCTTGTCGGAGTTGGCTGATAAGCGGCTAGGGAGCTCCAGCGTCATCGTATCAGCACGCGACACTAGCCTGGCGCGCTTTCCAGGCCCTGGCAGTTCGAAGGCCTTTTTCTTTTGGGACATAGAAATGCTCACACAAGGTTTCGAAAATAATTCTAGTTAAACTTTATTAACCATAGCTTTTCATAGCTAAAGGGCAAGATGAATGCTGGCTATCAGCTGTTTAAGTGGGCCTACATAGGCTTGATTGCAATAGTAAAATGTGATAATTATTGTATGTTCAAATTGAACGTTCCTGTTCTTTTCTTCAATGTGCCTCGTTCCTTCTGTCGTAGGGCACTTACAACCGCGTAGGTTAACGGAGCAGCTGGGAGTTGATTTTCTTCTTCTTGCTCTCGTGTGTCGTTAATCTTTCCCGGCCATACAACCACTAACGCCTCATCCTCCACCCACCAGCACCACTACGAACACCATCCAAGTAGCGATTTCGTTACCACTTTACCTCTATTTACGGACAACGGCGCGGAGTCGCGTTCGACATGTTGCTTACGCTGGTTCTCCACGATGCCGCGACGACGCAACACCGATGACGTCAACGGCCGGTGTATGTGTGTGTTTGGTTTTGGGGGGGGGGGGGGGGGGGGGTGGGTAGGTGGTGGATATGACTTAAGTCAGTCTCTATGTGAATGTCCACTTTTCGAGACGAACGTGGAGGAGCACAGCGAGTGTTTTCATTCGACGTGTGCGCGCGGAGATGAGCGCGACGTTCGACGTCGTTCATTTTTCAAGGTTTCACCTTTCCCTTCCCATACACCACCCACTTTCGCCCTTGGTGATGATCGTTTCTCTCTCTCTCACACACACTCTTCCCGTTTCGAGCGGGTTGTCTTTTATCGCCAGCGAGCGGACTCTGACATCAAACCCGGCGGTCACGGTTCGTGGCAAGCGCGAGAGGGAATCGCAGAGGCGGTGTGCGCGACACTGTGTCTCCGAGTTGGCGATGGTAAAGGAAGGAAGAAGCGATAAATAGAGATGGAGAGAGGGCGAGGGCGATCGATTGGTTCGCGCTACAACGTCGTACGCGATGAGCGCACGCGCAAGACGCGAACGCTCTGCTTGCTGTTGCTTGAGAAACGCGGACTCGAAACGCGGTTCTTGGTTCTTGTACGATCGTTTTCTGGTTCCCTTTTTGCGTAGCGTTTCACAGCACAGCGGCGTTGACTAATCCTTAGCGAGCGATCGCGTGGTGGACCACGTTCACCGGGTTCTTCCTCGTAATTGGATGGGAGGCGATGAGTATAGCCTGGTTCGATTTATGGGCAATCCAATCGAATCCTACTATTTCTCTCCCCAAGGGAGAAGGGAGGCATTGGATGTTTCATTTGGAATGACCAGCAGCTGGTGCTGTAAAGTACCGACCAAGCGCGTTAGTAAGTGAGCTACTCGTTCGTCTCTTTCTACAAGTGTTTTATGGCTCCGGATAAGTGGGCTCAGCCTTGCCCGAAGCATATCCGTATCGTCGTTTATCGGTGGCTTTTTGGATTCCTTTTTCGTTCCACAGCATCCTTTTGTGGAACAGAAACAACTACTGGAGGTGCAATTCTCTTAACCTACCTTAGCCTTCTACAACAGATGATTTGGAGTCGAAACGTCCCGGTAAACTGTCGAGTATGTTAGTTAAGAAAAAATAATGTTTCTAAAATAAAGTCCAGTAAAGCTTGGGTTAGGGAACACACTTATCTTTTAGGGCCAATTCAAACCCTGCATCCAGTCGAAGTTAGGATGTTCCGGTGTTGAGTTTGTCTTTACACCGTCGCAGGACATCGATCCCTTCGCAGGATTTAGTTGTAAAAATACTTTTGGTTTATCAAAATCCCACCGAAGATACGGTTGAACGCCAACAAAGAAACACAGGGTCGATGTCATCAAACCATCGCCCAGCGTTACCGATGTCCCCTTCCCATTCGTAAAACCCAACGATATTTATAGGGTTGATAATTTATTTTTCTAGTTTATTTTCAACTCTACTGACGTGGGGTTTGTTGTTTCCAGGGGGTTTTTTTATTGGTATCAGCTGCATTTTGCTTGGCAGAGGCCGGTGAGGCTATTTTTACGGAACAACATTCTCTGCATCGTGTAAGATGTTTTTTTTTTTAAATATGTACCACGAAGAGATGGAACACATCTTTGTATTGTTCCAGTGCGTTGTCCTTCTCCAAAACACAACGAGAACCGATTATTGTCTGCACAAAAGAATAGAAAACATTCTCTGTAATTAAACCCTTTAAGTTCGTTTGTATTGTTTAAATTCCGTTTTATGTTCAGAATATATTCATTTACGTTTCTCTGTGATGTCTTAAACTTCAACACAAAATTATTCATAGGTCGAGACAACTTTTCAGAGCAATCATTTGTGCAAAAGTAATCACCTCAAAGTCATCGATTGGAAGTTTCTTTAATGCTTGCCATAAAGTTTCCTCCGATAGTCATCCTTTGCAGAGTCTTCAATATTTTATGATTGCTCATTTGCATTTGTGCGAATAAAGGGGTGTGCAAGCACCGGGCGGGCTTTTCTCTCCTGCTCCTCTTATAATGTCTTCCTTCCCGAGGAATGTGCATCGAGTTTCGTTCGTTTCTCGTGGCGGTTCTCGTGGTTGGACCTACGCACACCGAAATGAACTTGTAATCGTGATCAAAGCGTCAAGAAGCAACAAAATAAAAAAAACCAACGTTCTCATGGCAATGATTGCAATTCCAAGCCTGCCGGGGGGACGTTGCGCCTCACGCTTCACGAATTCGACGCCAGCGAAAACGCCGCAAGTGACTGAACTGCGTTGGTTGATGCATTTTTTAAAGTTTTCGGTCCACCGGTTTGGCTCCGGACCCCCGAACCATCGCCAGGGGTTGGCCGGACCGAGCATTAATCATAAAATTTGCCTACAAATGTATACTGCTGCGTGTTCCTGCTGCGACGTTTGTTCGTTCGTCCGGTCTTATCGTTGTGCTTCCTTGGCCTGCCGTCTTGAAACAGGCTGAAGCATGTTTCACTCGAAGCAAGCAGCGATACGATGATGGGGGTAATTAAGATGGGTGAACGTTCTGGCAGATAAATTGTTGCGAAAAGGGTAACAATTAAATAAACATGCGTGTAGTTTTTGGATGAACAATGTGCAAAAGGGGGACTTTTCGAAGCCTTCCTGGGAAGACTCCGTTTTTTTTACCCTCCATTCATTAAAAAGATGATCAAAGTGTTATGTTCGTTATGTTAAACAAGCGAAAGCCCTACGAAGTTGTTATTTGTTCGTCTAAAATTAATGGCACAATGTAAGCGTTGACCAACCAGATGGAAAAAGTAGCGAGGATAACGGATGAAAATACGGAGACGCATGGTGTGATCCATCCTTCTCCTTTCTGGTGACATCATAGGGGAATGATTGTCGGAACGAGAGAGAGAGAGAGAGAGAGAGAGAGAGAGAGAGAGAGAGAGAAAGAGAGCAGTGTAGGGTGTCGAGAACGAAAAGGATGCTTTCCTGCGTCTTCTTATGTCTTGAGTCGCGCTCCCGGTCGTTTTGATCGAGACATCATCCAAATCCGCGATGCGACAGAGAATTCTCCCGCGAACTGCAGAAAGCGCTGGCCCGAGCCACCCCCTTCTTCGTGGTAAGAAGGGGGGGGGGGGTGAAGAATCAGGAGCACATTCCGGGGAGAGAGAGAGAGAGAGAAAAAGGAAGCCGAGATTAGAGAGGAATCCCACGGATGAGGATGGTTTTTGGGGGGAAGTTTTATCTTTTCCACGTTGATGTTCGGGAGCAGCAAACAACTCAAGGGTTTGTGTGTTTTCAATTAAAATTGATCGAAAAATCGATAGCACGGGTTGGGGAGGGAAGTGAATCCTTCTTTTCGAGCGCCGCAGAACGATGACGAATGTTGTGGTCGCTCCGTGGTTTTCTTGCGAACCGCGCATCGGTTTTTTTCAAATAGCTTTCGATGTTGCTGGTCACAGTTCCGACAGGAGCCTCGCGTCGTCACTTGCCGCTGACGTTAACTCCATCGATCGCAAATGCGCGCTAACGTCCTGCCGAAAGCGTCCACCAACTTGCAAATGTCGCCCGATGTCGTTCACCTTTTCTGTTCGAAGGCGAACATTTGACGGTTGGAGAGGCAGGGGGAGAGAGGCGGCGGCTATCAACAGCGAACAGGTTCCGGCGTCATCTTTGTTCCAACCGTGTTCCAGTTTTGACACTTGTCGCAGCAAGTCGCTTTCTTTCCATTTTCTTACCCTTTCATTCGCTTATGCTCGCTCTAATGCTTCACCGCGTTGGTTGCGTTTTTCCACCCTAAAGTTCGTTTGAAAGCGCTTCCCTCTACCTTCCACCCCCACCATGTTCTAACGTGTTACGTCAGGCTCGGTTGTAACTGTTGTTCGCTGCGCACCAATCTAATGGCGTCATGTGCGCGCCATTGGCATATTTCCTAGCGGCATCAGCATGACATCACGCCGCGCGGTTCTCTGCTTTTTCTATTACGTGCTGCCGCCCTTACCTTGACTTTCAACATGGCTGTGACCTCCTTGGCGAAGTGAAAAGAAGAAGCGAAGAAAAAAAAAAAAAAAACGGCACGGTCGTCATGTGTTTTCGGGCCCTTTGCCTCCTTTCCTCCCAATCCACGGTTAACGTTTCCCCATCGGCGTTGGTCCGTTTTTATAGGCCTGTATTTTACCGTTTTGTTTTACCTGGGGTGCGGACTCATTTTTGCCTACAACAAAAAAAATCCCTTCCTCTCACTCTCGGAGGGTTTGCAAACAAACACAAAAAAGGACCTGACCGAAAAAAAAAACAAGGACGGCTTCGCCCTCGGCGGGTGTTTTCGGACGCAATAGTACCTAGTGTGTGTCAGCTGAGCAGCTGGACTGGTACATTATTTATTGTGCATTTGTTGTTTTGGCCCGGGTATCCGCACGGCGGCATCTTCCCCTCCCTTTCGAGCAGCCCCTGGCCCGTCGGTTGTCGTCATTTGTTTTATATACTTTGCATGAACCTTAGCAAAGGTTAGCACTTCGTCCTTTGGCTTTCGCTATGAGGAAGGCAAACACGCGGGCATCGCAGTGCTCTTCGTAGGCAGGAGTAGCGGTGTTTTTGCTTCCTCCAAATAAATAGCACAAATAATCGTTGACGCATCTTATACCCTCTGCGTCGGAGAACTTGAGGGAATTAATTTCCACATGGGGTATTCATGGCTTCAGTTTTATGCTGAATTAACTCTTGCGACAATGTTGTCGTGCGCTTGAGGCGGGATCGGATGGCAACAATCACGCTCGAATTGGAGACGGGTTTGCTGAGTCGCCGTTTTGAGCGTGCGGAGCCAAATTGGATCACGCGTCGTTTGACGTCGCCGGGTGTGCATACCTCCCCCAAACCTACCTCTTCCCAGCCCACACATGCATTCCCAGCCGTCTGCATCACGCAGGGGGAGAGTTATTGGTGGGATCGAGACGATGAAACACATTCTTGCGTTGCTTTTGTTTTGCGCTCGAAGTCAGCCGCCCCCTTGGTGACATTACGCCCGAGCGATTATATCCGAGGGAAGGTGTCGGGCGGGCGGGGGGTTTGGAGTAAATTGTGCATAACCGTTGCAGCGCCAAGACGGAAAAGAAAGTCAAACCGACTGCAGCTGCTTCGCGCGGTGTTGTTCACGGCAACGCCGCTTCTTTAACCAAACTTCTGGTGGCGCACAACTTGCCAACTTATTGGAGTTGCACATATTCGGAACGTATTTTTCAATAAAACACTTTACAAGAAAATGCATGTTTCACCAATAGGTTACGAAAAGCGAGGAAAAATCGTTCTCGACACACATGCTCCGGTCGTATCTTACATCGTGGATCGTTGCAAGCACACAGGAAACTGGTTGGATGTTGGTCGGAAGACTACTTCGGGAGGCCCGGGTCTTTTGTTTCCACTAATTCGATAGTTTGTTGGAAAGTTTCCCATGGGCGAACGGTGGCGAAGGACCATCTTGCACTAACGACAAAGCAGCGGCAGCCTTCCTCGACTAGGAGTCTCCAAAAATATCCACCACCGTCACACCACGACGCCCATTAGGGGTTGAATGCCATTAGAAGGGTTCGCATGTGCATAGAATACACATGGCTTCGTTTAGTTTCAACTTTTGTGGTAAAGTAATAAAACTGCACACCACCACGGCACGGTTGAGCTTTATGGAGCGTTGCGCAAATGTTTCCAATCCATAGGAAAAAATGAGAAAATGTTGGCTAAGAGTTTTGAAGGAAAAGGGAAACGTTGAAAAGTTTCCTTTCAAACTTATATTGAAAATATTAATCGTGTAGTTATATCGTTATATGTTTGCTACTTCCTACGGGTTCTTCTTGACAATTCCTGCACACGTCCGAGTGCACTAATATTATTAATAATTGGTGCCTTTAGAAAAACGCATCTAGAACCGACTGATGTTTGGGAACATTTTGCACAGTTTTGAGTCTTGTAACTAACGAATGAATATTTTATATCCTCTTTTCCCCCCATTCTGATACCATTTGAGTTTCTTTCCCTTTTTCATTGCAGGATTGAAGAGCAGTCGTTGAGAAGCGCACGACTTGCACACATCCTTCCCCGGCGTACTGGTGGAACTTCATGTTGCAACATTAAAGCTCTACCAAGGCATCGGTTGGTGGGGAGCTCCCGAACGCCAGCGGAGGATATCGTTGGGTTTGCCTCCGCCAAACCCGTCACCGTCACCAACACCTCCCTTGCCGGCCGCCCTTCACGATCTTTTGGTCAGCATTTGCGTACACCTCCCCACCCCGACCAACCTTCCCCCAACGGCTCGTGAATGATGTCCGTGCAGCAGTACTGTCTCCGGTGGAACAACCATCAGCCGAACTTCATCTCGGTCTTCTCGACGCTGCTGCACAATGAGAGCCTGGTCGACGTTACACTGGCCGCCGAAGGACGACAGCTGCAGGCGCACAAGGTCGTCCTTTCGGCGTGCAGTTCCTACTTTCAGGTGAGCGAGTCGTAGGGTTTTGCCTTTGAAACGTGGGTTTTTTTTCTTTTGGAGGGTTTTTTGTTTGCTGCTGCAATGGAGAAAGTTGCGAAGTTTGAAGAACT
Organism: Anopheles atroparvus; assembly: GCA_914969975.1. NCBI lineage: Eukaryota > Metazoa > Arthropoda > Insecta > Diptera > Culicidae > Anopheles > Anopheles atroparvus. The sequence goes on along the minus strand of CAJZCY010000002.1, from coordinate 41,301,718 downwards.
AGTAGGATAGTTGTTCGCAGGGAAAAGCGCTTGGAAATGTCGATGGGCTTAGAAGAACAACATTTTTCGATTAATTTCTAGGATCGAGGCGTTAGTTAAGGCAAAGAGTCCATAGACTTTTAATTATATTAATTGCAATCCTTTTAGGAGTTGTAACTGCAGATTATTCAAGATTAGGCACGTGGATTCCTAGCCTTGATGGTTTGAGGTGTGTTCGCCGTTACCTGTGTTGTTGCAAAAAGGGATAAAAGAGATGTACCCTTGATTGATTTTATTTGTTTCTCCAGACTTTTTCAGCTCAAATTGGTGGTCTTTGTATCCCTCTTAAAATATCGAAAAAGGGAAAAAAAATCCTTTTTTTTCCATTTTTGCAGTGGTATTCGAATGCCGACAACATTCAGCCGACAAATGATTGGCGTATGAGGGAAATAATTAAATTTCTACCCGTAATTAAGTGTCGTTTTTGGCATACCATCGTCTCTGGTTCCTCAACATTGTACGCCTCCTCTTTTTGGGCTACCTGTCCTGTCTCTGGAGCCCCTGACCGCTCACATGTCTCAGTCTTCCCTTTCCTTCTCGAATATTTAGACAACATTGGTGACACGTCGGTGACGGTCCTTCGATGGACCGGCGCCTCATTCAAATAGCTTCCAATCAGCTCTCTCTCTCTCTCTCGACGTGCTGTCTGGGCCGAGAATGAAATTTGCGAGAAAATGAGACTCTTCTATGCCGGTGGAGTGTGCTTCTGTCGAAGTCATTTGATTGATGCCTTGAAATTGAATTGGGGTTGTTTCTGAACAGTCGATTGTTCCGTCCTTCGTGCCTTTTCTCCTGCTCTATATTTCTCTGCGGCCTCGACTCTTCACTCTTTCCTCTGCAGTGGAGTGTTTGCATCTGAAACGAATTCATTCATTTCTAGTTGAATGCTTTTGCAACAATCCAATTGACATGTTCTACACTGAAGAGCAAGGTAAATTTCTTCTCCATAACTTTAAACTGTTTCTTTTGCATTTTCAAAGAATACAGCTCAAATGAATTTCAAGGAGAGTTTTTTTTTAAATATTCCTTTGGAGGACACATCTTTCATTCTTAGTTGGCTGTTCTCATTGTTTGGTTCTACAAAATTCATTCTAACGTCAACGGACGTTCATCACCATCAACCCTCTAAATTTTCCGTCTGAACAATATCAGTAAGTTTCATCAAAGAGCGGATTAAACCATTACTGCTGAGTACATCATCGCAACGCCGCATTGAATTAGAATTCCCATGGGGACAAGTTCCGCTATCTGCCCTAGGGATGGGAAACGCTCGTCACTGGGGAGGCAAGCCAAAAGTACGAGCGACTGTAGTGCGCCATTTAATTAAGCTAAAACAGAATTGCTAACCCTTCCCGTGTGCGCTTTCCGAGGCGGAGGCGTCCATGCAGCAAAAACTTCGTCCGCAGTCTCGTGACGCGTATTAATGATGAGTATTTGGAAAACACGGCACAGTGACGGCGTTGGCGGCGGGCACACTTTTCTCCGGCCGCTTCCGGGGGGCCTTTTTTCCTTCGCGGGTGCCATGGAGCTAGAAAAGCAGATAATTAATCGCGTTTCCGTGGGCGCGTCTGTGAGCGAGTGGGTGAATGATAAATAAGGGCTCGTAACGTCGGTGCGACGTCAATGTCTTCCCATTGGTGCGCAAGTGTGTTGGTCGCTATCGATTTTCGTGTTTTTCGTGCGAGATCTCTGATGCATTGAAGGGAGGCTGAACTTTGACCATACGCAGCTAAATGTTATGATCTTTCGTTCCATTCCCTGTTTAAATGGCAGAAAGACTGACCTTTTCTTTCCACATGCACGAATGTGAAATGCTGACGATGAAATTAACTATTTCGTTCGTAACGCAAGGGTGTGAAAAAAAAAATCGTTTAGATTCTAAAATCCTCTAGTAGATTGTGTTGTGATGTGATCTTCACTCAGCACCCATTTTTCCAGCGATAGAACGTCCTGGAAAGCAGTCGGACCTTTGAAACACTTTCCTCACATTCTCCTGTCAAAATTCCCCCTCCGTACACATTCCATCTCTCGCCCAGATTGCGCAAACTTTCCCTATGTGAAAGAGGGTGAAAGGGAAAATCCCGGAAGGGTGCAAACTAATGCGTGAAAAATTCATCACCGCGCGGCTGAAAAGGGTGCAGGGTTCCCCCTTTGGTTTACCACCCGTTTGGAGAAGGGACGCGAGCAAACGGCTGTGTGCACAAAGGCGCCAAACGTGGAATGAAAATGTGGAAAATTCGTCCCTGGGGCGATGGGTTAGGGAAATAGGTTAGGCATCCTCTCCGAAGGAGGAAATGAGTGATTTGGGAGGATTGCAGGATTTATAGATTTTTGTTGGTTAGAATGTCTGCTGGAAGGAAGCTGGAGTGTCGGAATTATTCTTACACGGTTTTGCTCTCTTCTATTCCACCGACCAGTCCCTGTTCACCGCCAACCCCTGCCAGCACCCGATCGTGATACTGAAGGACGTACAGTACAATGACCTGAAGACGATGGTGGACTTTATGTACTACGGCGAAGTGAACGTGTCGACCGAGCAGCTACCGCAGGTGCTCAAGACGGCCGAGATGCTGAAGATCAAGGGCCTGGCGGAGATGCCGGACGCGGCCGCCGTCTGCAAGGCGGATCTGAGCAAGCTTGACCCGACGGAGCTGATACAGGCGGGCAACGTGGTCACGGGCACGCCGGGCGATACGATATGGGGTAGTGCTGAATCTCAGCAGCAGCAACAACAGCAGCAGCAACAACAACAGCAGCAACAACAGCAGCAGCAACAACAGCAGCAGCAACAGCAGCAGCAGCAGCAGCAGCAGCAACAACAACAGCAAGCTCAACAGCAACAACAGCAGCAACAACAGGCACAACATCACCAGCAACAGGCTCAGCAACAGCAGCAACAATATCATCACCAACAGCAGCAACAGCAGCAGCAGCAACAGCAGCAACAACAGCAACAGCAGCAACAACAGCAGCAGCAGCAGCAACAGTTGCATCAGCAACCCCAGCTAAGGCGATCACCCTCCCCTACGACCAATATGTCCCCGGCGGCTCGAAGGAAACGGTTACGAAAGACCTCGACCGGTTCCGGTTCGCTATCAACCGAACGGCTTCAGCAGCAGCAGCAGCAACAACAAGCCGCCGTAGCCGCAGCAGCTGCCCAACAGCAAGCGGCCGCTGTAGCGGCGGCAGCGGCAGCGGCCGCGGCAGCCGCTCAGCAGCAGCAACAGCAAGCGGACGAGCACGGTGGCAGTGCGGACGCGAGCACGCTCAATCTGGTGCCGCATCTGCACATCCAGCAACAGGTCGACAACATATCCTACGGCACGACGACGGCGCACGGTGCGCTGGCGCTGGGAGCCGCCACCGCTGCCGCCGCGGCCGCAGCAGCCGCTGTCGGTAATAACATCCGCATCATCAAGGGCAGCCCGAGCTCGGACGTCGACCAGCAGCAGCACGAATCGTCGCAGGAGAGCGTCGACGAGACGGGTCACCACATGCCGAGCATTATCGTACGTACCGAATGACCTGACCGTAAGCGTCTTCTTTCGCGCTATCTCACCGACCGCTGTTCTTTTCATTTTCCACCCGCAGAAAACGGAAGACCTCAGCGGCGTGACACAGACCATCCCCATGGACATCTCGACGACGCCGACGGCCGTGAACATTACTCAATCGCAGTCGCAACACACCGGTGAGTCACGCCTACGGAACCGGAAGAAGAAAGCGACGCGGCCGATGTACGCCTACGCCACCACCTCTGGCCGTCGACTTGTTGCCACCAGGCAGTGGGTGGCGTAGGGTGCACACCGGTCCTTCTCTTCTCTGCCCTCCGAACTTTTTTATCCACGTTCAAGTCCTTACTTTTTAACGTCAAATTCAGCCCTCTCGCTGTCGTCGTCTGTATCGCAGCATTACGCATTTTTCGCTCATTCATTTCGTAATCGATGTTCGTTTTGCTCATTGTCCAGCTCGGTGTGCAGTGTGTGCACATCCTTTTTGCCATCCTTGTTCCATGCAGCTTTCATCTCATTTAACACGTGTCTTTGGTGTTTGGCTAACAAATTCAATGTATAATTTCACACATTTTCATCCTATTAATGCTTTTTCCTTCACGATTCTTTCATATCGGCTTTGTGTTTGTTTGTTGTAAAAAGATTCGTTTGAATTTAAAAACTCATGTAAATCTGATTGGACTTAATCGTAGGCTTTCTAAAAGAAGGTCATGTCTGAAGGATGATGGATTGATCATCAGTTTACAACAAATTTTTTATAATATGCGATGGAAATTCTTGTTGAACAAAATGTGTCAGGTTTGGAATTTAATACGTTAGTTCTCTTTCGTGGACATCGAACTATCAATTTTGATTTGAATAATGTCATCACAATCTGAATTGTAAATTCACAAGTTTAATTTCACAGCGATTGCAATTGATAAGCAAGCGCACCCTTAGGTGAAAGCAAAGAAGAGCACTGGGAGTTGTTAATAAATTTCCTCTGATTCGTGGAACCAGTTTCATGGCATCATGGCATGATAGGATTTGTGCGTCTCGTTACGTGCGCCAACAACGCCTGGCTGGTGTGTTTGCTCATCGTTGGGAGGAAATTATAAACAAAAATTTCGCATAAAGCAAACGACTGGCACAGCACAAACTGGATGCATTTGCCACCGATGCAGCTGATGCAGCGCTTCTCTCGCTTTCCCGTTCGGCTGTTCATTTACTCGGGCGATCATGCATGTGGAATGAAATGATATGCAGTTTGATGTTGAGCCAGGAAAAGCAATCCTCGGATTGTTTTCATTGTGGTTGGGAAGTGTGGGTCTCGTGGAAGATAAATGAACTTAGTCGGCATAAATTGGAAATCGTTTCACAGTCAACTACTTTCCGAACCAAATATGTAGAACCAATTTGTGGCAACATCGGAGGATGTGGGCATGATTCGCTGAGTTTGTACCATCGTTACATCACTGATTGAAGGTAGAATAAATCGCAATAATCATAATCACTGTCGCGCCACATAATCATAATCGCAACAAACAATAAAATAATCAGAAGTGTAAGATCGACTAAAAATTAGTCACTAATAGCCCAATCATTTAGCTACCGAAACGTCGTTTGACTCATCAATGGAACACAAACACTCCCAGTGTACAATGTATGAAAAGTGCATGAAAGGATCAACGTTAATTGGAAAATAAAATTAAATCCCGTGGAAAGGCACGTGGCTCCAAATCCGTCTGTAAGAATCGCAAAAAAAGAGTGGGCCGAATCAAATGGAAAACCTAAACGAACGGCACAAATTCACGCTTCGAGCGACAAATGATTCCACTTCGCTTGGATGTGTGTGTGTGTGTGGGTTGGTTTGATAGTGCATTTTGGTGTGTATTTGCTTGCCATCGGTCCTTATCGTCACCGGGTGGGAACCCCACCCACCCATCGTACTCTCCCGTTTCCCGGGTTGGTTTGGCTGTTTGCTTTGTATGCGTGGAATGCAAACTGATTAAAATTCGTTCCGAGCAGTCATCGCGGGCACCATTAGGCCGCTTTTCGATCGTTTGATGACGTCGGTCTGGCGGCTCAATGATGATGTGGTGGGGAGCAGGGAAGTAAACTCCCTTGTCACCAAAATCAAAATAAGCCCAGCGGAACGTTTACGGCAGCGTTTTGCACTAACGACTGTTGATGGCATCAGGGAAGGAGTGTCTGGATCCAGTTAAAAGGAGGGGGCGAGAAGAACAAAAAAGGGGAAAAATAGGATGAAAATGAAAGAGAAGCTTACACACTATCGTTAAATTGTTGCAGGCACGATATTTGCAAAAGTGGATGAAGGGTGGAAAAACAATCGAAACCCCCCAACATCTAGCCCTACTTCGTTCGCCTGTCATCGTGATTTGATTGGCCACAGGATTGGTGTACTTTGTGCCATTACTCTCTTTCTCTCTCCTTTTCTATCTCCCTTTCTCACATTCTGTTTCTCCTTCTGTTGGTTGGAGCAAGAGTTAAATTATTCAAAACGGAGATGAAACTACTGATCCGTGAGGGGAGGTATCGGACCGGGTCTCTTTCTCCCGCCTCCGGTGTCCTTTCGGCTGATTTACATTCCGTGACAGCAACACTCGCCGCGTTTGGGGTTCAATTTATTGGACGAACCGAGAGGGATGGCGGTGAGTGCCTTTCATCGGGTTTCAGTAAAAGCAGCAACTCGGTACTGTTGCTGTGGCGGCAGCCCAGCGCGAATGCCAAACGACCGATCGATCGACCGAGAGCGGGTTGCATTTGTAATGAAAATTTCTTACGGTGCAATCGGCCGCGAGAGGGACGAATGTAAATGACTTCGGGCGGTGCAAATCGGTGCATCAGCGTTGCTGATGATGGAACTCGGTGGCCTTCCTTCTCACCTTCGCGTGGTACGGTTTTGATTGGAAAAAAGTAAGTGCTAGTGAAACCAGGCTGTGAATGAGAGATGGAGAGGTTGGAAAGAATTTTGATACGACGTAATAAATTGGGTAGCAGAACAAACAACGCTATGAATAACGACAAAGTTGCGGTTCGTTCGGAAAGAGGCGCTTATTATTTTTTATATGAAAAACCAGTCGTCAACTGTGATGCAAACGTCAGATATTGGTTGCTTAATAATAATGCGAGATTTATGAAAAAAAAAAAAAAAACCAGTGAGTCATAAATATACTTCTTTAAAATAAATACTGAAATTGATTACTTTTTTTCTAGAAAAACAAGTTCAGTCCAATTTGTTCCTACCCAATACGGACTGTTCATTTGCTACAATAGAAAACTAAGCCCCTAGGCCAGGCGCCTATCAGTGTGCAACACCATTCCAGGTTATTGGGAGGTATGGTGCGTGTAAATTTGCCTGGTTTGTTTTCTCTCCATTGTGGGGCCACGAAAGCTAACACGCTTTGAAGTGCTTGGAATCCCACCGTTTCGTTGAACCACGTAAAAAATGAAGTGTTAAACGCATGACCAATCCTTCGTCTATTGCGTCCTTTTTGTCGGTTATTGCTGGCGGTGAAGTGCAAACTAGACTAAATATGGAACCGAAAACGGGTAAAAAAAGAGCTGGGAGTTTTGTATATTATAATCACCCAAAAGAAAAAATGGCATTTCATTTGCTTTCATTCGGAATGGTAAAAAAAATATCTACAGCTACTGAAAAGGGCAAGAGAGAAGGGGAAAACGAAGCGTTACCGGACCCGCAACCTCCTCCTCCGGTGAGTAATATTTGAGATCAGTTTCGTAGACTTTAAAAGTGGATGAAAAAGGGTCTGCTGTTACATTCCGATCGATCCAATTGTCAATTGAGGGTAAACGGGGTGACGGAGCTGTCATCGCGCAATGTGGCTATATTAAGCAGATGGCGCGATGTACGGCCAAATGGTAAGCAGAGAAAAGGAAAATATAAAAGAAAATATGAAAAAGGTGGTGGAGTCAAATGGCAGTAGAGAAGGTCCGATATCGATCGGCTTTTAATTTCTCTTATTGAATATTCTCGTCTGAGGAGGGATGCTGGTTGGAACTGTTTGTAAATATATGTGTGTTTTTTTTACTATAGTTAAATGGCAAGAAGATTCTTTTTTCACTCCATTCTTTTGTAACATTAGACGCATGTGGCTTCCCCGCAAAAATGTTTAAACTAGCCTCTAAACTTTCTGTGTCGATTGCAGTCTGGTAACGAATGTTTGGAGATCGTATTGCTGTCCACATGGCACGCAGAGTGTCCTGTGCACATCCTGTTTCAGTGGACGTCAACCCCAACCTCACACATCCGCCAGAACCAATTGGACAAATTCCGGAAGCTTTCGACCATATCCTCCAGCATTGTTCTGGGCATCTCTCTCTCTGTTTCCCTTCTTTTGCTGTGACATACCTCATTTTGCTTGTTATCCAACATTGCCCGGAAGTGCCTCATTTTCGCAGGATACGGCAAACACCCTCCCGAAATCAACGAGGGAAAATGTCGATACTAATTTATTATGCATCGTGTTTTCAAGGATGCGTGGGCAACCGGGACGGTTGGTGGCGTGCGGTTTGTTGAATTACGATAATGCGAAATTCGATCGTGTTTTTCCGATTTCAATTTTGTTGCGTCCCGAATGCGTCCGGAAAGCGAGATGCGCTTGTTTGCTGTGGGTGTGTCGGTGGAGAGCATGTAACGTTTTTCTCTCCCATGTCATGTGGTCATTCGCTGTGGGGTTTTCAACAAAATCAATATTTACAACATCTTTCGCTGTAACTCTGTAGTGTTGTCCGTATTTTTCCGCTGCCAAATGTGTGCTAAATGTGTTTGCATGGGAAGGATGCGCGAGGGTGAAAAGTTTTCCTGTCAGGAAGACCAGCGCACCGCGATTCCCACAGCCACGCGGGTGACGTTGTGTCTTTTGTCAGGGTGTGGCCACGGTTCCGTACAAAAGCGCACAACCGCTCGAGACCGCGGAAGCCACAAAACGAGCACCGTTTTGTCAACGTCGGAGGCCCGGACGGCCTTGCGGTGTGCTTCATTTGTGGCTTTTGTGCTCATTTATAGAAGCACGTCAAGCTAATCCTTCTTGACAAAGTGCCGTGGTTCGTGTGGCAGACGGTAGGAAGAATAGTTTGAGCAGGCGCAGGACATTGTGGGGGCTCCGGGGTGTGTGTCAAAACGCCATACTCAAAAGGCGCGGTAGAAATGTGGTGGTTGCGCTCTGAAACAGCTTTCCGGCACCGGGCAAAGGGAGGCCAGGTTTATCTTCCAGTGGCGAAAATTGAACATGGCAATTTGTTAGAATAAGGTTAATCTCCCAAATTAAATTGTGCGACTGCGAGGGTCCTAAATTTCTGATATGATTAATATTTTTGGTGTTTTTTTTAAATCATCCCACAATCAGTCTGCCAACCTCTGCGGACTTTTGCAGTTGATCTAAAATGATACACGTTTGAAGTAAATAAAATTGTTCGGATTGGAATGCTGTATTTGATAGGCTGATTCCATTGCATAAGTACATACTTTCATCATAGTATCAGCAGTGGCTAACATGCCAAACACGGGATGGAAAACAATCAGGAACGCGAAAGAGCAGCAAACAAAATCAGTAAAATAAAATTTAAAAATTCGGCTCCGAAAAATTTGTTTTTTCTCCTTTTCATTATAGTCTGATAAAAAAAAAAACAACTATATGCAAAAACAAACAAGCCAATCCAAGCGGCTCGGCTGGCAAAAGTGATGGCAAATAAAATAATAATTTATTCCAGCGATTGTAATTAAAATCAGACACGTGATGATCATGATGATGTTGATGATGACCAAACTCCCTCGCCTTCGTTTGTTGGCACGGATTTTGCCAAGTTTGCCGGCGGATTCCATTACCCCGCCAATGGCTGCTTTTTATTAAATTGGCTGCTGAGTGTATTTAAATTCCGTGTGTCCTTTTATACGATCGCTTTCATGTGCGTTAATCCTACACTCCGATTGTCCGGACACTCACTCAGTTTTGGCATCAGTTTTAACAAAGAGTGAACCTTGAGCACATTGTAAAGGATTAAAAGAGCATCCAATTAGAAGCAGTAGAAGATCCACAAGCATTTAGTTCAATTTTTTAATTGAAAATGGATGGAGTTATTTTTGGGAGGTCGACTACAATCCATTCCAAATTGATTAATTAACAATTCTCCCGTTTGGAATGTCTCACTAGGAAGTGATGAAGCTTTGTAAAAGTTTATTTGATGGTTTGAACATACATAACCTGTATAATAAACATAACACCTACGTTGTTAAATAATTGAACGAAAACGAAAAGAAACAACATTCGATTAGCGCGCTTTGAAATGGAAAAAATAACAATAAAGTATACATATTAAAGAATAATGTCGCGCTTCAATCTCCGAAGTGGACCGATGCAAATGAATGCGGGGTTCTCCGTGAATTTATTTATTTGCGCGCCGAAGAGTTGGATATGGTGGAACCATGGATATTGTTTTCATTATTTCATTCGCTTCATTTTCCGCCACTTTTCCGTATTATAATCATTATTGTATGCAATCTCCGACGCGGCAATCGGACCCTCGAGGGGCTGCTGCACGTAGCGAGGGGGGGAGTGAAAGGAGGGAGAATTCGCAATTCGCTCCTCCTCCAAGCTCCTCCTCTGGTCTGATCCGCAGTGCCCTTGTCAAATAACGCGCCTCTGGGAGTGAAGGGATTATTTTGGGGTCGTTCATTTTATCAAATGTCGTTTGCTTGCGCTGCCCTCCTCCTCCTTTTTGTCCACGCAAACGTTAACGAATATGCGACATTAACGTCAGCCACCAGGCGGCTCCATGCTGCGGAGGGGGACAGTTTTATTTCACCTCCACGGCGAACTGACCACCGGGCGTCTCCACCCGGGCGTCTCCACCCGGGCGTCTCCACCCGTGCGTCTCGACCGGCAAAAGGGGTTTAATTCGGTTTTGCTTTATTCATTTTTATTCAGCGAGTTTTTCCACCACGCTTGTTCTCGCACAATGCCCTTCAAGCCAAGCCGCCCGCGAAATGTTCCCTCCCGGCGTCTGTAGCAAATCCCCTTAGCACGGGTGTTTCCTTCAAACCGTTTCTCGCGCTGACACCCCCCCTCCCTCCGTCCCACCGTTCCATACTCCTAAATCCCAACTTTATTGGGAGTCTGATTGAAATGTTATTCAGTGCTTCCTCTCCATCTCCCCCACGGGGGGAACCATGTTCGTTTCCGCCTGCCTGCGTTCCTGCCTGCCTGCGTTCCCATTTTCCCTCGGGACCTAGCCACACTTTGACATTAACGCTTTGCTGTTCATTTCCGGCGTGAAGTGGCGGGATCCCAAAATCGCCATCAGGAGGGGGACAAAGGGGTGGGGTATTGTGCTCATTAAAATAAAAGTCCGCATGGTGAAATGGGTCGTAGGCGTACGGAATTGCCGAAGGAACATACAAACACACACATACATACAGGACCGGAGCTAGAATAGAGTTGTTTGCTGTGAAAATGGGAGGAATAAACATTTTCCGCTCAAAGCTTCGCCTTGCGTTCTATGTTCGGCTCAGGCTCCGAAGAAGGATGAGGTTCTCGATGACGGTCAACCGGCTGGCACTGCTGGTTGGACGGGAAATGTGGACATCCATCCCCTCGGGCAGCTTCAAGCGAGTCCTTCTTTGAAAGAACACTGAATGAAGCAAAGCACAGGCAACGAAACAACCGATGGGAAAAATTGCTCGCTCGGATACTCGATCTGCTTCATTCGTCAAATTAAACGACACGGAATATGAAAAAGCAATTAGAGCGTGTACTGCCGTCGGTGGAAAAACCTCCTGGAGCGAACTCCATGCAGAGTGATTTCCAAGGCAAGGTAAAACAAGATCTATAAATATCTACGTTTGCATAGCAACAACGAGGTGACAATTGAGTGGCACCTTGTGGACATAAAAATAAAAAAGTCTCTTAGAACTTCAGTAAATTATGTTCGACGGACATTGATTGCTGAAATGCCGTAGGATTACTACGACGTGGTTAATGCGTCGTCAGTTTTTGTGTTCTCTATTGAACCCATAGATTAACCCTGCTGTGTTCGGAACTGCGAGACGTTGGAGTTAATTTGACCATTTTGCCTTGGAGTGGCACACAGTAAAAGGGACCGAGGGTCGGCAATCGATTGTCATGGAAAACTCTGGGAGAAAACACTGGATGTTTTGCAAATATTTGGAATAGCAAATCCTTCCTTTCATTATACTACCGAATGATTAAACTTGATATCGTTATTTTTGAAATAAAGATGACCAGGGAAAGCCTTGCAGTGGAGTTGCTCGATAGCAATTGTAGTGCACAAAATTGACTCCATGCGCTGTCCGGGAGCTTGTAACCACAAAGAAGTAAAAGTCACCCATTTGTGTTGTTCATGACTAGTCGGGGTCAGATGGTTGGTTTTGTGGGAATGATCATAGAGTAAACTTGGGACAGCGAGAAAACAAAAAATACTTCATCCCATACTTTGACCTTTTGCGCAATGACTACACGAGTTAGTTACATCGACGTTGGAAGGAAACAATAGAAAAGACTACCACAGAGTATGGCATCGCTGGTGCAAGCGGGAGCTGAGCTTTATGTTCTTCCTATTTCCGGGATGAATGGAAATGGTGGAAAGTTTCCAATTCGAGTGCATCCGTAGCGAAGAAGGAACGAAACATGATTGTACATTTCGAAGCCCTTGCAGAATACGTTTCGTTTCTACTTTTGGGAACAAAGTATCGACAGTTTTTTTTTCATTTTGTGAAAAGCGCATCACAAAAGCTGGAGAATTAAAACTGTCGTTACATGCGGTGAAAATCCCTGGAGGAGTATCAAGCAGGCGTGTTTTCAATTTTCCCAACGACGTTTATTCTGGTCGGGTGCGGGCCTAGCTGCCGCTGAATATTTTGAAAATAATCTCGCATTCAACATTCCCATTTAAAATCATTTTCGATCAGAGTAGAAAGTGGCTTCACGGCACGAAGGCTCGTTCGCTTAGGGCGACGATATCGAACGTCGAACGGAACAATCGTTGTGCCAAAGGCTCCCATCCTAGGGATGCCCTCCATTGCGTTGTCCTCGTCGTTTGTGTGGTTTTGTGTTTCATTGCGTGGACAAGGGCTGCGTAATAACTGGCTTTCTCTTCACTGCACGTTGCATCGCGTTGTCCGGACTAACGTGTCGGGGATGACACGTGAGGCTTAGAGGGTAGAAAGTTTTCGATGGTCCGTTCCTAGCCGGTCCTTGCAAGCCTGCATATCGCTGGTTTAAACCAATCAAGGTAAAAGGACGGTCTTGGACTGTTTTGCTCTCGCCTGCTCCATCCTCTTGTGGTCTTGTATCGCACAAGGGACCGAAATTTTCCAACTCAACCGGGAAGTAGTCGTCCCACCCGCCTAGGCCACGGTGCAACAGGGCAGAGTTGAGGGATCAGGATGGACAGAAATTTTAATTGGGTTTACCTTGAAGGCATCGCTGTCCGCAGGCAGCTTGCCGGCTTTAGGTGCATTTTGACTCCCGGTGACTTCCGGTTAATCGAAGTCAAAGCTTGAAATCCATTTTACCTTTCCAACGACTTTTTTCTCGTTCCATGAAAGCCAGCAAGAGGAAGAGTTTGTGTGCTTTGAAATCCTTGGTCGCGTCCTGCACGGCACTTTCGGCAAGGGCAGAGTTTTTCGTTCGACGAAAAACAAACAGCACAAAGGGTAGAAATAAGCTCGAGGATTAGTTGCCGTATTTGACCAACGGCAAAAACTGTGAACGTCGTATCCGTGCACGTGACGACACCTGGCACCCAACGCAATCGTCGAGCTTTTCCGTTGCTCGTTTCCGGCCGGATCGAATGCAAATGGTCATGTCGGCGAAGAATGGTGTTGGTCCCTATTGGCAGGGGGTTCTTAGAGGAACTTAAATCTGCGGTAAACAGTTCGTTCAACCTGGAATGGAAACTTGCATAAAATTTCCTAGTACCATGCTTCGTAACATGCTCACTTTTACTGTCCATTACTTTGTTGATATTGTTGAGCCAAACGTATTGCATTCTTTCTCATGTCTCCTGCTACCTTTCCACGATGATTCAGGTACTCCTTCTACCGGCTACGTGACATTTTGGGAGGTAATTGTTTTTCGTTTCTCGAACGTCGGTGTTGAAGGTTGCGAACGACCAACGGCGCGGCATCTTCAGGGAATAAATTGAATATTTTAGTATAACTGTTCTCAAACCACCCCGTCCACTAGTTCGCCCGGCTGCAGCGTTCTTGTGTATGTATCTGCACTGCCCACTCGCGTACAATCGCGCAATTTCTCCATTCGAGCAAACAAGCTCGTTCATTCGTTCGTTCGTTTGCTCGCTCTACAACGACGGGAAGAGTCACTTGTTCCCGACAGCGCTTTTCCTCTCTCCGGTCCGGCACGGTCAACGCTGCCTTTGACGACAGGGTGTGCAGCCAGATCGGTGCATTGGTGGAGCAGGGAACGGCTTGCCGATGCTGTGTAATGTCGGAGAAACCCGGGTTAACGGAAGCCGGTCAGCGCGCAACGCAGTGATCTGAAATATTCATTCAATCGATAGCGTAGTCGGTGGCGGTTTTGCGAGCGCAAGTTATATTTTGTGCATCGCGTTCTGTAGAAGAAGTGGTTGTATCACGTCCCGCCCGCTCTCCCACTTCTCCTTCCAGTCCAAAGCTCATCGCAAACTAAAGAACAAATTGAAATGTAGAGTTGCACTATAGGCAAAGACGACTGAAGGCGGACGGGGCAAAAAGTAGATGAGGGATTCTGCGAAAAAAGTCCTTAGTCCAAGGGCTGGGACTCCGAAACATTCTTTCTTTGAACAGGCACCGCCATGGATGATGTTTCTCTTGTTACCGGTTGAAGTACGTCATTCTATTTTAATCTAGAATAGAGGAATTTATTGTTCGTTTAGAGACAACTCTTGTGAGTTGTTAATTTCTGTGACGAGTCTAGAACACGTGCGAGATTATGTACACCAATTACAGTTAAAGTTTTCCTTTCTGTTCTGGAAAAATTGAACACGTTCATGTTAACTAAAGTTGATGTTGAATTTGTTTCATTGTTGGTCTGGAAAACCATACATTCGACACTCTTGTTGACTTTTCCAATTCCCTGTGTTCAGCTGTGTCGGTGAAAAAAGTGATGGACAAGTTTAGTTAATTTTTTTGTTTTTTGTTGTTGAATGTTCTATAACTTTCTAAACTACATAAGAAAGAGTTGGGGGGAGTTAAACAAAAATCTCCACCGGAAACTGTTGATGTTGCCGGATGGAAATTTCTCCTGCCGCAAGAAAAGCGCACCCATTGGTGACATTGATTGATGTTATGGTATTGATTTTTCCCTTCACCTTCCGCTCGCGGCCCTAGGTTCAGGATCCCTGTTCGGTGTCTCACCGGAGCCGTGGAAGTAAAACAACAAAGTGTATTAAAAGCACTCACTCACACACTCGGAAAAGCTCGATGCGATGTTTGGCTGGTTGGTGCAATGTTGTAACGTGACGCTGTTGGAAGCCGACGACCTTTCTTAGTCGTATCGTATCGCACAGTGTCCCCAATCAGTGCACGTTGCCACCGATCGATCCGCCGCAACCGGAAACGGCCACCACAGCGCATCGATCGATACACACCAGGGCAGCTAAAATGTCAACTTTGAATGTCAACTGTGTGTGCGAGCGATTTCCCCAAAAACGTCATCGGATAACGTGACCCGCTTCGTTGTAAATGAAAATTTTATTCCACACAACGGAAGAAAGGTTTTCTCTTTCGCGTTCTTTCACGTCCGGTGGTGAATTTGTAGTGGTGTACTGCTTGTTGATGCTGTTGACGTTTATGAAATGGTTTACAGCGCGCCCGCAAGGGACACGTTTCCTCAGCGGACACGTTTTTACCACCGCCTCAGTTACGTTCGGATTTGAGGTTCCAATAAAATGGGTGAAAGGTCGGAACAGAAGCGCTTCCAGGCTGAACGTGGGATTGGAACCTTGAAAACACGCGCTTACGGAAGAGTGGTTCCGTGCAATGTGTACAACGACTCTTCCGTTGACGCTAGTGTTTGGGATTTCATTTCGATCTTTCTTTTCATTCTCGCTTGTTCCACCAATCAGCCAGTGATTTTCATTGAGGCGCATTGAATTATGCAAACTATAGTAATTAACGAGGTTATATGGATTCAGGTAGGAAAAGCGTCTATTACCCAGCCCAGAGGGAACGTTCAATGAATCCGTAGCGGTGTTCAGATTTGTATTCCTCCTTTTAAACATCACAGCAGGACCTGCTTTTCCTGGTGGCCAAGGGACGGACGCTGCTCACCATTATTCCGCCCGTCAATGGCAGGAGTTTATGTTGATAAACCTCGAACCGTACCATAACCACACCAGAGTGGGCGATTAAAAAAGGCGGCCGTGTGCAGTCCTTCCTTCCCCGTGCTTCGGTGAAGTGTTGCTTCTTTTTGCCATTCGTGACGTAATGCTAAAACCGTTCCTTCATTTCTCGCTTTTCTCTCTCTTGCGGATTCTGATCTGTGATTTGTCTTCGGTCCGTCATGTTCTAGTTGCTTTTGCCCGACGTCAAGCCGCCCCCACTCTATGAAAATCCTCCACCTCCTTTTTCCATTTTCCTTTGGCCGCTGATAGAATCAATGGTTGTGATTCCGCGTTTTGGTTCGTTGGAAGTGAAAAGAAATCTCATCGGGATGTGTAATGCTGTATGTGTCTTTTCTTAAATCCAACACAATGCGAGGGTGGAAAAGAATGAATGAGTGGATGGGGCTAGTGGTGGAAGTAGTAGCAGGAAGGAAAATTATAGTCAGTGCATAGGGCAAGCATCTCATTCAGTTCGGTTTCTTTTCACATTTGTGCAGGCAAGTAAATAAGGAGGCGTGAGCGATGAAATAAAGCAAATAAGTAAGCAAGAAAGATATTTCCTCATGTACATATAAAGGAACTATAAAGAACCTCGTTGCACGCGCTTCACAATACTCTAAATTTATTCTATTACTACAACTAGAGTAAAGTCCCCCTTTTTAACCCCTATTTCATGAACACGATTTGTCTGTCAAAATATGTATATATTGTATTCAGCTGATAATGGAGTGACATTTTCATAACCCCGATGAAAACATTTCCCGTCAATGTCTTCACACTTCGTGCAGCGCTATCACCAAGGAAAACGTTGCCATTTCACGTCGCATTCACGTTTGTGTTGCTTCCACCCGCGCCCACTCTCAACAAGCACGGGCTTTAAATCATTCTCCAACGGCATTTTCCTCATGAGCAGTTTTATGTCCCGAATGCCGGAGATGAATGTTTGCCCCCCTATTGTTCCATTTTCCGCGAGAAAAGGATTGGCAGCGCTGGCGTTCGCTTTTCCCCCGCCGAAGTAAATTAGTGGATGGAGTTTAGCGCACGTTGGTGGAAAATTCCAGCCCGCGGGGTGTCAGTTCCTGACAATCCGATGGGAAATTCGGGGGGGGGGGGGGGGGGGGGCACGGTTCGAGATCAGTATTTTCCAGATAACTTACGCCCTGGCATCGCTACCTTGCGCAACCCTTTTTCCATCCTCTAGCCGTTAGGAAAGACGGGGGGAGCCTATTCAATTGCTGGCTTGTGTAAGCCTTAGCAGTTGCAGCAGTCGACGACGACTGGTGAGAGGAATGATGGGAAGACTGATGGGAGGACTGATTGTCGGCCGCCGAGAGACCGCATGGAGGACAGTATTTTGCATAAAATGTTGTTAAACGGTGACAGAATGATCATCTAAATTTGATTTTCGGGTCGATAGTCTACTGAAAGAGGTGGGAAGGGGGGGGGGGGGGGTTGGTTGGTTGGAAGCGTACGCCAAACGACGTCCATCCCATTCCAGTCGGATGGATTCGAACTGGTGCCAGTATGACCGAATTGTCGACGTTCGGGTGTACCAAATGTGGTTTTTGAAACGATGTCAGCAGTTGACTGCAGAAAGGAGAGCTGCCTGTGCCATTTTCTGACAGGGTTTTGGCAGTAATTGTATTAACAATTTATTCGACTGTCTGAGGCCCGACGGCACCATGGAGTAGTGAGTAAAGCATCATGCTAACACCTCACCTGCTGATGGCAATGGATAAACTGCACCCAGTCAAATTGCTACAGGGTTTTTGATAAACTGTAAAATACCGAAAGGCTAAAATCTTGTTGGAGCGTAGAATATGCAGAAATAAAGAAGAAGTGTTAAAGTAAGATAAATTGCTAAAACTTGTGTCTTTCATACGTTTAATTTTTGAGAATCCAAAAGTCAACGTAGAGTTGTGGTTGGTGGATATATTATTCTTCTTTAAATGCATTTTATCGCAAAAAGGTGTCCTGATATCTCACCGACCAGATGATTAATGATGAATTAATAAACGTGTTCAAACTTCCACCAAGGCACTTAATCGTTAGGAGAAAAGCTCGCCGTCATATCGTCCACTGCGTATAGTCTGTCACCTCGAGCGCATCTTCCCTGCCAGGTGCAACCGCATTTCGTTCGTCGAACCCCCGATTGTTTTCCTCCAGTTGGCCCCGCTTGAACTCCATCACTCTACAACTGGCTACGAGTGAATTTTCCCGGGTTCAGGTGAAGGCGAATGATGATGGTCCGACTCCTGTCCGCACACTGACACGTCGCTGGCAAACGTCGGGGAAGTGTCTGGAAACGTGTGTTTCTCCCGAGCTGTCTGTCTGTCCTGACCGTCTGTCTGGTTGTGTCTGTTCGCCCATCCGGCCGTCCTCGATTCGATTTCCACCGTTCGCTCACTCACTCACTGGTGAGAGTGTTCGATCGATCAGGATGAAGGCAATGGGTGTACCGCGTGGTGCCATCGTTCATTTCCATCGTCCACATCGACGATCCTGGTCGACGTGGGGGTCTGGTAGAAATGGGACGAAATGCATGCGGATAACGATGCTGCTTTGGCGTGGGTTCGGTTGTGTGAAGGTGAGCAATTGGTGGGTTTTGTTGTTGCTTCGAGAAGGGAAGGGTCTCGGCTTCGAGAAAACTGTCAGGGACTGATGTGGGGTGAAGTTGTACAAAAGATTTCACCTTGCGCATCGCATTCGAGATGCGGTGGTGCTCTTTCAGCTCATCGAGAAACTTCGAACAAAAGTTTATCTTTGTAATTTATCTTTGCCTTTGAGATTTGATTATACGTATTCGTTATGTCTCATGTTTGAGAAAATAATCAAATGGAGCGAAACTTTTGCCGTTCTAGACATAAAGCGAATTGGGGTAGCTTTAAATTTTCTTTTAATACTAATTATTAAAATGTAGTATTTTTTAAATGAAACGTAATACACGTAATGTATGTAAAAGATTTCAATATTATCCAGTAAGCTGCTGTTATACGACATTTTATCATGATTTATCTGTCACAAAGGACTGACAGTATGAAAAACAGACGAAGGAAGCATTATCGTACCAATGCACTGCAGAGGGATGAGTGTTTTCTGATGAGACAACAATTGTGCCTTGCACCAGGAATCAACTGAAAATGGTGGGAGACATCGGGGAAGCCTCGAGATGACGTTGAGCTGGGCCGGGAATGCAATTGCATCCTGCTCGTGGACCCAAGGTGGACTACATAATTAGGGCTGGGTTTTATCGTCTGCACTTGTATAGTCCTCCTTCTTTTGAGTGCGTGGTCAATATAATGCATGGCCGCGTCCTGGACGTGATTTGGTGGTTTGCATCCCTTTGTCTGGCTGTTCACGTTCCCGGAAAGATTTACTACTTATCTGACGCACGAAGCCGCATTTCATGGATCATCGGTCTGCATCCTTTCACCGGTACTGGAAGTACGAAGGATCTAGCTGTCCTGTTGCCGTGAACGAATCTCATTTCCTATAGGGTCGTGGGGAAAATCGATTATTTTCCTAGACCTGGAGTAATTTAATTTCTTGGATTATAAATCGTAATTGCGAGAGTTTTACGACCAGCGAGCGCTTTATCGATCGATTGCATTCGCCAGGCCAAAATGTGGCACTGAGCATCGTGGCTGCGTGGAGTGTGTATGGTGTTCATTTTTGTTGTTTAAATATTTTATGTTCGCTTTCATCGCAACTCACAATCGACGCTTGCCAGGGAGGGAGATCCATCCAATTCAGCAGAGTGTCATTTTTAATCGTACTCACACGTTTATCGCCCCCTCGCACATTCTTTCAAACTGCACGCATCGTTACACGAAGTGTCATCGTGCATAGCAAAACCATAATTAATGTTGACATTTTTTCACCAGCTTTTTACTATCCTCTCTTCTTTATTCGCACACAACTTTGGCTTGTGGACTTGGGCACTGTACACGATAGCGTCGAACGTTCGATCATTTTTTTTCATTCGCAAATATTTTTAACAACATATCTAAGACCATAATACTCTTACGAGACACATGAAGTTGTGCCAATCAACATAATCTAGAGAAAGCAATGTAATGAAACAATTTTTGAATATCATTCACCCATTAGGCTTTACAAATAGTTTGCGCGTTATTCACTGTTCATCCGTCGATTGGGCATGCAAGTCGATGTTTCTGTTGGTGTATTTTTATGTTGTGTATTGTTCAGTACTATGTAATTAATTGTTAAGATTTCAAGCCACATGCTCACGCACTCATACGCACACCCTGACAGCAACCATTCCACAACACTTCGCAATCCCTTTTTTCTCCCATACAATACTGGACAGATTCAAAGAAGATGCAATGCCATTTCCATCTAACCTAACTTGTACTACTTTCCGTTGTGCAACGTCAATAAATCCTATGTCTATGAACATTAAATGAATGACCACAAGCAAATGCAAAATTTGGTGCAACGAAAGAGGAGACAGAGAGAGCTCGGGTTCAGTGAAAGACGCATTGTTGAAACAAAATGATTGTAAAACGACTACAAACCCTGCGAAACATCACGCAAGAAAATGCGCAAATTCAACGTAAACGAAACCTGTATTTATTTGTTTTTTATTTAATTTTACATTCGAATGTGAACAAGTTAACGAAAAAAAATAAATAAGGGAAAACGCAATCGTCAATCGATGGAAAAGGTCAAGGAAACGAAATGGAACTGTGGGCAGGCAGCCGATAGCAAGCACTTGGTATTGTGTCCGTTCTAACGAGTTTTGGAAATATTGACTAGATTTCTTTTTTTTCATAATATATTTCTTAAACTTCGGTAGTATTTTTTATCTTCTGCACGATCCCGGTCCCCCGTTTTCCGAAGGAGAATGTTGATTATTTTCGTATCCCAGTAGAGTAGTAGGATTTTTTTCGCATCGGAACGATATTGAACTTGTTGACAGTAGTGTGTGGTTCCATTTGCACAGTTTCGGCTTTTTTCTATTATTGTTTGATGCTTGTTGAACTGCAAACCTTAAAGTAGCACATAGGAAAGGAGAGGATGCATACGTGGAAGAGCCTGAAACACAGATTGTTGTGCCAATTTCAGTAGAGACTTTCTATTCAGCTACGCTACCGAAGCATGTTCCTTTTTACTCTTTTCGAGAAAATAACTTTCTCACCTTTATGGCGTGTCAGACAAATTCGGTTTCGCTTCTTCACACAGACAGCGTTAAGTTTTTTTTTCCGGTTATGGCCTTACCCTTTAACCTTCCTAGGGATTCCTTTAAATTGGTTGGTTCCTGCCGGTCAACGTCGGTGAAACACCGAATGTTGATCATCCTGCTAGTACTCTGGTGCATTTTGTATGGAAGCACGTAATATGAACTCATTGAACCTCACTACATACACACACTGCGGTTTGGAGTAAAATGATTTTGGGCCACATTTCCTTATGCGATTTGAAAAGACACTTGGAACAGTTTCGGCAAGAGCGAATATAATTTTTCAAGAGCGTAGCGAATAGTTTTTTTAAAGATTGATTTAACAAATGAATCACGCGAAGCTTCATAGGCAGAAATACACGTTAGACAGGGCTCGCGAGAAAGAAGGAAGGACAGAACGAACACGATGTGAAATTAAATAGAAAACAAATAAATAATCAAAGCTCTCTTGTTCCCTTTTCCGTTCCCAGGTGGGCAATGGACGGTTATCGATACGAATTATTCGCGGTTTGGCATTGCGCCCTGTCAGACGAATTTAGGACTGCAGCAACAGCAGCAGCAACACCAGCAGCAGCAACATCAGCAGCAGGTGCAACAGCAGCAGCATCATCAACAGCAATCGAGTCAGCAGCAGCAGCAACATCAGCATCAGGGTGATAGTCAGTCGCTAAGTAGTGGCGGCAATGGCACAAACAGTACGGCAAATGGTGGAGGTGCTGGTGCCGGAGGAGGCGCCGGTGGGGCTGGTGCGGGCGGTAATAACAACGGGAATGCGCTGACGAACGCGTCCGCGACAAACTCGAACGCCACGACGCCTCAGCCGACGACGCCGGTGCAAATCTACCAGCATCCCTTCTCGCCCCAGATCATCTCGGTCAATCCGAACAGCATGGTCAACAGCTACCAGTCGTCAAACATTTCCACCCCGACGTCGCCGCAGGCCGGTGGCGATCAGACGACAGCCGGGCTGGTGTACAGCACCGGCACCCCGAACCAATCGCCCCTGGGAACGGCAACGGCCACCACGACGACGGCAAACGCTGGTGGAGCGTCGGGCAATGGGGCGACAGTGGTGGCAGCAGGTGGAAACGGGGCGGCCGGTGGCAATGGAACCACGACCGGTGCTGGCACAACCACCGGTACCGGCACAGCGCAGCCTGTCAAGCGGAAACGATCCGTCAACCCGCAGGGTGATGAAAATTTCCTACGAGCGCTCGAGGCGGTCCGTTTCGGAGGGATCGGGTTCTGTAAGGCGGCTCGCCTGTATGGCGTGAACAATCGTACGCTGTGGCTGGAGTACAAGAAGCGAGGGTACCCGATCAGCCGACCGAGCATTAAGAACCGCATCAAGCTGGAACCGAACATATCGCCGCCTCCGACAGCCACGACGCCGCCCGGGGACGAGAATGCTTCCATGGAGCACTACGACACGGCCCTGTCATCCCCTGCGCTTAATATGTCCCTGCAACAGCAGCAGCAGCAGCAACATCAAGCGACTCAGCAGCAGGTGACCGCAGCGCAGCAGCAACAAACTCAACAGCAGCAGCAGCATCAGCAAACGCAGCAACAGCAGCAGGGTAATGAGACGACTCATGCTGCGGCAGCGGCGGCTGCAGCAGCGGCCGTGGCGGCCTCATCCACCTCGCTGATGTGTCCCCCGCATGGGCAACCGATGGGTGTGATGGGGTTCGTGGATACGCGCCACGTTGACTTCACGACCACCGCCAGCCTGCACCCGATGTCCCGCCAGCGGTACCCGGACACGGCCACCATCAACATGAACACTGGCGCGGTCAATCTGCAGGGGCTCAACTTCAACTCCATGTAAGGGGACGGGTGGCTTCGCGTAGTGGCTGTGAACAGTGGCTCCGATCCGAGCGTATCGCTTGAGGAGCCAGCTTCGGAGGCGGCGGAAACCTAATAAACCTAAGCGTTCTCCGTTCGTCCGTCCTCCGGCACAGACACTGAAATCGTCGAAGTCACAAGAAATCTTTCCAGCCTAGCGCTCGAACTTGCCCACTGTGGCAACTTTTATTGTACATATGCAACTATAGCGTTGAAAGCTATGATAGCTTCGCCATCCCTGATCCGCTGTTCCCTCTCCCGAGGAGACACTCATTTGCTACCGGGATTCGAAGGATTGGAAAGACTAAACGCATTGCATTTGGAGATTATTTACAAACGCAAATTGTGAAACTTGCAAAGGCGATTTTGAACGATGCTTGTCTCTTATTACCCGATTACGGAGGAAAATCAAAGTCTTCGCTTAGTAGGAAATTTTAATTTAGGTGCTAATTACTATTCAAGCATGAGCCAATTAACAAACAGGTCGCAACATATCTTCTCTATCTCAGGATTGATTTGTCCTGCGCCCGTATGTCGTATTTTATTTTTGAACGGTCCCTGTTGGACCGTCTCATCACCCATACGAAGCACTGAATAATTGTAAATTTAAGGGATTTTCGTCCAGTATCGGACAACCTGTATCTTTGTACATCTGTCGACTGTTTACACTTTTGAATACTTTTCGTAGTAGATGATTTATATATTTCAAAGATGGCTTCGTACTATGTTCCTTATCCGCCTGGCGAGTAAGGTGATAAATTATTATTTATGTGCCACCGGTGGCGAGTTTGAAGTGACTCAGCGGCGGGGTGGGCAGCAACGGAAAACGGGAAGGAAGCTAAATCTCGAGTGAAATATCCTGTAAATATCATATGAAAGTCTACTGAATCCGCAATCAAACTACAATACTATGGCGTGCAGGTGGCGGAAGTCGAGAAACATAACTAATAACAAAAGTGTAGTGTAGTAGCGAAAAGTGAAAATCATAGTACATAATTGCAATGAGATTCGGGGTGGGTGGAACGCGCGTGTAAGAAAGTGTAGAGTTTAAAGAAATCCCGTGTAGGGTAAAATAGTATTTTTGTTAATTCTTTTCTAGCAATTTACACGTGTATATTGAAGGCCGTTGAGCAGATCTGCCCATGATGAGTTCAAACATTCTGTGGACAGAAAAACTTCCTAATTTCCTGTTTGCTTTCCTTCATCTGTCGAGAAGAAACGTGTAAGAAAGAGGGATGGGAGGTTGATTAAGAAATAAAATGAGGAAGAAAAAACGGCAAACCTTTGTAAGTCACACGCATCGAGCGAAGCCATGTTTCGCTGTAGTGAGAGGAAACGGGAAAGTAATCAATTAACTCATGCAGGTGATAGTTGATGGTAATTGTAATGCATCTTATAAACGAGTAACTCAGTATAGTACAGAGGACACAAATTCACTTGATAGACACGCTAGGGAGGGGGAAACACATCCGCAGGAGACAGGAATACTGTTTAACGAACACTTTGTGCAAAGTCTCACATTGAAACAAATTTATACAAGGAGGAATAGAACACAAGAGAATGGAGCAAAACATTTCCGTAAATATCATTAGCAGTGATGCTCCCTTACATGCAACATAAAAGACATTTGAAGCAAAAGATGACACAAAGATGCTATAGATGGGAGGGAAAACGGGATGGATGAAATGAGAGAACAGCTATCCAGTGGATGCTAATTAAGTAAGATAAATGGAATAGCATGTGAGTGAAAAGGAAGACATTGTGTATAGTATAAATCGATCAAATCATAATAAGTTAAAAATAGTATAAAAAATCGGCAAAAACTGATAGATGAATGGGGTAGAGCAGCCTGTTTTCCCCCCCGGTCCCCTCAATGGAAAGGAATGGAATGCGGTGTCTGATCGAGGGAAACCTGCAAGAGTCGAATCGAACTAAGTAAAATTACCTACAGTCTTATCTAATCAGAACCGTAAGGCAAAGATGTGTTTGTACTATATCCTGCGAAACACAAAAAGGAAAAAAATAAGTGTAGCGAAAAACGTCAACACTGTCTGTGGAACATAAAACAATCCAACAAAGTGCAGTCAGTTACAGTTAGATTGATAATGTTGTCAACAAGATCGAGCACGATGATCGAGTGATCGTAAGAAAAAGAAAATGAAAAAAAAAATCTATAAGTAAATCAGAAACACTCACATCACTACCATCAAATACGGTGCAGGAAAATCGAACAAGTTACTGTGGAACGCAAGTATTTACTTATGTGAGTAATCTAAATAAATTGAAGAAAACCATGATGAATCGTAATTGTATTTTCTTGTTGGTTTTTTTTTCGTTTTTTGTTATAAGCATTCCTTTCCTTTACGCTATTGTAAACACGAGGGGCTGAATTAACATTACTTTCTTTGCTGTTTTACTAACGTGCTGCTTTCGTTGGAGAGTTAATTGTTTAATGGCTTTCTTCTTTCTTCGTCACAGTTGTTGAGAAGGCACGAATAGCTCTCGGGTTGGTTCCCAGCCAATCATCCTCTTCAACGTCCTTCGGCAGCGGAGCGTCCGAGAGTGGTAGCGGCGGTGGCAGCGGTGACCAGCAGTCCTCTTCCACCGGTGGGCACATCGTGAGTGCTGTAGCGAAACGGGGCCGCCTGCTGATCCGGCAGCAGCGCATCAAGAAGGAAAGCGACTCCGAGCGAGCGATCGGACACCAGCCGTACGAGCCGGACACACCGTCGGACGATAACAGTCCCACGGCGCAGTACGGACATCAGCATCTGCTGACCGTGCCCACGCACCATCGCTTCGAGCGTCAGGTTTCCGAACCAATCCTGCCCCTGTCCTCGGCCACCTCCGTCATCGGTGGCCCAATCGGTTCGTGCGGAGAGGCGCGATCGGGGGCTGGAGATCGATCGCATCAAGGTGGTCACTTGCTGTCGGTTCCATCGCAACAACCTTACCTTGTTAAGCAGCACTCACATCCCCTGCTCCCGAGCCAAACGACCAGCGGTGGCGGGCACAGTTCTGCCAGCTCCTACCAGGCGATCCAATCGTACACCCTCCAACGGCAGCTCTCTCATCCCGGGTCGACGGGACACGGTGGGAATGGTGGTGGTGGCGGCGGTGGAAGTTCCACCCCACTAACGCTGGTGACGAGTAGCAGTGGCTCGACGCACTATCTAACGCCTTCCTCCTCGCTGAAAACCGACTCGGATGAAGAAAGTGGAAGTGGCACAACGCCGACGAGTGGAATTCCAACCATTCAGCTGCAGTCCAGCATCGATCGCACCGGGTCGAGTCCGACGGTCGTGGTTGTCCCGGCCGACCCGGTACAGACGACCACGACAACCGCATCTTCCGTCACGGTCAGCAGTAGTAACAGCAGCACCAGCGAGCAGCAGACAAATACCACGTCCGCCACGTCAACACCGACCAGCACCATCCGTGTCAAGGGCGAGGAACTGTCCCGGTCAATCTCTACTCCATTGGTAAGAGTGGCAGAAGGAGAGGTTCGTCCGAACCGTCGTCATAATTACTCCATTCCTCGCCCGTTACAGACATTGTCCCGCTCAACCGATATTCCCGGGCTGGATAATCCCCGCTCCAGTCACTGTCCGGTGGTGCGCGAAGGGCCTGCGCTCGGCTGCAACTTCTGCTGGAACACGATCGATGCGCACGGGCGCATCTTGCGGCGCAAAACCAAATACCACTGCCCCGAGTGCCAGACGAACCTGTGCATCGTGCCGTGCTTCCAGGAGTACCACGAACGCCAGTCGGCGGAAAATCCCACCCCAACGAACGACAGCGGAGGCAGCGGCGGGCCGAAATCCGGGCTACGCCACTACTCCAAGTCGGGCTCGATGTAAACGTCGCGTCGCAGGAGAAACTTCCAGCCCCCTGGAAGAACGGTCTTTTGCGAGACCATTGTTGGCCATTTTGGGAGGACGTAGAGCGTCCCACTGTCTCTGTCGCTGGTGTTGCTTAGACGCAAACGATGAGACGCGAAGGTGGTGCTCGGTTCTCAACACTTGCGTGTATTCGTGTGTCTTTTGTATCGTTAAGTGTTACCATACTCAAAGGAACTGTTTCGATTGGAGATTGGATTTTTGGTCATTGTGGTGACCACCTCTGGGGTGTCTTTTGAACCACTAGCCAAAAAAAAAAAAGGACATTTGTAGAATTTACTATAGCAGTGCATACCAAACGCAGTTGACTCAACGCAGAACCTATTGAGCACGTTTGTCTGATGGAAAATACAGCGTTCTCAAGTCGTTTGCTATTTGAAGACCGTCAATAGATGGATCAGTCAGTTAATAGAAGGATCAAAAGGTTACACACTCCACGAGCGGCTATCAACGAGCCGATTTTTAAACAAAGAGAAAACAAATTGTTTGCGCTGTTGTTAGTAGGTTGGAAAGATTGTACTGGAAATTTGCCTCCAGAGCCTTTTGGCTCTGGGTGGGCAAAGGAACAGGTTAAATAAAATGACGATCACACCGGATCGGTGGCTAGGAGAGTGGCTTATTGATGTGTACGCTTATACTCAAACCCATTGACGCTAGCTACATGGGGAACAGTTCTGGGCCATGGGTTTCCATGTGCTTTTCTTTTTAAATATGTAACCCCGTGAGCTAGGAGCCAGTAGCAGTAACACGTGCATTCATATCTCGTTATCATCGATGGTAGAAATAGTGTGACTCTAATAAGCTTAACGTAATTGGGCGTAGCGTTACAAACGCGACAGTTACAGTCGACCCTTCATCGTTCCCCTTGACATATACGATCAAATGGAAATTGATGGAATGGTAAAGAAAGGGCGAGGACAGAAGATAATTGATTTGGCAAGAAGAAAAACGGATGTCCCCAAGTTTTTTTCCGGCTGGTAGGCCAAGTAGATGCGTGGATGTGACTCGATTTCTTCGCTGTATAATTTGTTATTATCGTGACGACTTAGTTGTACGACATGCATCAACATATACCATATTCATATATAAAACCGTGTACATGGATAAAGCTAACTATTTTACCATTTAATAGAACGTACCTGACAAATTTAGGCAGTGTGTGCGAGGAGCCCTGTTAGAAAGCAGCAAGTGTGAATAGGGAGAAAACCGGATAAAAACAACGAGCTGAACCCATGTTCACCCGTGTGTCATTGGGGCTGGATGAACACGATGTAGATGTTAGGAATTAAATATCGATTAAAGAACGGATGACGTAAGGCGTATTTGTGCTGGCGAGTGATTTTTATAAAGGATATTTAAACGAAAGCATACCACACCACTACCATGCATACCTGAGAGGGACGGGAGCAAGTAACGAAAGATTCGAAACCGAAGCTAGCACATTACTGGAAAGACTTAACTTTGTCCCCTACTGAAGTGTCCTTCGTTCGCGAAATTTTGGGGCGATCCACAACGGAAGCCATTTCTATTATTACCCTTTTTTGTTTTTGTATCAATGAAAGGAAACTCCTCCCCTCCTGGAGCGAACATGTTTTCGTGTTTAGGAAGCAGAATGTGTGTGCGTGTGTGTGGTTTACTGAACGTACAAATTTTTCGTCCATATTGAGTGCAAAACAGAAAGGGTTTTTACACATCTAACATGGAAAAATATCTACGATGGAAATAAATATATATATACACATTCATCAAGTGAGAAACAAAAAAGCGAGGGAACGGAAGCGAGAAGCATCTAGAAGAAGATAAGGAAACACATATAAGCTTGACACCATATATTTTGGTTCGTATAAAACAAGGGTGGTTTCCACATTTAACGTTAGCTAGGTTGCATAAAGAACCATGTGTTTTGTGCTCGTAATCACAGCCCATAAAACCGATTCTCTGGCGAGCTAAAAGATGGTGACCCATTCTTACAAATACACACGATACAAATTGGAAATTTGAGAAGTTAGTTAGCGATGGAACGGAATGAAAATTTAGCAACTGCGAGTGTAAGGCAGAAGATAGAAAACTCGACGGTAAAATTATATGAATGTGACTTTGGTACTTTCGATAGAAAGAATTTAAAATTGGTTCCGTTATTCCGTGGCGCAAGGGTAAACTGTTGGATTTTGGCGCAAAGATCAACCGACGTACATAGGCATTCATATACAAATTAACTCTACACGTTACACCGAATCGTAGAAACTCTGAATAAACTGCAACAACCCATTTTTGTGAGCTTGACTTTGCAAGCATCGATCGATTGGTACGGCTTAAAAGATATTAACGAGTATGCCGTCGAACTAAAGAAGCAAAATAATTACAGGCAACAAACTACACGTAGAAAGATAGCTGCAAAAGTGGAGAAATATATTTAAAGAAATGTTTGAAAAGGAAGGAGCGTCATACAGTGTATGTGTTAATGTAGGCATCCTACCCCCTTCCCCCCCCTCCATCAGCAACAAGTGAGAAATGTAATAAATTGATTTGAATGGACTTTCTTTCCTGTGCTCGGTTTGAATTATGTTGGCTGTTCGCTCGGGACGCACTCGCACCAAAACAAAAACTGCTACACTCCACTAAATGTCGCCTTCATCGTTTCGAGCTGAGAAGCTTCATTTTATTTACAGCAGTGTTATGTAGGCTCATGTTCATCTACATTAAGTTTGTGTTTTTACATTCATTTTCTCTAAAACATAACACGTTACTACGAAGAATAGAATCTCACAGCATTGAGATAGAAACCCAACTCATAACTTCTACGGTTTCAATCTACCTTTTTCACGATGCCGTGCGATAGTTTGTTTTTGTTCCGATGTGGTATCAAACAGTCAGAAGCGAATTTTATTTGTTTCGATAGTACTGTGTGCGGGTGAGAAAAAGCACGAGAGACAGAGAGAGAGAGAGAGAGAGAGAGAGAGAAAGGAAGAAAGAGTAATAGAAATGCCAAGATAAATCGAAAGGAAGGGCTTCAAAAAGGGACGGATCGTGTCAAAAAGGAGATATAATCGTATAACAAATTAAAAACAACACAAGAAAATGTAGGCCAGATCCTCAAGGCGTTGAAAGTGGCTCATACGAAGTACTATTAATTTGTTATTGCTTGCAATGACCATTTAAAAATAACTTTCCTTATTTGATCCAAATGTTACATAGGATAAAATTATTAAATGAGTCCAAGAACTACCTCCATGAAACAGCAAAATCAAAGCTAATATGTAGGTGAAAAAAGAGATTTAATCGGGACATGATTCTATGGTTTACACATTCTTATCTTATTGTACGACTTTTCACCCGGCCATGTTTCATACTTTGCATTCATCACTGTCGTCATCTTCGTATCGTTGTCTTTTCGTTTACCATATAGAACCGGAAAGGATTTGGCGAGCATCTTTTCTTGGGCAGAAAAAAAGGACATATCCTTCGGTTGTACGTCCGTGCGTGACGCTCTGAACGGGGTTGACCCAAGCACTTCAATGATTTTTTTCTATTGGTTGGTTAATTGGTTGGTCGATTTGACCATTACCTTATTACAAGAAGGATCTTCCAACGAGAAATAGATCTATCCTGCTTCTCTTTAGTAAATTTCACCAAACCAAAATGCATCTTGTTTTTCTCCTAGTTCGAGACGTTCGTTGCATTGTTTTCGAGAGTTGTTTTCTGCTTTGTAGCTTTTTTTTGCATTTTTTCAATTTTACTCTCTTTTTTTTGGCTTTCGGTAGGGTTTTTTTCTGAACCTTTTTTCCTTTTCCTTTCGTCGTTCGTTCAATCTTTGATGCTGTCTGGGGAATGGAAGATGGAAAGTCGGACGGGACGGGAGGAGAGTCGCAGGGCGAATGAAATGGTTGCCTTTCTTTTTGTCCGGTGGCACCGGCCCACATCCTTCTTAATGGCTATGTCGCGTTCGTAAGTGTTTTGTTTGTTTGTATTTTGTCAATCCTTCACAACAGAAGAAATCAGTGTGAGTTTATCGAATCCGTTTATTTCTTCATTTCAGTTGTCATTATTAGCATTCACGTTGCTCATTTTTTTTCTAGTTTAACAAAAAACTAAATGTCCCATCCAGTAATGGCGATATGTAGGGCAGTAGAGGTAGGGATGACAGAAAATGTGAAAATTTGAGACTTTGAGACCGGTTCTCTACGCCCTAACATGAGATTTACCCGCCTCCTCCATCCACCCTCGTGGCGAAACTTTCCGTTCGATGTCAATGATGCGCCACGCTTCTATTTGTCTATGGAAAAGTGTGTAGATCTATATGAGTCTCTCTGTATGGTTGTGTGTGTGTGTGTGTGGCTGCCCTTGAAGGAGAGTGTTTAGTTCTGCTTCGGATGTGGCACTGGGGCGGGTGGGGCCGGCTTGAAGCACTGTAGCAAAAATGCAGTATAGATGACGAAGCCGAGACCGAGCGCGATCAGCGCGTACATGAAAATGTTCAGCTCCGGCTGGCGGAATCGGTTCTTGCGAAGCCACTCGAGCACGTCCTGCTCTTCGTACATGTCGCCCCGATAGATGCTCGGGAAGCGCTTGCGGAAGTAAACGATCGCTGGCAGCTTGGTGACACCCCACTTGCGCGCGTAGCGCGGGTCGCCCATCTTGACGAACGTGATGTCCAGGTTGTCCGTCTCACTGTCGATCAGCTCCAGCTTTTCCAGTACCGCTTCACTCTCCTCGTGGTCCTGTTCGACTGTGCAGGGGAAGAAAAAAGATCTCAAAATCAACCACCCTTTACGTACACGATCCTTTCTACTTACAGAAGTACACGGCCACGAATTCGTTCTCGTCGAGCAGCTTGTTTAGCATCTTGCGGTTGACCTCCTCGATCTCGTTCTTGATCTCGAACACATCCTGCGACGTCAGCCAGTTCATGACGCGCTCGTGATCGTGCATGTCGCCATCGTACAACATCGGGATCTGCTTACGATAGTACACCAGCGAGGGGATCGTCGTCACGCCGTACTTGTGTGCCGCGTCCAGGCTGGCCACCTTCACGAAGTCGATACCGTACAGGTCGACCTCGCCGTCGATCAGCTCGAGCTCCTCCAGGATGTCGTCACATTCGGCACAGTCTTCATCGTCTGCAAATAGAAGCATTTTATGGTAAGCGTCGATCGCTCGGTCAAGGTATATTTCGTCTATTTCGTTTTAGATGACTCACAGTAGAACACACAGAGCAGCGGTGATTGCTCCATCAAGCGATCCAACATACGCTCGTTGACCTCCTCGATCTCGTCCGCCAGCTCGCGGTTGTCGTCATCGACCAGCCATTCCAGCACCGACTGCTCGTTCTGAAGATCACCTTCGTAGATGAGTGGATTTCCGTTGCTGACATAGCGAACAGTAAGAAAATGACAGCGATTATGATGTAAATACATTTCTATCGTGTATGTTATAAAAAGAGCATCACCACGATGCTGACCACCTACCGGAAGTACACCAACGCCGGGAATGTCTTGATGGAGTAGCGCTTCGCTAGCTGCGGATCCTGGATCTTAACCATGTGGATACCGAACACATCCAGCTCATCATCGATCACCTCCAACCCCTCGAGAATCTGGTCACAAATGTTGCAATTGATCTTGTCTGCACGAAGGATACAAGAGAGACGGTTAAAATACTGCAATCTAGCATAATTGTGGAGCGATGATGGAGTGATGGATGAAGCATCGCTCCCGGCGATTAGGGCGCGGTTGTATTTAACGAAAACAGATCGCACGGGGGTGGCACTACAAAACACAGAGATACAGAAAGAATCCAGGGCTTTCACAAAACATCGAACACAGTGATAGGCGGAGAAAGAACAGTTTGATAAGTAGAAGATAAAACAAGGGGTAGATGCACATATAATACAAGGCGCGAGGGATTAGGGCTTGTATGGACTAATCAAACTGGTCGACACAAACGACACCAACAGAACAGAAGGAAAAACGCATCAAGGAGGAGGAAGGAGCACGGACATACTGCCGAAGAAATTGATGCTTGCACTGGTGTCCAATTAACGTTTCAAACATATCGCACAAATATGAAAAGAAAACACACAGGAAGGATCCCACGATGAGCGGTTGCAAACGGGGCTTACTTTCAACAACAAGCCATCATGAATTTGAGAAAAATGAACAGATCAAAGGTCAATGGTTAATATAATGAATAATTTGTACAGGTGATAAGCGTCGCTGAAGAATTGTATGAAGCACGGCACGACATGGCCTTTTTCACAAGACGAAAACTCTATGTACACTCGCTTATTAAAACATATGAGCCAAAAGAGCCAATAGATGATTTGCTTTGAACACATTAAATCACACCTGTTG
The DNA here is from genome assembly GCA_914969975.1 of Anopheles atroparvus. Classification (NCBI taxonomy): domain Eukaryota; kingdom Metazoa; phylum Arthropoda; class Insecta; order Diptera; family Culicidae; genus Anopheles; species Anopheles atroparvus. Next base: position 41,268,507 of record CAJZCY010000002.1, on the reverse strand, counting down.
GCAGAGGAAAAGTATGGATTCGATGGATTTTACGCACGACAGGCAAGCACCAAGGAATGAGTGTCAGAGAAACAGAGGAAAATTAAAAAGAAAGGGTCACATTTTTAGATTGAAGACGTAGTCGTAGTTTATGTACAAGACCATAGAACAAGGCAACAAGGAACAGAGGGCAACATCAGTACCGGCCATTGGATGGTTGGAACAAAATGGGGCAATCGAGGAGGCAAAAGCTTGTGGACAGAACAGGTCACACCAGGGGAGAACAGTGAAGAACAGAGCATGTTGCGGTGCGCAGAATTTTCTTTCTTTATAAGGAAGGGAACACAACGGACAACAGATAGAGAAATAGAGAAACAGAGAGAAAGAGAGAGAGAGAGAGAAAGGGAGGCAGAAGAACGTTTCGCGATGGTATACCTGAAATTCCTTCCCGTGCAAATTCCTTTCGCTTGCGTATGTTTTCCGCAGAGCAAAAACTTCGGCAGTACGAGGGTGATTTGGTTTTGTCTTTGGGTTTGTGGTTTGTGTATTGTCATTCATTTTTGCATATTTTCAATTTTGTTTCATGGTTGTTGATCAAACCAAAACCAAACCGCGTTGCAGTGCGCCATGATGCAAGGGTTCATTTTGTGTGTGCCGTGCAAATTCGGGGATATCAAATTGAAGGTAAATTTTTTATCGTGAAGGGTGTGCCAATCCCGGGTGCAGTTTGGGGTGTAAATAGAGATTTTTTTTTTGGTGCGTGTATCGTTCGTGGTTCGTTCGGTGATGTGCAGTAAAAAGAAGAAAATACAACATAAAAAAAGAAATAAAAAACAGTATTAGGACCTGTGCATTCTAGAGCTCTTCCTGCTATCTAGGACAAAGTGCTTCGAACGGGTGGCCAGTGGGAACAAGATTTCTTTGTGGGTGAGTAGGTGAGAGCGGTTCTTGTGAGGACGCGGGGGAAAGTGAACGCCAATTGCAGAACTGAGCAGTCTACTGGGAAGCACTAGGGACAGCGGGAAGCTGGAGCTAGCTTACTTACAGAAGTACACGGCAAGATACTGCGTCTCGTCCACCATCGACTCCAGCATGACGCGGGTGATCAGCTCGATGCGGTCCTCCGTTTTCTGCGTGATCAACCACTGTAGAACTTCCTCTTCTTCGTCCAGTGAACCTTATGGAAGAAAATTCACAAGTTGGTTAAAATCTCCGAAATGTGCGGCCATGGCGCATGTCTTTGGCGTTTACCTTCAAACACATTCGGCACATTGTCCTCGAAGTAGACCAGCACCGGATAGTCGGTGATGCCGTACTGTTCCGCGATCGTGAGATCGTCCGTCTTTACGAACATAATTCCGTGTCGGTCGCAATCGTCGTCGATGTTCTCCAGCGACTCCAGCACACCAGTGCACTGCTCACATTCGTCCGTGTCTGGTAGTCAGCGGAGAAACAAGAAGGAATCAATTAGCCATTGCAACGGAATTAAGATAGCCTTCTTGTGTTCAAGAGTCAGCGTGGCTGCCTTCACCAGGAACGGTTATCTTCTCGTTAGTGTTTTTCGAATGTACAAAAAACATTAAACAGAGGACAAAGGCCTCAACTTCGGTGGAGTTGAAAGCAAACACAATCTTTCAAGGGAGTTAGAACATACAAATCGTATAGAGATAGATTGCGGTTGTGAAGTTGTTAGGTGCCTTTTGGAGTGTTGGATCTTCTGGATAACCTAGTGACAGGGATCATGCAACACACGATGAGCAAGATCAGAGCAGGACCAGGATGGACAGACAAATACTATCTCGTGGGGTGGGGCGGTATATGCTATACCCTCGATGGATGCCGGTGCTGGAGTGGTCGGTGGTGCACTATCCACCGCCGGTTCGTCGCCGGTCTCGTCCACAACCTCGGCGGATGTGGCCGTATCCAGCAGGCCCTTGCGTTCCTTCGCCTTGCGCTGCTTCTTGGCAGCCTTCGTGAAGCAAGCATCACAAGTCGTTTTGTTCCCTTGGGTGCGCAGTGTTTCGAGTTAAAGAGAAGTGCGTTGCGGTGCGACAAGTGCGATTGAGAACCAATGCGAAGCGGAGTGGTTGTTTGCGAGAAATATTTAAAATGACAAAACATGTACTTTGTGTAGAGTGCATAGTTGCGTGTGCGTGTGTTTAAGTTTGCTTCCCTTTTAGAGAGTAATTATAATCTTTAAACTTTAAGAACATACAATTTTCTAGGTATAAATTAACACATTGGCTACAAAACACTGTCAGTTACAGCGCCTTCAATCGTCGAGTTGGTTCGGTATATCCTTCCCGAGCAACTAGCGCGATCGTGTACTTACAAAAATAGACGGCAAGCGCATTGGAGTCCTGGATGAGACCCAGCAGTTTCGTTCCGTCCAGATCCTCGATAATGTCGCCCCCGGGGTTCTTTTGCGTCATAAGCCAGTTTAGAATTTCGTCTTCATCGTTGAGATCACCTGGAGTGTTGAAGGACACAAGAAAGGTAGACGTGGCTTTCCTACCCGTCGTTGGTGTGAAGTGACTGTACCTGCGTAGATGACAGGCTCCTTGGAGGACAGCTTGAAGAAAACGATACCGGGCAGCGCATACACGCCAAGCTCCTTGGCCATCTGCTTGTCGTCGATCTTGACAAAGTTGATGCCAGCCCCGTCGGCTTCGTCGTCGATGTGCTCGATTTCGGCCAGCACCCGGGGACACTGTTTGCAGTCGTCGCTATCTGCAACCGGGGTTTTAAAACGAGTCGATGATCAAGAGATCTTAAGTGTCAACCCCCCACCCACAGCGCACTCACAGAAGAACACGGCCAAGTAGTCCGACGCCTGGCGAATCTTTTGGAACATCTTGCGGTTCACCTTCTCGATGTGGTCGGTCATTTCCATGTTGTGCGGATTGGTGAGCCAATCGAGCAGCTCCTCCTCGTCGTCGATGTCACCGTCGTAGTTGATCGATTTGCCCTTGCGGAAGTAGGTGACACCGGGCGGGTTGCGGAAGCCGAACTTCTTCGCCATCAGCCGGTCGCTGCTCTTAACCATCAGGATGCCGTAGTCGGCTGCCTCGTCGTCAATCAGCTCGATGTGTCGCAGAATCTTCGGGGTGTCGGGATCCTCTTCGACGTCTGGGAAGAAATCGAGCAAATCGGTAACTCACACCTGCAACACACTTCACACCCGCTGTCGTCGTCACTCACAGAAAACTACAGCTAGGAAGTCCTTGGTGTCGATGAACTTCAATAGTTCGTCTCGTTCCACATCCTGGATACTCTCGTCCGTCTTCTGCCCGTGCATCCAGTCTAGGACGTCGTACTCGTTCAGCAGGTCACCTGGGAAGGAAAGCAACCAGCACCCAGCCCAGCAACAAATTGGAGAAAAAAAAAATGGAAATGCCTTTAGTCCTGTATCCTTCTCATAAAACGCCTTCAAAGCTGTGCAATTGCTGCAGATACTAGAAACAGCTGCACTGACTCTTTTATGAGTCATTTTTTTTTGTACAAATACTTACATCCTGCAGTGGGCTAATATGAACTACAAAGTCATCTCTTTTGAACGTGTGTAAATAACAGTGTGTTGGTGTATACGAATGGTGGAATCCATCGTCCAACAAAACACATTTCCCCATAAACGAACAGCGAAAAGAGTCGTCGATTGTAAGCAAACTTCGCCCACACTCATCCCCCGGGCGATTTCCTTCTCGATTTAATTCGGCTTCAAATTTGCAAAGCATCGACTTGTTTGATTTTTGTTGTTGAAATGTTTCTCTTTGTTTCTTTGTTTCCATTTCCAGTAAAAGTTAAAGTTAAAAAAGCATTAACAATAAAGATGGTTTCTCGTTGCTTTGTTTTAAGATATTTCTTACGTCCTCCTTCTTTTTGTTCAGCTATTTGTTTTGTTAAACTTTCTTAGATTTTCTCTTTCACGATATCTGTTTTCCTGTTTTTTCTCCTTTTTCGTTTGTATTTCAATAACTATCATTTGCTTGTTTGAATGATTCATAATCAGTTTCGTTTTCTGCCCGTTTCCGCTTCGGGATGTTCCTCTGAAATATTTCTAGCCTATTCCTTCGAAAGTTTTCCTTTGTTTTTATGTTTCACATATTGTTCGTTTGATCTTTTATCCACTGGCAGATTTGCTAAACCCTCTCTCTTGACTTCTTATACAATTACTTCTTTCTCTACTCGTGGCTTAGTTTTGTTTTCTCGCTCTTCCGCTCTTCTATGTTCGCCTTCTTTGAAAATTTGACAACATAATTTACAAGCATTTTCGATTTCTGCTGTTCGTTTGTATTTGATCTCGGGAAAAGATCCTACCACAAAATCACAGAAAATAGCAGCTCGAACCTTGGTCCGTTGGTTGGTGTTAACGTAGCGATTGAGCGGTTGAGCGAGGTTGGACCAAACACTGTTTTTCATTTGGTTCGTTCGGTTTTCTTTCTGTATGTTTTACCAAAATCGAACGCGATCAGCTCGACGATCCCTGATTAGGCGTTGGAGCCTTCGGTAAAAGGTCTGCGATGGTAATATAGTGTCAGGCAGTTTCGACAGCATTTTTTAGTTAAATTTTGCAGCGAACGGTGTGCATCTGGCAAGCGCTCACAGTTCGCTGAACAAGTGCGTACAGTTGAAGATCATCTGCCTTAAACTTTGTTTTCTAAATTTACACTAGCGCTAAGATAGAAAATTAATAAAACAGAGCGAAAGCCCAAATCACTGCAAAGAGGCGGTGGTTTGTGGTTGACGACGGAAAATAAATACGCTACAGAGAAAGTTCAAAGTGCAATAAACCATGGTTCCAGGTCCAAAAATAAATAGCCTAAAAAAGAGCATCTTAACACAGCTTCAAGTGCGAGTTGCGAGTTTAAGTGTTCAATTAGAGTCCGCATGCGTGTGTGTGCGTGCGTGTTTGTGTGCGTGCTTGTGCCGCGGTGCATGGTTCCTTTCTATTCTACTATTTTCCGGCACCGAGAAGTGCGGCTTGATCATGCATCCTTGCGCTGATCGTTGCCGGGCGATGTGCATTAAAACAAATATGAAAAATGAAAGTTCTAACAGTAGTGAAGTTAAGCTTAAGAGATTCCCTTATTATCTAGCCCGCGTCAGTGCATAAGGGGTTCCTTTTTCCTTCTTTTTCTTCTTCTTCTTCGTCTCCTCCTTCCTTGTGCCCTTTCGTGCAACACTGTGCGTTTCCCGCCCTTCGCCCCATTTCGAGTGGTTCGATTTGTTGAGTAGTCGATGTAATAAATAACAGGTAAATAAAGTTACTCTCTATCAACAAACTTGCAGTCTATGTTGTGGCGAAACGTGGCGAAACGAAAATGAATTTGGGCAAAGAAACAATAACGGTTCCGTTGGGTGTGCGTGCGTACGTGTGCGTGTGAGTATGTGCTTGCAGCACCAACGACGATAACTATTTTGAAAACTTGCCCCTCAAAAGATTTAGCTGCTAATAGAATAGCGAGTATGTATAATAGTTTAGCAAGTTGCCGGTAGAACAGCTAGTGCAAGTAAATGATCTGTGCGAGGTTTTACTGTCAAAGTGTCCATGCTCCAATGTGCAATAGTTGATTGCAGTGCAATTCTATACTTGAGTTTCCAGCAGTGCGGTCTATTTTCTTCTTCTCTGTGTAAGCATGCAGAGCTACTCAAAGACGCCCCTGGCTTTCTTATGCTAAGCGATAGATTGTTGAGATTTTTTTTTCTGATTTTCCATTGCCTTTTATACAAAAAAATGTTTCTCCGCCATCTTCTTTGAAGCTTTTCTATTACCACGTTGGTATTTTCTTTTTTACGTTCGTCTTCCCCTTCGTTGTATCTTGTTTGACGTTTGTTTCATTCTCTTCTCTTAAGATTCAGAGCGTTTCCCTTTTGTTCTAGATTGTTCGTTCATTATTTACAGATACATCATTGAATAAATTTTTCGCCTCCTTCCTGACGTTGGCTTCTTCTTGCACAACTCTTCAGCATTCAGAATTATGTCATATATGCTCTCCCGCTGTCAAACGGCCCTAGTTTTTGCCCTCTCCTTCCTGTACCCTAACTAACCGTCTCTTTCCTTGGTGGTTTGGGAAGGGAGGAGGGGGTTGGTTGTTGTACGGCGAACGTGGCGCACCACGTGGCATTAGGCTGTTCGGAAACGATATATTGGAAAGTCGCAGTACGCATTGGAAAGAAAAGAGAGAAAGAAAAAAGGGAACAGATAGAAAGAGAGATAGAGATGAGAAGAGCTTCTAAGCTAATCTATACAGATGCGACAGTAACACATGAGAACACGCCTATTGATTGATTGTTTTTGCGTTTTGCGTTTCTTTTTTCTTAGGAAAGAGACGGTTGTGCACGGATGAGCAATGGCGTGTAGTAGGGTCAGGGGAGGGGAACGGTCAACAAGTCGCTTCCGGTAGATTGTTTACTGCTCGAAACAAGCGTGGAGCTTTCGGTAGAGGTAATTTTGACAGCGAGTTGGTGGTAGTTCTTGTGGGCCCTTTTTTCCCCCACGGTTACAGCAGGCTGCTATCGGATGGTTTCGAGTGTGTGGACCGGACCGGACCGGACGAGGGCAGACGAGTGGTACGAGTGGGGTCGGAACTGTCGGGGTCGGATCGGGCCATGCTGAGGGGAAAACACTCTCCCCCCCCCGATATTTCTCATTGCTCACGGTGTGATTTACCACCAGCCGAGCTTGCCGAACAGTCCATCGTCGTCATCGTCGCCGTCGTCGTCCTTGTCCTTTTTACCTTTGGTCGCCTTCGCGCCGGACTTCGCCTTGCCCGCCTTCTTCAGGTCGATCTGCTGACGCTCCTGGGCGGCCTTCTTCTCCTTAGCGGCGGCGGCGGTCGCGTCCGCCACGTCCGACAGCTTCTTCTGCCGGAAGGCGAACTGGCTCTCGGCCTCGTCGCTGTCCCGGCGGCTGATCTTCTGCGCGGCCATCTGCGTCACGCGGGTGTTCTTCTCGACCTTCGCCGGGCAACACCGGAACGAGTCGTCCTCCTTCGGGGTTGACTTCTTGTCCCGCTTCGTTACACGACCGGCGTGTCCCAGTCCAACGTAGAAACATTCGTCATCTGTGTGTATACAAAAAACATTTTGTCAGATTTAGTGATTCCTAATTCGATTCTTGTTTGACAATCATTTTCTTAGTTTTTTGGTTTTTGGTTTGTTTACGATCTTGATTGCGTTTAATTTTTATTTTTATTTTTGCGGGCAGGATTTTCAATGAATTAGAACAAATTAGAAAAAAAACATGGTCAGCATTAAAACCAGGGATAACATTCAATACATTCTCAGCAGGAGTACGGGGTTATCGGGTTTATCATTCAGTGCTTTTCAAAATTCGGTTATCTAATTACGAAGTTGCAAACTGTTTTGCTGGCAAGCTTTAGGACAAAAAAAAAAACAAGAAGAAAATAACACTGCCACTCGAACGATTAAGCGCGGTAACCAAACCTACTGCCAGTAATGGTGAAGGCAAAATACGATCATCAAAATCTAGCCACGCAAACAAAGAAGAAACATTTCACATTGCAATCGCTTTGCAACACGATAAGCAATCGAAGGTGTGCAACCAAACCGTCTAGCACGATTTTTAGTAGAAAAAGATAGATACAAAAGAATGCAACAGATAGACAAAAAAGAAGGTGTGAGAGTTAAATGTCCACCGGGAAAATTCGAGTAGCACGTACGCATGCCAAGTCCGTGCAATTGGTGCAAAACACAGCAATTAGGACAAGAATGTAACTATCAACAGTAAGATGATCTTGGGGATACTAGATTCTAGACTAGATCAAAGAATTTCGTTGATCGTATAATCGAACATTTCACTTCAACGATTTACTCTTGCGCGATTGTGGCGTTTCGGTTAGGTTACATTGGAATTTTTTAGACGTAGGTATAGACAACGATATAAAGAGAGGAAAATTTGAAAAAAAGTCGTCTAGGTCGGAGACTTGTAACGCGACAGTTATTGCATATTTCATTTGCACCGAATATAGCCTTTACGATGTTGGTTATTCTTTAAGTTAATCTTTCCGTTTCCTGGGCTTGGTGGGAGGGGATGCCCCGGAAGCAGCTAATTTATATGAATTAACTGACAAAATGTTTTTTGTAAACAAAACCAAATCACTACAAACAAACATTTCTACATATTTTTTTTGGAGTGGACGCGGTGTGTTTAGCGACATCGGGTTTCGTTTTCGTTTCTCATTGTTTTGGCGTTGTGTACCATTTTGCTGTAGTTGTCACCGTTTCCACTTGGATTCCATTTCCGGCCCGATCGCATTCCCGGGTCGTTGCGACTTTTGGCTGTGTTTATCGATACTTCTTCGAAGAACAATATTTACATCTAAGATTGCAACGTTGTTGCAGCAAGAATGAGAAACCATCTCCGGGACATGGACACATGCCGTTGCCGTTTTGATTGGGCGCCATTTTGATCGGGTGACACAAGCAGACAAGATTATTTTGCGATGAGCGACGGTAGTTGCTTAGGCTTTTTTTTTGTCCGCCATGCGTGCCATTCTTGCACCGGTTGAGATCCTAGAAGCAAGCTTGAAGCGTCCGTGTGTGTGATTTGTTTGCTCATGCCAGATCCGCGTAGTTTGGAACATTTCAATCGGTGCGTTCGCCTTCATCCCAAAATAATCTCCTCTGCTCTGTCGTCGTTTTGGGTGATAGCAGCAGTGGCCACCCCTAAAAGTATATTGAACCTCATTAGAGCATTCATTAATTTGCGTTTATCCTATAGTTGAACGTTTGCTCAAATAATCTAACGTACTGAAACGAGATCATTTCATATCTTACAGTCTTAATGCTTTGTCAAACTGTCGCTTTGCGCTGTTCGTTTCGGGACGGTGTTGGAGAGGTGCTCTTAAAAACGAAGAAAATCCCAAGCTACGAGGAAATAAGTACATCATGTTACGAAAGAGGTTAAGATGGAAATGCTAGACAAAACGAGCCGGAAGAGATAGATAGAACGAGCCAGGCCAAGTGAAGAACGGTGAACCTATGTTGGTAAACATTATGTCAGCTAAAATCATTTAAATCAATTCGTAACCCCCGGGAAGCGAGATCCCCTCCTCCGAGCCATATTTGAGCCGCAACACAAGCCGAAACGGAAGAACAATTTTTCGAAATGCTGATCGGGGAGAAACTAGAGGAACCATAAATAAGCAAAGAAGCCAAAGGCAAGAACGAAAATGCACACAACGTTTCGTTGAGTGTGGGATTTGCTGGATGAGTGATCTTGTGCAGGGTCGAAGGGAATGGTACAGCGGAAGCACGTGGTGGTGAGATACAAATCAAAGGAAAGAGAAAACAGATGCAATCCAAACGAAAGGAACGAACGCTTGGTTTGGGTTGGTGATTGTGGTACGCAACATTCGAATTGTACATTCAGAGGTTCAGAATTCATTGTATTGCGAATGTTGATTTTGGTCCAATTTTTCAAAGATTTCCTCCGGTCCGGTATGTCGCTTCGTTTAGGCGTGAAGGAGCAATAGGAGGAGCTGGCATGAAACGAGACTAGGAAACGACTTGGTGGTGCCCGCGTATGTACAGAGCCCTTTTGGAAGATCACACGATCCTACACTACCGTTCCGTACAGTCAACCAATCTAGCAGCAGCAGCAGCAAGTAGACACGAACGTTAAGAAAACGGTAAGATAGACGTGTGTTAATTGTGCGCTGGGGTTATGTGCGGAAGGAAAGAGCGAAAGAGCGACAGAAATGTCCGCAGAAGGTGGTCTCCGATAGGGGAAGAAAGATCCTACAGTTCCAAAGTACAACCGTGAGCGTTTCCAACGAGTAGTGGTTAGCGTTTACTACGTATTTACAACGACCAGTCAGGCACAGCAACACTGCACAGCTTGGTAGGTACAGCTAGCGTATACACAGATAGAAGGACACAGACAGGCAGACAGACAAGAAGGGGCCGGCAAGAACGGACAGTCAGACACGGGAGCGAGCTCTGCCCAGGCAGGCGTCCTACGCGCAGAGTCTACAGTTACGGGGTGGTTAGAGGCTAGCGCTACAACTCTTGGCAACAGAGCCGTGGTGAGGCGTGGCAACTACACAACTGGGAGTGAGGCGGGCAACTACCTTCGTCATCGTCATCATCGACGGCAAGGGTAGTCTTTTTCGGTTTGGCCGGCGGAGGAGCCGGCTTGTTGCTGCTGGCGGTGGGTTTGGCGGGCTTGACGGCCGGCTTGCTGGCGGGCTTATCCTTGGGCTTTGCGGGTGCCGCCTTTGCCCCGGGCTGAGCCTTCGGCTGCTCGACCGCGTCCAGCCGCGGGATGGGCTTGAGCTTCTTCGCACCGCTCGAGCGCTTCTTGTCGATCCGATCTTCCCGATCGAGATCCTCTACGTCGTCGGTGTAGCGCTTGCGGAGTTTCGGTTTCGGTAGCTTGTTGTCTGGAAGAAATGGCGGTATAAGGGGAAGGTAATGTGGTTGTGGGACGGGGTGGTGGTTGTGAGTCGAGTTGGCAGGGGCGAAAAACGGGAGCGTTTCTGACGATGCGTTTTTATTCTTCCGTTCCCGACCAGGGTGGACACCAAAGTTAGATGACAATATACGAAAAACATTGATATTCAACGACGACGAGGACGAGACAAAAGTAGTGGACAGAGAACACCGAATTGGGCACATTGATTACACCGAATTTAGCATAGCACCAACACCAATCAGTTCCCAAATCCGGGACTTTCGTACAGTTTCATTGAGTGAATCCAATTGACGCACAAGCGTTCGTTCGTGCGCTTTTAACGGGGTGTTGTTAGAAGGGGAGTAAACGGGCCAATGGTTTCCAACGTCGAGAGGACCGTTGCAATAAGATCCTCTCGCATTAAACAATGACTCGTTTGAAAAAAAAAAACCTAGTAGCAAAATCGAACATGTTCCATCGGAGAGCAACATGTCGTTGATAAAAAAAACATAAAAATGAGCGTTCATGCTTAACGGGTGCTTTCTAGAACAGCTCTACAATTAACACCGGCTACTGCACTACGCTAATGGTGGCGAAAAGAAACAGAAAATAAAAGGGGAAAAAGAGGTACATCATAGGCGAAACTTTACAGGAGGAGAAGTTTGATGTTAAGGAAGACAGAACTGAAGATGGAAGGAACGTAAGAGATAGAGCGCAAGAGAGCCGGAACAGCACTGGAAAGGAACTGGACCCAAGATGTGGGAAAGGGGAGGAGGATTGGGGGGAGTGGTAAGAAAAGAGTGCACAACCACAACAACCGCAGGACACGACAGCCAACAACTACGACGGCGCGCTACACGGAGCATCAACCGGAAACACCGAACACTCATTAGGTGCGCAACTCATCTCATCTCAAGACTGCGCGGTGCGAGGAGAGGCCCATCACCAAACGGTCACGTCAAACGGTCATCATGCTCCCAAGGCGCGCTTGGCCGGGACCTCGTTACCTAGCCCGATGGACAACGAACGGACCAACAGCGGAACTTCGTCGGATGGCGGCGCTGGCGAACTGGTGGACGGTGGTGGGAGCTGTCCACCAGCCGAGGGGTGCAGTATCGAGCGCTCCGGTACGCCGGCCCGGGAGCGCTTGTGCCTTAACAGGATCGCCCGGATAGCTTCCTCTTCCGGATCGGAGAACACGACCGGCACGCGTTCCTTGGTGAGGCCGTACTGCTGTTTGATATCGTACTTTCCTGCGCGGAATCGGGATAACTCATCAGAAATGGTGGTATGGGAGCGGCTGGGCGGCGAGAGATGGTGGAGGGGCGAGAGATTGAGCATCTTTCTTTTTTTCTTTTTTTCGAGTGTGGTAGGCAAGCGAGTATGATGCGCGGCATGGTATGGTACAGATGGAAAAGCGGCTTCTTCTTGTCCCATGATGAAATGAACAGGTGCCGGGAACCTTCTCCCAATGCAATCCGCCACTTCACAGATTGTCTGTGTTGTGGGTGATGTTGGCGGGAAGAGATTGAGATCAGCAAAGGGAAACAAAACAAAACGGAAAAACCGGAAACGGAATGTTTAATGCAGAACGAATACTGCTGGATGATTCACTGTCCAGTCGATGAGTTGCGGTAACGGAAAACCGAGAACGAAGGCATTCAAACAGAAAAATAAAATAAAAGGAAAATAAAACTTTCGCACGCACGGAACAGAGCGAGAACAGCGGCAACCAAGGGGGAAGGCAGAAGGTCAAAAAGATAATTGAGTAACAAGGGCTCAAAGGGCCGCAGTGGACACGGGGGAGAATTACCCAGAGGCCCCCCCCCCGAAACAAAAGTGTACGGGCTTCTGGGTTGACATTAATGGGTTTCGAGAGGACTTCAGGTACTTAAATGCTAGGACACCTGTACGTTCTTACTTTTGTGATCAATTAGCCACTGCAAGATGCGTTTTTCGTTCTTTAGATTACCTGCGGAGAGAAAGAGAGATAGGAAAAGAAAAGAGAAAAGAGGATTCGAGGACGTAGATAACACGGGAATGATCCGGCGCTAGACCGGAGCGACTAATGCTAGAGAGGAGGCAGCCCATACCATCGTACATAATCGGGACACCGGTTTCGTAATACACCAGAGCCGGGAAGGAGAAGATTCCGATCTCATGGGCCAGCTTTTCGTCGTTGGCCTTCACGAACTGGATGTGGTGCTTGTCGGTGTCGTCGTCGATGGTTTCCAACTTCTCCAAGATTTTGGGACAGGTTTCACACTCGTCGTCGTCTGTGAATTGGAAGCAAGTCAGTAGAGCGGACGAGGTTCTCTTCCCTGCGTGAGCCTTCGGCGCACTTACAGAACAGCACGGCCAGGTGTTCCACCTCGTTGACCAGCACCTGCAGCGTCTTGCGATCAACCGATTCGATGATTTCCGGCTTGGTGTTGTATTGCTGCAGGACCCACTCGAGGATCTCCTCCTCCTTCATCAGATCGCCGGTGTAGATCGTGCGGAACTTGTTGCGGTAGAACACGAGCGCCGGCAGCGATTCCAGGTCGTACTCCTTGTCGATATCGTCGTCCGACGTCTTCACGAAGTCGATGTCCTTCTCCTCGCACTCGTCGTCGATGTTCTCCAGCTCGGCAATGATCTTTTGTGCCTTCTTGTCATCGTCATGGTCTGGAAGTGGTCAAGTAAAGCAATCAATCTCGGTTCCACTGCATAGGGGACACTGCAGAGAACTTACAGAAGAACACGACGATGTGCTCATTTTCGTACAGGATCTTCTCCAGCATCTTAATGTTGACCTCCTCAATCTTGCCGGGAATTTCGAGCGTTTCCTCATCGGTCAGCCAGGCCAGAACCTCGTCCTCGTCGTTGAGATCTCCCGAGTAGATCAGGGGGTCCTTGTTGCGGAAGAACACCAACGAGGGCAGGTTCTTGACATTGTACTTCTTGGCGGTGACTGAGGGTTTAGAAAATTTTCATCAGAATCTCGTAGAAAAACTTTTTATTTAATCGTAAATCAATTGTTGCTTACCCATGTCTTCAGTGGTAACAAAGATGATACCGGCTTCGTCGAGCTCATCGTCGATGTTCTCCAGGTCGTCCAGGATCTTGTCGCACTTTTCCCCCTCTTCGCACTCTCCGCTGAAGTAGACGCACACGTACTCGTGATCCTCGATCAGATCCTGCAGGATCTCGTCCGTCACTTCCTCGATGGTAGCCGAGTACTTCTGCAGCTTGAGCCACTCGAGGACTTCCTCCTCGTTCATCAGGTCACCCTCGTAGATGGCCGGGATCTCGTTCTCGAAGTACACGAGCGCGGGCAGATGGTCAAGACCGTACTCGCGGGCCTCCTCCGCGTTGTCCAACCGCGCGATGACGATCTCCTCCTTTTCCAGCTCGTCGTCGATGTTCTCCAACTCATTCAGCACACGGATGTCTTGCTTGTCGTCCTTGTCGTCTGAAAGTTAAATCATTCAACGGAACATATCGTTCACGCAATCCTTGTTTGTCGAGGTGACGCTGATGGTACTCACAGAAAATGATTGCAACATGGTCGTACATCTGCATGAGTTTGTCCTTCATTTCGTCGGTGATTTCCGGAATTTCGGAGTGGCGCTTCTGGTGCACCAACCAGCCAAGCAGCTCGTCCTCCTTCAGCAGATCACCTTCGTAGATGTGCGGAATACCACGTTCAAACAGAATCTATCAAGATAAGAAAAAATCATAGAACAGTTTTGGTCAGCTCTAACAGGAATGTGTTCCTGTACAGCCATTGTTCCTTACCATGGTTGGCAGCTCCTCAATACCCCATTCCCTGGCCTCGTTGTCATCGTCGATCTTGACGAACGCAATGTCGTTCTGGTCGCACTCGTCGTCGATGTTCTCCAGCTCGGCCAGCACCTTCTGCGACGTCTTGGAGTCCTTGTCGTAGAACAGCACGGCGACGTGCGTCATCTTCTCGACGATCATGTCCAGCATTTCATCGGTGACGTCCTCGATCTCGTCGCTGCTCGTTTGGCGCTCCAGCCACTCCAGCACGTCCTCTTCCTGCTCGAGGCTGCCCTCGTACACGGTCGGGATGCCCTGCTCGAAGTAGACCAGCTTCGGGAACTTGGTCACACCGTAGTCCTTCGCCTCCTCGAGGTCGTCCATCTTGACAAAGTTGATTCCGAGCTGGTCGCACTCGTCGTCGATGTTCTCCAGCTCGTTCAGCACCTTCTCCGATTTCTTATCATTGTTATCATCTGTGGAAGGAGGACATTGAACAAGAAACCCGACGTCACTAACTGACAACTCGTGGCGCCACGTGATTAAAACACTCACAGAACAAAACGGCGATCGATTTGCCCTCCTTGATCAGCTTGTCCAGCATCTCGTCGGTGACGTCCTCGATCTCGTCCTTCTCCAGCTGCGAGAGCAGCCACTCCAGGATTTCCTCTTCGTCGGACAGATCATCGTCGTACACGTTGGGGATCTGCTTCTCGAAGTACACAATCGCGGGAACCTAACCGGGAAGCGAAACGAGCAAAGCGATGAGCTCGGTGAACAAACTGCTCCAAAAGACTTATTGTTGCCGGGGTGAGATAAAACAGTCGTGTCGGGTCGTCTCAGCAAACGAAGAAGATTCGAACCCGGTTAGCAAGGTGGCAGAGTGGTCCCTCGTCCTCCACACCCGATAGCGCTATAAATAACGCCGGCAAGTTGAGATACCGCGATATCGGTGCGGTCGACGGTTGTTTTCAAGTGTGTTCTAATTTTAACGCCACTAAACAGTGGACCGTTCATCGTCGGCCCGGTTTCTTGCGTCATCGGGCGTAAGTGATGTGTCTGTCCGAGAGCGAGACTTACCTCATCGATGCCGTACTCCTTGGAGACCTTCGGGTCGTCGATCCGCACGAACTGAATGCCGTGCTTGGCGCAGTCATCGTCGATGTTTTCAAGCTCCAGCAGCACCGACTCGGACTCGTCGTCACCTTCGTCATCTGCAAACGGAGCGTCAGGGGGTTAGGCAGTAGGCCGACATTATCGACTGTCCAAAAGGATCGGTGATACTTACAGAACAAAACGACCAGATTGTCGATGTTCTGGATCAGAGTCTTGAGCGTCTTGGCGTTAACCTCCTCGATGATGTCATCCTCGTCGCCGGTGGCCTTGTTTTCCACCAACCATTCCAGCACGTCCTCCTCGCGCTGCAGCTCATCTGAGGGGAAACACATTACCAAACGTTGTTCATTCTTCGTTCCGTTGAAAGAGAAAAAGACCGTCGCTTCACTTACGCTCATAAACGATCGGCGTCTGGTGACGGTAGTAGACCAGCTTTGGCAGTGGGCCCAGATTGTACTCCTCGGCCAGGTCTTCGTCGTGGATCTTCACGAAGCCGATGTCGAGCTGATCCGCTTCGTCGTCGATGTTTTCCAGCTCCTGCAGTGCCTTGATGCACTTCTTGCATTCCGGCTTGTCTGCGGGTAGGTCGGAACGGAAAGCGAATTAGAACTCCCCTTTCTGCTATACTGGGAGAGAACTTTGAACCAGTTGGCAACTAGGTACACAGAGATTGGCTAGTGTCAGTCAGCATGACTAGTTAGTAGGATGAAACGCTACCATGTAGACAGGATCAAACGCATGCAGCGGTGAAGTGGAAGCAGTTAACATGTTAGTACACCATAATCCAAATGGATCTATCATATATATTAGAGAGAAAAACAATGCAGCGACGGTGGTTGGTAGTGAACGAGACATAAAACAAATAAAATCTCGCTTGGGTCACATACAGAAATGCACATAGTGGATTAATTTGAACGCAGGGACCCAATAAGTCTTCCGACAAAAACATACAAACAAATAAACAAACCACACCCATGGGATCGAGTGACCGGAGTAATGGACGAGTAGGAGCAAATAAAAATTGCGGGGAGTTTCAAACCGAAGACAACCAAAGTGTAATGCGAGCAAAAACCGAAAACGGATACACTCCACTCCGGAGCGCTAGATGGCGCTGGCAGAGGGTGCCGCTTGCGTGCGATCGTGATGGAGATTAAAAATAATCTGTTCCATGTGTGTGATGTAATTGCAAATAGGGCACATGAAAACCCGCCTGACGACGTGGGTGTGCGTGTGTGTGTGTGTGTGTGTCCGGAGTGCGTTAGAGGTCAGCGGGAACAAGTCAGTCGCCCCCGGCGGTGGGGATGATGGTGTATTGTGTTCGGTTGGGGGGTTGGAAGATGCCTGTGTGTTTACGCTAGCGCGGAGTGCGTAGGCGATGGGTCAATTTTCGGCTTCGTTCACTCAAGGCAACATTCTTGCTGGTGAACCTGTATGTTTATGAAGAAACAGAAGGGAGGATAGGGTAAAATTATCCCCTGTGCAAAAGATGGCAACCCGAATCACACAGGTTGCTTTTGGCAGGTTTACGCTCCAAGCTACTTGCAGAAACGTGTAGGTTCAATCTACTATCTGGCGTCTACCTCCTACAGAAAAGTTAATGTTTTCTCTAACATCATCGTTAGCCGTTAATTGATGCTAACCATTGGATCGGAATCGCTTTCATACCGCTTTGAACATAACATGGTAAAGGGAGAGTTGCTTTGCCTTGAAGGAATGTTGCCATATGTATAAATGGTGCTTTTTTTTTTAACTGCGACCCTCTGAGGAGATCAGAGATTATGACATACTTGCCAAAATTAAAAGAGGAGCGAGGAGCGTTACGAACGCAATTATGGGGCCGGACCAGTTAATTCTCTCAACATTACCGGCGCGTTGAGTGATGATAGAACATTTCTTGCTTGGTGTGATTCATCGAATGAAGCTATGTACCTATGTCCTAGCAGACATTCTGTAACATTGATGTAGAAGAAGCAGGGATGTGTGTTATGAGATGTGAGTAAAATATTGCACAGAGAATGAATATTTTCATTATAAACATGTGATACGCTGATGAACATTATGGCAACAACCACCGGTATGAAGCAGCATTTTTTTCCTCAAAGGATGTTTGATACAAGAAGTGTATAAGTAACTTAAATGTTAATGTTTTAGTTTTGCTGATAATGATCTTTATGGGGCCTTATGTAAAAACAAACCAAGGAGCTTTACAATGTACTTTCTAGACCAACTGCATCACTGCTGTTTAACGATGCGTTTGTCAACGGAGCGAAACCTTTCCCATTTGTCGAGGCCAAAAATAATAACCCACTCACTGGCAGGGTAGACTAAAATTAAACACCGTTCCCCAGAAAAGGCAAAACAAATCTCCCTTTGGTGACGTTTGCTGAGCTAGAGAATCATCGGTGTTGGGTAGAGGTTCAAGGAAAGCATTCCTGGAGAAGCCGCACGCTCGAGCGACCGAGAAAAGTGTCACGATCTTCACGCGCAGTGTTTTACGACTGTCACGTCACGCTTTGTTTGCGTCGATTTGGACAACCGTGAATCATTGGCTTTTGGTCTATGGTTTATTCTGCAGGGCAGGGGAGGCAGTCGTCCCTGAGGACGGTTAGATGAACTTGAACCGAAAACCAACGCCGCACGTCAACCACCAGGCGTCTCCATGCGATTATAGATAGTGAAGACGGGGCGCCCTGGCTCCGGGTCGTAAATTTATTGGGTGCCCGGTTTAGAGGACAGACCGAGGATTCCAGGGCCGAGGTGGTCGGCTGGACCTTGAGGTTGAAAACGAAATTTGACACCGATGGTCTAAAAGTGGACGCAGATACTGGGCCAGGTTTGGCACCAACGAAACTGAACCGTTTGCGATGCGCTTTTCTAACTAGTTTATTTATCTGTTTATCATTCGGTTGCGCTCGTCAATCGAAAGGATGTGAAGATGTGGGCTCTCATAAAGATGTCAAAGCCTTGTTGGGTTCCAGGGTGATTGTCGAAGGTACAAGAATATAAATTCCGCAATAAAAAAAAGCAACGAACTCAAAGAAACACACAAGTTTAAAAATGGTCCAAAGAAACAAAAACAGAAATAAACATATTTTAAAACTGGATGTAGGACAAACAAGTAGGGTAAGAAGGGAAATATTAAATTGCAGCTTAAGAGCGAAACGGACACATAGACGGATGACACATATAGCAAAGATTTTTAGCAGCTTGATACTATTTTGTCCCAGTATGTTTGTTGCTATGCAAGAGCCACAAATCTTGCGAGGAAAGAAGAGCACAAAAACATGAAAAATAGCGAAATAAAATGAGAGAGAGAGAGAGAGAGAGAGAGAGAGAGAGTGAAAAAAAAAACGGGGGAGGACATAAGATAAACAGGGATGGATTGAAGACAATGGGGACAGGGGACGCGGAGGCGTTGCTGGTGGTTCGTTGAGCTATAGCAATTAGACGTTACTTCACTTACTGTTGTTTCCGGGTGGGCAGTTTTCGTGATCAGTGCCTACGGGTTTCGCGGTTCCGTTCGTTTTATTTATATTTTGAACGAATGTTTGGGATCGGAATTATTTTGTGGTGGTTGGTTGGCAATTATTGGTCGTGCACGGGGTGTGTGTGTGTGTGTGTTTTTTGTGTGTATATTTTAAGATCAGTTTCAGGAGGCGTTTTCGTGTGTAACACAACGAACCGTTCCGTTCCGTTCCGTTCGAGGGACCGTGCGTGTGTGCGTGGTTGTGCACGGGTGTGAGGGAAAACGGCACACGGTGCAATTGATCGTGCAGCACGAAACCGACCGAAGAGAAATTCAGCCGTGCGGAGCGAGAAAGAGGAGAGAAAGAGAAAAGAATGGTAGTTTTTTTTTTTGCTTAATATTCATACGCCGACGGGTGTTGATTTATTCGACGATACACGTAGGCTGTTGATGGGAAAAAGATAACCGTGGCTAGAGAGGATAACACACCGGTCACACACATTTAATATCTTCATTTCCTGATGTTTCACATTCTTGATCTGTAAAAATAGTCAAAAACCGGCGCCGTGAACTGCCCGGATGAGCGGAAAGTAAACCCGCAGCCAGCAGAGGAGCTTGCCGATGTGGCAAAGAGAAAATTCGGTAGATGTGCGGGGTGTCCTGGGGCGGTACGGGGGGTGGTGGAGCCGGCTGATGTATTTATAGTGATGTTTGTTTGCCTTCAAACCGTACAGATTAATCACAAAACGCAGTGAAAGTGTCGCGAACACGTCGACGACGTCCGCCGCAGGCCAAGAAACGGGTGTACGCGATATTAAGAAAGTGTGTAGGGTAATAGAAGTGTGCGTAAAGAAAAAAAAAAAAACCACGCGATTTCGTGAGTACATTCTGGGCGCAAACGAGTGATGGAAGAGGAGTTGCGAGAGACAGTGAGAAATCACAAACGTGAAATTACGAAATAATTCGGTGCATGTAGCTTGATTTCTTTCTCTTCTACCGGTGTACAGCACCGCGCCGTTCTACAAGAGGAATGTACGTGGTTATTTGTCAAGTGATATGGATGGTTGATAATTGTACAACGTGATGAAATATCCGAAATTGTACTGTACAAGAGTTGGTTATTTTGTTTTTAAATTTTATACAACACTACTAACGGTACGCACGAGAGATGAAGTGAAGGATTGGGTGCATTTAGGTTTAATTTTACAATACTGCGGCAATCACGGTACGTGAACGTAAGAGTAAAACGAAAGTTATGCAAATCATCTACTGCGTAATCGAGCGAAAATACATCTGCTAAAATACAATATATACGGTTGGAAAGATACCGCGAGCATAGTTAAACGATTTGATTGCGTTTCTATACAGTTCGTTTCTATAGTGAAATAGGGGGACTACTTACAGAACAGCACCGCCACGTAGTCGGAGTCCTCGATGATCTTCGCCAGGATCTTGGAGTTCACTTCCTCGATCCGGTCGGGCAGATCCATCGCTTCCAGGGAGGTGAGGAAATCGAGCACGCCGGCCTCATCCATGAGGTCTCCCTCGTAGATGATCGGCTCTTTCTCTCTGCAAATCGACGGGGAAATCGTTATGTTTCGTCCGGGAAATGGGTGGAAATGCGAAATGTACCTGAAATAGGTAAGGGCTGGGAACTTCGTAATGCCATACTGCTTCGCGAGTCGTTTGTCGTTGATTTTCACAAAGTCGACACCGAACGAGTCGGTATCATCGTCGATGTGCTCTAGCTCTGCTAATACTGTGTCACATGTTGTACAACTTCGGGCATCTGCAGCGGATAGAAAGATGACATTTTTTATTCCATGACAATAGAAGCCAAAAGAAAAAACATTGGAAAAAAGGTAAAAATTGGTGGACACACGTAGAGTGTGATGCTTTCTTTTTTAATGCTGCTGCTGCTGCTGCTGTTGCTGAAAAAAATCTGGTTGCTTATTCAATACGGCTAATGCAACAATCTATACGAAACAAATACAAATGTCCTTTGAAATAAATACGATCTATAAGCAAGACAGCTATCATATCTTCGATGTGATTTGAACGTGTGATTGACGTCTAAAGATAAACGAAACCGGCGGTCGACGAAACGAGGTTACATTCCTACAAATGGCGCACGTGATTGAACACGATTAAACAACGATCGATCGTCAATGGCACGTCGATACAGAAGGGAAGACGAAGACGGAGCAGACGATCATACCAGACGGTAGTCGAGCCACGCGAGTAGGAGGAATCCCTTAAAATAACCTCAGCGATTCGTGAGCGTTCGATCGATCGAGACGGCTCGAGCATTGGTGCTTTACCTTCACGTCATGTGGTGCAACAATGGAGTGTAGCCGCTCCGTCGTTTGCTTGCAGATTGTGGCGTTTGACAACGATCGTTCCATGGGATGACATAATGGGAGCAAGGTTGGACAGAAAGGCGTCGTAAAACCAGCAGCAGGTTAACGATTTAAGTGGATGTTTAAATAATCAGCCCCGCAACGAGGAGAGAGGTCGTTAATTATTTTTAACTGTTGCCGCTTCGACGCTGCAGGTTGGAATAAGTGCATCGTCGATCGTGTACATGCCGCGTGTCACACTTCGCTTGACCTACGAAAATTTAGAAACGTTGACCCACATATGCGTTCAACGTCGTGTAAAGCTAGTCGGTTCGACGAAATGACAATCTTCTTGTGGCCAATCTCCCCGCGAGGAAAATGCAGTGCGTGCATTTTGGGACTGTAAGTGACGAGCGGCAAGCGGTTCGCGAAGAACATCGGACAGGGAGCGGTTAACGAAAGGGTCGCCTGTCGCCGTTTCATCTTTGACTCGGGGACCTGGGGACTATTTTTAATTTACCGCCACCGGTTTTCCCCCGTCGGCACCAGTTTTGGCAGGGAGGGTTAGCTAAAAGAAAACCCCGATATTCTGTCGGCCTAGCCAGTGCCCCGGAGCGAGCATGTGCACAGTGTGACACAAGAGCCGCATTAGCATTACCATCGCGGCTGCAAAAGTTGCGGTGCACATTGGCAAACGACTTTGCAGCACCGAGTCGGCAGTTTGCCTCGACGGTAGGCCACCAGGCGCCTCCACCGCGGAAAGGAAAGTCAAGTTCATTCATCAGATAATTGCCTCGGCACATTTGGCCGTTCTGCAGAATTAATCATCTTTCTCACGAAAAGTGTTTTTTTTTTCGTTTCCGCAGCAAATACATTCAGGAAAGTTTGTTGCAGCGGTGTGGCAAGAAAATCAAGCAAACAAACCATTCATTCATTATGAAATGTGGGAAGAAAGAAAAGAAAACACAACATGGTGTCTTATTCAATCAACCATAGAATCGTTTACTTCTCGAAAGGAAAAAACAGGCCCCTGCAAGGCCTCTCTATAATTTCATATTCGAAGAAATTTAGCTCAACTTTTTGGATGGGATCGTTTTCATTTCACTGCATTGGTTTCGACATACATAAAACAGCAATCGTTTTCCGATCCTAATAGACGTTGATCGTCTTACTTATCATAAAATTCGACAAAGTGCATCGTTTTATGGCTTCTTGTTCCACCAATCACGCAACATCCGATCGATGATCGACACCGCAAGCGGTTTTTCTATTCTTGTCTGGGCCGAATGTTTCCGACGCTTGTTCTTCGAGAAAACTTTATGATGTTTGGTCCTGGTCTTGCCCTCCGTCCATTTCTAATGGCCGGTTCGGCTTTCGGAGCTTGGCACACAGGGAACTGTTTACACAAGCGTTGACCGGGGAGGGAATAAAATTCGAAAATGTTCAAGGTTCCCCCCATTAGTGTGTTCTAGCCCCGGACCGGGAAAAGAAATGTGCCCAGCCAGGCCATTTGAGCCAAGTGGAGGATGGAGGAGAAAGGAAGTTCAGCTGCGGTCTCACTCCTACACCAAGCCGTATGAGATACGACACGAGATAAACTCGGAATGGATATATGGAAATGTAGCCATGGGAAGCATGTCTTTACGGCTTTCGCTTGTGGTGTTTGGTTACCAAACCGAAATGAGAAACTTTTCATGCGTTGGTGGATTATTTATCCACATTGAAGTCTTTCACAAAAGAAGGACATGCAAGTTGGTGTTTTTTGTTTGTATGTGAAATCATTTTTCCTACGAAAATCATGTGGATCATCTGTCGTATGTTTAACAAGTGTTCAAGCATCTTCATTGTCGAAGAGCAAAGAAAGCCGATCGGCAATGGTTGAGGAAGTGTAGATGAACAAAACTCAACCAGTTCACTTCCAAACTCTTTCCAAATAACTTGGATCGAGTAGTTCTATCGATAACATGTCCAAGAGAAAGAACAACCTGTTGGCATATACTCGGCCCAAATTCGGTGGAAATGGTTAAAACATTCAAGCAAGAAAGAGTGTAGAGCAATCACGACTTTGCAATCTCCAATTCTCCCCTGAGAATCTTTTCGTTTGCCTTGTACTTCCACCATCCTGGGTCCAGGGGCGTTCTGGGGTTTCTTCAAGCGAAAGATACAAACAAAAAACCACCCAAGAATGATCGAATTACCCAAGTCGGGGAGGAATTCATTTTTCATTTTATGACGATTGGTTTTCGTTGTTTTAGGTAGCATTTTTAGTTGCTCATGTCGTGAGTTGGCGTGGCGATTATCATTACTTCCTGATCATGATTTGTCTTTAAACCCCAAAGGAAATAGGTGCCATCTTTACAATTCCCCACCCGTTCCACACAGTGTTTCTTGAATTCACCATCTAGGACGCTTCCCACGTACAAGGAAAGGTACTAAGGGTACGAGCTGGCCTTGCAAGAAGGCGAGGGTGGCCGGAACGAGTAGCTGCGAACTGATTGCGGCGCGAGGTCGTTCGCACACGACACCGTGTGGCATCCGGCGCGGGGTCGGAAGGTTTATTTTTGAACACTTTGTTCTGAAAATCGCCTGAATCGACCGTGCGGCCTGAGTGTCAATTCGGACGATAGGTCCGAGCGACGAGGGCGTTGGTGTGTGGCCAATCGCACAGACGGATGAGGCATAGCGAGGCATTTGGTGGCGATAACCGGGACAACTTGATCAGCCCCGTGAGAGGATTATGATTAATTATGCTTACATTTCGAAAAGGATTATTTTGAGGAAGGAAGGATTTAATCTTAAGTAGACGCTTCAGAGGATTGAGCCTCTTGAGTATTATTTAAAGCATCCAGTTTTCCAATCATTTGTTTTCCATCGATAAGTGATCGTTGACGGTGATCATATACTAATGTAAACATATGCTAGTATTAGCATTGAATTCGACAGTTGGTGAAGAAGATTTACATCCTTCCAATGTTCATGATCTTCGAGCTCACAAAAGGATGTATCATTCGATTGTAGATGTTCGTACATTAGAACTAGACGCACGATCACTGTAACACTTTCGCTTTCGAGGGCTCCAGACGTTTCTCGATTTCTCCACCCATCATTTTCCATCCCTTCGATGTCCTTTTTTATTATTTTTTGCACATTTTCATTTTATACTCTTACTCACAGCAATAAGCTCATACACATACGCAACATACATAAGCACACATACACTCACACCCCGTAAACGAGACAAAACACAGTGTCACACAAACAATTCCACGCAGCGCAGCCGTCTCGCTCTTCCCTTAGCAGGCGCCCGTCACATCGCTATTTTTCGGCAGCGCGCGCGCCTTTTCCTGTCGCTGTTTCCTTTTTTCCCCTCCCAGGTCGACGGACAACCGCCAACCACCCCGGGTCCGCGCTGCGGTGTTTGAAGTTGAGCTGTTGTCTTCTTACTTTTTTCTATTTTTTTTTTGTCGTAGATTTGCTTTTCTTTGCACGATTATTTTTAAAAATAATTTAGCTCTCACCACTCGAAACCACTGTTCTATAATTCCGGTTGCGCAATGGGGTTTGTCACGGCGCGATGAGGGGAGTGTGCGTGCCGATATGTGTGTATTGGGCGCTGTTGAGCATGAGCGGGTTTTTCGATGTGGTTTTTCTTGGCTAGGCTGCATTAGCTTCACTTGTTGGGGTCTTCCTGTCAGTAACGAGACACTTGAAACTTTACACTCACACACAAAAACACACACACCAAAGGGAAATATTTGGCTTCCTCCGCCCAAGAGCACACAACGAACAGGAAGTCCGCCTGGTCGAGTGTTGTAGCACATTCCGGTAGCTGAGGTTAGTATTTCAGGACGTTTTGACAGTTTAGCAATGGAAGCACAGTGCGCTCGTTTCGAACCTCACTTTACGGAGATATTCAGCCCTATCGCGTAGAAGGGTTGCTAATTGATGGACCTCGCGCACTTAGACACTCGGACAGCAAGGAAGAGCGAGAGAGATCACAAAAAAAAAAAAAGCACGGACGAACCGGGTCAACTATTTTTAGACCGTTTTTGCACACATTTCCTCCGCGACCGAGGAGGCCACTGCTTGGATTTGAACCGCACGCAGAATGAAGATCTCACCCCGGTGGGCCCTGGGTGGCAATGTGCACGGGACATACGGAGGACGGCAGGGTAGAGCTCAAGGAAGGTCCGTGGTGCTTGGGGTTCTCCCCCAGGACACAGGCACAGACAAGGTAGACTACTATGCAGCAGCAGCAGTAGCAGCACCAGTGGCGCAGAAATATCACATCACATAGGCTCAGGACCGAGGGGGGCTGAAACCAGCCCTCGCTCTTTTCCCCATACACTGGGGGTAGGACACTTACACCAGTACACCGCAACGTAATCCTTATCCTCTAGTAACCGCTCCAGCTGCTTCGCCGACACTTCCTCGATCGTCGCCTCGGGGGCCGGGGGCGGGGCACTGGCGGCCGGGGCCTTCTTGGCGCAGTCTACATCGCTCACTAGCCAGCTACTCACAACCAATAGAAAGCACAACGGTGCAACTAGATTCCTGATTCGCGGCAGAACCATCTCGTGCTGCTGGGGGATGTTTCGCGGACTTGCAGTCTCAAGATCCGCTCCGTTCAGAGGTCCGCTCGTAACTGCGGTGCGCGCTCGTTGCGAACGGCTTTTCGCGGCGGCCAGAAGATTTCCTCCGCTCGGGTGATGTTAAAAATAATTTCCTTCTTTCCTTCGCCGTAGCACACGCACACCATTGGCCGCGGCCGAGGATGCGGCGAGTTTCGCGTGGCGATCGTTCGTCTTTTTGAACTGTCCGACCGTTAGACGCTCATGCTTTGACGGAACGTTTTTTCCTACGTCGATCTCATTTTTAAACTCAGTGCTCGACGACTAATACAAGCTACTAAGGATATTTCACGGAAGGTTCAACCGCTACCGAAAGAGAAAAAAGAGAGAGAGAGAGAGAGAGAGGGATGGAGAGGGAGAGGGGGAGGAAAGAGAGAGAGATAGGAAGAGTGAGAAAAGTTGAAATTGACATATGTGGTGTTCGTCTCTTATGTTTTTGGGCTTTTCCACCAAGGAAGGTTAGTGGAAGGAAGCAATATTTAGAATCTGAAGCAATTTACCAAAAAATACCCCGAATCATCGGCAGATTCAAGCAACTAAAACTTAATTTATCTCTTTTTATCGATCCGCTGCTGAACCGAAGGGAACCGATTCCGGTCTCAAAACGATAAGTCAAAATCCATACCGTATCGGTTCAAGTACCGACATATCGTTTACACGTGTTGTGACTGTTGTATACTTTTGAATGATTCCACGTTAGGGAACGAAATGGGTTCGCTAATTTTGACAAAACGTGCCTGTTTACCGAGCTTCTGGACACGGGGGCAAGCGGCACACGGGGCGAGTACCGTCATGGGAAGTGGATGTAAACAAAGGCATCGGTGGTGCATTTTTCGATTAGAAAGTAGCACTATCAGAAGTTTGCTGATTATAATATCAGACCTCACAATATGAATTGCCAACCGGAAAAACCGTGACGTGTTTGACGTGGCGTAAATCAACAGCGAAACCCGTCGTAAGAAGCGACACAAGAACAAGTGTTTTTTTTTGTAACAAAAAAACTACCATTGCAACTGCGTCGTCGATAACGTGAAAAAGTGAAAAAGCTTGTTGCCATTTTCCCCATCCCAGGTTGATGTATGTTACAAAACAGTTCTTGCAGCAGATTGCATCGATACCTGTGTAGTTTCAGTCCGCCAACCAATCTTCGATGGTGCGTGCCCGAATAAGCTGCAATCATCAAGCTGTAACACTTTGTTTGCCTTGCGTGGACGGAGAAGAATCAATCATTGCGGAAACGTTGCTCTCTTCGAGGAGGACATCACGTAGGAGGGAACAAGAATTGCTACGCAGAAGCAAATCACCGTACTGTACAGGTAAATAGGCAAGTTTGGTCAGTATGAACTATGTTTGTCTGAGCGTTGTGTTTATATCCGCATAACGATTCCTTCTAAATATAGGGCTGTGTAGGCAACATAATTGCCTGCTTCGATCCGTTTGTACTTATCTAAAAATAAAACAGAACTTGTAGGTACTCCTTGTTGGTGGCAAGCAATGCTAGGTTTGCGATTAAGATATCGTTTTGCTGAGAATCAGTTTCAAAGTGTTTCGAAGACAAGTATACGTGTGAAAAGGGATTTGATCTTTTGTAATCCCCTTGCATTAGCGAACGAACGCATATTTCGTTGGAACCTAGGATTGCGGCTATAAAAAGTAGTGTTGCATAATCATATTTGACCAACTGACCAACTGAATCCTGAAACAACTCCCAAAAGCAGCTTTAGTTTTGACACTTTTTTATCTAGAAGTAAAAGTGCTTTTTATCTTACAGCCAACTATACAAACAGTTCGAGTGCCAGCAGAAAATAAATGTTTTCTTTTTTCACATGTTCGTTGTAGGTATTTATCCGTACGAGTGGAACGTGCATTATACCATCGTTGGAGCATGCGCCTTGATGCGTTAGTCGCATGGTATCAGAAGAAGATCGGCACGTACGACAAGCAGCAATGGGAGAAAACGATCGAGCAGAAAATATTGGCCGGCATCAATCATCTTCCGCTGAAAAATACCAAGCTAAAAACCGAACTGATCGATGTCGACCTGGTACGCGGTTCCACCTTTCCGAAGGCTAAGTCGAAGCTCTCCATCCTAACGGTGCTATATCTGGCCGCGTTGCGCTTTCTTCTGCTCCCGGTCTACGCTCGCTGGTGGGTACAGCAAACGTCCCCGGGGGTGTTCCTCCTTCTGCTCACTCTATACCTCCTGCAAATGTTAAACCTGGGCATCTACAGCTATCGAGTGCGATCGATCGTGTCGAGCAACGATGGGGAGGACACGTGTGCCGATCACGTCGATCACATCGTGACGATGTCGGATTTTTTAATACCGCTCGCATTGAGCCTTCTACTCAGCGTGATCCACTCGCAGATCGTGGCAACCGCGTCGAATAGCAACGGATCGTCACTGTTTTCCTGCGAGCGGAAGCTTTCGCAGAAATGCCACTCCCACGGGTCGGCGACGGCGCAAGCCACTGCTTCGGCGACGGCGACGGGCCACTCGATGACCCCAGCGGGAGTGGCGATGAGCAAGAAACAACGAGAGCAGCGTGTTCGTCGAAAGCGAAGGGTGCGAGCGCATTCCGAGACGACGCAATCCTCCGCGTCCAAAACACCCTCGGAAGAGCGCTGCAAGAAGGCGTTCGCCAGTGTCGGCGGTTCGAAATCTGCCACCAGCTCGCCGGCTAGGACTGTCCCTAAGAAAGGCGCCTGCAGTACGAGCAGCAGTACGAGCAGTGATGCTGTCGAAAAAAAATCGCTTCTGCTTAATCGCGAGGGTACAGTGAAAACTACACCGTTGCGGAAAATTTTGGACGACACGACGGTTCACGTGGGCGCGGATTCGCATGGTCATCGCTCGGCGAGTGGTGGGGAAGCTAGGTGCCCCCTGATCGACGTGACAATCACTTCGACAAACAGTTCAAGCGATCATTCGCCACCGAACGGGCGAGTTTCCCCACCAGCAACGAGCGATCACTCGCGATCGGATGAAATGCATCTTCTCCCGTCGGGCCTGCGGCGACGTAACGTCAATTGGGATCCAACGGTACCGGAACGGGCCCCTGCAGATACGTCTCCCTCGGAGGCGCTTGTTGACGACGACGGGTTTGAGAGTTTAAATGGAAAAAGCTCCGGAGGAGAGGATAGCGTGGGAAAGGTGTTTCACGCCGATAAAGTCTACTATCGGAAGACGAACGTAAAGGGGGAATGGATCGACAACACCGTGCATGAGACCCAAGAGCATCAGCATCAGTCGGACTCCGATACGGACACGTTAAAGAATACCAACACTGGCCACAGCTCACCGGTTGGTGAATACGATGGAGCGCTGAGACCAACG
The DNA here is from genome assembly GCA_914969975.1 of Anopheles atroparvus. Lineage (NCBI taxonomy): Eukaryota > Metazoa > Arthropoda > Insecta > Diptera > Culicidae > Anopheles > Anopheles atroparvus. The sequence goes on along the minus strand of CAJZCY010000002.1, from coordinate 41,239,457 downwards.
GGCAAAAACATTCAGGACTTGGTTGCCCCAGAATTGCCGCTCGTTGTTAAAGATTTGAAACGAAATGCATCGGAATCGGACACCGCCAGCACCGTGGGCTTTCGAGGACGACAGCGCCGGTCAAAGGACTCAAGTAAGCAGCCGCCGCTTGCCTCGGGAACGCCCCTGGACCCGGCTCGTGCGTCCAAGGACGACGGTACGGGACGACTGAGCGGGCCGGACGAAAAGCTAGGGACTAGCGGCAGCGACACGGACGAGGAGAACGAGTACGATTTGCATTCGCCGTCGCCGCCACACATGCACCACCACTCACCGCCACCCTCGCTACGACACTATCCTGTGGGCATGCGTCCACCGCCACCGCCACCGACACAGGCGCAGCATCATCTGCTTCATCTTCATCGCCATTCCATGCAGCAGCTGCAATCCACGCATCATTCGCATCATCCCCATCAGCACCACTTTCACCATCAATCTTCCTCCGTATTGACCGAAGGTATGCCACTACTAACTGAAACATTGATTCGAAACGAAACATCCTTTTACACGCAATTGCATCAAAGCAGTAATCAAAAGAGTATAGAGAAGCTTTTTAACTAACATTGACTTTAGAAGACTGTGCGATAAAGTTGAGATTATTAGAAGAAAAGCATGTGTTTTACCACTTCAGTAACAGTGTTTTAATGGAAACCACAGAAAAGGACTTGTAACCTTCCTCCAGAAAATAGAAGAATCACATGAAGGTAGAATTAGTTTGAAAGTCAAACATGATTTCATTAAACATTTAATAATCAATCCAGTCTAAGAGATTTCGTTGCATTTTTGTTTTACCTTTTAGGTGAAGAATGTAGCTACAGCTCTGAATTGGATCATTCTGACACGCAGAATGAACACTCGGACGACGATTACGAGCTGGAGGACGCACCGACGATCATACTGAATCCAGCTTGCGGAGCAAACGATCGCGTCAGCTGTACCATCTGGGAGGCGCGGGAGGCAAAAAAGGCCGAAATGTCGGTGCTAGAAATTTCATCTGCCATCATTGAGCGCGTCGAGGCGATGCCGGAATCGTGCGATTACGTCTACATCGGCGTGGTGCTGAGCGTGTTCCTGTCGCTGGTGCCCGCCTTCTGCCGGCTGTGTGAAGCGACCGTCGATTCCACCAACTCGACCGAAGTAAACTTTCTCGATATGCCACTGATACTGTTCGAGAAGGCGTCCTTCTCGCTGCTGGCAATCTTCCGCTTCGCCTTCGGGGAAAGCGTCTGGGAACGGTTTGTGCTCGTGCTGGGCTTCTGCCTGAGGCTGGTGCTGACGTTCCTGGTGTTTTTCCTGCTGGCCGTGGCCGAGCGAACGTTCAAGCAGCGCTTTCTGTACGCGAAGCTGTTCTCGCACCTGACTTCCTCCCGCCGGGCCCAGAAGTCCGCCATCCCGCACTTTCGCCTCAACAAGGTGCGCAACATCAAGACGTGGCTGTGCGTACGGTCCTACCTGAAGCGGCGTGGCCCGCAGAACTCGGTGGACGTGATTGTCTCGGCGGCATTTATCATCACGCTGCTACTGCTGGCTTTCCTCAGCGTCGAGTGGCTGAAGGATTCGGTGCACCTGCACTCACAGTTTAACCTGGAGGCACTCGCGTGGTCCTGTGCGTTCGGGACGTTCCTACTGCGGTTCATGACGCTCGGTACGAAGATCAACAAAAAGTACAAGAGTGTCTCGGTGCTGATCACCGAGCAGATCAATCTCTACGTTCAGGTGAGCATGGACTTTCTGAAAACGCCTCCTTGCATGAAATGCCTGCATTGGTGGGAAACTATCGATAACCTTTTTTGTTTGTTTGTTTGTAGATTGAACAGAAGCCAAACAAAAAGGACGAGTTAATGATATCGAATAACGTGCTGAAGCTGGCAGCTGATCTCCTCAAGGTAGGTACTGCGAAAGTTACCCTTTCCTTTAGAAAATGTTGATAAATATGTTTGTTTTATCCAATTTTCACACGCGTACAGGAGTTGGAATCTCCCTTTAAAATCTCCGGTCTCAGTGCAAATCCGTACCTCTACACAACCGTGAAGGTGGTCATTCTGTCTGCCCTCTCTGGCGTGCTTAGCGAAATGTTGGGTTTCAAGCTGAAACTCCACAAAATTAAGATTAAGTAAAGTTTATCCACAAGAATATGTTTCAATGTATTTGATGTACTTTCCAGGCATGCACTTGGTAGTATCGATTGTTCGTCGAACATGATTAGAATTTAATTAGAACGTGAATAGAATGTGTTGCTGTAAGGGGCATACAGTTTTCTCCAACCGTGTGTTTGTTGATGCACTAGCGTCTCACTTCTGCTTGGAGACGATAAAATAACTCACCCATCAAATACAAATGGGCAAAAAGAAGGAGCTTTAGTATTGATTCCTTACCTGGTAATTCTCATGCCTGACGACTAACAGTGGTGATGATTGTGTGGATGTTACTTTTAGCAAAATAGAGTAAGCGAAAACAGATGTACGGCGCGATACAGGGGTAGAAGCACAGTCAAGTACGATCCGTTGATCGGTAGATTCGGTAGAGGTTTTGGTAGTCGGTCTGCTGAAAGAAACCACCCCCAGTGAGGGGACCCGTTAGAACTGAACTGTATAGAGTTTATTTTTCTATAGGAAAAGATTCAAATAACAGAGATTTTAATAGAATCATAATGTGTCACCTCTAGCAAAAATGGCAAAAGTAATACTTGCAATTAGTAAGACAAAACACAAATGTTTAGTGCATGGTGGACTAAAAGATCGTTTACGTCGTTTTAGATGCGGATGAGCTTCAGCATTAAGCGTTGCAAGGGGAATCTTGTAAAAGTTTCGATTTGTAGAGTTCATGGTTGTGTGTTTGGTCACCCCTTTCGACCTGATTAGGTGTTTGATGTGTGTGTTTGAGCAGCAAAGAAAGCATAACGTTCCGCCAGCCACTTCCACTCGAGAAATCAACTCTTTAAAATTTGTTACAGTATTGCACTGGACGCAACACCTAAAGAGGGTGTTCTTGCCACACTAGATTTGCTCTATTTTAGTCACTAAAAAAAAAGTTGTTATAAACATAAGATTATTCGTACTAACATTTCATTGGCGTTCGTCAAATATCCGAATTCCATTTCTTCCTTCGCTATTAAATGGAAATCAAACCAGATGTTCCTGTTCCCATGTCTTGCATACGACAATCCTTTTAGGTTGCAAATGGCTCTTGTGCAATGGGGAGTGCTTGTTGTTAATGGCCCTGGTATACTATAAAAGGAAGTGAACGTCCATCGCAATGCCCAATAGTTAATTTGCTACCTTGTCCAAAGTTCATTTGTCGTGCTCCTGTGGTGCCGAAGTGTGTCCATAGCATGAAAAATAAAATTCCACTGAACTCGATCACGTCGATCATTGAAATGAATTTCAAATTTTATCGTTTGGTCGGATTGTCCCCGTTCGAACTGAACGCAACCCGCGTCCGCCTGTCGAAGCCACTCTGCTGTGCGGTTGGTGGATTCGTATCCTTGTACTGGACGTCGATGGTTTCTTCGATTGCCACCAGCAACCATGGCAACGATCGCATTTCCCGGATCTCCAACTATTTCCAGCTGATCACCAACGCAATCATGCTGTCGGCCATTCTACTCAGTCCGGCGTTCAAATTGCGCAATTTTGCGGAAATGGTCCGCGCTCTGCGCAAACTGGAGCAAGATTTGGTGAATGATACGATTCCCTGCAACTTCCGGCAGATGACTCGATGGAACATTGTCATCATCGCCGGCACGGTTACGTTCCTACTGCTGCTGACGGCTTTCGATTTCTACGTGACCGTGGTTAAAGGAATGATTCGGGTTGACTACTGGGTAATCACTATACTGCCTCAGTTTATCAACGTGATTGCCGTGACGCAGGTCATTCTGCTGCTGCTGTACATCAATGGGCGTTTCCGGCTGCTCAACCAGATGCTGCAAGACGAACAACATCCGGTTGTTGGAATGAAAATGATGGCCAACTCGTGCCGCACCGCCATTTCCACCGCAAACGAGCCGTTGAAGGTGTGCATGCATGTGATTGAAGTTCCTGGCAGCGTAACGAGTTATGAAGCCATGGGACATCTGAAGCTCCCGAAGATCCTGTACCTATACAATGATCTGTATGATATCTGCAAAATGTCCGATAATTACTTTGGGTTACTGTTTCTGCTAACGTTCACTTCGATCTTCATCGTGACCACGATACAGCTGTACTACAGCTATACCATCCTGTATTGGTTCACGGGTGAGAATGGGTTCACCATTTGGTCGTTGATGGTTTGCTTCAACACGATCGCGATCAACCTCTGCGTTCTTCTGACGCTCGTGTTGCTGTGCGAGAAAATTTCCAACAAAACAAAACAGGCTAATGATCTGCTGTCGGATTTGCAGCTGCGCGGCTCTCGTCAAATGTCGTCAGAGGTAAGGGAGATGGATGGTGGCTAAAACCGTGGAAGCATTTCGGTAGCATAAAGTTCCTATTTTCGTTCATTTTCAGCAAATCATCAAACTCTCCGTGCCGTTTCAAGCGTCGAACAAGGTGTTCAAATTCTCGGCGATGGGGTTTTTCCTTATCGACTGTAATATGCTGTGCGGGGTAAGCGTCGATCGGATGATTACTTCACTCTGAAAATTGTGTATTATAATGATTTCTTTTTCCACCCATTTTTTATAATAGATGATTGGAGCTATTACCACGTACTTGGTAATCTACATCCAGTTCTACATCTTGTATGCGGACGAAGTGAAAAAATCAACTTTCGTTTCCCGGTTCGACATTTAAAAATGAAATATCACATGGCATTGTCATTAAAGCACTTTTTTATTAGTGATGTGAAGAGTGTGTCATAAAAATACATGAAATATAAAATAACTCACTAGCAGAGATACAATACGTAAATAATTTACTATCAACCAAAATGAAATTTGAATTCAAACACAAGAAATACTACTCGAATGATGTAGACGTATTATCGAGCGGTTCCGATGACTGACAAAATGCCGCTGCTCGAACCGTGTGAGTGAGTGAAATAGAAGCTGTAGCTCAAATTTGGATAGCCCACTTTGCATCATTGGTGGTGATGAATCGGAACTCTCGGAATGTTCTTATTTTTCAATCGTGGAACGAAAAGCGTCAATCACCAAATGATATCAAAAATATACCAAGAAAAATAGGATGATTGTTGACAGAAATCTATGTTATGGCTTTCGGTTCAATTTGTTCATTTATAAATAGCAGTCTCAACGTCTCCGAACTGAGTTCCAATCTTAGGAATTGGGGTGCAAATTGAAGTTCTTACCACTAGCAACAACATTTTCGCTGCGGATTCTTGTCGTGCGTTGTTTTCAGTAGCAATACGTCTAGAAAATCCCCAGGTTCCCGTGGTATTCGTATCGAACTGTAGTTAGTGCAATAATTCCCTCCGATCGGCAGAATCTGGAGAACTCCGATATCCATCGTGAGACGATCAGGGTATCCCTCTTTTAATCCTCCTTTTGCAAGGGCCAGCATTCACCAGTGTTACGTTTCATTTTTTCGGGAGTGTTTCGTGTGGTAGTGGTAACCATTTTGGTGCATGAAGTGCTCAAAAGTACAGCAACAACCTGAATATAACCTTTTTCATTGTTATACTGAATATCAAAATCACCCCGACCGTCGTCGTTCTAGTGCTCCGTGAGCAAACAGCTGTCCCCAGATCAGCGGGAGTGCCCGCAGTCACGTCGTAGTGGCCAACTTGGATGTGAAAGTCTCGCTCGAGAAGAAGTGGAAAGTCAGTACATTTTGCGAACGTGCCTCTAATTCCAGCAGGCCACCGAATACACACCTTTTGCATAATATCATCGGAAACGATTGTGGCCCGCTGGAGCTTAGCTCTACTGTCGTAGCATCACTGTTACCGTAAACGGCACGAAGAACCATTTCCTGCATACTAAGAAGCCCTGTGATCAATCCAGTCCAACAGTAGCAGCATCATCGACTATCGAATTATCCAGCGCAGCTGCTGCCTACATGCGTGTGTGATTGCCTTGCGTGTATCGGTTTCGTGATTAGGTTTTCCCACCGCTGCTGCAAATAGACGGTTACCGCGGGTCGGATTACGTATTCCACAAGGGGGCAGCGGACGTCATCGGAGAGGTCCAGCAGGCGAGTTTCCATTCAGTGTCGCACCCCGTACCATCCAGAAAATCGGAAAATGTCGGAAGAGGAGCAACACCTGCGGGAATGTGAGTCGTACATTCAGACGCATCGCATTCAACGGCTGATGAAGGACTGCATCGTGCAGCTGTGCGTGTCCCGGCCCGAAAATCCGATCGTCTTTCTGCGGCAGTACTTCCAGAAGCTGGAGCGGGTAAGTGTACGTACCACCCATCATTTAAAAAAAAATTTCATTCCGTTGCCTTATTCTAGGAATGGAATTCATATAGTTTCCTTTTTTTAAGCGTTTAATTTTATCTTTGGCTGCTATGATGTCTTTGAAGTTGTATGCATAATCGGTATCTGCTTTGGTGTTGTTGCATGCATTTGAATAAATAAATAAAAGAACATTGATCGATGTAGTCTTAGGGAAATATTATTTTGTTGGACGAACCGTTTGACCGGCTTTTGATGGAACGGCTAAAATCAAAAAGTCCTCCCCGTGATCATGACCCTATTCATTCTGCTTGCTTTTTTGTATTATTTTTCACCACGTTGTTGTTACAAAAACAACCTTATTCCTCTGTGCAAATATCATGGCGATCGAGTACCCTGCAGTACTGGCGGGTGATGGATGATGCTGTTCGCGCTTCACCTACTCGACGGCCCGACGCCACTGGCTGACCTTGTGCGGCCAGCGAGCAAGTACGACGGGAAAGATGCGGTGCTGTCCACCGTTCACCTACTCTCGATCGCACCCCTATAGTGTCGGGTCAGTTCCATTCGCCATCAGCGCGATAGATCGCGATCGAGAACTGCAACAACAAGACCGATTCGTCGAATGGACAAACGCAGAGATCACGCGCATGTCTACGATTACATACGTCGACACACTCCTCTACCTACGCTCCGCGCCGGCGGGAAGTTTTGTTTACCGCCGGTTACGCGAGGAGCGTGTGAGGTTGGGTGGCGTGTAACCATGGGTAAAAAAACTTGCCACCTCTTATTGCCTGCTGCAACCGTGATCGCTTTTGTGAGATAGAAGGGTGAAACGCGACGGCCGGATAGTTGAGGAGGCACGATTATCATCGACTGTCATCGTGATCGATGGTGGCCCCGCTGGACCAGTGGCAGCCTCTGGAGTGGCCCGATTGAAGGTGCGAATTTGCTGCTCAAAGCTACCGAGAAGGCCTTCGAAGTACCCGTCTCTAGTCGCAAAAAATAACTTGGGAAAACCTTCATGCGAAACATCAACCTGGCTCTTTATGCATCGTGTTGCAAAGGTGTCCCATATCTCAACGTCAGACTCGGCTCGACCTCAGACCAGTCTATCAAAAACATCTTGCCAATCGTGCTCCAATCAATGGCAACATCTTCAACATCGGCTGGAGCATGTTGCACTCGTTTGACAACATCAGCAAAAGATTGCACCGACGCACCTTTCTGCTGTCGTCACGATGCAGATTAGATCGATTTTAATTTTCGCAACATTTCCCAGAGGGAAAATGGTCAAGCAGAGCCGAAAGTTGAATTTGCAGATGTATAGCTAGATGTATAAATAGTCAAGGTTGTGCCGCTAATGGAAAGATAGGTTCAGGGTTATTAATTAAAATATGCATAAATATGCTCAATTTTATTAGCCTGAAACCAAAAACAAAAAACACTATTTTCTTACGCCTTTCCCCCTTGTAACATCATCCGCAGCGCAAAACTCTGCCCTACACTGTGTGGCTCTTGCCATGGGAATTTCTCTAACCTGATTGGTTCCAAGCTGCTGATGAGGTCATCGAAACGACTGAGCTTGACTGAGTTCAAACAGTTTTTCTACCGGCTTACTACCCGACGATGACGAAACGATGACGCCGCGACTTGCTGGCGACGGGTCTGGCTGGGATTGGGAAGGGATTTTGATTCCTTTTGTTCTCTTCTTCTTTTTTATAGTGCTCCATTTAACTACCGCTCGATAAGCGAAACGAAATAGTGAGTTGATAAGATCTCTGTTCGTACTATTGCTCGACTCGAAACGCACTAGACACCCATGAGGCACGGTAGCACAATCAACTTAACGACCAGATATTCAACGACTATTCTCAAAATGATTATTGTGCTGCATGTCGTGAAGTTCCACTCTGATAAAGTACCATTACTTCGCTGACGTTTTGTTCACGGGTGGTATGGATAGAGCTACTTGTGTTTAGATAGCTGGTACTCTGCTGAATAAAAAAAGGGCATTTCAATAGGCCAGAGAAATCTTATACTGTTGTATTCCTTACCTGGAAGAGCGGAACTCTTTTACTATTGATTTAGAACTAGCTGATTGGAATGGTTTCATTGATTCATGCTTGAATATATCGATTGTTCGTTCACCATGGAGAAAATTCTGCACATTGCACATTGCACAAATTCTGCATTGTGAATGAAAAGCTGACACATGCTACGTATTCTCTGGCAAACCATCGTTTATCCGAAGCAAAAGACCCGTAAACCTTTTCCATTTGTTCCATAAGTGAAAATACGATTTAGGCTCGTTCCAGTTCATTGTTCTTTTGTGTAAGCAGAAGAGATTCGATTCGGAAGTTTTCCATTCCAAACCCAGGCTGTTGTTGGCTGAGTGGGGAAATCCTTTAAGGCCCCTTCAATCCCAGACTGTATTGCTCACCGACGCAATTGGCAAAACGTTTCTCTGCTGTCCGATGTACCGTTTCGGTGCAACAGGACAAAGTCTTTTGCCTTTATTCCGGTCTGCATTTCAGGGTGCATGCCGAACGAACATCGTTTTCCCGCGGTACGGAAGAAAATAAGAAGAAGGGGTAAGCTTTTTCCACTAATGCACCTTCTGCAACGAAAGTTGGCGTGGGCGTCGCCACCAGCTTTCCGGTGTGTTTGTGCGCCATGCGAAACGAAACAAGGATGCATAACATTTTTGACCAAATGCAGCCACCAGTGCGTCGCACAAACACCAACAGAAACCTCCCGGTTTTTCCACCTCGCTAAGCGAAGTTTTTTTTTACATTTCGCTTACCGTTGCACTTGCCGTTTTTCGGCTGCGCGTGGCTGGAAGTTTCCTGCTTTTGTTGCTACTAGTTTGTTGCTTTTCTTGCCAGCTCACTTGGGGGCGCTTGTGGATATTGGAAGGATTTTATAGCACCGCATCACCAGGGCGCAGTAGGGGGGTGTGTCCTGCTGCGACGTTACCAGAGCACCTCAACGGAGACGCCTACGGGACGGCGTGTGGGCGGCCAATTTATTGTTATGCAAGCGTGTGGTGAGGTCCAAGGATGCAGGCGCAGGTGAACGGTTGCCAGGCACTATCCGGAAGCTTCATACCAATTATAAATGATCCTTCTATCCCTCTCCATTCGCCGCAAGAAGTCTTGTTGTTAATGGTTCCATGTCTGCAACATAAATGTTCTCGCCTCGTACAGCGTCGTTAAATGTTGGATCCTTTTTTCGTATGCGTTGTCCTTGGTATTGGTAAGGCAAGGAATGCGGAATTGGTGGAAGTAATGTTATTAAAAATTAATTTGTTCGCTTCGCTAAGGGCTGTGGCAGTTGATGGTGGAGTATGGGAAAGAAAAAAACCCCTATTATCCTAACGATCCATTGGAAAAGTATACAAGTATCAGAGTATTCTTTTTCCGATAAAAGACCGACGAGAAGTAGCATTATAAATGAATTACATTTACTTCGAATCAATTACAGCACAGCACGGGAAAAAGTGTGCATGAAAGGTGTGGAAATGCAATCATTAAAATCGGATAATCCACCCACTGGCGCAATTGCGAGGTAAAAAGTTAACGATGAATCAAATTTGGAGCTTTTTTCAGTTTCTATCATTTTCCCTCGTTCGTGGCCCTTAGGTGACTGCATTTTAGGGAAAAGAGGCCAGTGACAGTGGGTGGAAAAAACGAGCAAGGAAAGTATAGTTCGTGCTTTTTTGGAACCATGTGAAAACATATCAATCGGTTTGAACCCTGAACCGAATGCTCGAGGGCATTTCCGTGTCAAATGATTTCCATTGGAGTGTTAGGTACTTTAATTTAATAATGTATGAAAGCGACAGATATCGATGGATTTTCCTAGTCAACAAGTAAATCAATCTTAGTGCGATTATCAGGCAGAAAATTTAGAATTCAATGATTTTTGTTATTTTTGTCATTTTTGTGTAGATTCGGTAAAATGAACGACTTAAGGGCACATTTTCTCTAAGGTTGATTTAGTTAATGATTTTTTCAGTAAATCATGCTGTAGATAAATTTATCCTCCCGTAGCATAAATTTAGAAAATCATAAATATGAATCTATAGCTTCAAAATGAATGGACTCCAAAACCCGGCCTTCAATCACTACCTAGCCTCGTTTTGGTGGCTTCAAAGGCATCACACAGCCGAGCGGCAGTAGCAGTATCAATGCATCTTGTTTGCTTATCTTATCCACGCACGAGTGTCGTTTGCCCGCCGTGTTTTTGTCTTATCACCGCTGCCGTCATGACATCGACACGGCGAAGGGAACAAGAAAAAGGCAGGACGGAGAGGTACCTTTGTGGCTAATCTTCTTCGATCATCACTGGCACATACACACACACATACTCACACATATCCACAGCATGGATGAAAAGGGTTTCAATTTCAACTATCGCTCGGCAGCATCGACAAAATCCGCCACCGGGTGTCGGCCGGATTGTGATTCTGTGTATGTGTTTTTTGTCACCTGATACCTTGGCTTCCTGCTTTCCCGGAGCTTGTTGAAGCCTCGGATCGATGCACACTGATAAGGACTTGGCAAATATTAGCATTTGGCCGCCCTTTTGGAGGGGTGGCATTTTCTGCGGGTTCTTTCTTATCGCACGTGTGTGTTTTCATGCAGGCTGGCTGGCACAAGGGTAAGGTAAACCATTTTTCCTCGGAAAAGCGCCGCTTGGTGTGGTAAAAAGTATCGATTATTAGATAATATGGTAGATATGGGAAATGGGAGCATGGTTGGCGGCAACAAACCGTTAAAAGTTGTGTTTTGTTTCACGCTACCGGTCGCAAGGGAGAGACATTCAATTTCCTCTAGCAGTTTGGTGCATCGCTGTGGAACTTGTGCGTGTGAGGTTTAGTTGAAATTGCTGCTGACTTTGTCGCAAGGCGTCCATAGAGTTCCGTCGTTTGAAGGCATTGTGTGTGTGACGGAACACAGCAGGTCCTGGTCCCCGAAGTGATTAAATTACTGCGTCTCCATTTCGCTCCGGATGGGCAATCAGCTCAGCAATCGGCTCGGGACGCTGTTCGGGCTGGAAAAGGGCCCGGGTGCGTCGGCGAGCGGCGGTGTCAATGGCGAGACGGGAGGCGATTCGTCGAAGTACACTTTAATCGAATCAAAGCCCCTCCACGCGAAGCAGGGTCCTGCCAAAGGAACAGAAACACGCGTCGGCTACGGGACGACATCCCTAGCAGCTGCTAATGATGGCGCTGGAGTTAGTCGACTCAGTCGTGTCCGATCTTTCTTCCTGCCAGCGTCCACGGGCTCCTCCAGCAAGGACTCGCCGGAAAATCCGGGCAAACGAGACCGAACCGGTGGAAGTTTTCATTCGCGCACTGGCAGCCGCAGAAGGTTTCGCTTTTATACAATTCGCCGGCGGCAGGAGCAACAGTCGAGCGTCCCGGACGACGGTCCACACGGCAAGGCGGATGCTACGGGGCAAGAAGGTTCGCTCGAATCGAATCAATCGTTGTTACCAGCCGGACATGCCAGCCAAAGGACCAGCCAATGGATCCATCGGCTTCCTCCGAGGGAAGATGCGATCGTTTCATCAATCGAGGGCGAAAGGTCTAATCAGCCTGACGGTGAAATCGTGCCTAGGGGAACCGAACAGACCGACGGTTCTCAAGCCCAGGGGAGTTCGCCGGAACCGAAGGTACGCCAAATTGTCTGTAGGACTAAGCATGTCCGTCTTCTTCGCCTGTAATCCAACGCAAACAATTTCACAGCGATACAATTTTACCATGTACTTTTCCCGTGCAAATCTGAAGAAGCCCGTGTTCGTAATTTCAGAATTGCTCACAACTTTCCCAGTGCCAGGTCCTTTCGAGAACCCATAAAGCAACGCGTACAGAAAACCTTTTTCTCTTTAGCTAACACAATTAATTCCCGGCTGCTATTCATCATGTTTGTTCGCTCGTGTTTTCCCTCATTTGGCCTGCGGGCCGGCCTCTTGGTGGGAGGAAAACTTTATGACTTGTTATCGCGAATGTCTGTTGTGTGCTGAGAGTTGGCCTTTTTTTGCCCTGCTCACCAACAACCACTCGGTGTTTGCGTGTTAGAGGAGGATCTTGCAAAGCAGATAGAGACGTTTTGGTTGGTTGGTTGGTAAGGTGCAACAAGGAAGGAAAAGTTTTTCAAAAGTCGTTGACTAAACGCTATCCTGTGTGACAGTCAGATTAAACAACATGTAACGTGGTGTATTTATACTTACCTCAACAAAAAATCAAGACGCCCATTTAAAAAAACTCGGCACGCAGTATCGCTGCTTCCGAACCGTGAAAATTTTCCTATCAATTGGGGTCAGAAAAAGCTCAATAACTCCACCTGTTGCATACGCTTGTCGGAGGACTTGGTGGTTTTCCACTTTGTTTTCCAGCGAACAGAACAGCTTTGTAAGCTTCCTTCTTTGTTCGGGAAAACAACTTGGAGCTCGTGATTGTGGTACAGTTGCACGATGGCGCTTCTTCAAACTTGACCAGTTCGATTGAAAATAAAAGCTTTTCGTGGAAAGCTTATCGATGTGCGAAAGCTCTCACAAAGATTGACAAGGCGTGGGTGGAGCCGGGGGGGACGAGAAAAACTATCGGTTGATTGAGTTTGTTTAGCTATTGCAAATAGAAAGAGAGCGAGAGCGGGGTGAGAGAGAGAGATGAAAGCGTTTATATATCAATCCTTTTGTATTTGTTTTCTCCGGTCTTTCCTTTCCATTTCATTCGAGTTATTATTTTGCTCACCAACGCCGTAGCGCTCCCACTAATATTAGTTTCTGTGATACTGGCAGCACTGGAACGATCACTTTCCCGACGAGGAGGCGGAAACTGTTCGATGACGTCAGAAGGCTTTTCGCGTGAGCATCGCCAAGCGCAACGGAATTCGCTCTCGCCCTTTCCTGGAGTCGTTCGACTCTTTTCCTGTCATTTTGCGCGGGACCGGTGGGAGATCCTTCTGCACGTATGCTGGTGTGTGTGAAGGTCATCGGCAGCGGGAAAAAAGAATGTTGACCTACGCGCGCCCAAGCACCGCATGGGAGCCCTTGGGAAACCCATCTGAGAACGCTTCGCACGTGTTCGTGAACGTTCGTGGACCGCTTCGGGCCGCAATTGTGCAATACACGGGCACCTCCATCTTCGATGGAAGTATGTGTGAGCGGTCCGTTTTGAAGGGCAATCCATAGACGCCGCTATATACTTTGCACAACAAATCGTGGCAAAATCTCTCGCGAACTTTTGTAGTGCTCCAAAAGAGGGATAGAATGGCCCACGGGGGGAAACCAATACTGTCACGCAACCGATCCCAATCACATGCGTCACTGACATTGCGTGTGTAGCATGGAAGGTGAGGACACTGTGGGAACCGTGGGAAATTCGTCAGGACGAATGAAAGCAACGTTGGGTTGGGTTTTGATTTCCCTTTTCCTACCCACACCATTGGTGTTCCCCTCTGACCGGACAACTCTCTGCTTGCGTAGGGAATGTTTTTCTTTCATTCGAGGACTTGGCGGTCAAATTTGTATGTCGACAATAGCCAGAACAATCGCTATCTCCTCTATCCGTAAGGGTTTGTTATCCTTCGCGCGCTTTTTCTCACTCTCGCTGCATACTTCTCTCTTGATCTTGCTTCTTTCTCTGTTTCACTCTCACTCGTTGCTCGTTTAGAAAGATCAACTACTTTCACGTGCATTGTCCTCCCTTTATCTTCTCCTCGCACCGAGTCTTCGAACTGTTGCGTCCTAGTGTTTTTTTTTAATGAGAAAATTCTCCTCTCTGGCTAGCGGTTTTTCGCAGGCTCCGCCAGCTGTACCATCATCGGAGCTTGCTGTCGATTCAGTTCTCCAGTGACGCTTCTCGTGTTCACAGCTGCAGGTTTATCGTCGTTGCGGGCTTTGCCACCGGTACGAATTTTTTAAGGCGCAAGGGCGTGCTGTTTTGTCGTGCGTCCGCTCGTCGTAATCGGCGGTTCAATTTGGCGCGAGAGTGTCCGGTTCTCGAATTCGCGTACTTTCCGGTGGCAAGACCGTTGTGTGCGTCGTGTGTGAGTGCGTGCGTGCGTGCGTTCAGGGCTTTCACTCGCACTCAAACACTGTGGAAAACACATTCCCCAATCCATGTGCCGTTGCGGCCATTCTTTCCCGGCGTTGGCTCTTTTGTTATCTAATCGACGGTGATTATGGACGCCACAGAGAAAGTGTGCTTTCCCACCGCTTTTCCTTCTGCCTTTGGGGAGAAAATCTTCTTTTCCTCCAAGACACAGAGTCCTGGAGCGTTCAAGGAAGGAAACAAAACGTTGAACCGATGTATTTCTCTGTGTACTTAATATCAAGTTTCGAAGGTCATTTTGAGATTGCAGACTTTTTTCTTTTCACCATTACAATATGAAAACTTTCCAACTCTCTTTCCAACTTCCGATCTATTTCAATTGAAAAAGTTTACGTGTCTAGCGCAACGGTAAAAGGACGCTTTGCTTCGAACAAACTTCGAAACGACTCATTGTCGTAGCTATGGCTGTGTATGTAGTAGAAAATCTGCAGGACTGTCGTCACGGATTCGAGCACCGTGACGATCCGCATTGACAGGGTTTTCTTCGAAAAGAAAATAACGTTATTTTGATTTGACGACCGACAAGAAAAGACCACGAGGTTGAGAATGGCTTGGAGGTGAGGTAGGAGAGAATGAAAGTTGTGTTACTTTCTTGACCAATTGGACACAACTTATCGATTGCTCAGGCATTCGGAAGGCTGGTGACGTGCTTAGACGCACAGCTGTTCTCGAGCCTATTTTCGCGGGGCCATATTTCCCACCCAAAGGACGGACGGGCTGGGTGTTGCTATGGTTGATTTCCATTTCGGTCAAAATGGGATTCGGTCGTGGTGGCAATGAACGCGCAGCGGTATGACGCACTATCCGGTATTTATTCATTCACATTTGCCCAACTTCTTTCCAAAAGTCCCGTACTGGCTTGGCGATGTATTGTACGCCGTCATTCATGCAGAAGTCCTGGGTAATGAAACCTATAGCAAAGTCCAGCTAGGACTTTCGTCATCCCACTTTCGTCATTCCCACCGTCAGGACCTTATCATTACGCCATGGTTGCTTTCGATCATAAATCATTCGCTTTATGAACCAACACTATCGCCCTCAATTCCGGAATGGTGGTAAGCTTTTTTTTACCCCTGTCCGACGTTTTAGTATGTCACCGCGAAAGTAAATCAGGTGCGGTCACAAAATGCCGTTTCGGGGTGACCGAAATAAAGCTCCGCCATAAAGACCGAACCCGCCGGTTGTACAACTTTCCCAACCGTGTTGTGTGTGTGTGTGACACCTCGTATTCATTTATGATAATCAGATATTTGACGCACGAAGCGCGGTGCTGCAGTAGGTTTCAATTTTGCTTTTCTTTCGCGGAAAACACTGTTGAATTTTTCTCTAAGATTCTACGAACTTTGCCCGAAAATGCCCGTTATAGAATTCCATCTTCGCGTGGTCTACCGAAAGACATGGACGTAGCTTTGTTCGGTGTTAGTTAGCACAACACAGCTCGGCGCTAGCAGGCGTGTGACTTTCGCTTGACGATTTAATGGGCTTTGATAAATTGCTTCATTACGGCAATTATTGATTATCTTATCACGATTCGCCGTCGGTACGGTCTTGGCGGGATGCTTTTTTTTTGGCCTAGCAGAGGAATTACTTTTTGGTCTTGGTCACCTTTGCTAATGAGGTTCCTTTTTAGGCCATCTTCGTCTGGTAACTAATTGATGAATGAATAATTACAAATTGATTTTGCCCTGCCTAGGAAAAATTTAAGATGTTTTGTGTGTGATGAGTATATTTGGTTGCTCTAAGCATCTGTAAAGCTAATTGATGCATAATGTATAAGATAATAAGTTTATCTTGATTCTCATAACGAGCAAACTTGTTTGCTTTATTGCTAATCACTCGCTTCTTAAAACCTCGCCATTGTTTCAAATTTCTTGGGAGGTACGAAAATAAAATCTACTTCGTATTGTGTTACGCTTTCATTTCATGTGTGCTGCTTCGTCTTCACACTTTTCCCGGAAACCCCTTTTTATGAGCGATCGTACAGCATCATACGTCGCGTCGTCTCTCTTTGTTCGACGGGATTCGTGGAATATTTGGTTTAGTTACACTTCTTCGAGAAGCCGGATTCTGCCGTGCGGCTTTATGTGTTTACTTTAATGTCACTTGCGAACGATCGCGATCTATTGACCCTTTCGTAGTTGTGTGTATCATACAAGCATTTTTTAATCCTTGTTTCCATAAGACTTAAACAAACTTTCTCGCTTATATATTATTATTTGATACTATTGAAATGAAAGTGGTTTACAAACTTGAACTGATATACGTGAAGTAAAAAACATGTATTCGTAACATTTCTTAGAACACCTAATTGATGGCTTCTTGAGAAAATGTGCATGCGTCTGGCAGATGTGTATAATGGACAGGTAGCAAAGTTAATAGATGTGACGTGTGACCCTATGGTGGTCGTGAGCAACTTATCGGTGCCTTATGATAGTTTTCAAAGTAACTTTCCACCTTGAGCTGTTTGAACTTCTAAGCGCTGTTACTTTCTTCTAATGGAGGCGCCTGGTTGGCCGTAAAATTGTCTTGAAGTGAGATTTGATGATGTTTTGCTTGCTCGTGTGCATGTGGCATTGCCAGGTGTGGAACAGAATTGGGTAAAGTGGATTGCGCCTCCGTGGGAATAATTTATTTCGTAGAGTGGCAATATAAATCACTCGAGGAAAAGTCACACATGCCCACACAAGAATGAACCAATAGAAGAATTCCTTGGAAATGATTTAGTATGTTGGATTGCATGAAATAAGTACCAGATATACCTTTCCAAGAATGCTATTTAAGTTGTAATTGAGAGGCTAAAGTTCTGGTCGAAATACATTCTCAAGAACCGCTAACATTCGCCTTTTTGAATGTATGTAATGCTCGAAACGTGTTCTTGACAATATTTTTCCGCTGTATTTGTCTTGTTTCGTACGTTATTTTGCTCGGTGGGAAATATGATGGAAAAGGGGCGTTCCAAAGGTTTTGCAACATTTAATAGTAGTAGTCAACAAAGAAGAAGTATGATCAATGTATCGAAATATGACAACCTTGATCCGGTAGAAAAGTGCTAATCCAAACCAAAGATGGCAATGGAAAGCTTCGATTTCTATGCTAATGTAACGACCGGATTGGTTTACATTGGTGCGTTCCTTATCCATTCTGAACCGGCGTCGCTGCTCCGTTGTTTTATTCGGCGCTCATAGCATTTACCATTAAACCCGACGCTCGTCTGACTGTCTTCGGCCTCGTCGTGTTTTCCTTTATTATTTTCTGTGTTTTGGGCCAAATTTCATCCCACGCTGGTGAACGCAATCACTATGAAGGGTTTTCATTCGAAACCGCAAAAGAAGGCACCATAATTGCTGGCGAGTTTTCTGCGAGAAGGAAGGGATTTTTTTGGTAAAGGAAACGAATGATAATAATAAACATAGAAGTCGAACCTAGGTTCCAGCAGCAG
Organism: Anopheles atroparvus; assembly: GCA_914969975.1. Taxonomy (NCBI): domain Eukaryota; kingdom Metazoa; phylum Arthropoda; class Insecta; order Diptera; family Culicidae; genus Anopheles; species Anopheles atroparvus. The sequence continues at coordinate 41,221,510 of CAJZCY010000002.1, read as the reverse complement.
CTGGCTGAACAGTAAAAAAGTAGGTCATGAACTTGGACGACTTCGGAGAAAAGTCCAATCAATCAATCTGAGTTTGTCCTTAGTCACGCAGTGGGAGAGATTGTAAAATGTTATCGTTTATAGTTCTATTTTCGAGGTCATCGAAATCCAAGAAATGGAGCCAAGAAAGCACGAAACTTAGAGAAGGTGTATTATGGAAAACTGATGATTTATAATTTTGAATAAATTTTCCATTAAACTCCCACTCTGAAGGGATCAGAAACAGCAGAGTGTATAAGCGTGCTTCATTAATAAAAGGAAAGTTGTGAAAACGCTGTAAAGTTGATTTAATTAAAACTTGAAAAAGTTCCACGAATGCAACCTATTCCTCTACAGGCAGTTTTCATTTTTGTTATTTTTTTTTATCAAACTTTTTTTTCGGTTTCTCTAACTTTCTGATCTATTTTACTGCGTTTTCGTAGATTAAACTAAGCAATGAAACTTTTCTCTTTATATGTTTGTTGACCGCCTGGAGAAAGGTGGGAAAAAGTAGAATTTATTTGAAAGATTTGTTTACTCTTGTCTTTGCCTACTCGTGCAGCTCCATAAATAGTGTTTTATAGTGGGGAAGGAAGATAGAAGTATGTTTGTTTGTTTTCGTAACACGCTTAAAAATGTTCGTGTTGGAATAAAATTCCTCATGAAGCTACGATTTTTGGGAAGTAAAAAATGGCCGACAGTATCGATGTACTTCCCGTTGCAAGACTGATGAGTGGAATAGAATCTGTTTACGAACCTGTCTCGGAGCAGAGGATCTTGGTTTTCCCTCTGTTACATTTTCTGGAGCGAGACTTCCTTCCGCCATAAGCTGAAGGAGGTTACTTGTGAGTGTTTCTAAGGTAGTGTATGGAAAGCCCTCGAGTGCTTGCAAGGATAGCTCATCATCGCCATCTCGCCATCCTCCATCCGTCATCGTGTTGTGCAAATTCTGCCAGCATTTCCCACCCCCAGTAGAAGAACAGGTATCCTGGGAAAAGCAAACTGCTTCCCCCTTATTTTCCAACCTCAAGCTCCTCTTTCGCGTCGAAAGTGCATAATCGTGTCAGTGTGTTTTATAGTGGCTGGTTGATTCTCGCTGCCTTTCCCCTCCAGCGCTAACCACCCCTTCCTATTCCCTTCGCCCTCGTGTCAGTCTTATTTAATTCGCAGCGTTTTTCACTTCCCGTGGCCGTCATAACAGCTGGCGGTGAAGGACTTTGCGCGCTGCGAACGTTGTGGCAAATGTGGAGCAGCTGGCATTGACAGGATAAGCCATCCCCCATACTGTATCTTCCTCCTTTCCCTTGCCTTCTGTAACACGAGTGCAAGATGCAGTGATGGAAATGGTGTGTAGGGAAGTGTGCCCGCCCTTGTATGCAACGATGACCGCTGCATCGAACGTTTCAAACAGCTCTTGCATCCGTTTGTGTAAGGGAGGCACTGAGGCTTGCAAACGCACAATAAAAAACTTCCAGCTCATGTCCGTGTTGCTGCTTTCTTCCTTCTTTTGTAGTGCCCTTTGAAACGTGCAGTTTTTATGGTGTGGGAAGCTTGACGATGGAAAGAAATGGTAGAAAATTAGATGCACTTTAATAGGATCAAACCGAGAAAATCGATTTTCACATTGCCATTTCCCATCAGCTCTGCTGAACTGGAACACTTCCTTCCTCTGCCTGGTTTTCTTATACCGTTCCCGGTACGAATACGGATGTACTAAATGTTTAATCTGCAGAAGAACAGTGATCAATAACACCTTTAGGAACAGATGGAACGAATTACGAAAACAAACACAGCAGGGAACCTCTGCATCAGGACACAGTTCATAGGAATGGAAATTTTCCTTGATTCTTCTGCAAAATTGACTAATTTGTCCCTAGGTCCTTAGAACATCTATTTTTTTCCTACGATAAACCCTTAACAAATCCATCTGGCAAGTGGAATTGGAAAAGATGATGATGATAAATTTATTTACGCAACTAAAAGCACCATACAAATCATCGCTTGCATAATCGCGTTGATCTAGCAGCATTTCGCATTCGGTCGGTGCGAATAATTGAGTTCGTGAACGTTAAGGACCCGTGACACTCCGCTAAGTTGATGAGTGAGTTAGGGCGAACGGTGGCGAAAAGAAAAGCGCACAAATCGCCACCGTCGAACGGGCGGTCGGCTGTGAAAATGGCTTGATTGCTTCGAATCTCTCTCGAGCCACGCGTACCCATTCTCTCAGACCTTTACCTTTCAATTTTTTCCCCGCAGTGATCCATCGTGGGCACGTTGCGTCCGCTTGCCCGTCGACGACACCCGCGGGTAATGTACGCGAAGGAAAATATTAATCAGCGGTGTTGCGGTGGTTTTTTTCCCCCACCAGAAACCTGCAGACGTACGATGATAAATGAATGCAAATTAATTTTCCCCAATCCCACTGGCGAATCCCCGAAGCACTTGCTCTCCTTCATCACGGTCGCTTTCCGTGACGGTCAATTTATTCGTGAGAAGTGTACTGAAATAGATTGTTTTTGCAAACTGCAATTTTTCTCCGATTAAAAAAAAAAAAGGTTTTGCTTTCCATTTCCAAACGGTTATCCATTTTGCAGCGGTTATGAAATAAAATCAATGGAGCATGTTTCCACTAATTGGAATCGTATGACGACACGGTGTGAATAAACGCAAATAAAAACCCGAGTGAAACAATAGAAAAAACACTACGGCAATAGATCCAATTCCAGCGGCATTGAAGTGTGTCCGTCCGACGTGAGTGAAAAGCCTAGTCCTTTTCCTGGTGGTTGTGCGCATCGCTAAAAGTGTGCTGCATTGAAATCATATTTTGAAGAAAAAAAAAAACAAAACAAACAACACCACAGACAAAACAGCGATAACAACCATGTTGACCTTGCCCCTGGTGAGTAATAGATGACTTTTTTTATCGTCCTTTTTCCACCCCATCGCTAGTGGCTTGTGTTGAAGGGGGTCGGAAAATCCGATTTTCATTGAATTGTTTTCTATTTAGATCACCGAAGGTGATGCCGTTTTGACACGTTAAAGTGGTTTTTATTTGACGCTTTCTTTCTTTCGCTATGAATGTTTGTTTTTTTCTGCGCATCATGTCGAATAATATTTTTAACATTGTATTTTCGTTCTGTTTCTTTCACAGGTAAGTCTTGGCCTGCGCTGCGAGGAGGAATCAAATGTTTATCACATTTGTTTGCATTTATCATTTTGTTGTGTGAATCAGTTAGTGGAATATGGGTAAGAATGAAAGATTGGAATGCTGAAACTGGAGCGTTTTACATATATTTTAAATTAAAGCATTTTTCAATGTGCAACAGAAGGATCCCATTTGAACCTCGTTTACTTTCCATTTCCTTCGTTTTCGGAATATGATTGACAGGTTTGGACGGAATCAACAGTGAAACTCTGCTCGTGGGATGATACTGTTGGCCTCTTTCGCGATCGATCATCAATTTCGGTTTGATTGATTTTCGCACATACGCCCTTACACCAACCGGTGGTAGTATTGGGGAGTTTTTTTTCCACTGAGTCCCCCTAGGCCTCCCGGAAGACATCTTCAATCGTTTTGCTTGACGGTGTCAGGCAGTAGAGACTCTTCTTTCCGGCCCATTTCCGGAGCGACACGTTTCCGGCTATCATCATTATCGCCCCTCGCACCCCCCCCCCCCCATTCTTCCCTCGTTCCCTTCTCTCCTCCCCAACCGTCGCCGTTATCATGACGAGCACGGTTTTCGAGCATGCCGGATATCCTTTCATCATGACTGCGGCGTGCTCCAATCTTAAAAAAAAGAAACCCCGAAAGCAACGACACGGACAAAGCCCAGCGGAAACGGCGCTGAACAAAACGGATGGAATGAATTCATAAGGATAACTTCGTGCCCATCCGGTTGGCGCCGTTTCGCGTTCAATCGCGCTGTTTGCCCTGGAGGCCACTCCCTGTTGTCTGGTGTCGTCCCCAACGGCCGGCAGTTTCTACCATTTCATTTGGGATATATTTTTGATCTTCGTTTGGTGGCTTGTTTTCCCTCCAGCTACAGTCAGCTTGCGGTGCACCACTAGGTCTTCCCTGATGATTGTATTCCCATCAGCTCGATGAGGGTGTTTTTTGTTTGTTTTTCCCGCAAAAAATCACCCGCGGGGATGTTTCGTGTTCATCTTCTTTTTTAACGAAACTATGGTGTCAGATGTATTAAATAGCGTTCGAAACATCATCCAAGATCAATAACGCTTTATTTCTCCAACAGCTGCCACCAATGGGGCAAAATTTAATCAATGATATAACGATTGTTTCCCTCACCGCATTAAAATGGCTTTTCCTACGTTTCGAGCTGGGGATGAGGAGTTATAAGTTTTGTTTTTATTAAACAGATTTCGAGTTAGTTAACAGAAGAGAAGATATCGTCGGAAGACTTCCAACTGTACACACTGGAGCATTTGCAGGCCATAACTTATATTTTACGGTCGTAAAGTTAACTGCGGCAACTTACCACCGAAGAAAGGGGCGGCCAATGCACAAACATACACACACACACACCTTACGATGACATGGCACACGGTGTGCTGTCCCTCGTCAACCCACCAACGGAAACCTTCCAGGGTTTTAAGTGTCTGTTGGGAGGAGCTATAAATTTGTTCCGGTTGAACCGATGTGGACGCTTAAACTAATGGGTCGCGCCGTGTGTGGGGGTCTGTTTGCCGCCAGCCGAACGAACAGACTGACCGAATTAACTAATTTGGCGCGAGTCAGTTTATAATGCTCTGGCGCTTTAAAGTAGGCCATCGGAAGGTGACGTCAAGCTCTGTACTTTGTTGCGTTACTATTCCGGCTGTAATCTGGAAAACGGAACGAATAGAAGGTTAGGGTTTGGCGCAACTTCTATCAGCCTGTTTTAGTACATAACCGGGTCAGGGAGAGAAGATTTCTGGTTGTATCTCATCTGTATCTGTGTCTAGAAAGCGTTCTAGAACTTCTAATGATTTCTTTGTGACATCGTTCCGTTTCCGTGCGTGTGCGTGTGTGCCAAATCGATGAGCGTAGATTTAATTCCGCGATCAATTTCTCAGTCGCTCGCCTCTGTCCCCATCACCTATCATGTTCGGACCGTTTGATGCATTGAGGCACGAAGCAGCGTGCGATAGAAGCGTGCAATGTTGTAAACAACAACCGCGATGCCTCCACTCCCTTCTCACCGCGTCAGTTATCGCAGCGCACCAATCCTACTGCGTCCGAGATGATAGAGGGATGAGCAATCGTGGCACGCAGACCACCGACAACCGACCCGCTCAAGACGTTGTTTCTTGAGAGCTCTACACGACAACCGTTGCATACGCTGCCATAGCGACCCGTGTAGTAGACGCTACGAAACGAATAACCCACATACACACACACACACACACGAACGGGGCCTCGATGGACGGACGGACGAAAGTAACTAGCCTGATGGAATTAGTCGCAGGCGTCGTCGGAGGATTAGCCTCCCGGTCGCGGTGAACGTAACGTTTGCTACGGTCGTTAAGACGTTCGGTGTAGTGGTGTCCGCGCCGACACGGCAGTCGCGACACACTACAGCGCGGCCGTTAGCGTCGCTGGCATCTGGCGCAAGCCGAACGCTGGTTCAGTCGTAGATTGGCGCGTATCTTGGACGGATCTGAACGTTGAAGCCGCTCTCGGGAGGCAACGTTTTGGAGACGGAAGTTTTGCGTAGGGTGCAGCCTGCCCTCTAGAGTGTCATTGAGGTGGAGTGTGTGTACCGAGTAGTTCAACCACTTGGGATACGATATTTCCATCGGCGATCTCCTGTTTCGTTCTTCTTCGTTTCGGCATCTTACCTACCGCAGGGTGGAGGGAAGCGAAAACCGAAGCCCTTGGCAGGAAATGCATCAATTGCCGTAAATTCAATTAGTGGTTGGACCACGTCGACGTTCCTTGGTCGTGCGGTTCAACTCGCTCGATTGTTTCTCGTATGCAAATGGTGTAAAATTGAAAAATCGTTACGCTCCCTCGGACCGTTACATTTTCCCGGTGTTGGATTGCGGAGGTGGTGGAAGCTGGTGGATTAAAATATTGTCCTACATTCCTACGCCCGGTGAAGGAACGGTGGACGTTGGAAGACCGTTTAAAAATCAACGAGTGGCGAGAAAATAAGAAGGAAAAGTCGTCCCCACAGTTTATGGAAAGCAGATCGTGGTGTTCTTTTTTTCAATTTTTCCGAAACTCATGCGAGTGATTTGTGCGCAACAAATGTTGATCCGCTGGTCAAACTAAACGCGCGTTGTGTTATATATGCCTGCCGGTTCTGTTAGGAAAAGATCATTCGGAAATTCATCGCTTTTACTCTGCAAATTTGTAACCGAAGCTGTTCGTGCCAAGTGGGATTTTTCCTGTTCCAGTGTTCCGTTTTTCTTACCCCTTTGTGGACGAGTCGATTGAGTGTTTATTTGTGTTTACCTAGCGGTAATTGATCTAGTGAAAGCGACCTCGGCAAGTCGATCCTCTCGACGACAAAGTAAGCGCCGTGTGTGCGGGGGTGTATTTTATGTTTTCTCTCCACTTCTCGTTTCCGTGGTGGCCATTTCGGTGGCAAACATTTGACCCGAAAAACTTGCACGGTAAACTTTGAAGGAGCTCTCGCACGCCCGAGAGAATCTTTGCACGGTCGCTGTAGTGGTCGGTCGGCGAAACGATCGTCCGAAGGACCGGTGGAGGTTCTAAAAATACGTTCCCTTTTTTTTCTTCCCCTCCCAGTGGCGAGTGAGAGCAGCACTTGGAACATACTATATATTTGAGAAAATTGGAACTCTCCCAGTCGCCGTTTCTAGTCCATCGGGTTCGGGTGGTGCTGTGTATCCCCGTTTGCCATCGGATGCCGCGAAAAGACGACGAGTGATCACCGAGATCGGTCTGGGTTCAGTTCTTGTGCATCTGCGAGTAGAAATTGATCGATCGGCTGTTTCTGTTGCCAACAGTTCTAGAAGTGCAGTGGTGATTCCCTGGAGCGAAAGGGAATCGAAAAGAACAAAAAAGTAGTCTCTTTTCCAGCAGTGATTCCGCGAACCCTGTGTTCTGCCGTGCCGCCGGAAGATTTGAAGGACCTCAACGACGCCGTTTGTCTATCAAGTAACTTTCCTCGTCAGTGACCATTTTGGAGCATTTACCACGGAATGAGCGAGGTTAGCGAGTTCGTGGCCAGCAAGGCTGGCAGACGTGCATGGTGGTTTGATTAGATTAAGTAACCTTTTTCGAGCGAAAGGCCGTTCGCTCCGTGACGCATGTGACGTCAAAACGGGTCGGGTCGGGCATAATTTGATAACGCCGATAACGATGGAGGCGCCTGGTGAGTGGCACGTGGTTGATTTAAGCAAAATTTCGGCCGCGCCGCGCATCGTCGGTTGATTAAATGTGTCAGAGATGGTATGATTTCTTCTTGCCCCGTCTGCGTAGAACGGCGTCATGTGACACATTCCAACCGACTGCAGAGTCCATCGCGCGGGAACGGATGAACGGATCCGATCACATACGCTGTTCGCTAGATCTCAATTGGCTCAGTGACAGAAATTATTTTAATCTTTCGCCACCTCCGTAGCTCTCTGTGAATGCAGGAGGCTTTGTGCAGGAGGCAAGGGGATGGTGTCTATCTTCCGAGAAAGTGACAAAAGTTGATGAAATTCGAACATGTGCTAAAGACGCACAGCACGTCGAACTAGATGGAATTATTAGTGATCGAAGAGGAATGTTTTTCCATCATTTTTTTCCCAAGTGCTATTTTTTCTAGCGCAGGAATCGTTGAAGTTATTCCCAAAATGATTCGTAATGTTCGTCATCCTATTGATCTTAGGACTTACCTCCTTCGAATTGCCTTTGTTGTGCTCTTTCGATTCCAACGTTGCGTAATGCGTGAAATGAAAATATTAATCCACATTGAACTGTCTTCAATGGCGGCAATTTGTTTCTTCTTTTCTCGACCATTGTGAAGCACGAGGGCCAGCGAGGTGTTCTTGTTTTTTGCAATATCTTCGGCCAGTGTGGAGAGGCATATTTTTAGTTCAGGCGCACATTTTTCTATGGCTTTGTTGCGTTTGCGTTTGTTGCCGATGTTGTTTTTGCCTCCGTCGGTTCGGAGCATTTCACGCCGACTGTCGTCCTGCGCGACGAGGATGATGGACATGGACAAATGGGCACGCCGGGCAGCAGCTGTCCGTGAGTTGGATTTTCCTTTCACCCCGAACATGTTGGCTAAAATTCGGCCATCGTCAGCTGTTGCCGCCGGACTGTCCGGAGGAGTTGTTGTGCTTGCACGCCACCTTTCTTTGGGAAAGAAAAACAATATTTAGATGTTACTTCTGAAGGCAAACAATAATTTCGTCCTTCCTGGCTGTGTTTGCTCGCTGGTAATAGGTGGGAAGTGCAAAGAAAACCGTTCTCTGAACATGAAATGTCAATTAAACACCGGAATCGCCTCTCCGGTGAACCAGAACCGATGCGATAGGAAGAAGTTTGAACTTCACGTATTTAATAGCGATTAACTCGTGTTGGACGATGTCTCGCCTTCTTCTTGAACCCTAGTATATGCAATTCCATAACGTTATGTTCAAGTTTCTTAGTTTGTTAGTAAACGATTGTTTCGTGTGCTTCCCATTTAACGGCAAGTGCTTCTGCGAAGCGTGTTGTTGCCGTCCTTCCTCACTTGTTTACTTTGTTTGCTGGGTGCTCGTAAATTAGTTTCAATTGCATCCCATCATTCCATGTGTTGGGATTGTGCTGGAGGAAGCAGAGCGGGCAAAAGTCTACGAGGTCCACTTGAAGGCCTAATATCTGTGTGAACTTATTGTAGCGTCATTTTGATAAAATGATACGAGATCTACTGATGCCGAAACTTTAACCGTGAGGTCAAAGCGTGTAAAAAATGTCGCGTGCAATATTGTATATAGTGCCGAGCTAAGAGAAGGGAGAGTTAATTAAAAATTCCTTATCAGTATTGGTGTCAGTCAACACTCTGATGATGCTACAGTAAGATGCTCTGGCGAAAACATAAACATAGGGCATGACCATATCAGATCAGATTAAATGTGTTACTTCAAGGTCGATGTTGTGACATGTTGTTTAATCGACTTGTTTATAAGCAAAGTATGTTCTACAGAATGTGATCAGCTGCATACATTATTAGAGCAATGTTAGCACAAGGCAGTGGGAATTGATGTTATAAGATGTATCTAACTTTTATTCATTCCTTCGCAAAGGTTCACGTTTGTTCGTTATCATAAATCATCGATAAACCGTTTCTAACAAGTGATGTTAGATTATTTTTGCTGCCATTCATCGCTGACGGCTAATGTGTTTGATTCGTATTAATGACTTTCGTGCCCCGTACATGTCCGGCTTCCAATTCTGCTTGCGCCCAAGATCGTCAGTGAATCACCGAAAGTGTCCACACACCTACCCCGTTAATCTGGGCAGGGATAACTTCGGACACCTCCTGTGGATTGCTTTGTCTTATTTATTCATTTGAGTTTGGTGTCTTTTTTTGTCCGGCAAAGAAAGCTACCTAACGATACCCAGCGATAAATGGGCCTAGTGCGAGAAAGGGACGATGGAATTAGGGTGTCTTTGCAGCAAACGACAGTCATATATCAAGCCGAAATTAAACTGATCTTTGCGTGGTGTGAAGAAGAACGCCTCGTTGCGCCGAATTTGGTCGAGTCTCTTCGAGATTCGCTTCGTCGTCGGTCGGCGTGGTCTGCGCTCGCGCCGGGCCGGAAGAAACCTGTTGTGTCCGCCGTCGCCCAAACCTGGACAGACCAAGAAACGTTTGGTATTACTTCTTCACCCGAACCAGCAGGTCACGATGACGCCAGCGGGTGGGCGGGAAGCCATTAACATTATAATTTGATGGCGTTTTTTTCTGCTGGCGTTCGTTACTCGGCTGCCAGCAAGATACTGGTTGAAGCTTGCGATGAGCTCGGGGTATAGTGGTTGTACACGATGGCCAAGGAGTCCAACTGCTGGCTTTTCAACACGACGGCACGCGACGTTAGTTCAACCCCCATCGGCGTCGTTGTCGTTAAACGTAAATGGACTAAAAATAGTTCGCCCATGCTTTCGAGCCAACCATGCCACGCCAAGCAGATGGACGCACATTATCCTCATGCCCATTTATGCGCCATTGCGACGGCCGTCAACGATCGTGGACAAATATTTTAATCACTTATCAACAATTAGTTTGTTCCGGAAGCGGACCTTCCAATCGTGAATGAAGAAGCGCTATGGTAATGGGATATACTTTTATGTTCATATCCTGTGATGTTTGTGGTCCGTCACGGAGCGGGCTGCATTGTCCAGTATTATAGCCATTGAGCAGGACCAAATGTGCCTGATTTTTTTTTATTAGAACATGTGTTGATGCCCTAAAATTGTAATCACATAATCAATGTTCGTGGTATTAAAATATTGAACAAGTAAAAATGTATTGATCACACTTTTCTCGGTTGTCATCTTGGATCATGTTTTACGTACACCAATCTCGTGAACAGCTCGGGCCAAGAAGGAAGCCGGCTCTCAAGACGCAAGTCGCAAGAATGCTGTTCTAAATATAGCCCGTTATACTTACATTTTAATAACTCGCCGGTCGTGTAATGAACTTACATTTATTCCATTTGCTGGCGGCCGTTGCTCGTGGGCTAGTAAAAATAAATATCCCTTTTGCGGCGAATGCCGGAGTAACCTATCCAGAGAACAACCTGTGGTCTCGAAGTAGAGGCCCGAATGAAGGTGTTGTCTGTGTCCTTCTTATTGGGCACTTTGTGGCTGTTCCCTATAATAATCTATAGCTGCGGCGATGAGTTGTTATGCTTTGTATTTCCTAACCGTGAGCAAGTAACACAAGTGTTAGCAAATCGAAAAAGTGCAAGAAAGTATCATGCGATTACAGGAGATTTTGGTGATTTGTTTGTAATTTTGTTGCTAAAAGGTTTCCATCACATGCAGGTACTTTATCCTAAAGTGATTCGAATAATTTTCTTCTTCAAGTAGATCACATCGAGCTTTACTATTCTCTTAGCAGATTTTGGTTCGATTGAAATGCCTGCAGCACACATGCTTTTGAAGTTTGGTAATCCATCATCTGCAGGGAGACACTTCATTTGTGCTATAAAAGATGTCCTTATGCCACACGCAAACGGGAAAAGGAAGCTACATTAAGAAGTTTGTTCAGTTACTGCCGTACGCATGGCGGGCCATAACACGTTGAGGAAGAACTTGTGTGTGCTCTTCGGGTAGATCATGTCTGGAGTCCGACCGCCTCACGGAAGACAAACGACGCCTCCGACGAATGCGCGGGCGATGAATCAAAACTTTGACAAGTGATACACCACAGGCGTGATTGAGTAATGAATGACGACGTCGTTGTCAGCCACATCGCGCAATGTTGGTATCCGATGGTAGACGAACGTGTTGGTAAACTTGTTTCGTTTTTCGCTTGATTTGCTTCTCCTTTTTCCCGTGTGTTGTTTCGCGATGGCTAAGAAGACTTGTTACACGTCTGTCTTGTCGCTAACAACCTTGCTACTGACGGGAACCAGTCCAGCTCAACATTCGGTCCTAGCCAAGACAAATTCCAGTACCAAGCTGTATTCCGCTCCGTCTAGTGATCACCTTGAGATGGTAGACGTCGTACGTGCCTTCCCAGCCGGTGTCTCCTAGCCTTGCTCACTTCAGTGAACTTTCCTTCCATGTGGTTGGGGGCGAGTTATGATGATTTGTGCGATTCTTTCATTCAAGTGACATCTGCTAATTTATGGAATGCACGAAGGGAGCGCGTAGATGTGCTGAGCTTGGAAGCCGTTCCTTCGAATGCGATATTTGTTTATGTATTTAAATCCTTTTAGCTGGTTTTGAAGTTAAAACTGTTTTAAATTTGATACGAAAAGTACGTTCAACTCTAAACAACCGATCCAATGTTCTAGTCTTAATCATTGGTAAATAGAGTTTTCTATTCCATGAAAGTTAATTCTCTTCTCGTTACATTGTTTCTCCTTTTTTTTTGTTCTGTTCGTCCACTTCCAAACTCCAGAAAGATTCTGTTAACATTATGTATATTTCAGTGAACGATTTTTCTCTTAATATGTGTTTTGTTCTCACAACCGAATTCGGTTCAGCAGCGTCTCGTACAATTAAATTACCGCTTTGGGTCTGAGCCCGGTGGGTTTAATCATTTGCAACACTAATTAAATGCCATCGGGGTAAGGCTTGAATAACGTTCATCCTAGGCTGCTTCCTTGCTTCCAGCTGTAATCCTTTCGTTGAGCTGCTTGCTCCAGCGATAACGATTCATTCACGCGACGTTGTTAATCTAATATAACAATCCACGCTCCTGTCACGCTCTATCCATCCGACCAATCCTTCGGACATCTAGGTTTAGCTTGATGGGCTTCACTCTCGGCAATACCGTAGTCCAGGGTTTTTGAAAGTCCCGTATAGTATCCTTAGCTGGGCGTTGGTGCATGTTAAAAGAAAGAATAAAAGCTAATTCAATATAACGCGACTTTTTTTATTGATTACTCTCGGCTGACTTATAAAAGCACCAACGCGATGGTTACAAATGTATGCTAGCAGCGTTCCTTCAGGGCGAGGAACATCGAGAGCAGCTGCTCAAATAAGGCACGATCTGTGGCGTCAGCACCCGTTTTCCAACCACCAGCAACCGAAATTGCCGCCTGAGGTGGTGGGTGCCGTTGCCACTGACTGATGGTTTCGATGTCCCGGTGCCGGTTTGCCCTGTAGCTCCTTTGAGCGTGAACTTTGAACGTCGGATGCCGAAATTTGTTCATTCGTTATGCAGACACGATTTTCGGCACGCAGGGCTGAAGTTTTTCCTTTGCGACGATGATATTGGCATTCCGAGGCAGACACGAACCTGCAGCAATGATTTTCAAAGCAAGCTGGCAACAAGTTGGGCTAATGGATTACTTGTACAACGGAACACTAAACAGCTAATGCCGCTAAACAGCATTCTTTGTATGATTTTTATGTCCAAGGGTTGTTTGGTAACCGGTAACGTTTTGTTCAGGGAAAAGTGTGTTTCTTTTTGTGCCGTCTAAATTCTACACCCGAAAGGTTTCTCGAAGGGAAAACAGTTTCTCCGAATGAAAATCTGATGAATAAATGACGGGTGGCCTGAATATCTTTTGCGACCCGCGTCGACCTGCCAGCTTCGTTTGCTCCTCGTAATAGGCTGGCGAAGCGAAACACCCAGCTCCACTTGCACCCATACTCCTGCTCCTCTTCGCCTGCAATCCTCAAGGACGGCGAGAAAAAGGCGGGAAGAAAGATCATAACCGGCGACCGCTGGGGACGAATTTTGAGTAATTAACGTCGACCGGTCGTTGCTAGTGTAACGTGTTAATTAGTGCCATTCGGAATGCCACGATCGGATAAAGTGTTGCGTGGCCCAGGCCTGTCGACAGCCTGTCGGATGTTGTCTTCGCGCCGACCCTGAAGCGGGCTGCGTTTCCGTGACCGAAGTGAATTATTTATTTTTCAGGCAAGGAACGCGGTCGAAGGGTGCAGAGAGGGTTGGTGGTTTGAAGTGAGCAAAAAGTGTTGGCTGGCGTGAGCTTTAGCAAATATGTATTGATTGCCAGAGGGAATGCTCTGGCACTGAAGAAAGGAAGGTTCGATTTATGTTGCGTTCCATTTGGTTTGGTTTTACTCCGTTAGTTGAACATCATGATCGGTACGGCTTCAAGCAAAGCGTCTGCCGCTCAACTCACCTTTTTAGCATCTGTTCTATTTATAGCTCCTTCTGTAGGGAATTTTCGCACCAACAAAACAAAAGGAATCCTTTCCCTCCTTTTCTGTTTCGCCCTCCAGAGAAAAAACTTTGTTATTTCTCACCAGTAAAACCGACATATGTTCACGTACGGTCTTCGTATTGGATCTCGGCCTGTGTGTTCGATATAAAATGGGAGGTTTAGAGACAACATGGAGCTAAGGAGAAAAGACAATATTTACTTTCCGCTACTGCGTGAACCTTTTCCTCTTCCTACCCCGTTGCGTGGCGTTCCTCTTCAAAACGCCTTGTTTTTATCGCCCGGTAACCATATGCGCCGACAGAGCGGCGGCTCCTTTGAAGCTGAGTGAGTCTACTGTGGCGTATTTGTTTTCTCCCCTGGCTGCATTCAATTTACATTACTTCCGGCACTTGGAGCATAACGGATTCGGTGGGGAAATGTAAAGGCGTGAATTTGTTTTCTTCTGTGAAGATAAGGCAATTTTAAGCTACATTGTTGCACTCATTATTTGACTTGAAAGTTTGTCGAATAAACCTAAGGAAGTTAGTACATTAGGCTTCTTTTACTGTATAAATCCAGTTCAATATGGTTATAAGCACAAATGTGTTCCCCTTGTTTCCGTGTACAATTTAAATCTTAATTCAAATTACCTTGTACACCGAAGAACTTTCCCTTCGCCTTCGCCGATCGTACTCAGCCAACTAATTTTCCAACCTGCCGCATTAAATAGTACCGTCAGTCACGCGAATACCCCTTACCTAAGGGCGAGAAAGTGAAACATTCAGGACCCGCATTTTCTCACCGCATTAAATCGTTCTCGCACGTTTCCTTTCCTGCGAACAAAAGGTTACGTGTCAAGGTTGCCCCCGCCGCGGGGCAAGCGATTCATATGGTAGAATTCTCGTGTTTCGCGCGAAGACGGTTCAACTGGTGCCTTTTTATCGAGTTTCTGACGCACACGGGAGGGCGAGTTGAGAACACTCGGAAAACGGTCGTTTTTCCTGCTGGTCGTGCTATGAGTTTTTGATGAGCGGGGAAAAATCTTTGTTGCTGTGAAAAATTGATTTGACGTCACGCATATCGTCAATCGGAAGAGGATTATCTAGGAACTCAGATTGAAATATGGCTGTTGAAATAACAGCATTATGAGAAAATAAAAAGTACACAATTGCCCGCTAAAGAGACAAATGGAACGAAATTCGAAGTGTTCAGACGCTGATGGTTCTGTAAATAACATCGGTTCACGTGTTTGACCGATTGTTTACCTTGCTTGATGTTTACTCGATCCTGCGGCTAACGAGTGGCGTTTTTGGGGGTATATTTTTAGCTCTTCGCTCCCCTTCTTCTTCAGTGGTAAGGAAAAGAATATCATCTTTGCTTTCGCGCAGGGGAATAAAAAGAGCCAATTGAAAGACAATGTTTAGAGAAAAAAAAACGTTTGTCAAACAAACAACAGAAGAGGACAGAGTGGTTTTTTTAATAGGTGTATCTTTTCGTGAGGTACTAGGCGGCTCCATCAGAGATCATGTAGCAATGGTTGAACTTTTATTCCTTCTAATAGCACTGGCAGAGACGTGCGAATCGAGAGCTGATGTAATGAAAAAGAAATTGAACCAGTTGCTACAGCTGTAAGCTCCGTAAAGTTCACCAAAACGTGGGCGGTATATTGTAGTTCCAATCAGAAAGGGCATGAATAAATGCAGGCTATTTCCTTCATTTCCGCCCACCGTCCAAAGAGCCTGCTTCCGGAGATGATGATAATGATGATGTTGCTAGTGGAACGATTGAGCTGGTCCCGCATGAGGGTCCGGTTCTTTTCTTCATAATTTGCGGTTAGGCTTAGGAAATAAAATTTCCCTTTGGTAAGTGAAAGCAACCTTCAAGAAGGGGATTGGTGGTTTCAAGCACGCTGTCATCATTTGTGGCCACTTGCCTTTCTATGATGGAAGCCATGGGGAAATAGGTCAGCGAGAGAGAAAGAGTAAAATTGTAGGTTGAGTGCCATCGAGTGAAGGTGGAATGGAATAAACAAAACCTGGCGCTGGCGAGGGATAAATTTGCGAGTGATTGTGGGGCGAATTTTGAAAAGGGGTTTTGTGTGCATACACACAATCACAGGCTGCTTGTTGAGCCACTCGATTGGCTGTAAGATTGTTGGAGGAAGTGCTTGTCGGGCAACACGATGAATAACTTTCTGTTTTGTTTTCTTCCTTTTTTTTCCTCACCCAAACAGGAGCAGGCAAAGCTGGACGCGAGCAAGCAGGCGGCCACGCCGGACGATCTCGACGACCTGAGCCCCATGCCACAGACGACGGCGCCGCCGGTGCGACGCCGTGGCGGCATCTCGGCGGAACCGGTCACCGAGGAGGACGCGACCAGCTACGTGAAGAAGGTGGTGCCGAAGGACTACAAGACGATGGCGGCGCTCTCGAAGGCGATCGCGAAGAACGTCCTGTTTTCGCACCTGGACGAGAACGAGCGGTCGGACATCTTCGACGCGATGTTCCCATGCAACTTTCTGCCGGCTGAGCCGATCATCCAGCAGGGCGACGAGGGCGACAACTTCTACGTCATCGATATCGGCGAGGTTGAGGTGAGGCACTGCACTAACAATCTTCCTCAACTGTGATCAGCGGCTGCCTACGGCGGAATAGGTTGCAAGTGGAAATCACTCCCGCGCGGCGTCGGTTCTGGTGAATGTTATCCTCGCGAAAGCGTAATATTTACATTTCCATGCGTGGCCCAAGTCTTTCGTCGGACCGTGCCGAACCATCCAGGCAGGCGGATTGTGTTGTTTCATATTTACGAAAACAAACACACATCAACAGCTCGATGCCGGCTGTCTCCCGTTGCCTCGATTCACTTGCTGACGATCGAGGAGCAAAATATTCTAGAGGGAAAATCGACCAGTCGGCTGTCGGATCGTCCACGAATTTCGAATTTCAACAGCACAGCTGTGGGTTGGCGTTTAGCGGAATGTTAAAGGGGGTGGCGTTTTGGTGTAGTAACGACGCACGAACAAATAAACAGAATGGCAATATATAACACCTAAAACGCGCCGAATTTCTATTCACATTTGCTCTCCACGCACCTAATGGTTGTGTGCGTCGGTGCTCGCCGCATGGGATTAAATCTCAAAAATGAAAGCTTCCCTCCACGCAGGAGGAGGAGGGTAGGAGGTAATTGTTTGCGGTTGCTAATTAATTGGGAAGATTTTTATTCTCCTCCTCCCTGTTCACTCGGTGGTAGTGTTTACATTACTCTCCAACTGACCGGGAACCAGTTTGGTTACATTTCCTTGGCCCAGCGGGATAGAGAAGGCCGAACAGAGGGGATGGAAGATATTAGTGAACTTGAAATGATGTCCGCAGCCGAGCTGTTTTACGGACTGGTGTTTCCAAATTAAATGAGGTGCCTTATGTAATGGATGGACTGGACACCCTCGCTAAATAACTAGAGAGACGCATATCTGACCTATGAAGGGTAGCTTCAAGAGCTACTCATGGCTTTCAAGAACTGGAAAATTAAAGGCTCAACAACTAACTTGTATGCCACTAGAATTATTTCCGATTGCTTTGTGGGTCCATCCGTCCGTCTTCCATTTAATCTCATCTTCTTTTCTTTTTTGAGATCGGATGGAAAGGCTGTTTGCCACCCCGAATAGGGATTAAAGAAAAGGCGCATTGCAAATCCCGCATCCAAGCTTCGAAATGAAGATTCGAAGTAACGAAGCTTCTTCCTGGGAAACATCAACCATTCGAGCGTACGATTTGATACGGGACATCTCAGAGAATCGTTTGATTGTTTCTCCCCTGTGCTACGTTTTCCTCTGACAAGCATTCCACCCGTTTGTACACCACATGACAACTATTAGCTACCACGCTCCCGGATTGTTTCAAATTTGACCGTAAAACCACGACCATCCCGACTAACAACGCCGCTGACAGATTACGACAAATTGTTTCGGGGTTTGGGCTTTGCGGCTTTGGCTTACTGATGGTGTAGTTCGGGAGCCTGGTTCGACCGCAAACAGGCCGCCATATACGGTCGTGTGTTCCGCCAGTGGTTAGCCGTTGGTCAGCTTCGGGATGGGATTGGTTCCGCTGTAAACGTGACCGGGATAAACACGGTGTCCCGCAGCCACGATACAGAAGGGACAGGGATCGATCTACTTAATATGACTCGGGCCCATTGGATCACGTACCATGCCCTCCGTCATCGGGTGGCCAATCAAAAGAAGACTGCTTGTGGTGGACGATGAAACGGACCGTTCTATAATCGCAATTGCTTGCCTCGACAGTTGGCTACGGCTTCGCTGCAAGACGCGGAGTGTAGAGACTGGTGCGTCATCACCTCATCGTGAACGTTCAACGAGCGATGCTGGCCATTGCGGCAACGGTGGTCATGGTTGTTGTTTCGTTGTTTCAATTAGAATTTTCCGGTACCACTAAGGGCGAACGTTCCCTATGTATAGCGCAGAAAGCACTCAATGCGTGTGATCTCGTTGGCCCATAATGTGCTCGTCAAGCTTGTCTCCTCTAATGGACGCAGCAAGTATCG
This sequence comes from Anopheles atroparvus, assembly GCA_914969975.1. Classification (NCBI taxonomy): domain Eukaryota; kingdom Metazoa; phylum Arthropoda; class Insecta; order Diptera; family Culicidae; genus Anopheles; species Anopheles atroparvus. The sequence continues at coordinate 41,203,138 of CAJZCY010000002.1, read as the reverse complement.
AAAATTGTCCCAAGTTCTGTCGCTTTCTAACACCAACCAATCAACAAACTTTGCTGTCTGTGGTTGAAAGGGACATTTCAAACGCTGACGTAAGGAGCAGGAACAGACAAGAAAAAGTTTTAATTTCCGTACTTCCGTTAACGTCTAACATGACCTTTTTCGACAAAACTAATGTCCTTGCGTGGTTTTCGTTTTCCGGAGTTCATTTTCCAACAATACTCTAGACCTAGACGGTCACTTTCTGTTGTCGTGTTCACGCCAGATTTTAATTCCCTTTTCCCTTACGCTTGAGCCATTCTAATCTGACCCCACTCTAGCACATCCTGCCCTTTTTGCCTTGCCGTATGTTTTATGACCCCTGGCTTAAAGGCGAGCCGAGTGTGTCATAACACGAATGAGTGGAGATTGCGGAAAGGAAATGGACAACTTTTTCTAATTAAAACTTATCCCACCGAAAGCGATGACCCACACAAGAGTGAGGTTGGTTCATTCGTTCGTTCGTTCGCATGATATGTTGTTGGTCGTAACGAGAATCCAGCAGAGTGTGCAGTAAATCCTGCGACAAAGCTGCAGGTGGACACAATCTCGAGCTGAGTGCACGTGCACACCAGAGGCCATTTGTAGTAATGATTGCTAGCACAGAAAGTGCCTTTTTGATTGCCCGTTACTGGTACACCACTTGGACGAACACAAAACTGTATGCGATGCCCGCGGGGGTTCATAAGACGACAGGAAGCAGTAAACGGATGATAGTGTAGCGTACATTTTAATAACATCGAAGGAAATGAATGCTTCCGAGTGACCTTTAACGAACTCTTTCCTTCCTCCCACTTCGCAGGTGTTTGTAAATAACGAACAGGTGACGACGATCAGCGAGGGTGGCAGCTTCGGAGAGCTGGCCCTGATCTACGGTACGCCCCGTGCGGCCACTGTCCGTGCCAAAACCGACGTGAAGCTGTGGGGCATCGACCGGGACTCGTACCGCCGCATCCTGATGGGTTCGACGATCCGCAAGCGGAAGATGTACGAGGAGTTCCTGTCGCGTGTGTCTATTCTGGGTAAGATTCCCTTTGTTCTACCAGCAAATCGGGTCCATGTTTCATGAACGTACCCTTCCTCTGACGACTTCTTACAGAGAGCCTCGACAAATGGGAACGGCTCACTGTGGCCGACGCGCTGGAACCGGTTAGCTTCGAGGACAGCGAAACGATCGTCAAGCAGGGCGAACCCGGTAACGATTTCTACATCATCGTCGAAGGATGTGCCACCGTCATGCAGAAGCGAGGAGAGGTGAGGGAGAAACCCAACTCTTTTGAAAGGATAGAGCGCTAATAATAGAGGTCTTGTATTTTTTAGAGCGAAGAAGCTGCGGAAGTGGGTCGTCTCGGACCGTCCGACTACTTCGGCGAGATTGCCCTGCTGCTCGATCGACCCCGCGCCGCCACCGTTATCGCCCGCGGACCGCTCAAGTGCGTCAAGCTCGATCGGGCCCGGTTCGAGCGGGTGCTCGGCCTGTGCGCGGACATCCTCAAGCGTAACATCACCCAGTACAACAGCTTCGTGTCGCTGTCCGTCTAAGGCGGGGATTCTACCCCCAGGAGGTGGGTGGCTGTTTGTCACCACACGCCACGTCACATCACGCCACACACAGCCTATAAACGACTGCAAAATACGCGCGCACTTGGGCGAGGCGGGCACGATAGCTGTTTGCATTCTGTTCGCTGCAAAAACCAAGTTTCAGTAGTGATTTGGCGGTAATGGGCTGCGGTAGAACAGATCGAAAAAGAAAACAAACGTTTAAAAAATAAGATACGCCTGCCACAATATGCGCTGGGGCGTGTGGATCTTTTGAAATTAGAAAAAAAGGGGGCAAGCTGCGCTAACATCGTTATAATTTACCACGTTTGGGCTCACGTCGGCAAAGGTGTGCGTGGTCGTGTGGCAAAGAAAAGCTTGAAGTCAATGTTGAGGTCAAGGAACGGTAGACATGTTCATTGCAGTACAGATTAATTTTTCACCATCAACACATTACATTGAGCTTTTAACGATTGGCATGGGCAGCCCCCTGGGAGAGCGAGGAGGGGGGGGGGGGGGGGGGGGAGGGTTGTTTCTTTTAGACTGTCTCGAGGGCCCATTTGGCGACATTTGTCACGCAACTGTCCCCTGCAAAAGTCCCACTGCGTCACGTCGGGCGGTTGATGAAAAAACAGCGAACGCCATGTTTGTGTTTGGATGCGTGTGCATAGTTTACTTAAAGTGGTGCATGGAGTGAAGGGAGCCAAAAAAGAAAACACCGAACACTGGAGGAGTGACGAGACGACTGGGAAAGCTAAAATGTATTACTAAGAAGGGAGAAGAAATTAGGCGAGGAAAAACGATCATAGCGACAGGCGAAACGGGACAGAATGTAAAATTATTAGTTTAGTAGCAGCGGCGCCGCAACTCTTCGCGAGCGATCGTCGAGCGCGAGCAAGCAGTGATGTATTCAATCGTAAACGTTTCGTCTTTATTAATGAAAACTGTCATCTCTATAAATTAACGGATAAAATTAGTTAATTATTTATAGCTGACTTAGAGCACGGGGGAGAAGGAGGGAAGTGCAACGAGGTATAAAGGGCAGCAAAAAAAAAAATCAAGTTGGAAACAAGGGAAAGACGCGCGACTGCCTGCTTTTGTGCATACATTATTGTATTACATGGGCAAGATGGAGCCACGGGATAAAGAACAGGACAAGGAAACGACGAAGTCAGTTTCGGTTGGGAAATAATTTATTTAAAGAAAAAAAAGGTTAAATAAGGCTGCATCCCGCGAACTGACGATAATGGCGAAATGAAAAGGTATTAAAAGGATGCAAAGGAAAGGGTTTATGATCGGGGGCATCCGAGCTTGTTTGCATTTTTTGTATCACAATGGCACAACTGGCAAACTAAAATTGGAACTAGGAAGGAAGGAACTAAATGGGCAAAAGAGACAATGAGCAATCGAAAACCTTTTATGCTTAGATGAGAAGTTCAAAAGAATGAAATACTTTGGAACACAAACATACGCAAAATCCAGAAAACTAATCGTAGGGTGAATGTTGTGTTTTGTTTGCAAGCACAATTTAGAATCCGAACCGAGTAAAGTATCGGTGTGGAAAAGTCCGGTAAACACAGGTGACTCATACCGGCGCCCAAGAACACACATACACACATGTATACATATTTTTCTCAACATTTTTAACTGTTTGGTGTATGATGTTGATGTAAAGCTCATAACATGAACCGCCGGCGCAGTCCGGGCTCTATCATAACGCCATACTAACCGTTTAATAACCGTTCACCACCACCGGCGCAAACGGCCTTGAGGAGAATCGTTTTTGTCTTATATACTTCTCTTCATGTTTGTATCTAAGCTCTGCTAAAAGAGAGCGTGCACGTCCAGGGTGATATCGGTGAAATCCGGGGTGTTTCTTTATTGTACGGTGCGCGTAGAGATGGGGACAGCACTTTCTTACCATCATTGGAGAAAAAAAAATCACACACAGTTATACCTGCATTACATATTCATATAGCCCGCAGTTCGTACGACACAAAAACCTTGGAAGATGTGATGTTGCCTTGTGAGATGTTTTAATGTAATGATAATGGAAACAACTGGAAAATCTAAATAAAAACTAAACGGAAACCCAGAGCTGTTTGCGTGTTTGTGGGCCATCGAACGCAATCTAACGCTCTGTAGATGTTTCTCCTAAATTGGATGACGAATTTCTTTTACCATGTTTATGTTCGCCGGAATTGGACGCTTAGGGACGACGCGCTGCCTTCTCCCAACAGTGAAGATAATTTGTAAGGGCTTTAATTTAATTAATTTCTCCCTCTTTTCGTTAAGTATAGACGCATGTTAATGCTAGACGCAAACTAATGCTATCGGATAGTAGCGCTGTAGAGCACAGGAACGTTATAGCTGTATACCGTAGACAAGGCTGGACCTTTATTTTTGTGTGTAGGGATGGTGCAAGAACGTATATTGAAGTATCTAATACCAACTCTTTCCTTCTTCAAACGAACGATTCATTAACAACTCGTACATGAACAGAGAATAGCGTTTCACGGAACCTTACTCTATCTTTCCTTAAAAAACAAATATTTTCCGATACTCTACTTCCCGCATCGCAATCGTGCCGAGATCGCTTATTCGCTTTAGGCGCAGTAGGGCAATCTCCCGCTTTAAAAAAATTTATATAAATAGACCGATGGAATCGACTTCGTTTTTGCAATTACTTAATATAGTGATAGTGAATTATCATCTCTTTAAAAAATAGGCCACTAAAACACGTAGAAGCTGGGGAGGGAGTAGGGAGCTTTCTAGATAGCTGCCTGTTACCTCTGCTGCCGATTTTCGGAGTGTATTGTCTTGCTAGAACTCATCAGCTAGCCTGCTAGGAACCGGGTGGTAGGTTGGATATAGTTTTCGATTGTCTCCAAAACCATCAAGCCAAATCTTAAAGTAGTACTCCACTTCTTCCCTCTTCCAACTATTATCGGCGCGAAGTAGTGAACGAAAAGTGGCGTGTTCCATGGACCGGAGAATGTAGACAAGGTCAATGTAAGCATCTCCTCCATTTCAACTTTTTTTAGGTAATGATAACAAGCTTTGTTGGATAGTACTTTATTTTTCTTGATTTCTTTTTTTTCTTTAATTACTCCCATGCTGTTTTCTTCTATCGAGAAGTTATCACCCAATTGGCGTCATTGGCGTATTACACACAGTTAAGGAAAGTATTTCAACTTTGTCGATTGTATGAGGGAGGAAAGGACTACAGAGGCAAAAACAAAAAATAAAATACAATAAAAACACATTGCTCCCAGGCACCGAGACAAACGAGAGGGAAGCACTTCAGAAAGATTCGATTTAACAAGTCTGTTTTATTTCACGGAGTGTCTATGCGTGACGCAGAAGAGATGCGAGGGAGCAGGGCGGAAAATAACTAAGTAGGGAATGTAAAAGTATGTAAAATGAATGTAAAGAGTGGAAATAAAACACAACGCAAACACAAATTCGTTTCATCACAGGACACTAGCCGATGTGTCCGGAGCTAGCTTTTGATCTAACCTTGCCAAATTAGCCAACAAGGAGAATGGTTCTCCTTTCTACAGTTTAATTTCGAACGTTACAACTTCAGCACCGGATCGGTTCACCGTGCGAAAAACGGGATCCCCCTGAACGTCCCGAAACTCATCCAAGCACGTGCGGCTGATTTCCTTCATTCCCAGCTGGTGCATGAGGCGCGCGGAAAATGGACCCGTTGCGTCAACCGTTACGGAGTCGATCGTCGGCCAGCGATGTTTGGCTAGTGTAATCTGCTCTTCGACCAACCGGCGACCGATTCGTAGGCCCCGATGAGTCGGGTGCACGGCGATTGCGTGAACGTTGTACGACGGCCTTGATCCGATCGCCCCGAGGGAGGCACGTTCGTAGAGCAGCTCCAGGAATGCGACGATATCGGTAAACTTTCGGGTTCGAATTGGAACGTTTACGGCCCGGTCCGAGGGGCCACCGATCGAAACACCCACCAGTTGATCGTGGTTCGTTTTCAGCCGGGCCACAATAACGGTGCCGAGGCCGAGAAAGGAGAGCGAATTTTCCATGTCGTCCTCCGTTACGTCGGGTCCATCGCGGTGAGCCATCGTGAGCGGCTCCTCCGGGTAGAAGAAAGTGACCAGTGCATTCCGGACTGCTTCACGATCCGATCGGGTTGCAACGACGTACTCGATGTCTTCACTGGAACGCATTGCACCGACGACTGATGATTGCGCAATCACTGTTAACACGGGAACTTTCTTCCCCTCACCAAAGATACAGACATGCGGTGTGGGAGAATGAGGTTTACAATCATTTGCATTACAATCGCGATGGAAAAGATGCCGTAGGATTTGTCTCACGATCACTGCGTTCCCACGCGAGAGCATGCAATCAAGGGTGAGGCAGCTAATCTGCTCAATAATTCCAAGGCCAACGATTTTTCTGGTTCATTCTCGCGCTTATGCATCCATGTTAATGGGCAGTATGTAAATTAATTTTATTTAAAGTGGAAACTGTGTATCCTCCGAGTGAGCAACGGAAACCGGTCCGTCAATGGCTGGAATCGTAATCCCACCGGCATCGTGCACCACCGAGTCCGCACTTTCCGGGGGCAAAAAGCAATCTAACGAAACGTCCGGTACGTTTTTCAGCTCCGTCCGTACTGCCCCGCTCATGGTTCTGCTCGTGCCCATCGCTGCGAGGGCATCCGTTTCGCGCCGTTCAGTCTCGTTGCTTACGATCAATCCCGCCTCGTGGTCCGCCTGATGGCGCCGTAGATTCTGCGCGTTGATGGACGCGAAGCTGCACAGCCGGCACTTGATGCGCTCGTACTCCTGCGGATGATGGCTCTGAATGTGGCGCTTGAGGGCACTCGGTTGGACCGTGGTGAGCCCGCATATGCGACATTTGTACGTCTTTTCCTCTCGGTGTCGCCGCTCGTGGTAGTACAGGGCGCTCGGGTCGGCCGTCCGGAACGAGCAGCTTTGGCAGGCGAGAGGTTTCACGCCCGAGTGTTGCCGCATGTGGATCTGCGTGGGAGGAAATGCATTAGAATCCGTTGAACACAGTCACCTTTTGCACCAAATGACTTACAGTGAGGGTAACTTTCCGCGCACATTTGTAGCCACACACGTTGCAAATGAAGGGTTTTATCTTGAAGTGAACCGTTTTGACATGCTTGGAGAGAATTTTCGCGTTGGAAAACATTCGTTTGCACAGCTTGCAGCGACGACCAGAATGCGATTGAGATTTCCTCGCCAGTTTCGGTTTAGACTTGGTTACGGAAACGTTTGTTTTCCATGACGGCACCGGTGCCCGCGGTTCGTCTGGGATCTCCTCCTCTTTGACAACCTCCAGCGGCGCATGGTGGCCCTTTTTCCGATGCAACGCTTCGTGCACCGACCGTTGCGCCGTGTTGGCGAACCGTTGCCCGCAAATGCGACACTCGATCTCACGCATCGACTTGGGGCGATGAGTTTGCAGGTGGTTGAACACGTGCACGACGTACCCGAACCTCTTCTCGCATAACGGGCACTGCAGCATACCCAGGTCGATCTGATGCTGGTGCCAAAGGTGCAGCATGCATGGCTTCCAGGAGTCGAACCTGTGATCGCACTGAGTACACTTAAAGCCGAATCGTTTCCTTTTCCCACTACCCGACAATTCTAGCTCGTTGTCGTCCAAATGACATTGGAGATGGCGTTCCCGTACGCCTCCTGTCGTAAACTTGTACTGGCAGCCCTTACGGGAGCATTTGTGGTGCATCTCGGATTTGAACTTCTCGATCAACGATTTCAATGTGACCGATCTCAAATAGTCCTCGAACTTGTCCTTCTTTGAAGCACCCAGCTCGGGTGAAGGGTTTGGTGGAGAACCGAACCTTTTCCTTAGCGTTCCCGCCCTCTCCGGTTCGTACTCGGAAGAGGAGTAGCTGTACGAGCGGCGTCGAGTTCGTCGAGAGTCCGGCGAAGACACGTACTGCGTGCTGGAAGACATGCCGGAAAGCATACCGGACGAAACGCCATCGATCGAGTCGTTGTCGGACAGTCTCTCGGACTCGTCCGTGTCGGTCGACTCTTCCGACGAGTAGTCGGCACCGGAGTCGCGCGAATTCGGCTCCTGGTAGCCGTGTTCTTCGAACATGTGCCGCCTGGTTTCGCGCATCGTGTCGAAGCATTCGATCCCGCACAGACCGCAGAGGTACTTTTGCCGCACATGCGGCATGGCTTTGGCTTGCCGCCGTGTGACCGCCTGTATCGACGCATTGCCGGTGGCTTCGTGCCGTAGCAGGAAGTGTACGATAAGCTGCGCCATTGTGGGCACACTTTCACCGCAAATTTTACACTGCAGCTCGTCCGTTTCGGACTGTTCGACATCTTGTGGGTCACCACTTTCTTCTGCTTCATTATCCGTTATGCATGGTTTGTATTCGATCAAGTCATTCGGGTCACATTCCTGGAGTAAAAACGAGACAAATCGGCATCATAAAAGATAATCAAATCCGGTTTCAAACACTCTGCAACTTACGGATGAGGAAAACGAGTCCATTTGGGTGTTAATTTGTATTTCCAAAAAACCCTTAAAAAGCGTTGGCCCTTTTTCGAGTGCCGCTGTTTTTGTTTTGAAACTTTGATGTTTTGATTAGTGATGTCATGTTTTGGGAAAATATCTTGGAACGAAGTAGAACGAGGTCCTGATCCTTTTGGTGAGTCAACTGAACTGGGTGCGTTGAGTTTGATAGACCGCAAGCCTCACCTGTTCGGCATATTTGGACTATTCAATCTTGCCCCACGATGAAAGAGATTGCTGAAAAACTTTTCCTCCTGCAGTATATGTGTGCATAGTATAGAAAGCGGCCAGTGAGCAGCATGCGCCAATAGGTCTGTGGCTACGGTGCAATGAACATTTGTGCGGAACTGGATCCATCCTTTCCGTTGTAGGAACGGATTAATCTTGATAGGTGCTTCACGGAACGCTCAACACTAGCCCGCTTCGTCGAAATACACACAGTGCGTTCGAGGAATCTGTGCGATTATACAAGTTGTAAAACTGGTGTGGTCCGTGTACTCGTTCACGTTTCGCTGCGTGATTTTCGCGTGTAGGGTAGACATAATTCGTAGCTGTATAGAAACGACACCCGGCCGGGTGTTGCAATCGGTGGTATAGAAATAACGCCGGAACTATCAATCGCCTCGCGAGTGTTCCGGACACGAAGCCCCTCTGTCATGTCCCTGCCGTGAGGCATCAATAACATTCTTTAAATAGTGTACTCCTGTTTTACGACGGATTTTTGCAACATCATTTAAAAGCTGCCCAGAGTCCTGGCCCCGACTGCTTCACCGTAGGTCAAGAGATTTAGTACACAATGGCCTCACCGCTAGAGCATTTTGTGAATCATGTCCGTGCACAAAGTAGCGCAGGTAAGCGGTGTATGACTCGGCGGTTCACTAGAGACGAATGTTAAATGTTAAATTGCTTGCTCTGGGCTATACCGTTGCAGGAAACTTCCGCGAGCTGGCAGAGTATTTAGTCGAGTCCAACGAGCTGGTGACGAAGAACGGCAACATCCTGGATAATGTCCTGGAAACGTTAGACGTGCAACAGCATTCGCTCGGGATGTTGTTTGTATTAGCAGCCAAATTCAACGATTCGAGTGTATGTGATAGCGGTGATAGCGGTCCACTTTGCATGACACAACTTTAAATGCTACTTACGCTTCCTTCCGCAGAATGTAGACGAAACAGAGAACGTACTGAGAAGCGTACGGGAATTTATCACGCTTTGCAACGGCGAGCAGGTCCGACATGCGCCACAAGTTTGTAAGTTTCCTCGGCCGCCGTCTTGTTCTTCGGACGTTCTTCTGTGCATGACCCCTGTCGTTTTCCCTACGTCTCCGTAGACTATGAGCTCTGCCATCACCTCACGAACGCGCTGGTGAAAACCAAACAGCACATCATCCAGGGCATCCACGTGATGGCGCAGGCGGTGGAAAAGATCCGCCTGTTCAACAGCCAGCTCACGCCCATCCACGCCGACCTCTGCCAGCTGTGCCTGTGCGCGAAGGTGTTCAACCCGGCGATACGGGTGCTGGACATCGACATCACCGCGATCGCCACCACCGACGACAACAGTGCGGACACGAAGTACTTCCTGCTGTACTACTACTACGGCGGCATGATCTACGCCGCGGTCAAGAACTACGAGCGGGCGCTCTACTTCTTCGAGGTGGCCGTCTCGACGCCCGCGCTCGCCATGTCGCACATCATGCTCGAGTCGTACAAGAAGTACATCCTGGTGGCGCTCATCCTGCACGGCAAGGTGCCCCCGATACCGAAGTACTCGTCCCAGGTGATAACGCGGTTTATGAAGCCGCTCAGCCACGCGTACCACGACCTGTCCACCGCGTACAACACGTCGTCCAGCGACGAGGTGCGCAACGTGGTGAACAAGTTCCGCGACACGTTCCTGCGCGACACCAACATGGGCCTGGTGAAGCAGGTGGTGTCCTCGCTGTACAAGAAGAACATCCAGCGGCTGACGAAAACCTTCCTGACGCTCTCGCTGGCCGACGTGGCCAGCCGGGTGCAGCTCAGCGGACCGGCTGAGGCGGAAAAGTATATTCTCAACATGGTAGGTGGTAGCCCCTAGTAGTAAGAAGGATGAGAAGGAGAGTAGCTAATCAGCCTCCAACTGCTCGCATTTGCAGATCAAATCGGGCGAAATCTTTGCCAGCATCAACCAGAAGGATGGCATGGTCGTGTTCAAGGACGATCCGGAGCAGTACAACACCCAGGAGATGTTCGACAAGGTGCAGACAGGGATCAGTGCTGTGATGGAGCTGAACAAGCAGGTCCTCAAGATGGACGAGGAAATAATGCTCAACCCAGTGGTAAGTAAAGGGTGTCGAAAGACGCGGCTTTGGATTGCGTTACTTCTGTTAATATTTGAACGACTTTTCGAGTCGCGTCGTCCTTGCATCTTTCCCTGCAAGTTTCCCCGGGATGCAATAATGTGGGGCAGTCAGGGCTTGGGCCATTGGCCATTAGCAACTTCTGAACCATAGACTTTGTCACTTTGTCTCTTATTCTATTTTGCAGTTTGTTAAAAAGTCTTTCGGCAATCAAGAAGATGATGGAATCGGTTGCATTTCGAAGTCGTACAGCGGGTAAGTTCACCCAGTTCGTTCCTGGTTCTGGATTTGCTTTAAATTAAAACTCGCTGAAATTAAAACTCTCTCTCTCTCTCTCTCTCTCTCTACTGTTCTTATTTTAGGGATCCGACTGAGTAAATTGTTAATTAATGGAGAAAAAAAAAGAAATGAAATCAAAGAGTGGTGGCTGAGCGGGAAGGATGTAAAACAAGAATGAAAAAAAATCATGTGGAAACAAATGGAGAAACAAAAACGACTCGTACGAATCCCATCGAATCGAACTGATATCTCAAGAGAAAAAAAAAACAGCTGTAAAGGAGCGCCAACCCTGGTGGAGACACTAAAGAGAGGAAGTGGAGCGACGGCGACGCGTTTGTCACAACTTTGGTTAAGAAAAGTTGCGTTTCCTTTTGCTTGCTCCGTTCGTTCACCCGACGCATGTCCCACTGATGCTGCACCCGGAAAAGAGACAGAAACAAAAAGTGACGCATCCATCAACTCCCAAGGAATGTGTGTGCCGGTTGAAATTACTTGAAGCAGGAAGGAACATAACGGATGTTTGAATTTATCGACAGTAATAAAAGAAGGAACTGGTTGAGAAGCATACAAAACAGATAGCAAAGCTGAGCCCTTGTTTCAATTCGACTCCGAAATGTGCGTTTCCCCGGGGTAAGTATGGACAGTTTGGATAAGAAATGGCCGTAGTGGCCGCCCACTCTTCCCCTAACCGTAAATGTTATTTCGTTATAGTTTTGTTGAAATTCAATGATATGGTTGATTTGTTTTATTTTGTTCACTTCATCTTTTTTTTTCATTTTTAAATTTCATTCAAACGGATTTCGGTTGCGTTACCGCCGTAAAGTAATCGGTTTTATATCCTCTTCATTTCGCCCTTTAAACGTACTTCCAGCCGGCACGGTGTACCTATCATCACGTACCCTTCCGTCCGCGCTGCGCCACACTGAAATCTTTACCCTCGTCTTACTTGTCTGCTCTAGGAGGAGTTTTCCGTCTACCTCTTTTAAGGTCGCCTTTCACCTCCTCTTCCAGTATTCCTTCGCTCTGGTTTAATGGTATTTGAATTATTTGAATGCTTTAAACTCACTTTTCTCAGTTACGGCTTTTTTTTTTTAACTTTAGAGAACTTTCTCTTGTTCAAGTTGGATTGAGTTTTGTTTTTAATTTAATTATTACTGCACTGCTCCAGCAGTCACTAGTAAAGACCGGTTATTGGTTGTTTGTTCGCTAATCGTTATATCATCGAGAGATTATCTTAAATTCCATGTTTTTTTTTTCCTCACCGTTCTTTATTTCGCTTCGTTCGCTAACGCGGTTTGATTCAAATGTCACAGAAAACAAAAGGACTTAGTGGAAATTCGCTCGTCCTGCTATCAATTTGATCAGTATTTGTTTTGTCTGTGTTCGTCTTTTTTATCGTCCTTTGTTGACCCAGCGTGCTACGGCCTTCCACGGAACGAGAATGACCGATTCTAAACCTTTCCGATTGGGTCAAATACTTTCTTTTTTTTAATGATAGTTTTCTTCTGTTGGAGGTAGTGTTAATTAAATCAATAAAAGAAACAAAGCGTGTTCATTCCGCATCATATCTTTCGCTATCGTTCCTTTTTACTATTCCCTTTCATTTAAGAACTTTTTTTTTTCATTCAACTCGTTCACAACGCGAGCATACACGGATTGTTTAAAACTAAATCATTCCGTTTCTTTCAATGTTTAAGTACTTCCGCACAGTGTTCCTTACAGTATTTCTTTGCAATTTGTGTTCTATTTCAGAACATGCCTTGTTGTTCTGCTGTTGCTGTCTATTTTCTTTTACATACAAATCTAATTCCTCGATTTCTATTTCACATGTTCTACTACTTCCGCCCAGTCACCCAGCTTTTGACCAAGCTTCCCAGCTGCTACAGCAAACTTCCACCTGATGCACAACCCCACCCTTAGTCATTCGCCCTTTTATTGTCATGAAGTCTTGAATTCGTCGTTTTTATTTTAACACTTTTTTTTCGTTTTAGCTGAAACTGAACCGAAAAAAAGGTGCATTGCTGGTTTTGTTCAAGTGACTGTCCATTCTTATGGCAAAGGTGTGGCTTTTTTTTCTGAGCCGTTTTTGTATACAAAACTCGTTCCGTATGCATTGCTACCCTTGGCATCATATCGGTTTAGTTTTGTTTCAATTTTGTTTTATAAGGTGCAACATTTTGTGGAATAAACGGGTTTAGAAAGAGCGACTCTATTGCTACTTATCAGATGAGTATTTTTGTTCTTTTGTTTGCGAAATGTTATAACTGTTATGCTTGTTTGTTTGTTTGTTTGTTTGTTTGTTGTTGTTGATAAAGAAAAAACTGGGCACAAAGTTGTACATCACCTTTGGCAAAGTACAGGATCGTTGCCGTTTTGATTTGCTGTGCCTTAACGCCGTGCACAGTTCCCCTTCTTCTACTACGATTCAAGATTCAATTCAAGAACGCGAGGAATAATATTTGTGACTCATTGTCTTGCGCCGTAACGATGTGATTTTCTCCGCTCCCGTTTGCAGCTTTCGGTCGGGTCGTGCTCGGGGTGGTCGGTGGTGGTGGAGTCTTTGTCCACATGGAAATCGAGGGATAAACGTTCCATTCGATAAACGCACGACTCACACGATTGACTAAATTGAAAAGAGTGCAGAAATATTTACACAAGAAAATGTCTCTAAACTTTTTTAACTAAAGACTTGTTTAAAAGTTCATCACTTAGCGTAAGAAAAAAAAAAAAAACCTTGAGAGGACCAGATCAGGGTGGTTATATCTTGTTGCTCGTGGGAGCTTTTATGCCCTAGGTTTAACAAGTGTTCCATTAGTACAGCAGCATTGCATGCTTAACATGTGTATCATCCCATTTTTAACGTTAAATTTTTCTCTACAATCTCACATTTGATGCACCGGTTGGCTTCAGACAAAACTAGTAAGACGTAATCACAATCATGTAGAACTGACTCGACTGCTCGTTTCTTTCTTCTTATCATCGAATACCGAGTATACCGGCCATTTAACAGCGATTCATTTGACTAACCATTTGACTAAACGATAAAAAAAGGCAAACTCAATCTTGAAAACAGCTATGTTCCGTTTTCTTTTCTAGCGGACATTTGGCAGTCGTGGTTGTGTGTGTGGGTTTGTGTGTTGAAGATTACTTTATCGGTTGGTATTCGCGCGCTGAGAAAACGGTTCCTCCTCCTCGGTGAATCTACAATTAAAATGGACAGTGTTGAAGGTTAGCCGAGAACATTTCAACCGAGAACATTTCTAGAAAAAAAAAAAAAATACAGACACGCCTCTCCGAAACAACATTTCCAAGATTGAACATATTATTGGCAGTTTGTGAACGCGTTTGATTTCATTTTTTTGGTAGTGAATTTGGTTTGATTTGGTTTCATTTTTTTCCATTTTGCAGCTCCTTGTCGGTTTTTTTGATTTCATTAAGTATGTTTGCCCACCGTCCCCTTCCGGACAGGCCTAGAATTATGTTTGTTTTCTTTGTTTTTTTGTTTGCGCTGGCAGTATGGTATGCTCGTCCCAGCTATTGACACTCGAGACCACGGTGGACTAATGAACTAATAGGACTAATACGATCACTGCGCTGGTCCGGTTCTTAATTGGTTCCAATTGCCAATGGAGCGTTTCTGACTAGAACTGCACGTCTAAATTCACAGTTCAACCTGTTTGCGCTCAGGCTCGTAAAACATAATGGCTTTAATTAGTCCGCGTCCGGTGGTAGACCAATTGTAGCAGCTTGATCGAGAAGTGAATTAATGCTAATAGAGATACAGAAAACCGCATGCTGGCCTTTTTCCGTGTTCAGGCCTTGCCTCACTCCTATTTACAGCTTTAGCGCGCCATCCTTCGTTTTCCAACAATTTTCCTTACATCGGCAGCTCGTTAGCGCATATCATTAGTTTTGGTCCGTTCAGAGAAAAAACGTTCAATGGGGGAGGAGGGGGGAAAAGGGAAAGTTACAAGAGGGGCCAGCCGAAACACGTCCAGCGAGCGCCATATTAGTGGAATAAAAAGTGGCAGCGTGCTGCCAGCGAGTCTTAAATTTTTACTCCTGTGTCTGGCTCTAAACGTTATGTAACGGGTTAGGGTTTACTCTTTCTACTTCCGGTTCCTACGTAGGGACAGTAACGTCGTCGAAGCTAACAAATTTAATTTGAACCTTTCAACAGACCTAATCTCGGTGAAACTTGTTAATACACACCGTTCGTTTACTAAATGTTTTCATCTAATTCTTTAAGCTTAATCTCCTTGCCACTGTCCACTGTCTAGCAGACGTGTTTTCTTCCCATTCCTGGTTGTTTTTTTTTAATCCGTTGCAGTTTAAATTCTATTCATTTTAATGTTTAGTTTAAAAGTCTCCCGCACGCACGCTTTAATGTTTGATTTGTGTTTAAATCGATTTTATAATCCTCGTTTGCTAGTTTGAACATTCTGGAACAACGATTCCGAGTTTTACAACTGGCCACTTCATTCGGCCACCGCATTCTCTTTTTGATTAGTAGGAATTCGACCAATCAATTAATCAATCAAACATGTGTTTAAAGTTCTGTTTTACCGTTTCATCCACTTTTCCCCTATTGTTTTTTTTTTGCTAGAGACTTCTTTTAGTGCTATTTTACATTCATTAAATTCAACCTTTCTGTCAACGATTTCATTAAAGGGTTTCCATTCGACTAATCTTTGCATTCTATTTGCATTCGCTAATACTTTCTTTCGCTTTGCTAGAGAGTCCTCCCGAGAATGGAGGCAAACATGTTTTGTCCTTTCTTAAAAGCTCTACAACGGTACGCAATATGAATGGGATGAAACACGGAGGTAGCCTAGATCGGACGCTCCTCTCCTTTAAATTCCCGTTCAGATTCCCGAGTGGCCAGCTCTTGGGTCCAGTGAAAAGTTATGGTTAATATCCCTCCTAGCGTTTTTCCCTTCCGTTTCCGTTTCTTTTCCATTTTTTCCTTTGATCTCCCTCCCTTCTGTCGTCATTTTACTAGAAGTAATACTAAAACGTAGTACATAGTAAGTGCCCGTTCACTGGATGATTGATTGATCGCCCTCCGCAGCAACGGGAGGGCTCTTTTGTGTGTGTGTGTGTGTTTTTCAATCCGCGTTTTCAACGGTCTAGAAGGGTAAAATTGTAGAATTAGTAGAATTGCTAACACTTTGTTCCTAGGTCGTAATGATTAGTTCGCTAGCTGCTCTACGGTTCTAGAAGTAATTTTAATAGTAGTATTCCTCGGGGCATCCATTCTTCCGAGGATTTCGGATAGCAAATCTCCATCTCGTCCGCCACACCAGAAGATGTTCCAGTTGTGGTTGTTCTCCTTGGTAGTAGTAGTAGTAGTAGTAATAGTAGTAGTATTCCGAGTAGTAGTAGAAGTAGAAAAGAATGTCACGATGCTTTGCAGATACTCAGTCCATCTAATTCCTGCTCGTCGCGGCCCGTGCGGCTGTTTGGCATTGGTTGGTTGCGGTTCGGGAAGACAATTCTGTACGGCATGCTCGGCTGCGGATGCTGCTGGCTGGCGTGGTCAGACCGTGGTGACTCGGTCGATCTCCACGTACCGTACAGAATTGTCGTTTTGTCAGCAAATCACCTCCTTGTCCTCGAACACGGCCGTGTCCATCGAGCTGAGCGATTTGAGGCGCGTCTGCAGCACGCTCGTACGCCGACAGTTGCGTTTGATTTTTCTTCAATGAAAAACGAACAGCAACAAAATTGATAAACTAGACTGGCCACAAGAAAAAGGAGGGTGATGGTGGCGCGAACTTACCGGTAAAGATAGCCGAACAATCCACAGCACAGCACCAACAGCAGCACGCTCAGGCCGGCCAAAATTTCCGCCGGTAGGCGCAGCAGGGCGGAGCAGTGCGTGAACGCTTCGTCCTCTCCCGACGGACACTGTTCGATACCGTCGCACCAGATGGACGCATTGACGCAGGCGTTCAGCTCCGGACAGAGGTATGGACATTCGTCTTGAACGAGTGCTTGAAAAAAAAGAAGCAAAAAAGAAAAGAGGTATAATTAAACGTGTTACGAACTCTCTCTCGCAAAGTAAAAGCCTACCATAACTTTCCGATGGTCGCTTCGTTAGCTCCAGCCAGCTGAACGCGTAATGAGCACCCTCGTCCGGGTTGAGAAACTCCACCGAAACGACACGGGACGCTTCCGCACCGAAGAACGGATCCTTGCGTCCCCAGCCGGCACTAAACACCTCCACCACGTGCCGGTGCTTGGTGTCTTCGGGCAACGGACAGGCCGTCACCGATATGCCCTCGCCGTTCGTGATGATGACGCGTGATTTCGTGAAGCAGCGAATCGGTGTGACCGCACTGAACGAACCGTTGTACGCGAGCGGTGCCGCCGGGTTGAACTTGCGCAGAAACAGAGCCTTCAGCCGGATGTACAGATAGCGATCGTACGAGGGCTCGATCAGCCAGGGACGATTGCGGCATTCGACCTGAATGAAAGTATGGAAAAGGAAAACCGGTTAAATACGGCAGTTCACGCTGAGCTGAAGAAGCGCGATGGCTTACATCGCCCGAGGCCAAATTCACCACGCCGGTGATGGCGTTCTTGCGTCGCACGTCCTTGCACATCATCGGTCCCTTGACGAACTCGTACGACGCCTCGAAGCTGAGCGAGTCCGGATCGTCCGCGTTGGTCATGTTGGCGGCGCTGAAGTGAACCTCCACCTCGCGCCCCGTCGACGTGAACACGATCGGCAGGTAGGAGCTGTTGGTCGAGTTGCAGATGCAGCCGCGCGAGAACAGGATCGACTCGTGCCAGGGCCGCTCGAAGATCTCCACCCGCGCCGTACGGTCCCCGAAGCAGTACGATCGGCCGGTGTCGGGATCGACACGTGAATCGCACGTCCTGTTTCCCGTCATCGCTCGGTTGATTTCGATTCGCACGCGTTCACCGCGTTGTGCTTCGAAGCGATACACGCAACTGGTGGGAGAAAAGGAAGGAAAAAGGTGAGTCCCCCACATATGCAATGGTCATTTCTTAATCTTCCTCTCAACGCACTGTAAATGTTTTGCTCCACCGCGACCAAAGAGGAAAATGTTTCGCACGCTCCGGACCTGGTGTGGGCCCTTCCGTTCCATCTGGCTGCTGGCGAACCGCCGGTTACACTCGTGCTCGCCCCCGATGGCCGTCCCATCCTGCAGCAGGTCAACAAACTCGTACCGCAACGCAAACTGCAACGGACGCAGCACGGTCGAATCGGACGTCTTCAGCTCCAGCGTCACGAAGTCGCTGCTCGAGACGAAACTCTCCGAGAGGGTGCAGGGGCGCGAGCTGCTCACGTTCAGAATGCCGTGATCACACGATCGTGGCACCGAGCCCCGGCAGTACCGGGCGATGATGTTGGTTGTGTTCGCCCCGAACCGTATGCTGCTCCGCTGCGTGCCATCCTTGTCGGTGGTGAGACTACGAACAGACAATACGAAACGAAACGAGAAATCGATCGGTTGGGTAAGTATGGGTCAAGTGAAGCAGCAGTGTCGATCTTTCCCTTACCAATCAATGTCCTTGCAGATCGGAACCTCCCGCAACGGGCCGTCCCATATCCGGAGCATACCACTGCAATCCTCCTTCGTCTGGTACTGCAGCATCTGCTCCTCGGTGGCTCCAAACTCTGGTGCCAGTTCGAACTTTAGCACCGATAGCCAAACCTTAAAGCGTGTAGGGGAAGTCGAGAGTGCTCCCGATCGCCGGGGAATATTGATGGCATCGAGTGCTCTCGCTTCGGTGCCCTTTTTTTCGAAGCAAAAAGGCAAGCAAAGAAGGAGTATGTAGGGAATCCTTTACCGTATTTCCAGGGTTTCGTCGGGTAACCTACCTGCAAATGGTACAAGCACGTCGTGTTGGGAGCGAGCGAATGGAGCGGATTTTGTAGCACACCGTGGCCAGTCCCACGCAGCCAGAACTCGCAGATACGCTTGCTTTTGGCGTACGTGGGCGTCTGCAGATCGACGAAGCGCACCGAAACCTGTCGACGAAAGTGACGGAGGAAAGTTTGGCACCCTTTTGGCGAGTTGGCCTTTGGTTTCTCCGGGTCTTACCTCAAGCTGAAAGCCGTGCAACGAATGGCCACTCGTCTGGGGCGTGTTGAAGGTACCGTACGGGGACGTGGTGAACTCGACCAGCAGCTCCGGTCCGCTGGATATGGCCTGCGGGATTGCCTGTCCACCACCGCAGATCTTCAGTATGATCGGATCGCGCGTCGTATAGCCATCGTACACGGTTATGTAGTCCTGTAAAGGGCGAACCAACATCAGTTGTATTACTTTGCATTTTTATTTCTAGACAAGCCGTTTCGTTTGCTAAAGGTTCTCGGATGGGTCATCTGCCAGTAACTTTTGAAACACTACTTGTGGGTGAGTTTAAGGCAGACGAATGGAGTGGAGTGAGATACAGAGAAAGAGGGAGGGTAGAGCAGATCGTTTAGCAGAGGATGAAGAAAGAGAGAGACAGAGAAAAAGATAGAGACAACGGTTGCGTGGTTTGATAGTGGAAAAAGGTGGCTCACTACTTCGCCACCTTCAAAACTGTGGGGGGACACGCACTAAAACTCTTATTGTACACACCGTGTTTCGTTTGCAACTATAGCGGGTAATGGTGAAGGGGATGCTACTTATAGAAGAAAAAAAAAACAAATGCTCAACTATGTGGCCGACGGACATTGTCCTTGTGTGCACGAGAGGGAAACTAGGAAAGCAACTAGTTTCTATTCTAACGGATTCGAGCACGATAAAGTTCATTCGGGGACGCTTCTGTAGCAATAAATTGGCGTATCATGCGAATTCCATATTTTTCTTTTCCCCAACTCCCCAGTGTAGTTGCCAATTCGATTGATTCCAATACCATCCAATATTCAGCCTTATTATTATTATTATTGCTTCGGCAGCCGCCTGAACTTTGTGTTTCAACAGCAGTAACAAAACAGAAGCAAGTTAGACAAAAAAAAAAAAAAAACATTCAACAAACAAAACGTAAAGTAAATGCATGCGATTTGTGAGGTTGGCTGATGTCTCGGGGGGAAAAGGACACGTTGGCAAGGGAAATAACTGTAAAACAACGTTTTTATGGTAAGAAGTCCTTCATTCAGACGTCCCTTTCCGTACATAAGGACATGCGAACGATGACAATAATCAAATCATGCGTAGAATTCTTCGTTGCAATGCAATTAAGGGTCCACCCCTTTGGCACGCCGTTGTACTGGATGCCACAGTTTCATCCTTGAACAAGCCGGTTACTATTCCAATGGATAGGAATAGATGAAATAAATGGATGATAAACTTATTCCATAACATCGTTGCTTGATCTAAACACTTGTCTTACGGTCGGAGGAGGAGGAGGAGCGGAAATCCCTTGTCCCGACTCGAAACTCGACTCGTTAATTAATACCCTGGCCAGAACAAAGCGATCAATTGCCGTAACGATGGCTGGCATTCGATTCCATTTCTCTGCGGGCTCCATTAGTCTACCATGGATCTCTTCTTGTGCGTCTCAAGGCGAGGTTAGGCGAATTATTAAGCCAACATTCTTGGGCCTGTTTGTATCGTCGCTTCTGCATAACGGTCCCGGGTAAAAGGACGCACTTTGCCAAACATCAAAGCATATCGAACCAACTCTTCTCTTCTATCGGGGCATTCGACCGGTTGTAAGTGCAGGAATGCAGCCGTAGCTTCGGATCGTGCTGTGCGAGGTTGTTCTCATGCCGTCAGGCCCTTTGTTCAGGAAGGTCATTACAAAGGCCTATCGGGTGGGATATTGATTTGAAAATGACAATTTCCCCCACTGTGGTGCTCGTGCCATAAATCTATTCTTGAACTCATCCATTTCGTGTCCCCATCCATCCTCTATCCTGGGGAGGGTCTTGAGGAGCACAGGACGACCTACGAAAGCGACCTGTGCCGGTGCTTGGAACCGTTGACATTATTTACGATCTGCTGGTGCCTTGGACGGTATTGCTCCGATGACTTCCGAGGGGGAAGATGGTGCATGATGGTGGTGAACTTGTGAAGAGCACCCGGGGGGGGGGGGGGGGGGGAGTGCTGCCCAGTTTCTCTCCCTGCCAGGACTTGAACGAGCAACTCCCCCTCCCTCCCCCATGCCTTTGCCAGATAGGAACCGTGGAACACGTCGGAAAGATAATGAATCCCGATAATAACTAATAAAAAGTGCTTACGATGGCGGCGGACGCACTTTACGACCGACCGAAGGGAAGAGAGGAAGGAGAAGGAAAAACCCTCGACAAAAAGCCGGGAAATTGTGCGTTCGACGGTGCGTACCAGGACCACGATGGGTGTCTGCGATGGTCCGGCGCTATTTATCGATAGGCGAGATGAAATTTTTATCGATCGATTCACCACGTCTCCAATCTCCCTCCCATCGGCCCCCCGGTCTTGGTCCGGCTTCCGGGACGGAGTTCGTTCACCATCGCAAACATTTTCACACCTCACCGCTTCGCGACCTCCGTGTCTCTCCGCGGATGTTGACCGAGGGCTTCCTTCCACGGAACAAAGTGCCTCGTACGTTCAAAAAGCCTTCCAACTCTGGCCTCTGGTGACACCTACGCCTTTGTTGACGAGTAAAAGGGGGGGAAACTTCGATCAGCTTCGTGTACACCATGTATAAAGGGTTTGGAAAATGGAATCATCTTCACGTGTTTTTCCCTTTTTTCTTTAAATTCCATTATTGTCGTCGTCCCATAATAATAATGGAACCGGTTTCGAAACGAATGTGCTACGAGAACAAGTGAAAAGTGGCTGTGTCTGTGTGTTCACATTGAAGGTTCATAAAACTCGCTTTAGGGAAAAGTTTTATTAGCCATTATCCATTCGTTTTGTTGCTCGATTTGATTAACCCCAGCCTTTTGGGGTCGAAATGGAAAGAAACGGCGTTTCGGTGGTTTGCAGAATCGATTTGAACTTCATTCCATTGAAACTGGTTGCCAACCATCCGAATGACAGTCCAAAACTTCACCGCCATCGTTACGATCGTTCCTCTAATCTCTCTAATGTCCAAAGTTTTAACTGTTTTTGGAAAAAGGGAAGTTTTTTTTTGTTTGACGATATCAACGCCCAAAAGAGAAGGACAGGATTTGCGAGCCGGAGCTTCAATCACGCTTCCGTCGGGAGGCGGCGTGCTGCGTGAATGAAGAGGATCTACAATTTTAATGAGCATTATGCTGCAGCCCATGTTTCAACTTTTTGACAGCGGTGAATAGTTTCAATTGCCTTCCATTCGTCAGCATCACGCACACACGGAGCTAAGCTCCGGGGAACGATGAGGCAACCAGGCGTCTCCATGGAAAGCAACACAAGGGGGGATGAAAACTCGTTCCACCAGTCATATGCTTTATGCTTCATTTGTCACCATTGAATGCCATCATCGTCAAGCATCGACGGCGAGACGCTCAAGATGTTCTTTAAGAGCCCGTGAAAGCGACTAGTCCGGCTCGCTCATCACGTCACAGGATGTTGTTGCCGTTTCCCAACGCCCTATCTGTTGCCGCCTGTCGTACTTTGTAAATTACTGGCTCTTGTTTCCAATCTTTTCATTATGCGATAGTTTGGCACATTTTTTTTTCTTTCCTCCGCACAAGTACGATCCCATCTTCCCTTGCTTTAATCACAACTCCCTTTAATTACTGCCAAATGCCCCCAAACGTGGTAGAATTTCGTTAGCATACTCATAATCTCGATCAAATTATTACGAAAACGGCCCGCCGTCATATTTGATGTCGGTTTAATCCATCCACAATCTGCCAACTATTCCAATCTCCGTGCTCTTAAGTGAACACCCCGGAAGGCTTTGCGTGAGGGATAGTTACTTGATTCAAGAACGGATCAAATTTAAGGGTAAATAATCGGCTGCACAAAGGTTTCGGTGAAGGCTGGAGTGTATCATGGAAGCTTTCATGCCGAAGAAAAATGGGGAAAACTTTTCGTCGCAAGTTGACCTGCATAAATTATCCCCTGTGCGCTTGAAGCATAGAAAGAAGGGAAAATAACGGCAAAAAGGACACTTTCGATCCTATTCCATTTTGTTAGCCAGGTTTAAAATTTCCCTTTCACAAGTTCCAGTACTTGATGCGTGCTGCGTTGGGTGGGTTTTATAAGTCGTTTCTGACTTTGTTTGTCTCATCGGCTGAGAGGCGAATAGAAATAAAATTAAAAATCCGTTTCCTTCCATTTTCTAGAGCGTTCTTTAAACGAGCCAACAAAAGCACCCAAGGCTCGAAATTAAAGCCGAAACTTCAACAATCTTTCGATGATGCTGGCAGCAGCCGTCGAATAGACAGCCTCCCAAAAAGAAAAGAGGAAAGGAAACGCAATGAGATGGAAAAAATAAAATCAACAAGCTTGAACAACAAACGAGAAAAACGGTTACAACAAAGAGATTCTCGCTTTGCACCAATTTCCCACGAGGAATCTAACCGAAGGAAGAAAATCCACATAATCAGGAAAGCAAATGAGCAACAGAGTGGAGCGGCAGGGAAAACCCTCGAGGTACGATGTTGGTTTTCCTCCGCCATATGTAGACTTGTCCTGCTCGCCCCACTACCAGCCCCCTCCCCACACACACACACTCACATACATATGTAAACACCAGGAACAATCGCATGCGAAGTTGATAAAAAATGCATACATTTGAATGACACAGCAAAGTGTTTTCTTCATTAAAGGACCATTTCTTTTTTTTCTGTTCAATTCAAATCTACATTTATTTAAGTTTATCTTTTTAACGCAACGGCACCAAGCTAAAGTCTACAATGCCTCTTACTGTTGAGGTAGAGTTCCTCAGGAAGTGTGAGCTTCAACCAGCCATTTTGTCTTACTCTCTTACTAATCCGTTCGTTCCAAATTCCCACCTTTCCATTCCACTTCTCCTACGCCGTTATAACAGTACGCAGGATACATCCTCTTTGTGGATGAATAATGCATGAGAGTAAGGGTGAGGAAATAAGGTAACGATCCTGTACATGTGTGTTTGCAGCTGCTCTACTCCCAGAAAAGTTTGTGGATGTTGTTATCCACGCTGCAATGTCCCGACGATGATAGTCTTCCAGCGTGGAGCAACACCTAATCTTTTACGCTAGTCTTCTCGGGGTTTAAGATGGATGATCCCTGCCAACTTGCCCCTCCAGCCTAGCGGAACATCCCGTCTCCCTACCCCGGGGGCTGGGCTGGATCAAGCGATTTGATCTGATTAAATTAAATGAGCCAACGTTTGTGGGTTCATCCCGAGACATTGAACCGAAACAGAAAACGGGGAGCGAAACTGGGCGAAATGTCTCCCCTTTCCCCTTGTGGGCCCTCGTTTGGCAGTGAAATGGGCTCCGTGATTGAGAAGGATACGAACCCCTTTCCCGGTTCGTGTTCCCTCCCAGCCACCTGGTGATTAATGCCCTTTACAGCACTAACGGCTTTTCCCCGGGCAGCTGCTGGGATTTGTTGGGGCAGGTTTTTGCGAGTGCAAAGTGTTCCCCTTACCCCAGGAATGCGTCAGGATTGCGCACCCGAAGGGAACATTTTATGGCGACCGATTCGGGGAAAAAAAAGGGAACGCGAATGTGAACGAACCGCAACAACGAACGGACAGTGCGCACATTCGGTGTATGCTTAACCTGGGGTTGGTGTTCCCTTTTTTCGTCTTCTCTGAATCCCTTTCTAATGGAAAGAACACCCGGACGACGAAACAAGTCGAAAAATGGATCAAAACGGGCTTTCCCTCGAGCGGACTCGACCGGATTATAACCGCAACCGCGTGGCGAACCGAACCGAATTGTTTCATTGCGGCAATGGATCTAAGAATTTAACATTATCCGTGTGCCTCCAAGGCTCAAAGTCTGCGGGTATCTTCCACCCCGGGGGGTTGAGAAAAGCAAATGGAAAGCAAAACGAAACGAATGACCGTTACAACTCAATTCGGTTGCAATTAATTTGATTAAAGGGGGCACGTGATTGAGGCGGCGGAGCGATGCGGTGGATAGATATTCCAACGGTTCGTTTTCAGTCCTTCAGGATGCTTTCTGGGCGATCAGGAATAAATCTTTTTACCCGAGGTCCGAGGCGAACACTTATATTTCCTTTTTTTTGCCAAAAATCGAAACTGAATAAAAAAACGCTTATGGTTTCGAAGAAATCGATGGTTGTGGATCGTTTATGTTAATGACGCAGGGAAATGGAGAAAATACTCGCTTTAAGTCGCTAAGAATGTTTAAAAATCGCAAGAACCACCGGTACAGCTCACGAAAGCGCTTACGGGACGAACAAAGGCTATATAAATAATCTTTGCCGTACTTTGCAAGCACAATGTTGACGGTACAGTTAAGGATGTTTCTGTAATTTAATTCAATGCACAGTTTCGTCATCTCTCCTGCGCACGAGGAGAACGAAACAAAAAAACACCACCAACTCACCTCCCACGGGAATTGCTTTTCTTCTAGCAAAAAAAAAAAACGAAGCATGAGGAAAACCACCAAGTGAGAAGGGACTCTGACTCTGGTGTGCTTCACGAGCCCCGTCGGCTTCCCTGACTGAAGCAGAAGTGGAGATAAGTATTTTTTACTCGCTTATGAAAAATGACACACCCCCGTCGTGCCGTGGACGCGATCGCTATCTCCTGGATGCGTATTAACATCGTGTTCTTGGCTCGCTCCAGCTGCTGCGGTGCTGACGAAGACGAAGGTGGGGGATGCGAGTTTCCTCAGCGTGGGGGCATCGTCCGTGGCACATCGGAGACAAGAGGGTCCGCTGCACATTGTCTAGTGCCGTGCGCCTCCTTCAGCGTGTGTCGAGCGCGGGAGGAAAAGCGCTGCGAAGATAAGAGTGCACCACGAGCTACACTTTGCTTTGCACCTTGCAAGACGCATCGTACGTCTAGCCTATCGGGAAATTGAACATGACGGCGACAGTGCTGATGCAGAGCGAGGCAGAAAGAGAGAGAGGGAGAGAGGAAATTCATGCGTCTCGTGAAAAGTTGCTGTCAGGTACAGCCACTTTCATCGTTGTCGTCGTCGTCGGCGTCGTCGTCGTCGTCGTCCTGCAGCTACGGTACGTGTGTTCGTTTTGTTATCGGTGAGATTACTAGCGTTCGCCTGTCTGAGGACGTTTTGTGGAAAATAATATTTTCCTCTTTCCAAACGTGGACACATTTCAATCCCCCAGCCGTCCTGCCTGCGACGTGAGTTGGTTCTTTCTCTTGCAAGAAAATAGATGTGATGCAATCGTCCCACCGTAGCACGTTGATCGTTGTTTGATTGAGGTAATTTTGCACAGAAACACACACAAGCGTTTGCAGGTGTGTGCAGGCTTTGTGTTTCAATTCCACCCCCCAGGGGCAGAGGCAGGGAGGAGAGTTGGGTTTTTGGGACCCCATACAAGAAAAAAAAAACCGCCCAAAAAGACTGCATGAACAATCATTAGCCACGTCAAGAGCAATTCCTGTTAGCGTAGGTGTAAAAAACGCGCGGTTTGATGTTCGGGAAAGGTAATTTTTAAAATTTCAAGCACCCGATCCCCTCCCTCCCCACGAAGTGAAGACCAAAGAAGCGGTGCTATGTTGGTATCGTCG
Organism: Anopheles atroparvus; assembly: GCA_914969975.1. NCBI lineage: Eukaryota > Metazoa > Arthropoda > Insecta > Diptera > Culicidae > Anopheles > Anopheles atroparvus. Next base: position 41,176,785 of record CAJZCY010000002.1, on the reverse strand, counting down.
GGGAGAAAAACCATAATGAGCCGGTTGGGAAAGCAGGTCCCGTCCTCGCACTCCGAGCAATTATGAAAATGGAATGTAACATGAATGCTCTTGAAGGCTTTGGGTCACTTTGTCAGGTGCACACATCATCAGCACAACGTGCGCCGCTAGCCATGGCTGTGCTGTAGGTGTATTCCGTGTACCCATTTTTCCTTTTTCCCTAAGCTTTCAAAGGCCCTCGTTGGCGTTAACTAGATTCTCTGTGCGCGCGAATGGTGCGGAAAAGTAATTACGGTGAAACAACGCCAACGCGAACGCGAGGATTCGTTTATCTTTGCTAATGAAAGGGTGATGGAATTAGCTGGCAACAGAATAAGACCTTCTTTTGTTAGATGGTTGCATCAAAACGAATTTAAACTACACCATCTCAAACTCAATCCTTTACAACTATTGAATTATGCTATCAACAGGGATCAACTTGTTTTCGTGTTTTGGCTCTCCAACTGTCCACTTAAGTCCGACTTAAAAAATGATGAACATTCAACAGCCATCCATCGACAAGAACCACTGGAACAAAGAGACAAAATCCGGACATTCTGTTAAACCATTACAAACAGAAAAAGGAGCACGAGTGGAATGCACGATGGTAAAACAATCATACCGCAGTGGGGACGCTCTGTTTGTCAATCTAATCACACAAGTGCAGCCCGAGTACCTGTCATCCTCAATGGTCAATGGTGCGTCAAATGTGCGCCAGGACGAGGGCAACACTCGAGCAGCAGCATCCCCTCTCTGGAAAAAGGGGCAGCCAAAGGACGGGTTGAAATCCATTCCACTGAAATTGATGGAATGACGGCTCGCATTAGCCGCCGGTGCCATTTCAGTTTGTCATTTTTTTTTGGTGTGACTGCAATTGAGTCCTTCTCAGTTTCCGGTTTTATAAACTCGGATTGCAGGGAATACAGAACGCGTTACTTTTGAGAGGGCACGGGACGCAGATGTAGAGTGCTACTAAGCGGATGGTTGACTGTAAGGAGAAACAGAGTGGCGAAGATGGAAACTAGAAGCACGATGCGGCTGTCTACTACTGCAGGCACGGTTGCAGTGGGGGACTCTGGAGGGTGTTTTAATAAATCGGGTGTTCGAACGGAAAGCTTGATGTGAAAACGAAATGCCATCTATGGGAAAAGCGGCTTTCGAGTGCTGGAAACGGAAGGAACGTGTTGCAGCGGCTTGAAACCGCTGGTGGAAATTGTGGCACATTTCCATCGAACAGAGACGTGAGTGAGACTAGAGAGACACAGAGAGAGAGAGAGAGAGAGCACTAGAAAGTAACCGAGCGAGATGTGTAAGCTAGTGGAATCGAAGGAAAACGGAAAACAGGCGTTAGGCGAGGGAGGGGCGTGAAAAACGGAACGGCAACAGAACGCAAAACGGAAAAGCCGGCGAAAGGAAAACAGGAACGAAACATTTTTTTTTTTAATGATATTGGCACACTTTACCGTTGATTTCCACTTCGGATTCGTGCTGTCCTGTGGCGTTCGAATGGAAAGCATTTTTTTACGCACAACACACAGCGATAAACAGGGCGCGCGCGGATTCGTTTTCGGGTGTGATTGGGTTTAGGAGATTATGAAAATGAAAAGAAGAGGAAGAAGAAAAAAGACAAAAGAACAAATAATCGTAAGGACAACGGAAAGAGAGCGCCAAGCGTGCCACACAGCCAAGCGAGCACGGGAAGCCACAAGACGAAGTAGCTGCGGTTCCCCTTACGGATCTAGTTTGAATGCTGTCGAGATGAAACCCCCACTCCCTTGCGCACCGTGGAGGGCGTAGGGTTCCAAGTTATGCGAGATCGAACAACACAAGAATAATGGAAAGATGGATGAAAACTGCTTTACTGGTTGGTATAATTCTGGGGTTGGCTCATGCAATGGTGGCCATGTCCATGAGCGAATACCAAAATTTCCGGCTGTACATCAACGAATACGGAAAGAGTTACGATTCCAATTACGAAAACTAGTATGAACGAGTTTTAACTACTCCAAAGATGAAGGATGAGTTCGATTTTACATTTGGCACAACACGCTCTACGATGTACACTTTTCCTTTTTGTTTAAAAAAAAATATAAATGATTTATAAATTCAGATCCTTTCCCTAAGAAATATTTAATGGAAATGTTCTACTCTTGACCTACCAAATATATGCCAAAGGCAAAAAGAAAAAAAAAACACACACATTTTCCCACATTCTCCAGGTGGGATGCAAAAATGATCCCTTCCCGTTTGGAGTCAAGTACAATCAAATCGGAATTTTCCACCAGTGTGTGTGTGTGTGAGAGTGTGAGTGCGAACGTGTGAGTACTTTTGTGTAAAACTTTCACCTCTCGTTTGACGAATCATCGTATGGTGCTTCATGTGGCTGTGTGGTGTTCCTTTGTGTGCGAGAGGATTTTTTGTATTGTATTTCGGCAGGAATGGAAGGAATTTTTCCATAAGGAGCTGCTTCCCGGCAAAGCACGTACCGCCCTCGGGAGGGGGAGGGAAAGCATAAAGAGCATATTATGATATGCGCTTAGAATGCTTATTACGGGGCGCGCGTACATAGCGGAAAGTTAATGGCATCCACGTTTAGGCAGTTGGTAGAGATAACGCTTGCCGGGCGACGAAACTTTCCCTCAGGCTCGCTTAGGTCCGCCGACATTGTTGGGCGGAGGGATGAAAGAGGGGGAACTGATATGGAAGGACCCCGGGACGGAAAAAGGGAAGGCCCAGAAAGAACGAGACGAACAACTTTTACCACTCCGATTGGTGGCAATTTCGTAAAAAAAAAGTCGTAAATTTTTCCCTACCAAAAGTTTTGTCACTTCGCTTCACATCGTCTGCATCTCGTTCTCCCGTTACGCCAGCGAGGTTGTGCTGGAGCGATATATTGATATTTTAGAGCCCCTAAGATGGAACGTCACGCCCCAAATCAATGTGGAGACATTGAGAAGTCAAATTTCTCCCTTAACTTGCCTCTGGAAGACGAAGGAAGTTTGAAAAGTTTCCCGTCGTCCCGACGAAGCTTTTCCGGACCGGTGGCTTTTCTTTGTGGACTGGATTTTACGCCATCCGGCGCAGTTCCGGCGCCCGACTTTCCTTTTCCTCTAGCTCGAAGGAGAAGGAGAACGGGATGGAACTTTTTATTTCCCCAGTCGAAGTGGAGTGAGAATTTGGGTTGGTGCAAATGACGACGAGCCATAAATCAGCCACGTACTTTCCTGGACGGATTTCGATTGAAAATGTTCATCGTTCATCGGCGTTGGTTAATAAAGGGACACCATCCATTGACACGACGTTTGGCCAGCGAAACTCGGAAAACGCAGGATAAAAGCTCGTAAATAATGGCATAAAAATAAAAAAAACCCTCCACCGACCGACGAGGATCGTGACGCTCAATAATGCAACAGAGCAGGTGATTTCGTCCTGCTCGGGATTTATGAACGGCATCGCAAAAATAACGCCACGTTTTTGTGGAGTGAAAAGCTGCCACCGTAATAATAGGGCTGTAATGTAACGTTTGTTATTTTTACTCTTCCCCAGCTCCAGCGCATTTCCTTCCTTGCCTTTTCAAATTGTCTTGTTTGCCCGGTAGAAGGAAGCAACACGATTCTTCCCCCTTCCAGGGGGAGTAGCAAGCGAAAAGAAAACCGGTAGAACACAAAACCACAACCTACGTAGAGCTGACCAAAGTATGTTTTATTGCCGGTGGCTCTCGGGGACCTGCTCGATGGAATACTCAGGAATAGCTTTTCCCACAGTTTTCGCTCGAAAGCATTCATGCCATTGCCGACGTCGGAGGCCTTTCTCGTTCTCCAGGTCCAGGATGCTGCAACATGCATGTTGCATCCAGTTAGGATTGCGGTGGATGAGAGGTAGAAGCGGACCGTACTTTAAATATTCATCGTGTACATCATAATCTTTCAATCCATCCCTGCCCGGCCGATTCCCCGAGGACGCTTGTGGGAGCCAAACTGGAGGTGGATCTCTGACACTGTCAACGGCAAACTTACAACCAACGACTTGGACGACGTTGGCTTTCCTCGGCCGTGTGCAACATGCGGGATAATAAATTCATGTCACTATCAGGTTGGTTGTTGTTCAAGAGAATCCTTTCACTTCGGGGCAGCTCGCATAATGCAAGGGACCCCCGATGCGCCAGGTAAGCACATGCAGATCCACACGAACTGAGGCGCTAGGAGTAAATATATTTATACCCACAGAGGCATATCTATATCTATTTTGCATCGATCCCTTCCTCTCTTCGACCGATCCGAGTGTTCATCGGAGGATATTTGTGGTGCAACTGGTTTTACGAGCTTAAACCTCCACACTTCCACCAATATAAATCGAAAGTTGACCCCCTTGCTCGGGTGCGCATCGGTGAGGATAATTTATTGATAGTTTAAACGTAATTTCTAGCCGCCCCCCTTTTTACATCGGGTGTGCCGGGCAAACGGGAAATTCCCTTCTGGCTGACTTGCACTATTTTCGCCCCTCGGGTTCCAGAGGAAGAGTATCGATTTCGAAGTGCATTCCGCTGCTCGCAGGCCAACCATTGGTGGTCTAACGGGAGTTCGGGGGTGCGGGGAGTACAACTTTCCGAACAAGGTCAGTAGGGACTCCGTTTTTGGAATATTTTAGCAAAGCCGATTACGAGCCGTGAGGTAACGGCAACATCCCACAGGACGGAAAGCCCCGTTATGATACCATCAGCAGCAGCATCGTGCTCATCATCATCATCACGATGATCGTCATTGACATCGAAACGGGAGCATGTGCCGTAGAGCTGGCGTTATGCAGATGATTCTCCGTTGGGGAAACATTTTGAAGGTCATTTGCAATTCGAATTCCGGGGCGTGCGCTTGTATGAGCGCAGTCGGATGAGATATTTTCGAGTGGTATGTGAATGGGGGCAAGCAGAAACAGCATGGGAATTTCCACGATGGATGCAGCTGTAAAGTTTAGAACATTCCGATCAAAATATACATCTCATACTTCACGCTTTTGGACAAGCAAACGATATCTGAGATGACATTTTGATTGGACCCGGAAAGTTTCGGAATTTGAAGTTTATCCAATTTTACTCAATTTCAAGGGCACCAATTTCAAGGGTCAAATGTGTGCATCACTTTTGTTTTGTTTCTCAACTTTCTGTTCACTTTCAAATGGAGGAGAGGCCAAAGCCAGTACATCTCCCACGGCGCTGGCACAGGAAACTCCAGCACAAACGCTTTGCATAAAACAAGCGCGCTTGTTGTCTTTGCCCTCGATTTTCCATTTTCCACGCGGTGGTCGTGTTTAGGACGTTTTGACCCAGTTCGTGCAGTTGGACCAGAGATCGTCCAGTTGTCTATTTGCATACACCGGTGGGCGATTGTTTTGACGAGTTTTGTACGCCGATATTCGTGTCGGAGCGTTCGTCGGGTGGGGATTTTTCTTATTTGGGGTGTGCGACTGGACTTTCCAAATGCACATGCACTTGAAATGAGGTGAAGGAGATGGAAATCTGCCAGACGCATTCCGTTCCGGGGGGGAAAGGGGCTTCGGCAATGCGCTAAACACTGCGTGAAAAGTCCGACCGGGCGAGTATGAGGTGATGCACCGTTTCGATTCGAAACCCCGTTTTTGGCTGTCGAAATGTTCGCAATCGGAACAACGCAGACTGCGCGGACACGCAGCAGCAACTCTCGGCCCGATGGTGCATCATTGACACCGATTTGCCACCCGGGAGACCGGACTGCTTTTCAAAATGCCGGACGGAAAAGCGCTGACAGGCATTTTTCAACAGATTTTCGATGAGCCACTCGTTCCTCATGTCAAAATTCGTTCAATCGACCAATGCGTTGGTAAATAGTAGATAAAGAGAGAGAAAGAGAATCAACGGTGTCTCTTTTCTACTGGCACGGGAAAAAGATGATACGAAACGGAATTCGTGAGTTTTGGGGCCAAAAATTCATAAAAAGTCAATTTATGTCAGATGAAATCAATTCCCTCGGCTAGACTTTGGGCGATTAATGGGACATTAGGAGAAATGCAACGCTCCTCCCCACTCCATCGCGTCCTGTGCTCCTACTCAGGTTGGAAGGAAGGACTCAATTTTGATCACTTTAATTTTCCAATTTTCCGCGCACCCCGTTCCGAACGATTTGATTCGAGCAAATGTTCGATGGCTCAAAAGTTAGTTGACTGTGAAAATGGATGGAATGCCTTTTGCAATGGAAGTTAACGTTTAACAGGCTTCAAGCAATTTGGAATTTTTGGTCATTGCACTCGAACACTGGCGGGGGGAAAAAAGTTCCTCCATGGAGGAAAAACTACTCGGCAGAATTGCGGTCATTTTATTAACATTTGGTCCGCATTCCCACGCAACCGGGGGCGATTGCATTCGTAGGCACATTCCACTGCAATGGAATGGATTTTTAACTGGTCCGGGGCTTTTTCACTTATTCCTCTTTAACAATCGTTACCTCGAGAAGGTACAAGGTGGGAGTGGAGGGTGGGGAGTAATAAACAATGCACCCTAGATGCCCGTAATGGGCGTAATTGATGCAATCGAATTGCAATTATGTTTATTGCCTGGATGCTACTCATAATCATTCCACTTTGCGCCTGCATGCACTCCGGATATCAGTTTGTCGTAGTTTGTTTTTTGTTCGACCAGTTTTTGCAATTCGCATGGTCGACCATTTTTCGTCGTCCTCTCGTGTTTATCGTTTTTTCCTCGTGGTTTACCATGGTATTTGTGGCTGGAATTGAGCACCGTAAGGTACAGCTCAATAATTTCATATTTAAAAATATTATTTCGCGAAAGGGAAAAACGAAAGCAGTCTATATTGGCATATAAAAAGCACCATAAAAATGAAAAATGATAAGGTAAAAATCACGCTACCATTAACTGCAGACCCGAACATCCGCCAACGATCGGTCGATGTGGCCTCGGTTTCTCAGGGTGTGATTAGTTTAGGCAAATAATTCTAGCCCTACCTACGCCCTCCGCTTCGATTGTGCCAAAAGTGAACCGACTATTAACCGCAGCTCATACTCAATCAACTCCACAGTCTGTTCAATATTTACCACCCTCTTGTGTCTACTATAACTTCGCCCCGGAGGATAGGATTGGAAAGATAAACGGAAGACAGTGGGAGCCCTCGACACAAGGCCAGCTAAAAAGGGCCCGTGCGGCTAATGAAGGCATCTTCTGACATCCGGACTGCCCGTGAATCGATCGGTCTCGATTTCGTCCGTTTTGCTTGGCGGTATTTCGGCCTCGACCTTAGCGGGGCGAAATTTGCTGCAAGATAATGAATGGAAGACGATATCATGAACCTTATCGGCGACGCCAGCCCAGCCAGTGGCGGACCTCGATCCAGAGGATTTTTGGTGTGCCGTTCGAATCGAACACTGTTCCTTCTCTCTAGCTGTTATTCTCTACTTCCTGCCCATTTTGCTCGCTAGCCGGAGCAGCATTGAGAGCCATGAGAAAGTAAAAAGCAAATGAAACACACCAACGAACCGAGCGATTCTGGGGGCCATGGGAATGGGGAGCGTGGTCGAGTTAAGTCGCCGGAAGTCGAAGAAGATGTGCTTGATTAATGAGCTTCACTGGTTCCTTTTCCCAGCTGCCTGGATGGCAGGCTCTTTATTACGCAACCGTGAGCTATTTTCACGCTTAGGCAGCATTTTTCGGACGGTTTTAAGACCGTTCGAGATCGATTTTTTTGTGGAGCTCGTAGGAAGGAAGCAAAGATTAGCAAGCGGTAGCTTTGGTTGGTATGTGGTCAAACTGATTAGAGGGCATCAACACCGAGATGGACGTGGTTGATGTTGCAAGGAGGGTTTTTTGCTTCAATATTATCGCTTTGTTTGCAACTTTGAGTGCATCCATAGCTGTGGCTTTATTTGAGGAAATGAAATGAAGTAAAACTTCATTTAACTACCGCTATAGGGATCCAAACTGCAGAAAACTTGATGGAGATTAAAACTACGGTTCGTGCTTAATTTGGTAAGGCGTTGCTTTTAAGCCACCGGGACGGTGCTGCATGTGAACCGAAGCCGAGAATCGAATCCCATGCTGGTAGCCCATAGATATTTGGCACGCGTAACCACTGGCAAAATCTCAACCTTCCTAATTAACGGCCACGCCCGAAAGTGCTGGCACTGGGGGAAACTGGTGGAATCAAACAGAAAGGCGTTGATGTGGGTTTGGGAGAAATTTTCGTTACACAGTTGGTACGTTATTTGTTGAAAAAGTATCACCATTAGCGTTTCTAAAAAAACGATGCTTCACTTTTTTAAGGTGAATGTTTACTCCCTGGTGTTACACACCGCCAAAAGAACGTCTTCAAATTGATCGGTCAAAGATGCTCAACAAAAATGTTTCCATTCACAAAAGTGCAAAATAAAACTCCATCCATTTTAAGTACTAAAGGAACCGAAGTAACATCTGAGAAATCAAAAGGCGTAACGTCTAACTCGGCGGCAATGTAAGAAAATGTCCGTGAGAGATGGAGGAAATATAAACCGAAATAACAAACGACTGTTTAAGAGTTTTGATAAGTTCGTTATAAGATCTCTTTCTTTACATTTTGATTCAATGCCACCGCCCCCCCCCCCCCTCCCCCCGGTTGCACGTGCCGGTTTGTGTTTGTGTTATTTAGAACCTTTTTCCAAGAAGGCAGAAGGAGCGTATCCCTTTTTTCCGCCCGATGCTTCATATTCATCTGATAATGGCACGGAAAGAAAAACACAAAACAACGGAAACCGGAAAACACAAACACGATAACGAGCAGGCCAGCGAAAGGTTGCCAGGGGAAAAGGTGCAAAAAGGTTAAAAACAACAAAAGGTGTAACGCGGCACTCCGGTTCACGGCTGGAGGACTGTCATGCCAACAAAATGTAAGCAGAACGAACCAAAGCGGAAAATACATTTCAATGCCCGTGAAAGGAAGGGTAAAATACAGAAAAAAAAGTGAGAAAAAAAAACGAATAAATACAAGTTGGCAGGACCTTTTTATTTGCTTCCTCCGTACGGCAAGCGGGATGCATTATGCAATTTTGCCATCATGTATCGCACCATTTGACATCGGTTGCATTGTGTGATGGTGAAAATGCAATAATAGTCTTTCTCCCCCCCGCCCCAACCAACCCGGGTCGCGGCGTCCCCCAATGAAATGACGACGGAACTTAGGGATTGCAAAAATTGCATCCGATAGCATCGGAACGGATGCAGGCGCATCAGCATTCGGTTTGTTTAAATAGAGAACACACCATCCCGTCCAACGCCAGCAGGGGATGTCCAGCCTCTAAGCGTACACCGTTCGACGCCCCCTTTTCCCGCACGCAGACAAGCGAACAGAGAAGATGGCAAGAAAGAACTAGCGCCACACCGCAGGGACGCGCTCGGGAAATGTTGCATTTGCACCGTGCACCGTACGTTTGCGTGCGATGGAAAACTCCTCTGGTGCACGCGCATCATTCGCTTGGTGATGGGAATGAAATGAATCCCTGGCACAGCAGAGGGACAGCGAGCCGTGAACCAAAGGACTATGGTGCAGGGGACGCCGCTTTGCTTTACTTCCGGCCGAATACGGACACCGGAGAGAAGATGGGTTTCACAGCCGGCGGATTAAGCGCGGACACAATGGGAACGAACGGAACTGCCGGAATGGGGACGGCGTTGGGTGGATGAGTAAATATTGTTCACCGAAATGGCACATTGTGGTCGACGCCGTTACCGGTGTCCGGCTCCGGAGTCTGCGGGACTGCTCATCTGTGCTCGTCTGCACCAACCGGAACTAGTACAATTCATTTCCGCTCCACATACATACATACGTACACGCCTCAAGGGGAGGGGGGGGGGGGGGGAGAAGGGACACGCGGGCATACCTCCTAGATCTCACAGTGGGCCCCACGAGTGGTTCACCGTTCGCCGCCGGGCGACGCTTTTCTCTTCATCCTCTTTTTCAATTTGGCCCATTCACTTTATTTTCGTTTTATCGATTCCCTTTGATGGCGCGGAAAGGGTTTAGCAAAATGAGGTCAAAGCTAAAAGTAGAAACCGGTGCCGGTCCTCGTCTGGTGGTGGGACGGTTTGCGCAAGGGGCAACAGTCCTCCCAGTGTGGGTGATTTGTTGTTGTTTGCGTGTGCGAGTTTTGCGTACGGGGAATTCATGTTGGTGAAATTGTCCGTTGGTGTGCATGGTGTGTTTGCATTGGGTGTGTGTGTGTGTGTGTGTTTGGGCGTGCGTGTGCTGAAACTGGCGAACGAAAACCGATTTGGCGTCTGCAGAGGATATACTTTCATTATTTCCATCTGCCATATTTCCTCCCTGTCCCGAACGAAGGGCGTGGAAAACGGACGCATTCCCATCGAACTCCCGCTTCCGTCGATTGTGTTTATGCGTGCAGCACGATGGCGATACGGGCCAATTTTTGTTTAACAATGGAGGGAAAGCAACGCCAACGTACCTGCACACTGTCGCACTCGTTCCAGGTCTGCAGACGGGGCCGGTACTTTTCCTTCTCGTCACGGGCGGCGTTCGGGGCGGCTCCGGCGGACGCCTCGGTCGATATCCAGATGAGGTTGCCTTTCGGTTGGCTGATGACGATAAAGGCATGCTTACCTGGTGGGACGTCGTGCTGGGTGGGACGCGAAATCAAAGAATGAGTTCAATTATTACGTGTGTTTGGAACAGATGAACAAGTTTGAGGGATCAAACAGAAACCGAGAAAGCGCAAGGAAATTGAAAGCGTTTTACGATCGTCTGCTACGATTTCCCACGTAAACTTCTTTGTAAGGATATTCGAAATTTTAATAACAGCAATTACATTCATGCACATCGATTATGATCATGAGATTAACAAAAGCAATCCAACGAGATCAACTTGCGTAAGGAGATTAGTTTGCCGGTCCGATGCTGGCGAAAACGCTCCAAGGATGGGCCATTCCATTAAGCCATAAAATTATCGCCGCCTGAGCCTGCTACTCAACAAGAAAAAAAGGACGAAATAAAATCCTAAATCACACGCACCGTGTCCAACACCCCGCGGCCCATAACGAGCATACTAGAGAGTTTTTGCCGCGTTTGAAATCGAGACACTCGCAAGCGCTCTCGCGAAGCCGTACCGCAAACAACGGTACGTACACTGTTGCCTCCTCCGCAATGCGCGTTCCGGTCGAGCCAATTATCCTTTCGCAAGCAAACGCGGCGTTAATCGTAATCATCAGAACACCGGCCGGATCAAAGGACGCCAGAAGGGACCCAGGCTTTTAACTGCCGTTGAGTTGACATAATCGTGCTGCTGATGCTCCGAACAGCGACGACATTATGTCGCCCTCCTCTCTTCCTTCCCCCACCATCTTCGGTTGCAACAACCCCCGGGAAAAATGTCACCACCGAGCATACTAATTATGGTGAATTTATATTTATCCACCTTTTCTCTCGGTTCCCTGCCGGTGGTTCAAGGTGTCTTTGCCAGAGTTCGGACTTTGATCAGGGAAGGCCTGCGGCGCTCTAAATGACAGATGAAGTGAAGAAGACAACAGCCGAGGGAAGATTGGTTGGGGGGGGGGGGGGGGGGGGGGAGGGGGTGGTTTGGAACGAGATGGAAAGCACATCCAAAGTGATGGGCGGGCTAGGGACCGTGGCGGCATAAACGGGCTGCAGGTGGTGATGTTTGTTTGCCGCTAGTTTAATTAAATTTCCTCTGCAATACGTTCTGCAAAATTCATCACCGTTTATAAAATTCATTAAAAGTTCCGACGCGCCACTGTCTTGCCAATCCCGGCAACATTTGACCAGCCAGAGCCAGCCACCAGCAGTGTTCATCCATTGCCGGGTGACCGACCGAAGCACCAGGCTGCACGGATCGGGGATAAATGTGACACCGTCGACCGCTCAGCGAAAGAGTGACTTTTAATGACGCTTTAATTGCTAAGTAAAATATTGAACCCTAATCAGCTGTGAGTCCTGTACCGCCACGGTGGACCGATGGTGGTGAGGTCAGCAGAGGACATTCGCGGGAGAGAAAATGCCTTCTCAAGATGCGAACACTTTCTTCTGCTTCGGCACACCTGAGTGGTGCGATTCGTCCATCTAGAACCTGAAGTGGAACTGGAAGAGACCATCATCAACGTAACACTATCGTTCTGAAGCCCGAGCAGATGAAGTCATTTCAGGGGAAAAAGGTTTTTTGCAGAGCGGCTTCCTATTAAGTGGAATGACCGAAGACAGGTGCGCGGGTCCGAGAAGCGAATGTTCCGTAAATGGTTTCAACTAGTCAAACGTTTTAAACCCAATTAGTCTTCCTGCGGTTCGCCCTAGTTCGGATCATCCACTTTCGACATCAGGTGCTTCATTATTACACCCCAGTTAGCACTTTCCTTAAATGTGTGAATGCTTCGCTATGTAAAGAGAAGCATTATTGGAGCAAAGGTCGGAACGAATATATCATAAATATTATTTATAGAAAGCGTTTGATTTCACTCAGCAAGGCAACCATTACTATTAGACGAATAAATATAACGGGTTTGGGATGTTTATGTTTTTGGACCTTGAATTGAGCTTAATTCTCATGTTTGGTAATGATTAAATCTGAGGCTCTGGAAGTTGCTTTAAATTTTTGAAAAGGCTCGTCCTCTGAAAATCACTCATTCATTTCAAAAGCTTGAACTACTCCTTTCGCTGGCTGTCAGTATTTGTAATCGTTATGCCTATTTTCTGTGTTGTTATTCAACAAAAACTTTTTTAGGTAAAGGTACTTCCTTGCATCGTGTCGATCTACAAAATCAAAAAAAAAAACATATCTTGAGAATATGGAATTGAAAATATATCGAGAAACTGGGTACGTAACGGTACGCAAACTACATTTGGGCCCTAAAAACTATCGATCCCATTGAACTCCGCTGCACCGCATACAGTGCGATTTACTACAATTTTCCTTTACCTGTCTAACGGCGAAGTAGCACGTCAGGTTCCTTGGGTAGATGCCAGGAAAGTTGGGTGACTGCAGCCGACACACCTTCTGGTCGCAGTTCGTGAAAATCCGCGAGCAAAACGTTCCTTGCATGAGATCCCCTGCGCGATGAGAGGGCAAGAAGAGATAGAGAAAGAGACAGCGAGAAGGAATGCGGACCGGGTTAGTAGGGTGCACGTGTATAGGACATGGGTATTATTGTACGATGTTTCGTCACGTGACGCCATCCGGTAGGAGGAGCGTTTTACCTAAATAATACTGCGGTTCGGTGTAATTGAGCTGCGTACGGGCCGCCCCAGCGTGCCCCAGTGCCGTCGTCCAATCTACGGATCCGTTGAGACGCCCGAAGGACTGGCCGGCGCGACCATCGGGTCCTAGTAGTCCTCCACCGTACGAGGGTCCCACGCCACGCTGGTGCAGGCCGACGCCACCGCGAGTCATGTTGTCGTAGGTCGTCGGGTACTGGAGATCGTTAGCGACCATCCGGTTGCGCTGGCCGGAGTTGGGACCCGCTTCCTGGTACGTCTGGTGCTCGGAGTGCGCGGTCGAGTTGGTGAAGTCGTCCACCAGCGGATAGTTGGGGATGTACGTGACGTTCGTCCACGGTGGGATGTACTCGTGCCGGAGGCCCCCGTATCGCACCACTGCGCTGGCCAGTGACAACATTTTGTACTGTATCCGGAAGTCGAAATTGTACCCGCTCTGGTCCCGTGACAGCCTGCAAGAGTGGAAAGAAAGATTGAGGGTGAGTTTTCGAACGAAATTCATTAAGCCACTGGAACAGTAAGTCGCAGGGACTCTGATTGCATAGCACGCTGCAAGAATCGTAGGATTACTTGCACTGTAACAGCTCCTCCGTCCGATGGCGAGCGTTGGGCTAATGTGTGGTACTTACTTGAACAGTTTAATCGTCATGACGAGCGAATCGGTCTCACTGTAGAAGATCGCTGGTCCCCACGTGGTACCGCACCACATGCCGCCCACGTTGGCCCGCTTCGCCTCCGCCACCTGCAGGTATCCGTCCGGGCAGCCATTCTCGGTGTACGAAGTGAACCGTCCGAGGGTGAAACTGTCGAGTGTCACCTGGAACAAAACCGATGTAAACAGTGCCAATTTAGGTTAGGTCAGGGATTAGTGCTTTTTATGCAGTGCACCGGGGAACGTTCCGGTGCGACCGACCATTTGATTTAATCATTTACTTCTGGTTCGTCCCCGGTTTGAAGACCCTTTTCCCAATCGTCGACGCTGTGGGACGAGCGTTTGATTCAGCCACCCGTTCGGGCGACCAGCGACGTGACCTGACGATGTGAGTAAAGAAAGTTGTGGTTCAAGTGAAACGTCCTTCTATCCGTACCATGATGCGACTCCGCTAGACCCAGTTGTTTGACCATTGCGACAGGCGGCTACTAAGGGGACACCCTTGTTCTGCACTTGAGCGAGCTGTGAAACATACATTTCTTGCAACGTACACACACATGCGAGTGCTATACGAGACGTTTGGGCCAGGGTTTGTTTTTTTTCACAATCCCCTATCGTGCCGTTGTCGACATCGGAAGAGTAAGGTTTAGCCGGGTCAGAGCGACCACACGGTATGTACGCTTCGATAGAATTCGTGTTCGCCGTGCACCATCGGTGTCTTCTTTTATGTCCCTTTTGCTGTAGCCTTTGAAGCCCGTATTGAATTGCCCATTCAACGTGCCAGCGGGAGTTTGCTGCCTCCAGCTTCCAGCAACGACGCTCCGGTGGGGCCAGAGCTCTCTACTAAATAATGCGCTCTGGCTTGCGGTTGGCTTCTGCTGAAGTCGGTGGAAAATGTTGCCATTTCTAGCAGTGCCCACCCCGTTCGCTCGTGCTTTAGAAACGGCTGCTAGAGTGGGGACCGTTGGAAGTCTACAATGCGCCACCAGGAGCACGTCCGAGCACGTTGCATTTAATCTACAATTAACTAACAGTGCAGGGTGGAATATTATTAGACCAATACACCCCCTTTTCCCCCGACAGGTGCGCCTGTCGACCTTGCCCATGGTCCACCAAGCCGATGATGAGGAAGAGATTAGCAAGTTCGAGCGTGATCGTGATTGTTGAACTAAACTGCATTCGCTGTGGAAATACTCTATAATTTACCACCGAACGGATTGCGACGCTAAAGCATCGACTGACCAGCGTCCACGTCCTTCCTCCATGCCCACGGTGAAGTGCTCCTTGCCGATGAAGTGGTTTTCGGTGCATTAGTCCGACGGGCACGAGTGATGGTTTTAATTACGCCTACGGTTCACCATTGGCGTACGATTAGTGGATGATTATTTAGTCGATCGGAGCGAGCGGTAGGATTGGCTCGGTTTCGGTTTCACAGTATCCTTTTCGATCAAATTCTAATGTACGACGGATTATAATTGGGAACAATCGTGGGTCATTAGTGCATGAATGCATGCTTTCATACCGTAGAGTCCGTCCGGTGGTCGAGTGGCATGCAATGGAGTGGAAGAATTTAACAGGGAAATACTAATTCGTTGGAAAGTGGATTTCTCGTGATTGATAAATAAATTCTCATGGATTTTAGCGTTTGCGAAGCTCTAAAACACTCTTCATAATCCATGTCATAACTTAGAGACTGCATCCTTTTAAACAATATTATATCTTTCTTGCCTCAGTTACGTAACAATCATAACAGAACAATCCTGAGTGGCCTAGTTTTATGGGTGATTGTCATTTTTCAGAGCCATCACGCCATCAGAGAATTAAAAAAAAACCTGGGGAGCCGGGCTGTAAACAATAGATACGATCGATACGTCGAACATCAAGCCTTGTCGAACAAGAATCATCGCCGTTGTCATTCGTTGTCATCGGCGAAAACATCCTCGCAATGGTAACTCCTTTCGGTCGGATGGTTATCAGTCTTGGCCAATAACGATATGCTCCTTTTCTTTAGCGATGACCGAAGCAATTTCTTCCCCATGCGGTCTGAGGAGTCCGTTGGATTGGGCCAGGCTGGTGCTCGAAAGCATTATTAGTTTATGCTTCGTGCGACGTGCTCATAAATAAAGCCAGAATGTGTTCAGTTTTATGTTCATTTCATCGTCCCGGCTTTGCTTGAGCCAGCGGTGGCGGCTCCCTTCTCGCATTCCGAATGACAGCAACAACTGCTCCCCCGTCTTCTGCTTCGGAATGTTCCACGCAATGATCGGATTGTAGGTTACGGTTATATCAACCCCGTTTCCCGCTTTTCCACGTGACCCACTCGGTAGCGGTGCACTCAAGGCAGCATATTTTATGGTATCCGTGCGGATGTACGTGGCACACGATTCCAACGGCTTGCCAATGATCGAACGGATATTTATACGGCCTGGCCCTGTGACCATCATCGGCCGCCGCTGTGCTTGCCCGATAAATCGATCTAATCTCTCCCTGTGCAGCGTAACTCAAACACACGTGGTCGTCTCGGTTGTCTGCCGGCCATTTCCAGCTCATCGATAAAGCGGTTTAGCTGCAGCCGGGGAAGCCGAACGGGTATCAGGGGTGGTGGTTATGGCTTTAAGGAATTAATCGTATTAGGTAGGCTTGAGCAACAACTCGAAAGGCGCTCAAGGCGCTCGAACAGATTGGCATTGAAGGGGGAAGGCGTGAAATTGCGTTTAATCGAAGCCTTTACAATGGCTTCTGCTCCTATGCTGTGCGTGATTTATTCCACCTTCGTTGAAATTCCCTGCACTGAAAGTGGAAGTTACGAAACACTCTACAATCATCCCTTTTCGCTGAGCCTGTTTTGTTTGTCATTTTATTATTAGCACGAATGACCTCAAAAAGCAAACTCCCCGTTCCCGGATCCAGTAAAATCCTCGAGCATTCATGAGGCAGCTGATTCAGGGGAGTATAAAACTGTTCTACCCAGTTGACCTGCCCTGCATCGGAGCTTATTCCCTCGGACTTAAACCCTGCCCGCGGTCATTCAAAGGAGAGGATTTCCGAAACATTCACCAGGGCACCAAGGTGGTGTCGCCAATCTCGAAATAATTCTCCGATTTGGTGGCATCGTTGGGAATCGAATGAACCGTGTCTATTTATTTGTTGTTCCACTTCTCTCGAGAGCAAAATAAGGTCACCGAAAAGCTGTAACAGAAAAGGGAGAAAAATCGATACGGAACACGTACTACGGTGGCTTGATTCGGAACAAATCCTCTGTCACAAGGGAGCCGATTTGAAGAACCAAATTAAACGACGTGTGGCAGGACGGCAGGGCGCCGTTTATTCTGGCCGGTAATCTCCTGGCTGGTGGGGAATGGCAGCCTGTCCTTCAGGCGAAGAAATCTCTGTTCGTTCTTTTTTTTTACACCCATTGACGGTCATTCTTTTTACCAAAGCTGACGACATAGTCAACCCAAGCGAATGTCTTTCATTTTATTTTTATTTATGCTGCTCTATGGCGTCACGTTGAGGTCCCCGTGTGAGCCGAGAACGAAACGACCCGTAACTGATCCGTGACAAATAAGTTGAATTAGGATGTCAGTTATCGTTTGACACAACCGAAAGAGAACAAAAAAACTACGGACATTTGATTCCATTGGATGATTAAAGAACTTTCGGTTCTTTTGTTTCTTCCGAAGTGCATTTTGGACGTGAGCAAATACTGTTACTGTGCGAGTGTGTGTGTTTACGGTTTGCCTTTACGTGCGCTGAATTTAAAAGCTCGATTTTTAACAAGGCACGGCTGGCACGAATGACAAAACGTGTCATACAAGATGATGTCAGGTTTCAGTTTCAACAAAAATTGCACAGGATAATATAAATGTTAATCTATTTTCTAATAGTCAACCAATATTTAAACATTTTCGATTACGATATTCAATCGAAGCGATCCGATAGATGGACAGTGAGAATATATTCGAAACACTTGTTGAATTTCATAACTGATCTGAACAATAGATAACATAATCCGGAGGGGGTTTTGAAATTTAATTGAAATTCCTTTCAACATCAGCAAGTCGCTGTAACGTTCGCCCCGGGCCAGTGCCATCAAGCCGATCGATTCTGTGGCATATCGACATACTTATACGAGGCACCAGGCGTCTCCATTTGGCCTCGCGGGCGAACCCCGAATGCTCCATTGCAGGCACGAGGCATTATGGCATCGTTAGGATTAATTTCGTTTCCCATCATTTCACTATCCCTCCCGCACCGTTCCATTAAACTTTTAACAGAGTATGTCACAGAAAAGCGAATGCTTGGAGCTAGCAGGAGAAATGGCCCGTTCTTTTTTTGGTTCCTCCGCGTTCTCATCGGTTGCAACTTTTATCATTTGATCAAACATTGTCTCCTGTCCTGTAACGTGACCCTTCAGGCGTCCTACCGGAATGGATCGTTTAGTATGCATGAAAAGATCACGATCATTGATGATGAGTCGTTGCGATGAAACTTGTCCGTCCGCAAATCGATGTTGCAAAAAAGAGGCATGGAAGCTACCGAAATCGACGCAGCAGAAAGTTCATCATTTCAGGCTCAGCAGTTCACCGTAGCTGGAGGTGTTCGTTTAATTTTTTGTGTGTGTTTTTTTCCGACATAAAAACCAGTTTCTGCTGTATTAATTTCATTTGCTGCAATGCCATCAGCAGTAGCGGAACCGGTGTGGCAGTGGACATTCCAAATGCACGGTTGAGGAAAAGAAACACCGTTAATCTTGCACTGAAAGGGAGAAGGAAAGTGAGTGGCACGGGAAAGGATTCCGATGATACGCCAAACCATACCATCGAGCGATCTGCGGATCAAGTTTAATTAAATTTTGATGAAACATCAAAAAGCTTTCAGTAGATCGATTAAATTTTCACCTCGCACCTCGTCCTCGCCCTCCGCCGCATTGTGGCCAACGATTTGCGGCCGATTCACGAGCGGGCCGAGTGATGGGAGACCGAAATGGCGGACGGTATTATCACTTTTACTCGGGGCAACACGACCAGCAAAAAGGCGCGCAGGACTGGCTCGATGTATGACACAGTTTTCACGATTTATGACCACTCGCCCTGGCGGCTGTTCGGGAGCTTCGGGTTAGCGGGACGAGAGAACCGATCGAGACCAGCAGAGAAGAAGCGCGGGCGGAAACACGGATGATAAATTTGACGTAGCTATTTGCATACGGGCAAAAATGGAAATCCAAATCTATCGAGGCAAAACGTATAGCGCGCGAGAGCAAACAAAAAGTGACGCACTTGGCGGTGGACTGTAAAAAACATGATCCATACATTCTACCAAAATGAATTCCGGTGTGCAAAGAAAATATACCCGGGGGCAAAAACAAAAAAACGCACTTTTCCGAAGCGTCATTGGTCAAACAGTTGCAGTACGAATGCGTCGGAACCGGTGGACCGTTTTTGTTTCGCCTTTCCTTTTCTGCCATCCATATTTACACCCTGGCCAACGGTATTCCATTATGGATTTGCGTGCGAACGAATCCGGCGTGCGTTTGATTGATTATTCGCACGGTTTGTGCAAACATCGGACCCATGCGAGTCACACCGTGAGGAAAGGTATTACGATGGAGGGGAACACGGTACACTCAAGCCAATTTTCGGGAGTGCTGAAACCAATTTGGCTCCGGTCAACAGTAGCGGGTGTCTTCCCCTACCATCGCGCTTAGAGTTCCAAGATGAAGTGAGTTGACCAGAAAAATGGTTACCGAAGCAAAAAAAAAAGAAAAAAAAAGAGAAAAACTACCACTAAAGACAATCGTCCATCACGTGTGGTGTGTGGTGTTGCGAGGTTTTTTCTGTATTGGTTGTTTGCTTTCTCCAGCTGGGATGCCTCCGAATAGACGAATCGTTACCGGAGCACAAACACGATGACACAATGGAAAAGGTAAGTTCCGTGGAAAACGTACCTGCACGATGTCACCGTAGTTGCCTCCGGCGGCTGTGAACGTCAGGATGCACACGTATGGTATCCGGTCCTCCTTCGGCCGGTGCAGTTCCAGGTTGTACGTCAGCCCGATATCTCCGTAGTACGTACGGTTGCAACCTGTGAGGTAAAAAATAGAACGAAACGGAATCAGGGACAGGGTGGGTGAAAAGATTTTCTTCCGGACAGCGGAGGACACTGCGAGGCGAAAGCGAGGAGTTTACCGACATTTCTGGCAATCGTTAGCCGTGTATGAGAAACCGTTCGCACACCCATCAAAGCCACCAAGCCGTGGTCACAGGAACAACGAACGAAGCGAGCGTAAGGATGTCGAAAACAAATAATTGAGATGCAGCCAAAGTGGCCAGCTTGTGAATCGGTATAGTTTTTATACCCCCTTTCTTTGTTTTGTCCACTCGATCCATAACTCTTCGGACCTTGGGAGAGTGAGTGCAGCAGCCCAAGGACCAGCTCCAGGTTGATTGATTTTCAATAGTAACGATCCGATTAGGTTCCGGTGGTCAAACTAGCTGTGGTTCTCCTATCGAAAAGCTTCTTTTTTTTCATTCTTCAGATCGAACCGCACCCGAACGGACATCCTTGTTTGTTCTTTGGGCAACTGTTGAGCTACTTCGATGCAGCGCAAAACGGATCCACACGGTAAAACGATGCTTGGTTTCCTTGGATGGAGCAAAGCATACTTGAATCAATTACATCGAGTATGGCGACTAAGAGGTTGAGGTTTTATTTAAATGTTCTCTACCCTGCTGTCGTATTTTGCCTCAGACAAGCTAAGAACGTGTTGTTAGTGTAAAGCCGTGCAGTGAAGTCTTTTCGATTTTAGCATAAGTGGTATCTTTACCTAATCTTATAGAGGTATCGACAATCAGCTCTATAGAACGTTAAAAAACTAATGTTAATAAATTGTTGATTCCACAAAAGCGGACGTAAAACTTGATTTAAAAAAATTGCCGATTTTGCAATTCGGTGCAAAGAACAAGCAACGACACATAAAACACAAAGTATGGTGCACGGAAATAAAAGCCAAGCCATGGTAAAGGCTTTCAATTCTCATATCCTTTTTCAAACTGCGCTGTCGTGTTGAATGTCGTGTGTCGACACTCCGGTTTCCCGGTCTGTGCACACCTTCTTCCGTTCCAGAGGTTATTTTGATTTTCTTTTGCTCACAAGTTCACCAAAACAAGAGCCACTAGGGGGGAAAATGGTACTTTTCCCGGTCATTACGCGAGTGGCGCCTTCGCACTGAGCAATTCTGCGCCTGTGAGTCGCTTTTTTGGCCGAAGTAGCTAAACGTATTTTGTTTCCTGTTGGCCAATAGTTTTTCCCAGTGAATTTTGCGGTGCCCAACTCGCTTTATATTACCTCCAAACAAACGAAGCGCAGCTCTCCGGGGTTTGGTGAAACTTTTTTATTTCACTTTTCGGCCAACGGGAGGAATCCGTTGGGAACTTCGTTATGATGCTATCGGGATGAAAGATAAAGCTAGTTTGCGGTAGCTTAGCACAGCAATTTTCCTTTTATTTTGCACATCGGGTTTTTTGCAGCTGATAAAGGGGATATTCGTAGTATTGTTTTTAGTTTTATGTTTCCGCACTGGTGGATTTTGAAATTACGGACTGTGGTAGGCCAACACATACCTGCAGGAAAGAGTGCTCCCGAAGCGAAAATGAGTTTAAATAATGGCCGAAGCTGGGATGTTCATGCTTCCAGTGATATTAAAGACAATACTTTCAGGAACATTTTGTATTTCCAAGTACCTTGAAATGCGGTTTTTGCTGAAGCAAAAATAAACAAGACCACCATGAGGCAGGTGCGCCATTTGTGGCCAATTAAGTTCGCACTCTTTAGGAAGTTCTATAAGAAGAGAGAAAACTATGACACGAGAAGATGCCGGAAAATTGGCTTTCACTCTACGACACTCCAGGAGCCGTCCGCAAACTCATTTTTTCCGTGTTGTTTCGTGTCCCAGCAATGTGTCAATCTGGCGGGGAAGTTTTTGCGTTAGTTGTCCCCTTTTTTTTTCTTTGCTCTTTTCCGGTTTCCACACAGTACCTGTGCCAGCTTTAACAAGCGATAGCACCATGATGTGCTGCATGCATGTCGCGGTAAAAAAAGGTCTTGACTATGTTTTTTTTCCTCGTTTTTTTGTCACAGCACTCCATTGTATCTCGTCATCGGCGACGCCTTGGTTTTTCCCTACCGATAAGCGTTTGTGTATCCGGCGCATGGTTTTCACAACTCGTTCCGGCTTGAAAGGCCCAGCGGTGTTTTTTTTCTTCTTCTGAGTGGTTGTTCGATGAAAAACGCATCGAGTCGCACCAAACGAGGCGATGGACAAAAAAGGACGGACTAACTAGTGAACTAGAATGGAGTAGAGGTTCGTGATTGCGTGGTTGTGTGTGTGTGTGACTGAATGCCTGCATTATGCATACATGTTTTTTCAACCTAAAGCCCTTGTTTTGGCATTCGGTTGGTTCCAGTTTTGTTCTCATTTTTTTTTTTCATTGTCACCGTCAATTGATGGTGGTGAAGGTGAAAATCGATTTTACACCGGCCAGCATGTTAGTCGTTTTTCTTCCCATTTTTTTTCCCAGCAGCGTGGTTTTTTCTGCAAAAAGGCATCATTTTTTTCCACGTTTGCGTGTTACGTTCGTGGACGGGAGTTTTAACGCCACCGTCGGGGTACCGCACGGGATTCAACCCCACATTCAATTGAGGGTTATGGCACCGCCAGGCCGACCTCTAGTGGTTGCAAAAAATAAAAATAAATGACATACATTGTCGACCAGCGCAAAGCAGGAAGAGTTAAAAGTCATTCACCATTTGCATATCGGTGCGCGTGAGGGAAGGAGGTCGTTATGGTCGCAGCAAAAGAGTCAAAAAAGAGGTAAATATAAGCGAACACGAAGCGAAAATTACATCATCGGCGGGCCATTTAGAGGAATGGAAATATGATCAAACGGCTTGTGAATACTGGCTTCGGGTTGGTTTTTCCCTCTTTCGTTTCATTTCAAAGCTCTGCAAAAAACAGTGATGCAAAAGTGGATAATGGGTTGGAATGGCTAACATGTAACAGGGTTCAATGAACCGAACACAAATGGAAAGGGAAAAGGGGGAATTGATTGGCGAAACGAATGCCAATGACATCGTGTGGTGAATTTTTTTGCACTGTATCAGTTTTCTTTTAAACATATTAAGGCACACAAAGTTGCGCCGGAGTGCTATAGAAGCTATCTGAAAATGAATGTATTTCCAATGTATTCATTTATCTGAGTGTGTGGTTTTCCAAAGCAAAAACTTCATTTGAAAATGTAGAATGACAATTGGAAACGCACTGCAACAAACACTCTCGTGAATGTTAATAACCATCAAAGATTGAAATGCCAGCAAGATGTGCTTCTTTGCTTTTAATGCTTTGCTTTTAAAACCACGCCACTGCGCATCACTGAGCTTTATTGTTGAAAAAGAAAGGAATTGTGTGTTTTTCCCGTCGAATGTCGGCTTCCATTTCATTTTCCCAACACTCTGTTTAGGGGAGAGCTGGTTTTAACTCAAATGTGAACAAGGCAGGGTGGTCGGAAGTAAGAAATAAAATCATGAAATGCAAAATGGAAACCGTAATGATGGAGAACCGAATTGCCGTTGGATTTGCCGCTTTTGTCTCTAGGCTTTTCAACGGGTATTTTTACTTGTTACTCGCACTGTTACTCTCTTTCTCGGTGGTTACAATGAGGCAGGATAGGGACAAAAAAAAAACATCCATTTCCTGCAGGAAACAGGAACAGCAATATGATTGCACCAAACAACTGGATATGGTATTCCATTTACTCTGCACTTTCTTTCGCTTTGCTAGTTGAGTGTTTTGATGGATGCAAACTGTCGAACGGGAAGTAGCGAACAACAGGAACAGGAAATGGATTTTGGTCGTGCTGAAAACAAGAAACAAAAACTTACGTGTGCAGAAGCGCGGCTCGTCGCTGCCGTCGCCGCAGTCGTTTACGTTATTGCAATACTTGTCCCACGGAATGCAGCGTCCGTTGGTGCATGTGTGCTCGGAAAGGGTACACTGTTGTCGCTGCGGTGCGCCCCGATTGTTCTGGTACGGGGACGACTGCTTCTGGCTGGTGGCGGCAAGCGCAAACACTGACGCGCTGTCTTTCGGGTAGTTGAAGGATGTCTTAGTGTTGGCGGAGACGGCCGTCGGGCCGCCAGATTTAGCGGTGGCGACGAGGGCCACCGAGAGGGCCGCGAGGGTAAGCGCTGCCAGGAGTGGACCGGGGAGTGGAGGCGCCAGGTGAACGGGCCAGCCGCGACGGTGCTGCCACCTGTGGGATCGATGCGAAACCGTCGCATGGTGCAGATGGCTCTTGGGCTCGCTCGAAGCCGAACGGGGCGCGTGAAGGTTGAGCAGGACCTCGCATGCTGTTGACCTCGATTCATCGGAGGATCGCGGTTTCATTTGGCCTGTGTGTGATTGGCAGGGGTGGCTCTTATTGGCGAAGGTAGTGATGGTGGTGGTGACGGTAGTGGTTGCCTTTGACCATTTCCCCAGATTTCGCTGCTTGAACTGGGCCCGTTTGGGCATTCAGATGTTCCGAAGGGAAGCAGAACGATATCCTGTCGACACTGTTTATTCTCTCGTGTGTTTGGTTCACATATGCTTTCTGTCCTTAGTCATTAGTGTTCGAAGCGTGGCGACACCTAAAAGAAAGAGAAATAATTTTAAGTAAGTATTATTAATTGATCAAACAAACGATTTTCATCTACTCTATAACCATAAAGAGTGTCAAGCAATGAAAGTATATGTGTGTTCCGTTGGCGATCGTTGATTGTAGTTCAAACAAATGTTCCCAACAATGTCACATCCTGAAGCTGCAATTTATGAAAGCAAATGTGTCAACCTGTTCCTAATTTCTGGATTCGGCAATGGATCCATTTTCTTACGCAGCCGAACAGCTGGCCAGCTTGAGGCCGGCTCTATCTATTAGACTTGTATCGATTTCATTTGTCGAAATTTTGTCCGACGCGACGACAAACGTGCCCCATTCGATTGGTTTCGCCCCAATCGGGACAATCGGTGGAGCAGTTTGTGCAAATGTTTGCTCATTTCGACACCGGACACTGCCGCTCGCCCGATCGTATTTGCTGTGTGGAAGTCCCTACACACAGTCACATCTACGGCACCTTCAACGACCATTCTCGGCGCTGTTCAAACACGCAAGCACGCACACAAGCGTGAAGCAGGCGAGGAAAGAATGTGAACATCTAGCATCGTCGTCGGAAAACCGATGCGACGTTAGCGGATATCCTCATCCATGGGTTTTCTTGAATGCGTGATTGCGCTTGTTTGCGCGGACGATTGTGGTTTTCAGTTCTGTTGTCGCCAGTTGGAAAGCCAATTCAACGGAGCAATGAATGGACGACAATTGTCGCCGGTGCTTCGTCTGTTTACGCACGAAAAACAAGGGTGGGGGAAGAGAAACCCCTCAACACGAATAAGGGAACGTATGTGGCTGCCGTCTGTGATGCTCCACCCTGGCGATCCTTGAGGCGAACAAATACACACGAGCTTCACATCTAATCAGTCAAGTGTCGTATTTCTATTAGGTCCTATTTTGGAATGGAAGAAAATTGCACAAAAGACGACGGCCCTCCAGCAGGTGGCAGCTCGATGATACGGATAGAAAATGGGCGGCAACAGACTGTACCGAGAAGCGCGAATTGTTTGCGGAGAAATTATTGTGCCACAAGTGTGTACGGTGGGGGGAAAACACGCTGAGGATTTATGTACGCAGGGGGATTGAGTGCTGGGGCATTTTTAAATTTTATTTATGGATGAGAGATGGCAGAACATGGCTGTGCGGTATCGTACAAAAACATTGATTGTTTCACATTGCCGCATAAACACAATCGTGGTTCACAGTTCAATGGCCGGTTGTGTCAGGCCGATGTTACTGCTATTATTTGTGTACGATCAGTTAGCTGAACCGCAACAGCAAGGGGATCATTTTCCATTTTCCAACCGAGCCGCGATTATCGGCGAAACAAACATTTTACCCTGGTTGTGGGGATAATCTGGGGATTAAATATCCACTATATTTGTGAAATTTAAATGGAAACAAGAGTACGAGAACTATGATTCCATAACAAATTTGAATGAAACAATATTTCCTATTTCATATTGTTTGACGGTTGTTGAGCTCAAGATTAAAGGTGAATTATCCTACAGGCTTCTCGACGCATTAGCACGCGCCTCGTACCTCGGTCTAATCAAAAGACGCACGACGCACCTCTCTGGTCTTCGTATTTCCTTTCCGACATGGTACGGAATGCGTTAGTAGGAAGTAACAAAAAAGAGCGAATGCCTGTCGTACGGCCGTTTCCTTTTCCGAGGCTCGTTTTTTTTTTCTTCATTAGAATTCTTCCTCGACTACGCAGGAGCTAGACGTTCTTCTGCGGCTCCAACACCGCCTGCTTGGCCCCATAAAATCGCGTTGAACGAGGCCGTGTTTTACACGTCTGGCGTAACGATTCGCACCAGCGAAAAGGTAATAAAATCTGCGCAACGGAACGCAACATTTATCGCTTGGCCCCGCTACCCCAAGCTTCGCTCCTGGCCATGGTTGGCCTCCGTCTTTCGGCATCGAGTTTTTCGGACCAATTAAGACCTCTGCCTGGGTAGACTGAGCATTGGTGGTGGTAAATGAGGCCTAGACGGGCAATTGGGAAGCAAAATAGCTTACGGTCGGAAATTATGTTGCAGCCAGGGAAACTGATTAACATTTGTGCAAGCAGAACAGATGTTTCCTCGCGACACAAAAAGTTGATAAGTTTTAACGAACAGTGACTCAAATGAAATAGCCTTTAGGAACACAAAATCTGAACCAATTTATCACGTTGTCCATCGTGATATTTCGTTTTAACTTCCTCCTTTACCGTGTGTTTGAATTGAATGAAAAGCTATTTTACGGCTGCTGAGTCCATCGTTAAAACATGCATGTCCCTAGGCCCTGGTTTTGTTTGTTTGAAAAGTTCTATAGCTTAGCTTCTACAACCACGCAAGGATTTATTTTTTTATTCATTCCTCGTTGGTTCTGGAAACGTTGGAAAGAATGAACACAGACCCTGGTTGCTTGGACCAGACGTGCGCGAGATTCATTGCGAGCCGGCATGACAACGGATTTTTGTGCCATTTTTCATGTTTACAGCTGTCATCCTATTACAGGCAGCCGACGACACTCCTCGGCGTTGGTATCATCGCTTCAAAAAGCCAACGCTTCGGTTGGTATTTCTGGACAGTCCGTCTCACACCCACGGGTCGGGAAACCTACGACGATTTCCTTCTCCCTCAGCTTCGGGCTTTAGGGCACAAATTTCATCCAAAAGTATTTGCAGACGAAGAGACACAAGGAAAAAAAAGCACGAAAAACAAACTCCCTACACCCTGAGGAGCAAGCGCACCGCACGGGAGCCGTCGGTGAGACAGTTTTCGGAATGGAATGCAAGTCGGACAGGGACAGGAGGAGTGACAAAACGAACGGCAACGAGGACAAGATGCTGACGCTGATGCCATTTGCCAGTTGACGGGGAATTTTCAATTTAAATATGTTAACGCAAGCACACTGGCCGAAATGTCATCGGTGGAAAGCCCCCGGGAGGGAAAGTTGCAATGGCTGGGGATTCCGATGTGGTTGTTTGATAAACCACCGGCGGTGTTCCATTTCCCACACGACGAAAGATACACGAAGTGGACTTGATACTCCCGAATTCGGGCTATCGGAGGGCTGTCGGACAAGGCGCTTCTTTTCGCCGCTCCTTGGCTTGGCTGGCCGCATTGCAAAATACCTTCTTTCCATATCAAAAGCTGACCAGCAGGATCATGGTGACGATGTGTGAGCTGGAGTTGAAAGGCAATTTCCCTCCACCCAATGGCCTCCTTTTCATGCGCTTTCCTTAGTGTGTTGTTTGTGTAAACTTTCCCTCCGTTTTTCAAATATATTTTTGCTGCCCGTGCTGTGCTGTGTGTCCACAATTCGTGTCCAGCTGTCTGCTCGTTTGAAGAGCTTTGGGGTTTCTGTTTGCAAAAATAACAGAAAGTATGGAAGAGAGGATACACAATTGGAAACACGCGACAGAAATGGGAACAAACCTCAGGAAATCGCCTCGGCAGGCTGTAGCTAAAACTTGCTAGCGAGAAGAAAACATCTCTATAATACCACTATGAGTTGATGCTGTTGATGATGAAGCCGCCTCGTGTGCACAACTGGCCTGGTTTTTTGCCTGATTCGTCATGCACTCGGCTCCGGTAAAATCGGAGGTAGAATGAGGCTGTGTCTGGCTAAAGATGACACGACTTGACGTAGGACATGGTTAAGTAGAAAGGATGAATGCTTTAGTGGTTTCGCTGCATGGGAGGAAGCAGAGCAAGGAGAGATGTTTGAACATTATATGAAAGATTAAAGCAACTAGACAGAACTGTAACTTTAATGAATGCCTTTCTGAGCTTTTTTAATAATTTCTTCTTACTCGGTAACTCCTTAGTGTGTCTTGTTTTAGATGAAACAATTGTAAAATAATACTGCCTTTAATTCATTTCAACATTCCCATAAAATTTAAATTTATGTTTCCATATAAACTATAAAGAAAAATATACTTGACTCTATTTAAATAACGACCGAAAGCGAAGAGAATGGAAAAGCAAACCAAGCATAACTTGGAAAAGAGATAGGATATGTTTCAAGATGAACCACCCAAAATCAATTCCAGCTAGAAATGGAAAATCAATACCAAATATTGACACGAGCCACTTCCACCCAAGAGCACGATCTCCAGCGGAACGACAGAGCGTAGCATTTAAACCGCGTGTTCCACTTTTCATCGATTAAGGGTTTCTTCTTTGTTACCATCCGTTCCATTAAGGATTTTTCCGTTTCGTTACGTCTTCGTTGTACATGAGGCCGATCAGCGATTTTTGTGACCATCGATTTGTGGGTTCGTAAGAGAACAGGTTCAACGAATTTACGACTAACGTGTAGATTTATCGAATGGCAAATGGAGACGATCGAGACGCGCGACGATGGTACGAAAATGGGGCCAATCCTGGGAGGGACAATGATGATTTCGAAAAATTTGCTTGTTTTCCAACAAATCATATGAACCAATGTCGAATGGCCCCCTTTTTCTCGACACAGAACTCGTTGCAATCGAATCCAATTTCCTGCACCGCAAAAGGCCAATGCCAATTCCCGGCAATGTATCCACATGAATGTGTGCATTTGTTTTCTTTTGCCATTTCTTCGTATCCTTCGTCTACGAGCATAATAATCCAGCGCGGGGGATATTCGGAGCAGCTGCAGATTAAGGAGAAGGTCGATGTTTTCCAATCCGATATTGGCTGAGGGTGGATCGCTTGCGTTCGAACCAACCGTTGGCCTTATCCTCGTTCCAGCTTCGACCCGGATTTTTTTCCCACCGTAAGAAGACACATCTGCATCTTAAGCCAGAATGGACGATAAAAATATGATTGAGTTGGAGAAAGGGGAAAAAAAGAACATTCGGTAAAATTCGAGAAAAGCGATTTCAGCTACATTTTCGCAATTTATCTGAAACCTTGTATGGTGTTGTAATACGTGGTTGTCCTGCAGCTAGAGCGCTTGGCTAGTGGATAAGCTTTCCCATTAACCGTTAGATAGAAAGCATCATCCGTTTTCACATAAATTTAACAAACCACAAGTGTTTTTTCTATTTATCTTTTATTTGAAGCAATGGATAGGATTATAAACAAATCCTTTCTCTCCATCTCGTTCGAATGAATGCGATCGTAAAAGAACATGGTCGCGAAAGAATACACTTTATTTCAAATAAAGGAAAAGGGGAAAAAATGTCTCGTCAGACATAATCATGCCCAGCTGGATGGCAACGGTCGCGTTGATGCTCGTCGAACGCATCAACAATCGGAGCTTAGTGGAACCAATTGGTCTCCCCGCAGCACGGACTGAGGAAAGGTCACCCTGCTGTTCGGGTTGGGGGACTTGACCAATCAAAACTGCACCATAAATTTTCCCTGCATGCAGCAGTGATTTAAATTAACTCGTCCATTTAATGCCACATAAAAATCAAACAACAACCGTGGCTGTGTTTGGCAACGAGGAAGTATGTTGCTGTTTGTGAAGAGGCAAGAAGGCGAGAGAGGGGGGAGGGACAGAACAGAGGATGATAGTTCATGTTTGCACCCCCCTTTCAGGGCAGATTGTCACGAGGCAAAGGCATTTTCCCCCCGTATAGACACCGAGCATAATAATCCGGGAAGTGTGCACGTGCCAGCCGGTTGGCGAGGTCATTTATTGATAATGCGTGTGCAAACAGCCCCGAAATGAATGCAGCTCATGTTTGTTTTAAAACCACCAGCCCATCAGGCGCCCGCCCTCCTCGCCATCGCCAACGGTCGATGCACCGAAGCCAGCATAAGTGCCCCGACCGCATCGCATTCAACATTTGAATGCATTTTTAATCCCGCCACAAGCGGCCAAAGTGTCCCGCTCACTTTCGCTCACATGATTTTAAGGTGATGTCAGCACGGAGCTGCCTGCACAAAAACTCCCCAATCGGCTGGGACTTCGTATCATTTTCGATTTTCGGCTAAGTGGGACACTTGGGCCGTTTATTTAATTTAACATTCCAATTGCCCAAAGTTCCACCCGATCGTCCATGCCGATGAGTGGGAATTAATAAAAAATAAAAAGAAACCCACCTCTGAAACGAACTGCCATGGACAAACGGATAGTAAATTAATTTCGATTAATCAAAGATCAATAGGTTTAAAGATAATCAGTGGCACTTGTTACTTCCCGGTTTATTTCATTTTTAATATTTCAATACCGTCCCATTTCATTGCCTCTGCTAGCGAGTAAATGTCATCTCCATGGGAAGAGGAAGAATGGAAATTAAAGAACATGTGAACGCAGGCCAGAGGATTATTCGACGGTGTCGCTATAATCCGGATTGATGTAGGTATTTGTTTCATTGTAATTTATTTTTCGTTATAAACCCCAATAAGCCATGTTTACGCTCACTGTAACTGTTCCTTTTCAGCATGTTTTCATTCTATAAGCGATAGTTATTTGATAAATGCAGTAAAATTCCATGAAAAAATGGCAAATAAATTGATTCAGTGCCCTTATTTTGATTGTTTACACAAAAATGAAAAATAATGATGATTTGATTGTGTTGTAATATCCAAATTAAGACTCTTTTCCGAATACTATCTAAAGAGATCTCATTTTCACATAGTTTCTTCACGTGTTCATTTTAATATCCAGACATGCTTGATGGAAGATAGTTTTCGAAGTAATAACTTAACTTGTAATACCCGTCAACACGCACTCGTAATTGCACTCAAGCTTTTAATGAGAAAAAATGAACTTTCTTTTAGCTTTCGCAACGAGACCGCCCTCGTTCCCATCAATCTTTTCGGCTAATTTATACGAAATGTCTTGCGGCGGATGGAAAATAGTCTCATTTCGATACCACGAATGACGGACAAGCGCCACTTGTTTGTCAGCCCCAAGCCACTCAATCACTTTGTCCGTGTGGGGACACCGGGGGTTTCATTTCCCTTGGTCAACGGTTTGTTTTTGGGGTACGTAACCGACCGCAGCCACCGCCTCCACCAGGCCGACAGAAATAAAACTTGTCCGTCGGGTCGAGAAAAAGTGGAACTGTCACATAAAAACGAATGACTCCGATGGGAGCGGTTGCTGCATACAAATGTAGCGCTCCTGACGTGCCTGCATAAAAGACGCCACACTGCGCGAAGGTGATGCCATCGACCGGCACACGCGGGAGAAGTTCATTTTTCATCCCCGGGAAGAAGAGGCAAAGTAAGACAGTGACATTGACATCGGGCGTTCAAATAAAAAGTGCACACTTGTCGGGAGGGGGATGTCCTTTCCACAGGGCCAATGTTTGGAAAAACTGAACAAAGAAAGCTTCACGTAAGACGTTGGATCTAGGTGTGTTTTTTGCTATGCACTTTGTAAGAAGGTTTTTGCGACTTTGGAGGAATAACACTTTTTCTCGACTTTGTTGTCCTGAAGGGCAGATGAAATTAAAAGAAAGAGGCAAAACGAAATGCAACGAAAATCGTGTGGGTCATGACTTTTCGGAGAAGATGGAACATTTCTATTCCCCACCACACTCCCATTTACAGCCCACTCAAATACGGAAGAAAGGAAGCTGTCTGAGGAGGGGCTTCGAAGACGGGACATCTTGGGAGACTATTGGATTATTCCTAACCCTCGCACGCACGTTTATCACCGTATCGTTAGAAGCCGTATCGCTAAGAGTCCCTCCCACGAGCCACCTACTTTAGCTCGCAAAACGTGAAATTAACCCATTTTGCGTAAATGTCATTATATGGCGAACCGGGGGTAGATTTATGACGGCACAAAAACCAAACACCGAAAGCGCGCAGCGTAGACCGGAAACCGCCAAAAAATCTGGAACGCACTGGAGCATGTGGTGAAGCATAGCGGGGCAAAATTTTGTACTGCTTTCCGAAGCCGAAGAACAGAAGAGAATCAAGTGTTGGGCGACCACAAACAAAAAAAGGAACGAAACCTTGTCTTGGCAGCGATGATGGCGAAAACGGAAGGCCTCCCCTCTGTCGCAAAGAACGTGCCATTTCAAGCACGCTCCCGCTCGGTGTAACATTCCCAACTGCACCTACGCCAAAAAGAAAACCCGAGACGCAAAAAGGGCGCGCTAGAGCAGCTCCTGGTTGCTCACGTTGGTGCAAGCAAACGGAAATGAATTGCTTGGACAAAATTTACGAGCATGTCGTTCGTTTAGATGAAAATAAATTTATTTTACCCACCGCAACGCAACGTAACGTCGTGTTGTTTCTGTTTTTCTTGCTGTTTTCGGGTAGGTTTTCCCCGGGTACCTTTTTCCTTCCTTCCCCTTCGTGTTTCCTTGGCTGCTCCTTGGGTGTATTTTTCGGGCTCGCTTCTTCGGCGAGCCGGTGACACTTACTTTTTGGCAAGGATCCTTCGCGTTTAGGTTTCATTTCGAGAGCGCACCGCGGTCGGGTTGCAGCGTCATAAAACCGAACCGAAAGGACTCGGTAAAGACTGTCTCAGGACCGGATCTTTTTCACCAGAGACACGTGCGAGGCGGAGTCAACAAAAAAGACAAACCAATAGCACTAAAATGTGTTTCCGCGGAAGCGCGTGAAAAAAAAAACCGGAATTCCTCCCAGGGCACCGAATAAAAATATTAAAAAGAGCCCCGCGTGTTTAGAATCGGGTCGACTTGCTTTTACCTCCAGTGGCATCCATTGGAGTTTGCTGTCAGTTTTATGGTTTTGGCACCTTTCTTTCTCGTTTGCATGTTAAGGATGCCCATGAAGGTTTCAGGATCTAATTTCCCTACTTCACCTCCTGTTCCGTCCGTCCAATACCCCTGTCTCGGATAGTGATTGAAAAGTTACTACGTTACTACGTTCGGCTCGTTATCCTCTTGTTGCCTTTTTTGTCCCCGTTTGCGAACAGGAAAAGGACATCCGACCACAGCCAAGAGCGAAAGCACCTCAAAACGAACAAAAACAGATATTTGGAACGTAATTGAAGAAAAACACTTCACAGATAAGGACACGCCGGGACTTTGCCCGGGAATGTGGAAGGTACGTCCATCCCAAGAAACGTCGTTATTATGGGGATGATGGTCCCCAAGCGGGGTCCTCCAGGGTAACGTTTCCTGCAACCCATCCCGTTTTGTTGCCACACATTTTCCCTTTCCCGAACGGTGGTGACATTAGGTGAACCATAAATAACGCCTATGCCACCCTCACTACACCACAAATCGCAGCCACTTTTCAGGATATATGTAACTGCACTGGTACTCGAAACGAGACAGTGTTGAGGAACAGCGGTAATATAATATCGAACTTTTCTCTTTTCGCTTCGCTGAAGCGAAAATAGTTCCTCTGAGATTTCTCGGTCGTTGTTTCCTTGCGTTGCCGGTTATTTATTGAATCGCGAGGTAAGGACTCTATTTTGTTTCGCTTTCTACGAACTTTTGGAAGGACTTGCTTATTGCAGTAATTGTCATAAACATGGCGTTCTTTAACCTAATGTATGTAGGTTACCTAATTGTTGATCTGTGTTGCCTCATTTGTGCCTCATTTATAAATAATGTGTTTCTAAGATAAATTTTGATTACCAACCCGACAAATGATTAATAAAATTTGCGTCGTTTGTATTCAGGTTTGATGATTGATGACAGTTTTCTCAAAAACATACACCTTGCTTCGTTATAAATAACGCAAGTTTTATCAAACTAAGATTCACAATCTCCAGCGTCAGGCTAATGATGTTCCGTTCCCGTCGACACGGCTCTTTTAAAGCTTAAAACTTTTCACCCATCCCCGTTTCCACCCCCCCCCCCCCCACACTTTTTCTGTGAAAATGCCTGCTAATGAATCATTATCAATTATGAGTGACCAGGCGCCTCCATTCGGGCAACAACCCAGGCTCTTTCGGGACAGTTTCCGTTCGGTGGGTTGCTGGCGGGAGTCCGTTTAGCTGTACACTGCTCAGGTGCATTACAGTTTGGCCATAAATAAATGCGCACGTTATTTATTTGCCGCCACCGTTGCGAAATCAAATTGGGATGGGGTATGCCGTGGACCGGCGCATAAACGGTTTTCATTTAACGTAGAACGTCGCTGCTGCCAGCGAGGCACGGGCGGAATTTAGATTCATTAAAAAGTGTTGCTATGAATGAAGGCTGTATTTAGGTCGGTTTGTTTCCACTCGGCGGCAGCCTCCACTGCCAGCGGCTACCATTGGGGAACCTGCCTTCAACGAAATTAAATGAAAAAAAAGCACAGCACGTGCTGCAAATCGAGTGTAGTTCCTAACCAACGAAGCATAGGTCAGCACCGAATGCTGGCCGAGAGGAGTGGCCCATTCGCATCGGAAGTAAATCACCGAGCGAGCAACATAACGTCCCGTACGCTAGCGTTGAACGGGAATGGGGAGAGATGGTGGGGAGCTAGATATAAATGAATATTGGACAAACTTTGCCATTACCACACGCCAAAAAGGCCATATCGGTCACAACAGTGTCTGTGTGCCGTCATTTCTGGCTCGCTCCACCTAAACTGCCAGCGTCTCTGGCCATGCTCTGGCATTATCGCACTCTCGTGCGCGTTTCATCCCGGTTTCTTTCGAGTTTTTCCACGAAGGTCCGAATGGGCAAGTTTTCAGGGAGGGAAAACTTCGCATCGCGCCACCGTGCACAGCAGTAGATTGGTTTCCAAATGGGTTAATGTCGGCTGCTAATGAAAATGGTTTGACTTTGAGGACGGCTTCGAGGGATGGAAGGAGGGACGAGAGCGAGCCACGGGGTCGCCACCCGTCCAGACGGAAAAAAGCCAGCCCAGGCGCCAGGGTTTAGCATGGCTTTTGGTGCTCCGTCGCTGGACATCGTACGCCGTGCGAGCGCTCGAAGAGGTAGAGTGTACTGTGGGCTTGTGGCAACGAGGGAAAACGGCTTAAAGAATGCATGCCCTTGCGAGGTGAACTTGCAACGCATCGTTGCTCGGTGAACGGTAAGGGTTTGTTAATGTATCAGGTTCTGACGGGCTCCAAACAGACCGAGAAGACCACAAAATGAGCAAGTTATTCCGAGACTCAGAAGTTCTTCAGTACATATGCAAGTGTAGCGCCGGGCAAGCAAACACAAACACCTTAATTACTTGCATAATTTATTCATTGGATGTGCCACCATCCCAGCTCGGGCCTTCGAAATTAGCGATTGCGTCGGCCAATGCTCGGAGAAATTAGGTGCCTTGCGCTCTGGTCCCCGGGGTGGATTAGTGCCTCGTGGAGAATTAACACCATGAGCATGAGCAGGGTCTTGAAGGCAAAGTGAAGATTGCTTGCACTAACCATTCCATGCCAGGGGAACTATCTGTGCAACCTTCACCTAGTCCCTGAAGGGTTTGAAGGGAAAAGGTCGATGTAAGGACATCTTATTCTTTGGGGACGGTTGAAAAGTTCTTTGCCCTGAGTACGGAACCTATTCTGTCCCATCACCATTTTTCGATTGTGTCGGGGTGCTAAAACTGAGATACAATGGGAAACCCCTGTTCATTTCGGGCAGCACAATGGACAACAGATTGGTCGTCTGATGTCTAATGAAACGGATCGATTGAGATCGATGGAAAGGAATACCAGAAGCACGATACTACTGGGAGCTCTGAGGACTCAACCCAAACCCGGTGATGTAAGTTGTGATTGGAAAATGAATTTTCCCTTCCCAGTGGTGTTTGTATTCTCGTCTCAACCGGGACAGAGTGTAGGATGGGAAATTGGAAATAGTACACTTAATTAAAAATTCCTCCGGGAGAGCTGGTGAACTGATTTGATCCACATCAGAATGAAACAAATTACCAGCTGTGGAGGAGGGTACCCCAGGAGAATTTTCACAGGTAAACCGAGGTCATTCGATGTAATTTGAATAGAATCGTTGTCCTCGATTGCTTTTTCCGTTCGACACGATCCTGCGAGCGAGAGCTGGGAGACCGAGGAAGGGAAGTCATTTTCCCGCGAGATTCAAACCAGGCTCCCATTTTGAAAAGGCTTGTCATTTACGTAACCCTCATTTTGAGTTTTCTCTGACCACAGGTTGATCTTTGAACGTTTTCTGGTTCACGAGGCCGGAAACGTAAACTAAAATATATGAATAAACAATCATTTCAAATCCAGTGATCCAGAAAGCAGACCTATAAACACGATGGCTGTGTTGTGCCGTACTGCAGTCAACTTTCATGCCTTCCTACGTCTAGAAATGTTATCCTTATCTTCGAAAAGCAATAACTGAAAATTACCGTTTGCTTAACAGGATGGAACCTATTTACTCATTCTACATCCAGTGCAAACAGGCATACATTCAACTTGCTTGCTCCGAGATCAATCTGAAGTCGCAGTAATCTTCCGTGGGTTTTCGTTTGATAACCCGTGTGTCATATATACACTGGAGCGTCTCGTACATCCAATCCAAGTCCAATGACGTCAAATATCCTTAACCTTCGCTTTCGTTGAGCCTGTTGACGAGGGGGCGAGGAAGTTTGTGGTTGTATCCCCCTCCGGTCGAGAGAAGCTAATGTTTTCACGCATCGTCACACAGAATCGAACTCCGTGAGCCTGATAGATGGAAGGAAGGATGAGAATTGTTTCCGAAGGACTTATTACGGGCGTCGCTTCAGCGCCCTCGGTGAAGAAGTTTTCCCCGTCCCTGCTCATAGAATCGAAACATCACATAAAGATATCCAAACAAAAGCCAGGATCCGAAACGCCCTCACCACACTCTAAGCAACACTTGCCCGCGAAATCCCACCCGGCAATGGATAAGTTTCCCAGCAACATTATAGTCATCGTTTCCGCCCGTAAAGGATGCTTCGTTCTGCGGTGAATGACTCGCCGGGTTCGTTCGCCGTTCACCCCGCGTGTGTGCGAACGAATGAAATATGATGGAAAACGATGAGGGAGGGAGGGCCGGAGGTGGGGTGAGCGCGCACGTTCCGTTGGCGTTGGGGCAGATTTGCATAATTAATCGTTGGTAAAACACGTGCTTGATTGAATGTGCGACTTTTCGGTTGGCAAAGGGGCGGAGGTTTCGTGGCGAAGGAGAGGCCGCTCCTGGGAGGGCGGAAGAGGTGGGAAGGAAGTAAGTGATATTGCTTTTCCCGTGACGATTCGACACGAAGGTCATAAATCTATTGACCGCAAAATTGATACACCTTCATTATGTGCAGCATGTAACCGCTCGATAGAGAAACGATGAATTATTAATATTTCTTAGCTGAAATCTGAGAAGTTTTCGTTGAATGTGTGTCAGTGTGCTCTGTTATGTAACAAGAAACGTAATAGGGAAAGTTCGAAATGTCGTTCGAGAAATAGGTTTGCTAGTATTAAAATTAATAAGAAAACTCAAAAGAGGTTTTAGATCCAACAAATCTGTGGTTTCCTTGACAAATATATCACAATTTAAAAATAATTTAACTTTTCATAAAGCTCCTATATGTTCATATACTCACGCTCTCACATCCACTGTATTAGGCTGGTGTATTTTTCCATGCGTCAGAAGGCATTAGCGTTTACGAGTGTAAGCAGATTTTTGCTTCACATTACACTGCTCATCCCTAAGTGGTCACGGACAGCCCTTTACTGGTCATTACGGTGGGCTATTGCAAACAAATGGCAACAAAACTTGACCCACCCTCCAGAGCACGGCCGGGGTGGAAAACCCATGGTGGAAAGCTGTCCGACGAAAAGTTCAACAGAGGGCAACATTAAACGATCGTGACAGAATCATTGTTGAGCAATTTTAGCACCATTTAGAGGCGGTTTCACTTTTTTTTACTTTTTGGTCTGTCCATGAGTCTTTTTGGGGGCTCGCCGGCCCCCCCCGTGTCGGACCAGTTTACGCTGGGGACACATTGGTGCTACTGCGAGGATGATCGCGGGAAGAAATGGAGGTGTGTAACAGAGAAAATTGTTTCCTTGCCCTGTTAAACCCGCACATG
This sequence comes from Anopheles atroparvus, assembly GCA_914969975.1. Classification (NCBI taxonomy): domain Eukaryota; kingdom Metazoa; phylum Arthropoda; class Insecta; order Diptera; family Culicidae; genus Anopheles; species Anopheles atroparvus. Next base: position 41,138,291 of record CAJZCY010000002.1, on the reverse strand, counting down.
GCACGTCCAGCACCCGAGCATGAGTCAAGGAAGGTGGATCAACGGTTTGGGGCAACGTGGCATTCGACCGCGGACACCTGACTCACGGCGAACGCGTGATAAGCGAGCTCGTCCTGGCGTACAGGATCCATTGTTGGTCCCGTGAATGGCTGCTCGCCCTTTCGCGTCCTGTCAGCAACAATGAGCACGCCGAGAACATGGTAATCTAAACATTTAACCTCGCGCATCGCAAATAACTGTCAGACGGGAGGATAGAAGGGGTGGCCTTGTTGTCCATCTCGCGACACGAACACGAACGTCTCTTGCTGGCGCTGACTAGTGCGACTCGGGCGACCCGATGGCCGTCAGGACACTCTGGTAATTGTGTCTACCTTCTTCATGGACCCCCCTCTTTTCGTTCTTTTTTTCTCTGCCATTGCATCATCCCACTGCGAGTCCTGGCGAGATTTTCAATGCTGCTGTGCTGCTGCCTTTTTGTAACGACCGTTCAAAGTAGCCAAGTAGTGGCTGGTAGATTGAACCAGATTTCACTTACTCATTACAGCAAAACGCGACCACTCTCAGTCTTCTTATCGGACGCAGGCCACTCCAGTAATGACCGTCACCAGTGCTTTGGTGAACTTTTTTGAGGGGGCGGCAGTCCTGTTCGTTACATTTTTTAGCATATCAAAAATGTCTCACTTCTCCTGCCACCACGCATTTTGTTTGAAAGGAAAATTTGTTTTGTTACTTTTTGGTCCAACATTTCGCTCCGTAAACCATGGCTTCAACCTTCCGTTTCGAATGAAAAGACGGACGGATGAATGAATGTATGCTGCGCTCAGACATCGTACTATTGTAACTAAAAGAAGGACACGACGGACACGAGGACACGAGTGGCTCCGTCTTCCCTGTTTCCCAGTGCCTCCCCTACGGGCTGCATCATCCATCCACCTTTCCTCCAGCTTGGCATTCTCATAAACATTCTTCATGGTCGACTGGACCGGGAGCTGGCGGTTCACTCGGGCTCTTAAATGCTTCATAAAAATCGTTTTACTTGCGATAAAAATGCAAATTTAATTTCCACCCACCAGCACCGACGGTGTCTTAGTTCGGTCCTCGCTCGGGATCGTGTTGCATTCGGGGTTTGCTTTGTTTGCTGTACTTCTGTGGCCTCCACATCGCATGAAATTTCCCGCAGAACTGGGGTGTTGGCTTTGCAAGGACATAACAAGCTCTACCAGCCTGTGCAGGACTGTAAGATCCTCCCTCAATGACCACAAACTGGAGCCACATGCTGCTTACCGGCCCAATTCCAGTATTGCCTCATTCGGTGCTTTGTACAAAACACAAAGGTACATAAATTGTGCACGAAAAGCTCTCGCAGAACGGGATTAAATTTCTTGATTCAAGGGGGAATTGGTACCATAGCAAGCGCCTTAACACCTTACAAAACCTGCTCAATTAGCTATCGTTAATTGTTTTGTAGCCGCGTTAAGTAGCTTCACATGTGTTGCAATTGTATCATCACAAAGGGACTTCTTGGAAGGTGCAAAAGAGGATATGAGTATGAACAATTTACATAGATATCTTCCAACGATTTTAGAGCCAATGAATAAATTATATATAAACTTCGTCTTAGGAAACATACTCAGTTGATTTTGAGTTGAGCTTACAATGTTTCGAAAAAGTCCGAAAGATGGAAGAAATGCTGTTGAGAAAACACAAACATTACTCATGCGATGCTATTCAATCCTGCGAAAAGTCCATAGCCCTACTGGAAGTTTCTCTGCACTGCCTCAAAGGACTCCCGACCCATACGTCCGTCTTCCAATCGGAAGTCGTGCTTGCCGACGCCGCCGGACAATAATGATTGTTATCCTGTTCCAACGGCACCCAACTACTTTCCACCCGCCGCCGAAGCGCTTTCCTCACAAGGAAGCGGGTTATTAGCCACAGCGTTTCCTCCTTTACGAGGTGCACAGAAACCGGACGAACGTTGCCACTGGCACGATCACAACATTTGCAACAGCTGCACTGCGACCAGTTGTGTTGGCAAAGGAAATCGATAGTTTATCACACATCATTAATCACCGCAACTCGGACGGGTCCCGACGAGGCGCTTTCCCCTCTGGACGTATGTTTTACTTTTCTTGATGCTTTTTCGTTGCTTTGTTCTGCTGGAAACCGACAGGATGGGGCGTTTGTTTTAAAATTCTTCAAGAGTTTCTTCGGATCCGTGTGCGGACGTGGCACGTTCCACATGGGACAGATAATGGAGGATTCATTTGATGGCAAATAGCTCAACTATGGGCCTTAGCCAACCGTTTCGCTTGCTAAAAAAATAGGGTTAAGTTTTACACAAACATTTGTTTCTCTGGTCATGTTGGACAGCTACAGCATTTAAACGGTTTGTTGTTACGATGTTTAAAACAGTTTATCAGTGATTCTTTATGATATTTAATATCTTCAAAAACAAAACTAAAAATCAAGCTCCGCATAAAAAAGAGGGTTTGCGTCCAGATGAAAATCGAGTGAAAAAACATTTAAGATAACACACACTTTTGAACCGCAACCTGAAAAACTGCTCTGCGCTAACGTCGTGTTTAAAAACCATGGCTGCCATCATCAGAATCGGTTGTCGGAAGGCATGTTCCGCTTGTAAAATGCCATTTTCAACACCAACAGGAAAACGAATCCCAGCGGCCCCCCCCGAACCAAACGAACGAAGCTCGGTCACTTGGCGCTAGCCATAGGGCAAATGAAAGGGAATAAGGAGAGGGAGGAAGGGCTCGGATGTACCACCACCATTGCAACTGAGAGGGCGGAAGAGCGGGATAAGTGTCGTGCCAAGGGATAACACAACTCGTGGGAATTTTACAATTGTTTTGTGAATGCGTGCGTTTGCGTGGGGACGTCTGGATCCGTTTTCTAGTTAACTTTTCTCTCGCCGCCATTTTCATATCTACTTTCCCCCGGCAACTTTACATTTTTATCATGCAAAACATGTTCATACGGAAAACCACTCTCCCGTTTGATCGGAACAGTTTCATAACGATGCAGAGCTTTTTGTTATTATCAACCAAAAGGAGCAGCTTGAGCATGGACATCGGGAAGGGAAGGGTAGTTGACGTTAACCGCCAACATGCATACATTCAAACGATGCCAGTGTGGGAACGCCAACCATCTCTCGTTTGCGTCAGGAAAAAAAACAAGCCTTTTTTCCATATATTATTCCCTAGCTACAATCTGTTCCACCTGGACCAGCTTCGCCCTTGGTGGTGCGGCATTCGAAAATATTCGAGCATCCTGCTGCCCTGAGTCAGTGTATCTCCGTCCAAATCCGGGAGGTTAACGAACACCTTTTGTCTGGCCGAAATACATGAGATATGGTTATATCAGTTCGTTTCGATAACCGGCCATGGCTTTGCTGTGTACATAAAAGGGAAAATCTGGTGATGGGACTGCATGCAAGCAGCAGTCAGGTGGACGGTTAGGCAGTAGGACACATTTTCATTCGGACCTTTCCATTCGTCTGCAAATACGTACTATCCGTTCGTTTGATCCCGGTCGACGATCGGTCGGTTTCAATTGCCAAACTTTTCCATTAACTGATTACATCAACGCGATTGTGTAACGCACGATACATTAGATGACTGTGCGGTGATTGAAAGTTTCCGTAATTCTGGTTTTTTTTACATACTCATACAAAGCATATCCAAGTTATTTTTCATTCGTTGCTGTATTGATTCAATTTCCAATCACATCTAAAAGGAGTATATTTTGACTTGTTAAGAATGGGTAGAAATACAATAAAATAAAGATTTCATAGCAATATATTCATAACAACCGGTTGTCTAGCACTCGACAGGCAATTTTTTTATGCCTTAAAAAACCTTTCTAGATCAATGCTACACAAAAACAGGTTAGGATAAGATAACTCTTTAGGCTTCATTGCAAGTACTGCCGCGTGATTGTCAAACGGGAAGTTTTCTTTTATTTATTTTCTTCCATATTTTCCTACGGCTTTTTTTCCACTTTCTTGAAATTGGAATTTGGAATGTGAAACACAAATTATGCTAACTTTTCCCGCTCATACCAGATGTCCCTGACGCTCAAGGCAACAGAACCGTCAATTTCCCAGTACCGTCGCCCTCCACCGTGGTGCGCAACTTCAAATTGGAAAGCTCAGGAAAAATCATGCAATACATCTTGCTGATCTCCCATCGTTGGCCTGCCCGTTACGCCGACAAGCGCGCTTGCTATAAAGGATGCGGCTTCTGTCGACTTCCAGCAATCAAAATCTCATTGCTCAGTCAAGCACGTAATGGAATGGAATATAAAGAGAGAAACAATGGATGAATAAAAGAAAAAAAAAACAAGCCAGATATCCTATAAGACAGAATCCCAAAAATCCATCTATTCCGAGCTGGCGGAAAGCTTCTCGCAGGAAGCGCCTCTGGTGTAGTACTTTATTGCTTTCGGGAGACAACTCCACCATGCCTTCCCAGCAGACGACCATCGAGCCGCCGAGATTTCTTCCCACACTTACAAGCGCGAAAGGATACAAGTACGATGATCCACCGGGAGCAGGAGGAGCAGACAGAACACATCGTGGGACAATCGGAAGATCAACAAAGGAAGTTGGAAAGAAATCGAGAATCGTTCGATCACTTTCGCGTTGGAGCTAGAAGCCGCGCTTTACACCGACGCATCCTCTTGATTCTGTTTCGAGTTTTTTCCTCGCAAGGGGGCCGAAAAGAAAGGCCGTGTTACAGGAACTCGGTGCTGCAGTGAAGCAATCTATCTTTTCTTTACGCTGTGCTTGGAGCCACGATGGAGCGAAACACTTCAGGATGTCGTTGTTGTGCCGGTATGCGTCGTCTTCGTACTGAAGAAAGAGCACCAGAGAACGGTGTGTGTGAAAGATACCCTTTGTATGATTATTTAAGTTTTGCAAACGGGACAACGAGTTCGGGGAGGTGCAAGAAGCTTCAGCAAATAAACAGAGAACCAACGAGTGATCGCCATGATCTCCATTGAAGTACGCATACATATTCAACCGACGTAGCACACCGACAGCGTTGGGAAACTAAATGAACCATACTTTATTTACATTAGTGACACTTGAAGCCACGTAGGAAATTGTACAATTGTAGTGAATCATATCTATATGTTTAAATGTTACCCAAGAAAAATCTTTCATTATGGAAAAGCAAATGTCTGATAATTTTTATATTAAACCAACTAGGACAAATTATTAAAAGTGTTTGTTTGCTTTTGCTGGTGAAAATGTTCGGTATAATAAAGGGATAAAAAGGAATAAAAAAAACTGGTAATAATGGTAACACGAAATCATTGTAATGTGTTCGAACATAAATTGAACACAATGCCAGTCCGCATCCTGCGGTTGCTCGGAAGGCTCAACAACTTCGGATGATAGAAATTCTTCTCAATGGAAAAGTTTATTATTCCATTCCGGGCAGCGTGAGGCTGAGTGATGGCCGTCCATGAGAAGGGCCAGTCAGTGTTACGTTAGGGAAAGAATGAAAAACTTTGAAAACTTCCCAGACTTAATGCTGCTGGATAAGGCTCAGTTGTAGTTGGAAGATCAGTCTTCTCCAAAAGGGACCAGTCGGACAGGGATGAATATGGTACGGGAATAGAATAACAATATGCTTCGCACAACAGGTCTGGGCAAGTTTGAGGGATGCGCATAGAAAAACTCATCAAAACCACCCCTCTCTCTGATAATAAATTACGTGCAAAGCTTTCATCGAAATTGCTCGAAAGTATTTCATCTCCTCATTACATTAGCATGCCCTGGTCCATCTCTACCATTGCAGAACTTGGTGAGTGATGAAACACAAGCGAAAGATAACCTAGTCCCAGCGTTTGCACTTGAGGTACGCAGGTGCAAATAGATGTGAAAGGAGAAAAAACCAACCAACTTTGCATACAGGAACGCATTGCACTCTGTTTCGGCACTCGTTTCTCCGAAGGCCAATGGAAGCCATCCGGGAAACTTGGTTTGTACTTTCAGGGAAAACGATGAAACCGACCGGAGCTACTTGCACACTGCATCACACACCATATCGTTTATCTCACGCTCTAGAGGGAAGCTGAAGGCAAATCCATTTGACTTCACGCGCACTGCACAGAAGAGATTGACGACCGCAGGGCGAGGAGGCAAACAGATGCTAGTTCCTTCCTTTTTCGAAACATCGTGTTGCCGTGCTTCACCTGGGGATGAATGCATAATTTGGATGGATTGTTATCTATTCTTCCCTCCTGGTCGTATCCGATGGGAATAATTTTGATTTCGTTTGAGTATGGCTTTTCTCAAAGGCACCAGCTTCGACGTCCATGGATTGACGTTTATAGGAGTTGAAAATAGCTTGAACCCTTCTTAGAAGCTTACCGTCCGTCCGAATGGTCAAACCCAGTTTGCTTCACACGCACTTTTCGTTCTGTTGAGATACAACATGTTGTCAGCTTATTTAGTTTGCTGTCAGATTTTACTTCGCGGAAGCGGAGAAGCTTCCTTTCAAAAGTCCTGAAAGCAAGATGCAATTCCCAATTGGTATTCTATGAAGCAGACAACAATGCTTTCCTTTCGGTTGTTGGTTTCATTTTACAATTCTTCAGCATTCCATGACGTGTAATGGACAATGAAATTTTTTTCTTCAAGATATAATTTTAATATTTTTGAACAGACAATTATAGGAAATCTTCGCTTCGCATTATGTAGCTCGGCTGAAGTAAAACTATTACGCAAGAGAATTCATTACCATCCGCGCACGCATCGCTGGAAGAACGAGAAAAAGTTAATTTTCTTCAGCCAATTTCCGACAGCCGGGCTGGCTTTCTCGGAGCAGCTGGAATTTTCCGGCCAAAGTTAGCACCGACAGCGCCCGCCTTCTCGGGCGGAGGACTTCCAACTTATCGGTCCAATTTCATCGTGGTACGTACGAAATTGTTGCCAAACTTTTCCTCCCCTCCACTCGCCCTACCTGATGATTCCATTTGATTCTAATTTTCTACCACCACCGTTTACGGTCGGTCGTAGGCCGAACAATCGCGCTCCACGGAAAGTGGAAGTTTCAGCCATAGCCGAAACGCAAAGGTCGCTCCGACTGCGCTCGTTTCCCAGAGTTGGCTCTCGGTTCCCTCACCCCCATACCTCGCGGTGGGTATCAAGATCTGGCAATTGCTCCCTCGCTGAAGGGTGACAATCATTTCGTAATATCTACCATCAAAAACGGTACGCTCGATTGTCTTCATCTCAACGGAGGAATGCCCCAGCGCAGGATAAGAACACTTTGAAGTAGTTCAATCTCGGAGCAAACCACCAGAATGGTACTTTGGGAATTGCACTCCCAAACTAGCTACCCGGGTAGTTACGGGTCGCCGAGCGGGCGAGTGGGCTTTTTGATGGGAATTTTCCATTCTTTGAGCTTTTTCACGAGAGTGCTTGCCAAATAGAGCAGCGAGTGGAAAAACCCTGCCAGCTACTGCACGATATGAATCTTTCTTCCTCGCTTGTGCGGCGGGCGCGTGAAGCTTAGCAGGAAGGAAATGTTTAATTTATTCCCATTCCGAATCCATCCCGTAAAACATGAAACCCACCATCTCGTTCACGTTCCTCCTCTGACCGGGTTTATGCTGGCGGCCTTTATCCACCTCTATCTTCCCGGCAATCGATTGACTGAAGAAAAGGAAATGACAACGGTATGAATCCTCCACCGAAATCGAGCTTACAACACACACCGCTCCACCGTTGCTTCATCATCTACCCCTGGCGAGGAAAAAGGGTAGAACAGGAACAAAATTTAAAAAAAAAAACTCCAAAATTAAATGTTCACTTCCACTCGCTTCCGGTTGTAAGGTGCAATGCCTGTCTTCCGGCTGTCTTAATTACCATTTCCGGTGCGCTGCTCGCTGTCCGGAAAACTTTAAATTAGTCATAACATTTTATTGCAAAAGTTCTCCTCGGGATGGTTCCCTGACAATGCATCGATTTTGGCGACCAATGGGAGAGTTCTGTAAGGAGTTTTTACACGAGTGCTCTACAACAGTTCAATCAGTTTCCTGAACTTTGACGAGTAAGCCTCAAGCAATCGCTCATTATTGAGGTATGTCCGAGCATGGCAGAAAAATAGCTCTCCTACAAGTTGCGTTCTGGACCAACAAGTGGCCCACGGAGGAATGTTTAATAGAGTCCTGAATTGGCCGGTAACGCATGTAACAGCCCAGACGTTAAGACATTCTAAAACAGCGAAATGGTTGAATAGGAAAGGCGAAAGAAAATGCGCTAAGGTTATCGCGGACCTAGCATCAACCGAAGAAGTCATCAACATCAAAACGATTTCGTGTCACCCGGAGGAGTCGTCGTTTGCGCACACACACACAAACGTAAGGGTAACGTCAACATTCGTTCGTTCATTTTCCAGCGCTGTGGGTTTTGCGCTGTCATCGATGTGATGGTCGACTGAGCGCTCGTTGCCGTGCCTTTGCGCCGCGGCCATAATTATGATTAACAATTGTCACGCCGGCGACCGTAAAATGCGAACGACGAACGGACGAACGCTGGAACCCGGGGGCACCGGAGCCGCGGACGAGAAGTTTGTGTTTAATTTTCCCTATCGCCAGTCACACCATAAATCCTTCCGTTTGCTGAACCATCTTTCCAGGGGGGTGGGATGGAGGGGACTCGCGTCTTACCAGACGATATCGTCCGCACAAGTGACATTTCGTCGTCCTCAGTCTGCCCTTTCCGGGACGAACCGAAACGTAACGCTGCCGGTTTGACATTTCCGTTTGCACCAAGCAACGCCTGGTCGCTGATTAACGAGGTTATCGTCAGGCGCAAGGGGATGGGATTTCCCGGCAGGCGTCAATTTGATTGCGATGCGTACAAGCGCGTGCGAGACCGGTTCGGTTCGGGTGTTCGGTAAATTAATTGCTGTCATTATACGATGATGTTCACAATGATTTTTTTTGTTTACGTGTGCCTGCAACAGAAATGATTGGTCACAGAAAAAATGAGCATAAGTTGTTCGCTGCAGATCCGAGCGTTATTCTCATGGTGCCAGTTCTGAGTGTTATAGAAGCATTAAAACAGAATGGTATGCATAAATGAGAAGAAAAACCATATTTTCTTAGGAATATTAATTGAATATTGCTCACCGCCATGGCTTCTTAGATGGATCTCATATTGGATTACTTTCTCGTAACATTTCTACGAGAATGATGAATTTTATTACTCTCGCTGTCATTTTGCAAACGACGAACCGCTTCCCACGGCACATCTGTCTTGTTGCTAGTTTCGGATGACTGTTTCAAAATCAAATACAATTATCAACGAGAGCTTCCATGTCGTCATCGTCGTCATCACTTCCGGGTAACAACCGCGTGACAATCGCGGCGGCCACAGCCACCGCTCGGTTCGGGATCTGGCGTGGATTTAAAATTTGATTAAATATTCATGCATCCACACGGCATCGTCGAGTTAGCGAAAAGTGCCCTCGCCGGCGGTAGGCTGAAATCAATGGAATTGGGCGTCGGAATCGTACTTCCGGCAGTTTTCCGGGCGCCAAACCACTGCCCGCCAAAATCGGATAAAGCTTAATAGAAAGTGTTTAATCACATTAAGTCACCAGCTCACTCGACGCAGCGCTTGAGTTTATTTTGAGGTGGTGTGATGATGCTTTGTCAGCCGGAAGTTTGGGAAAGTTACTCAATTTGGGTTGTGCACTCATCCAATGCAGGTTTAAAGCAAGGTTATGTGGCAAATAAATATATGTAGACCTTAAATCTAACACTCCTTGTTTTGGTGCAGATACCTGGGGGAGTAGAGAAAAACACCTACAAGTGATTGTAGTATCACAATCTCAACGACGGGTTCAATAATTTTCCTTCATTTTCTTCCTTCTTTTTTGTCCAAGGCGTCCCCATTATGCTTCCTGTAAAAAAGACCGTGACGAAAGTCGTAGTGAAAAAAAGCTACCATACTAACGAGTAGACCGTAGGCCATCAGGCCGGGGTGTCATTAGTAAATGCATTCTGGGCAAAATTTGTGTGGCCTTCGAGCTGCTGGAGGCCACAGGAATGAAATACGACCATCACCGTTCATCCGGCCTCGCGCTGGTTCTTCTAGGCCATAAGGCAGACGGTGTTGCTTGCGGGGAGCTCTCGAAGTAATCTATCCCGTGGTAATGAAATGCCCACAAGTCTTATGCTGCAAAGAAAATCTTCCCATTTGCCGAGGATAACTCTTCGCTTTTCCGTTTTTTTCCCCCCTGTGGGAAGAAAGTTTTACTGCTTCCGCGGAGCAGAGTAATGAGCGATTGAAGGCAGCGAACGGGGAAGATGGAGGACCCGGGGAAAAGTTGTTCATCCCACGTGTGAAAAGCGGGGCGGATTTCCGTAATGTTACGTGATGATCGGTGTGGGAATTGAGCACGGGTTCCCTCAGGCACTGGCATCCGGGTTTTCCTCGCCGGGCTTTCCATGCTTTAACGATGAACCGGTCTGAAACTAGCGCAACGGAAATTTTCTTCACCTGTCTCGTTCCGTTGCCGTACCGTTCGTGCCGACGATTAACTCGCGCACCCGTCGCACACGCCATTTCGATTCCATTTTTCCACTCATGACAACCTGTCAACTTTTACCGGCTTTCCGTCGAAAACCGCGTGTCTTTCAGGGGTAGAATTGGGAAACCATCGTTACAACCCGCGAAGGAGGACTTACGTATTCCGCGGAACGGAGGCAAACCAATTCGAAAGCCACAACTAGTCTGTCTGATAGATTGGAGGGAAAATAAGTTGGTCCTTTGCACGGCTTTCCGTCCGATAGTGCCCGGGTCGGGGGCAGATTTGGAATCGCGGAACGCACAACTTTTCCTGGCACTCGAGAGCAGAGCAGAGAGGGCGGACGGTGGGAATCTATACTAAAATCACCTCATTTTCGCCGCATATGAGGAGGAAAAGAAAAATAGATAGATTCCAACCACGAAGATACGATTAAATTTTCACCAGTTCGGCAATGGGTGGAATCGGATCCACCAGAACGGTGGATTGAAACCGTGGAAATGAGATAGCTGTGTACACGTGGAACCCCATCTGCGTGTTTGCTACTCGGCAAAGGATCTATTTTGAAGTTGTGTTAATGAGCTTAGTGAAGTTCTATAATCGAAATGGAATGAAACGTGCTGCACATCACCCTGGAAACTCTAGCCGCCATTCGCGACTGGTTTCTTCTCCAATTTCCTCCTACCGATTTGTGAGACGGCCGAGCATTGGTTTAGTTTAAAACGAATCGTTAATTAGTTAAACAAATTGATACGATATTGCCCACATTTGGACGATGGACGTGGACCAGAACTTCAGAAACGGATCATTACTTCCTATGTATTAATTGATTTTCCGTGTGCTTCGTAAATGAACATGTTGCATATTTTCAGTTAGTAAGAACTCAAACAACATATTTAACTTATTTAGAAAGAAGCTTTAAATTGTTTAAACCATTGCTCCCTGTGGTCATACACATTCGATTCAGCACATTGTTGACCATAAGCTGTGTATCGTTAGTTTTAAACGAACGTTCAAACATAAAAGGCTCCACACGGGAGACTTTCAAGCCGTGGACAATTTTTGTAAATGTAGTGTCGTTTTTCGTGAAAATTTCAAACAGAAAAAGCAATTGACAGCCACCAGCGGGACGTCTAAAGTGACGCTTCTAGTGATTGCCTCTGAGATCTGAGGAAACACCATGGGTTCCATTCTTACACAACATCGTTATGGTAAGCATAACAAGCAAACGGTCGACCTGAAGCCTTACGTCCAGCTAGGATAGGAGAGCATGTTTTCCCGCTCTTTCAATTCGCTACCGTAAAAGAAAGAGGTAGTGTTTCGCAGGTCGAAAGGAAGATTGAAGGAAATCGGTTCAAACGACACTGAAAATGGTCCCGAGAACGGCACGGGAGTGTCCGGACGACGATGCTGCTTTCAAACCACGTCCGGTTCTTCGGGGAGTTGTAACTACATTTCCGACCCCATACCACCAGGAAAAGCATCGACTTCCCCGGACAAACCGATCAGCATCGTGAACAAAAGTGAAGTTCGGTCAAGTGGCGAATGTGTTCAAAAGGGTATTATAAGAACAACGGGGGATAGTTTTCCCGGATCTATTTTCTTGGCGACTGCGACACAAGATAACACATAATACGAACGACACTCAAAAGGGCACATGTGGATCGTTTGCCTTTACTGAGGATATTTTCTGCAGGCAGAGTCAACGTCTACAAGCTTTAAAATATTCATACAATTGGCAAGCTGCTGGATTCGGGCAGGGTAAAGTCTTTACCCAGCCCCAAGGAACATATGAAACTCTCGCATTGTTATCTAACTGAATGTTACAGAACGGGTGTTCAAATCTTTTTTATACAAACATATTGCCTTCGTTCAACTGCAGAACTGGGTCACCTGCTATAAACTTGGCACAAACCGTGTGTTTGAAACGGAAAAACGGTCACATAAACAGAGTCGATTGACCGACCTGCAGCCAATGTCAAGGCAACCATTCGTGTGTCAAGGCACGAGTGGATCTGTGATTGCAGCCACTTTCGGGACACTGTAACCTTGCGCCGGGAGGATAAATGCACACAAAACGTGGCTTCTTTGTAGCCAGCTGCTCGAGGACTACGGAAAATGGTGCATCAAAAAGGAAAAATTCAGAACTGGTACAAAAGAAAACTCACTGCTTGGGTTACTTAACGAATCGACACTGCAGCTTAGAGTTGAGAGACGAGAAAAACGCAAGTGCAGTGTCACCAAGGACACACGGTGTCCCTTTTAAGCCGTCGCTGCAAAGGCGTAAGGATAATATGTGCTTCTTGGGCGTGTTGACTTCTTTTGTTTTTCTTCTTTCAATGGCGTTGTGTGCATGTGTTTATGCCGTTTTCCGTTGCCTGTCAAACATCGCACCGCATTTTCCGGCTCCCCGAGAGGGGTTTTCTTCGTTTCGTCAAGGGTTGGAAGAGGTTTTGTTTTTTTGGAATAAAACATACTCAAACTCATCGCCTTGCGCTTGGGTGAACGTTTCCTTGGTCTTCATTTCTTCATGACCTCCATCGGCATGTTGTACTCTCCAAAAATAAAACAACCCATCCCATGAGCAGCTCTTGGTTTCATTTGTGCCCAACTACGTGCAAATGGGAAACATTTAATCGCGCGCTGCTGTGTAAGCCAGGGAATGCGCCAAGACGGATGCCATCAGGCTGCACGATGGGAGCCGCACAAACAAGGTTCTTAATGTGTACGTACATGACACGGCGAGTTCCTTCTTCCTTGGTCACCACAATTTAGCACGTGATTCTTCGTGCGCCAGAGTTGTTCCCTGCAGAAGCCTGCAAACTACTTTTGTCCCATCGCTGCTGTTTTCCCAAGGAGCACTCAGGTTTTCTCCTGCCATTTGTTCACATTCACACACACACACACACACACAGACACACACCTTGCTTGGCGCCCAAAAGTCAACGAACAAACACACGTACAGACTCTTCAAACGCGACCTCGAAATGCGACACACGGTGGTGTGTACAGTGTGTCACTGCAGCATGACTACGACAACACTTGCACGACGACCCTTCCCTTCCCCCCTTTCTCTCTCTTCCTCTCTGTTTCCATCGGTCGGGGAAAATGAAATGGTTGTGGCTTTTTGTTTGTCTTCGCCCTGCGACATCGGCCCTCAGCTGGGCGTTCTTGGGCGCGGAAGAAAATTACGAAAGTTGGCCAGAGTTTCTTCCGAAATTAATCGTCCCCGGGAGTTCCTCGTTGCCGTCTCTTCCGTTTCATTACCCGCGGGAGCGAGCGAGGAACTGGGAAAGCGGGGAGAGTTCTTCCTTCCAGGGACACACTTGGAACAACAGTTTTGCGCTTTTCGGTACCATCGCACATGTCATGCTTGCATCGGTCTCAGTTTCTCACTTACAAGCTCAAACACATCCACATCCACACACACAAATAGAGCGTGTTTCGGTTGTATTCATCATGCTCGCCCACTGCCCGTGACTGGTGTAAAAAAGGGGTGTATAATTATAAAATCAGGTCAAGTATTTAATTCGTTTGAATTAGTCCACTACCAAAGTTCACCGTCGCATCATCACGATTCGCGCGGTGCATGGATGTGTGTGTGTGTGTATGCTCCAAGGGGTTTGGCCGGGCTTTCTCCGTCGTTCCACGGTGCTACTTGTGAGACCCTTTTCTTGCCTCTTTTACCTCTTTTGTTCTGTCCCTCGCCTCGACATCATGGAACGCTTTGCCGAAACTGGTCAAGACCATTAGGGCATGCCATCGTCTGCACGATAGCTCTTGGCATGCGAAAGGACAGCCATGTGTGTGTGTGTCGTTCCATAGGCACGACAAAATTGCGGCACGAAATAAACGAGCCCGGGTCGAAATTGATTTCCTTCCAGGAAACCTTCTGCCTCCTTTCGCTGCTACTTATGAGTTTCCTCCGGATGGAGTTCGGCTGACCTAAAGGGCATCTGCTCCCTCAGCCGAACGGGCAGGAGCAAATGGGGCAAAATGGCGGCCACATCGCGGGCTGACCGTGTCCTGCATGTCAATGGGAGATTCGTCATTTGCATAATGACGTGTACGAACAGAGCACAGCGGGAGATGAATGGTTCGAAAAGCCGTGTGAGTTTGTGGGGCTTCTGGGCCAATTTGGGGCGAAACTGACGATGGCCGTTGCTTGGACGAAGGACTGAACAAAGGGCAAACAAAACGACATTTCTTGCACATTTGGTAAGGATGTGGTAAGACTAATTTGGAAAGGAACAATTCACCAAGCCATGGTAAACCTGATCAATGGTTCCATTCGTGAGCTTTCAAGTTTATGTTTTAATTTCCGTCCCATTCAGAAACCCGTGACAAATTATTTAACAACTCGAGAGTCGACGAAAACTCTCCCATTGAGCAGCTCATTAACCATCGCCAACTATTTGTCCATGCGTCCGAGAGGAAAAGAAGAAGGAAAGTCCGTGTACCCAAGAAGTTTTCTTCCGCTTTGACCGAGAATGACGAAACAGCAACGTTTGACTTTTGCTCTGAGTTGGCAAGGCACAAAGCGAAAAGTTTTGTTTAAACATAATTTCATCCGGAATGAAACTGTTTCGCAAAATTTATCTGAACTGGAAAACTGCAACGAGAAGGCATCGAAACGCATCAAAGTTTCAAACCGGTCAGACTTCCGACTTTTCCTCTGTTCCGTTTCTTTTTCGCGCAGCTGAAAGACAGAGCGGTGAAACTTTCTTCGCAGCAAAGGCCACGATAGTTCTGGAGGGAGTTTTTCACTTTTCCGTTTCCGCAACGCATTCTCGGAATCGATTTTCTACTTTGCTGACAGCTGGTGAAAATAACATTGACACTTTGGGAGATCAGAATGTTTGGAAAATTCAATTTATATTTTGCGTCCGCACGCCTTTGAATGCCACGCGTTTGAAACCGACAAATTCCAGGACGAGAAAGTGATGCATTGGTATCAGTTTTACCTGAAAATTAAAATGTTCTATCAATTTGTATGCATTCAAAAATTCTTGGCATTGGAAAAAGTATACATTTTTCTGCATCCAACGAACAATTGGAAATAAAAAAGAACAATCGATCAATTGATGTTCTTTGGATCGATCATTTCAGCAAATTCAGCAAGCCGATTGAAGAAACAAAATGTCTTCAGTTCTAATTAATTTCATCGTCTTTTTCTCAACAATAGCAAAATGTCCTTGCTGAAAAGGTTTAGTCTTATAGTTTTGTAGAAAAAAAAAAAAAAACCGAAAAGGCTTCGAGAAAATTCGAGAGATGAAGAGGAGGAAAAAGCAACATTTCTGGCACCCCATGTTCGAGGCCATTTAGATTTTTCCCACATTTTCCTCGAAGAAGTAGTTCGGTGGGTTCGTTTTAAAACTTTTCAGTTTCAAATCCATTTCTGTCGGTTTCCGAGCGGTTTAAACTTTGCGATTCCGGGGCGAAGTTGCGATACGGGGCTTATGGCTGCCAAGCTTACTGTTGGATGCGTTTTCTGTGACCAGAGAATTTAATGCATCGAATGGCTTGCGGTTCTCCGTGCTCTGTTGCGAACGGTCTTTTCCGGCGGTCGCCAGTAGGGTCATTTGGTGTTGGCAATAAAATGCAGGAAAAATCTATCGCTCATTGCACTGGCCGAAGCGTTCTTTCGTTTAAGGCGTCCATATTTCGTCTTGATTCACACCAAAAGAACGGTTCGGCTCACATGAAAAAGTACAAACGACGCATCCTACACCATCATACTGATTCGAAGACAAAAAGCGAAACGTATGGCGCTTCCGGTTGAGAGTTTGCCCTCGCTCGGCAGCTCGATGAGATTCTCGGAGTCAGTCTTGGTAACCGTCGATTCTTGCACCCCGGTGACAGGGAGGATGGAAAATGGAGACCGGTTGGTTGGAACGCCCGGTTAGAGCAGCGTCTCATTTTCATAAAACCATTCATATATCATATGCATTCCTGACATCCTCGAGTGCATTCCAGAACGAGCCGAAGTTGGGATGGTATGCAGCAAAAAACCTCGTGTATGAGTTTGAAAGCTTTTGTAGGGGAACGATGTTAGCTCTTCCCATCGAATCTCGTTTTCGCATATTTTCTGTTTGTCTGCGTGCATCTGAAAACCAAGCCATTTTGGAAGACCAACACGTTTGAGAGTAGTTTCCTTTTTTGCTAAAAGTAAATATTTAGTTTCATTGAAAAAGGGCTTGTTGTACGCTAGATATACTACTGTACTGTTTCCCAATCAAAATCATCCCAACCGCATCGTAAATTCAAAGATTTTTATTAACTCTAAACAGATGAGATTGTGTTTTGCACTGTTTGCAATTTAAAACATTAATATCGTTTTGTTTAGATAGGGTTGCATCAACCATTTCTTTCCACGGGAGTGAAGTTATGCAGTATGTGAACGCCGCATTTGTATGATTTAGTTACTGCATTAAATCAGACCGGCCAGAGAGCTCGGAAATCCTTTTTAGGCAATAAGACGAGCCGTGGCATCTGCAGTTTCGCTTTTCTTCTCGATGCGCTCATGTAATACTGCGGTAAACTTTTATCTTCTCACTGCATTTCATCCACTCTTCCATCTCAGCACAAACACGAAAACGAGTTCCATTTTTTAAGCATTAATTTTCCCTCGTACACGTTCTGTACGATCCTACTTAATCCTCATTCTAGTCGCATTTGAAAAATAAAGTAAAATGGAGGTAAATTGAATTCAAAATGAAATTGCACTGGACGGCGAAGGATGGCATTCTATGGCGCCCCTTCTTTTTCTCCCCGCTCAGGCAGGCATGGCAATGGATAAGTCCGTTTCCATTAGCTGGCCTGATTGAGCATAAGATTGCCGCGGTTCGGAGTGTTTCGTTTAACGACCGAAGCGCGCCAGGAGCCTTCGTCTGCTGCTACACGTGACGAATTATAAAATCAACGAAATTATGTAACCACGAGGATCTTCGGTGTGGAGGGGAAATTCCTTTCAGCGTTGGTGTCCAGTGTTGGTGAAAGGACACAAAAGAAAGTGAACCATTTGGAGCAAATCAAGTTAGTAAAATTGAAACGCTGCATAGGTTCATTTCGAAATGCCAACCCAACTACGAGTACTCGCTGGCGTCTCACTAATTCAAACGAATTTTCCTACACCACATTTTCTGAAACTCAATTTGGTTCACATTCACAGAACTGGCCGTCCAGCAGCATCACTGTCAAAGCGCAATTTAAACTGAGTGTGACTCACATTGGACCCATTCCTTCCTACGCGTAGCCATAAGAGGAAAGCTTTTCCCAGTCGATGGGAGGCTTCCGATCCAAACGTGTCCGTAGCACACAATCCAGCCTGCCGACTGGCAAATGGAATGACATTTTTAACTGCAAATGATCGCCCACCGAAAAGTGCCCATCGCAGGGCTAGTGCTGGATATGGATCATCGCTTCCTCGGTCGATTGCGCCCGAGTCGCTAGCCGAAGGAGCAGCTTCTACGATCTGGACAAAGTATAGTGCCGCTCTTTGTCCGAAAATGTCCTTTTGCAAGTGTGAGGCTGGTTCAGTGAGCTGGAAAGGCAGTCAGTTTCGTCGGACGGTTGTGCCACATACGACACAACTCGTTCTTTTTCCGTTCTTTTCTTTCGCTAACTTTTCCGAGAAACTGGCATCAAAAAATTTGCAACAAAGCACCTTTTACTGTTTTCTTTATGACGCTTTGTTTGTTCTATGCAGACCCTGTCACATTCTTGCTTTCCATGCCCGACAAAGGGCTCGGGAGGGTTCCGTGTGACAAAAAAGCATTACAGGGCGATGAAAAAGAAATCAAACAGCGGACGAAATGGAAATTGGAGACATCTGTCGTCGTCCTTGTGCCTTTTGCAGCGCAAATGCAAGTGCAGCCCCGGCGTAAAATTCTCGCTGCATTCGACCATTCCACCCGACCTTCTCCCTGGGACCACTTTACATTCGCCCACTTCGGAATCCTTTTCGGAGGAAAGAAAATCCTTGCAGCGTACATTCGATGCCAGGATAAAGAAAATCCTCCTTCCTGGGTAGGGACGTACCGCGTACCGGGCCGAGCGGGGCGAGGGATAGCGTTGTACTCCGCTAGAGAAAGGATCAACATCATGGGCTGCATTAAACCGGTCCTACCGGTGTCGACGTGTGATCGTAACCTCCGGACGTCTCACTGGTGTGTGTGTGTGTGGGGGAAAACTGGTACAGAGCACACCATACTCGCACCTGGCGTTCCGGGAGCAGAGGAAGCGGACGAGTGTAGCGGAACTTTCAACAGTTGTAAAACGTCCTCCAGAGTCCATTTGAAACCCTTCTTTCTCGTCCTCCAACCAGCAGGCCCCCTTTGACACCCACGCTAGGGCACACTTTACTCAAGACCAAGCACTCGGAAAATCCATATTATTGCTAGAAGCTGTGCCGGTCGAGGAAATCTGGATGCTGCCATCGCAATATAGGCCGAAGGGGCAAACAAACAAAAAATCCTTCCCATAGCCTACTTTTCTACTCGTTACGCTAGTGTTCAGCACTTTCCTGCCGTGACATCGTTTGACGTGTGGAGCTGGCCGGAACGTACTGCTGAGAGAGTGACTTTTGCTGTGATTTGTTTTGTGCCGCAGTTTTGTTTGTCTTTTTCCGTTTGCAACCCCTGGAGCAGCACGTGATTGAAGAAAACGGAAGCAAATCGAAATACGGATCGCTGATTGCTCACGCCAAGGTGTGTAGTTGTAGCCCTACGGGGACGTTATTTAATATCGAACGCTTCGTTTTGCTCCAACGCAGCAGTGTGTTTGTTAATGGAGCAATAATACACTCGACGTAGCGAAAGTCCTGAGACGAACACACAAAACAAAGGGGAATTAAAAAGAAACCCATTGGAGAGGATGGTTTCTCATTTGGCAAGTTTTCATTTAAAATAGAATGATAAAAGATCCATGGCTGAAGGCAAAAAGAAACTCGCAAAGAAGGAAAGTGTTCAACTTGAAAATGCACCACGTATCGCTCGTAATGATGATAACGGTGACGCCAGTCATTACGAGCACCCGTTACAGCAAACACCAGCGTACAGAGGAACTAATCAGTGCCTCAACCTCTAATTTGACACCACCGATTTCATGGCGTAATGAGAGCTGTTAGGACAATATTAAACAGCTCCACATTGACCGTGACAGTCAGGTTTGGGTGCAAGGGTTCGCTCGCTTCCATGAATAGTTGACCAGTTTGGTGGATAATGTCACGTTTCGTGTTTTATGCGACATCAATGATGAGAGCTTTTCGGAGCGGAACGCCATTCGATTATGGTAATTATAAGAGCGCACCGAAAGCACAGACACGAGGAGGACAGTAGTGGGGTGTGTTTGGGTAGGAGGTTACATTTCATACACCCTAAGCTACTCTGAAAATCTGGTGCACTTGTAATGAAAGTTCCACATTGGACGCAACTCAGTGCTTGTGAGTGTGGTGATCGTAACGGGAATGAGGAAACAGCGAACTGGAAGCGTTCACAGGACATCTTCTCCGGATTCCGCAAGCCATTAGGCACAGCTGCTGCTCCAATTGTTGAGTGTGTTTTCCTTTTTTTTGCGAACCAGAGCAGTGAGTTGCGTTGGAAATTTAATTAAACACTACCGCACCGGCCATTTTGGCATTCACACATGCCCCTCGAAATGGTTTAGCAACATAATGCATATAGGGTATATGGTTCCGAGTCGAAGAAGATTTCACCGTTTAGTGTAGTTCATGCGGGGTCCAAACTGTGGTTAATATTAACATTGCGCTGGAAACCTTGAACACGCTCCCAATTAATGATCGGTATTTATCAAACGTGTTGATCGAGCACGAGTGAGAAGAGTTGCTGCTGCGTGGGTATATCCTCGTACCTGGAACGGAAAACATAAAAAGATTGCAAATTACAAAGATTTCTTGGTCAGCTCTGGGTAAATAAAAAATAAAAGAAAATAACCTCCGTATTGTACCAAATCTAAAGCAATAGTAGGAACGCAAAACCAACGTAACCTGCGTAATTGGAGATAGATGTACAAAGGTTGCTGCGTTAAAAAAAAAAATGCTTTGCGAACGCTTGAACTAGTATGCATGTGTATCCCCGAGAGTATAAAACGACATTTTCTGAACATTCAGTCGTCTTTCAGTGTCATTATTTGCCTTGAGCAGCAACAGCATGTGCAGAATATCGGATCTTCCTCCTGTGGTAGGCTTTACAATTGTAACAACATAATTCATTTATTTAAATGCCTGTCGTTTATATTCAGTTTTTGCAAAAGGGTTTAGATCATGTTTTCGATTGACGGCTTGCATCGTTGCGCTACAGGAAGTGGAGAAAGCTGCGGATCACGATCGACAGGCTAATCAAGAGTTTCACGATCGACAGGTCGGTTAACTTGCATAGGCTTGCAGGGTCCCTTGGCGACTATCGCTGTATCGAGGTCAATCCGAAAAGAGACGTCTTGCGTCGCTGCGGATGCATAAAATGCCGATAAGTGTTTAGTGTCGTAAAATGATAGGGCTCGCTTCCATGCAGCGCACATTTTCAGTTTCAGGGGAAATATGTTTTCTTTGTTACTCCAATTCAGCAAGCTTTAACGAAGGTCGGATCATCGCCACAAGCAGAGATCTAAAAACGAGAAATTAAAATCTGGGCCCAAGTTTTAACCTTCCTTTCTACAAAAAGTGGAACAAACGAATGGAGCAGACGAGTTCCACCTTAACTCAAACAACATAAAATCCGAAACGAACGCGTTTTACATGTTCACCAACCCCATCGGGTTTCATTTTTCGTTGAGTGAACTGCTCTTTCTGCTCTGCAGGCTGCTTTGTTTGCTTGACACAGTCTCTGAACGCTCCCGCTGTCATTAGTTTGTTACGATAATGACCTTCTTGGGAAGGTGCGAGGTGAGGCTTCACGGCTTTAACGAACCGTCATCCTGTGCACCTTGAAATGTGCCCAGAAACTGGGACAGGGTTTTCTAAGGGCAGTCAAACGAAACGCAAGCGAGGAAATGTTATGGGAGACCCCCACGCTCTCCCCAAAACAAGACAAGAGGATTCCGTGAGGCTTCGAAGAAAGTTTGGGATGAAATTTACCTAATTGCTCATTAGGAAAGCAAACAGTAACGATCTGCTAACTATTATCTGCCACGCGCATCTTTGGAAGTTTGTCCAGCATTTTTTTCTCCTTCATGGGTGAAACAATCAACAACGCCATTCGATTTTTAATGACAAAACATTTTCTATTTGTATATATGTCCTAAGATTCTTCGAAATGATTACTGAAGACGAACGCAGTATAATGTTTGTTTTTTCGCCCTAATTCTAACATCTTGCTGGTTTCAACAGAAGAAAACCTGAAACCGGAACGGAAGTCATTTAACTTTTCTAAAGAGTTTCAAATGGGTAACTCCTTTTTTTGTGAAATTTCCCAACGATACCCGACATAATAATATATTCTATGAAACAGAAAGGAAAGAGTAAAGTAATACAAAAGTGACGAATTGCAATCATGGTTCGGTGAATTCTAATTTTTCATTCTCCTACCTATATGCACACCAGCATGATTAATACCCGCTCTCTCACTCTAAATAAAAGCCTCTCTTCGACGCGGCCCTAGAAGCTTGATCTTCTTCAATCGGATTAACTTTCTCGAAAGTCTCCCAACGATACCACGACGCCCGTTACGGGGTTGCGTGGCGCCCCTTCGGTTCGACACCGTGACGAAAAAGGACACGCTTCGGTGCATCGCAACCGTGAACAGTGTTGATTTTCACCTTTCGTCATTATTCTGGCAGCTCAGCAAGGCTCAGCATCGTTGTCGAGGAGTACAATTTCGACTACGCCACCACGCCAGGCGGTGCGTCGAGTTGAAGGGCTACTAGAGGATGGCTGAAACTGTGCAAATATATGTACACATATTTGTCTTCCCACACGAAGAGCTGAAACGTAGTCGGAGAGTATTAATCAAGCCGGGAAAAACACACAGCCACCCGCCAGCCATCGTTCCCGGGGAGCGACGTTGTTTAACATTAATGGAATTCTAGACCGCCGCGCTGGGAAGGCGATATCCCTGGGGCGGTCTTCTGCTCCACGAAGCAACAAACCGCGGCATGAGTTACTCAATAGAGTTCGCCTCCACACCGGCAAGGGCTGGGTTTTGGTGAAGTGGTGCGGATCAGAAGCCGTGCGGGCAGTTAGCAGTAGACGCCAATTTGCCGTACGTGCAATTTTCCGTATCGATAAAATAGAGCCTTTCCGTGGTAGTCCGTGGTGCGTTGGCTACGACAACCGGGAGCGGAAGGTGTTGCCCCACGCACTTAAGAATTTATGAAGTTTGCGCTAGATCCGCTCCATCCATCACGGTGAAGCGCAGGAATTTGATGCTCACAGAATATCACCAACGGCCGTAAAATAGTTTGACGAAACTGAGTTTGGAAATTTGTGGCATGATCAGAAAGAAAAATTACCATCTAAAGTTATTCAACTGCATGCAACTTGTTTAGAAAGTTAGATCACTTTATAGCAGAACACTAAAAACTAATATTTCCAGCTGTTTAAATCAATATTCCTCATACAGCTGTCATGGATACACATGGCCATCTTATCTAACAACGTTTTCGTGGGGTGTATCGCTACTGTTGCTCTGGTTACACTGTTCTGAAGAGCCACTGACGAAGCATCAATAACCTATCAACAACCACCATTAACACTCTCTCTCTTATCGACCTCACAATGCATCGGATGAGATTGTTTCCAGCCTGTGCTTGCACGGACAGGGCACGTTTATTGTAGTTTGCGAGGGCCATTATTTTAACAGCTCATTTGCTGCGACTCGATCCCTTCACAGGAACCGAACCGCAGGAAACTTCCGGATCGTCTCAACAAGTAAATCTCGGCTGCAGTGTCGTTGCCCGGTTGCCAACGGTTGCTAGGATATTGTGTTTCACGCTAGGTCTCCCTGTCCATCCTCAACCCTCCTGCAAGCGTCGTTATCATTATAACCCCATAAAACACGTCCTATATTGATGTCCTTAGCGTGGTCATCCGAGTGACCATCGAGCTGCACGCGTTCGGTTCTGCGTAGCTATCGCCATAGTCGTTTCCCGGGAAAGGATTTTTATCGCCCCAATGTGTTTACTCGGGGGAAAAAGGGGAACAATCCTTCAACACCATATCCTCGGTGTCCCTTATCCTCAGCTCAGTAGGCTGTCTACCCTTTCTGTCCCGAGCCCGAAAATTTGCCCGAGAACTGTATAGACGATTGACGTATTCCGGGGGCTAGTCGATGTCATCACATTTTCCTAGCAGTTCACCCCGGCGCCTGAAGCCGTTAAATCTAGGTCCTCAATTAAATTAAATCACCAGCTGGTGGACGAGTGTCGTTTCTTCCAGCATTTGTGCAGCTTAATAAACGGTTTCTGCGTGAAAAAACTAAACTAAACCCCAGAAAATCCTTGACTCGTGATTGAGTTAAGAAGAGGTTGTGGGATGAGCA
Organism: Anopheles atroparvus; assembly: GCA_914969975.1. NCBI lineage: Eukaryota > Metazoa > Arthropoda > Insecta > Diptera > Culicidae > Anopheles > Anopheles atroparvus. Next base: position 41,114,227 of record CAJZCY010000002.1, on the reverse strand, counting down.
GGTGAATGCGATGTAGAATGCCAGAGCAGATTGTTTCAATTTCGTCCATTTGTTTCCCTCTCATTCAAATAATGAAACCGAGCACGTATCAGCGAAAAGCGACGAAAGTGCACAGGGCTGCAATTTCCCTGAGCTTCTCATCTCTCCGGAAAGGATGGCGGCTTTGGCTGGGGAGCCGTAATCTGGGTCAACGGTTATCGTGGCGGTAATAGAATGAACGGTATATGAGTAGCGCAGACACGAACGGGTACTGAATTTGGGAAAATTATTTGCCCAACGTTCGCCTTCGCCCGGGTGTCGGCACAGAGCTGTAATAACTGATAGTCATAATTTGATCTTTTCTATGGCGAGCTTGCTGGGCCACCCCGCTTTTTCAAAGGGTTGCCGGTACGGCGCTCGGTTGGCCCTTGGGTATTATGATTTGCTCTGTCTCCATGAAGTCTCCTCCTTTCTTTGCGAAATCCTTGCATCGGGACGGGAAGGATGAACACGAAACCCGAGACTGTGTCGGCTGCTCCTGCTGATAAGAAACCATAACACGGCCGCCATTTGCCGATTGTCCTGCAAAAGGGACATCTTCATCGCCATTGGCTGAAAGTTATATTGTTCCAACTAGTTCCTAGTTCCCCGCACTTTCACCTTCGCACGTCGCCTTCCATCTTCCACCCGTGGACACATGTGTCTGCGGTGGCACTGATAAGGATTGATGTGTTTTGATTCGATTCTTTGCACTGGACAACACCGAAAGGTTTGTCAAGCGTTTCTAATGTTCCCTCTCAGGCGGAGCGATCAGGCTGTCTGGGACACACTTATGGCAGCCACTTTCAGTTTAAGCTTAGGTTTAAGAAAACTTTTATTGTTTTACTTGCCGTGGGGGCTGGAAGGATCCTGCTCCTATTCGGCGAGAGAAATGGGTGGATGAGCTGACTCGGACAGAAAATCCACCGAGAACGAATTGAAACACCGTCCCCTAGGGAGCAAGCGTCACTGCAAGAATACACGCTGGCGAGATTTACGATTATTGAACTAAAGCTTTCGGGGTTCGGGGGTTGATTTTATTTTCGCCATGGCGCTTTGATTTTTTATTCCAGCTCCTCTGCTGTGTTCGCTGGACCGACCACCGGTGGACAAAGTTTTCACACCCGAAAGTATTTACGATTATCATCCGCGCTCTCCTTCTCGATATAATGCGAACGGATCAGCGAGCTGGACCGCTTTGCAGGAAAGTTAGGAGGGGTTTTCAGGAGATTTGCTGCAAAGGAAACGGTCATTTATCCACCGGCGTCGGTGAGAGTATTTTGTTGGACCTGCATTCGTAAGCCTGGGTAGAATATTGTCCGTGAACTGAGGATTATTCAATAGCTACGCTTATTACTACCGATTAGGGTTGTTTTGCCCTGAAAAATCGTTGAGTAAATTATATACCGAACAGTAGAAAAATTGAATTCCATAAAACGTTTTTCCCATAAATATTCGATGAACCTTATTTTTAATGACATTTTCTACAAAAAGAGCCAAGGATCGGAACGGTGCCAACTGATAATACGCCCGCTCACGCCATTAATTCACTTTTTATTTTTATGTTACTGCAAACATTTTATGCAAATTGGAACGACACAACCATTTAATGGGAGGTTTTCTTTGGCAACTCGCGTCCCGACCCCGTAGGAAATTAATTGCAGGCCAGCACTAGCTTCGCAGGCATGCAGATCCCGCACAAAATGGAAGCCATTTCACTGATTAAACACTTCCCAGCGAGCTAGCCGGTTCAGTGGCTCCGGAAAAGCCCGGTCCAAACGAAACACAAAGGACGGTGGAGAAAAACGTTGTCGGGGAAGGGACGATGGAAGGCAATGACTAAGATTTGGTGCCGTTTACTAAAGTACCAGTTTCCCCACGGATCTCTCCTTTGTCGACGATTCCGACGCTACACGGTTTGCTGATATTGCCGCCAACGACAAATTGAAGCGTCAAATACTACCACTATCACCCGTGGCCACCTTTCCTTGGTGCTTACGTCGACCAAAGAGCCAGATATCTCTTCACTTTCTTGTCCGACCTCCGTTCGGATCGGATGAAGTGTCACATTGTAGCCATCGAAACTTAGGCCGCCTTCAGCGTCATCATCATCGGCGTTATTTCTGCGATCGGACGAGAACGACAACGAAGACGTTCGGCGTGAGTGAGCGCGACATTAAGCGCGATAGAGAGGGACAAGGAAATGCCGGTACTATGTCGCTATGTCGCAAATTGGTTGGAAAGATGCTAATGGTATTACCCGCAGCAGGTTCCGGCCGACGGCAGAACAAAACTGGTGCCGCTGGTGTCTCCTTATCCTACATAGCCATCGCCAGAAGAACGAGATAATTGAGCTAAATTTAAAGCCACTCAATGGCGGGGATTTGCCGTTTTGTGCCGCCTTCGACGACCGAGGCCTTGGCTTTTTGTGGGTGACACGATTTTAGATCAACAGCACGAGGTGGACGCTTCTTCCACGATGGTTTGCGTCTGCTGGTTTCTGCTGGGCCCATAAATCATTCGCTACACGCACACACCGCCGGAAGTGGTTAACGAATGGTGCAAACTTTGCGCCCTCTCTGCGACATCCATCCAGCTGCTCACTCGCCGATGTGCTAGAAACAATAAGAGTCGATCAATGAAATCCTAAAGATCTGCCGGGAAACTGCGGGAGGGAAAAAACTGCCGGTGCACCCAAGAGAGACAAGTTCACAAGGACTCGTTGGAATGCTGGGTGGAGGCACAAAAAAAATCCCGTCCGTTCAGCGAAAAACCAACACACCCAACGGCCAAAGTCATCATCCGAGCACTGGCCAACCCGAGTCCCAGGTGTATGGATGCTGGAAGCAATCAGAAAATGCAATTAACCTTGCGTCCATCTTCCCGTCCGCGTCCCATCCCAACCTGGCCCCGTCTAAACCATCCCAAGGTGGCACGTACTCGAGAGTACCACCATTCCTTCCTTCCCACCCCCAGAGCCCATCGAGGGTCACGTTGTGCGCGTCTGGGTTTTATGCCCATCCCCGTCTCATCTCTTTGCCATCATTTCCCCGATCGGTTTTCCCTTTCGGGTAACTCCACCACACATTTCTGTCTCCTCCGTGACCTCCTCCTCGCTCTACGTCGTTCGCCGGAAGTCCGTTTGGTTTGCTGGTGTTGGTTTAATCCAACATCAACTCGAGAACGTGAGCAAACGGATGCAGCGACCAGTGGAGGCCAAACGTAGTGAATCAGCGGAAATGGAAATGTTTAGCTTTATTTTTCGAAATAATGTTGCGCTATGTTTTTCCCGTTCATTTAGAAAGTGTCTATAAACCTTCCGCATCCCACTTAAGATCCTCGACACACACAAAATCCTCATCCTGGGAGAAGGATTTGATGAATGGGATTTTTAAGTGACAGCATTGCTTTTTGCTAGCGCTTGAGGGAAAATTACTTGTCATATGCTAACGTAGAAATTGTCAATTCTTTTGTAACCGATCGAGGAACGTTTTGTAGAGAATCTGTTGAAGAGCAGAAAAGCTACTGAAGTAAATCACACCGATTTGCTTGTCGATGCTAAACGGTTGAACTGTCTTCGAGCACGAGCACGAGCGAAAAACTTACATCGCGCATGCAAACGACGTCCGAGCGCGAACGCAACCAGCTTTCGACCAGCAGAACGCATGCCTTCGGTTTGGCTGGTGATTTATTATCACGTCCCAAAATCACGCCACAGCCATTTTCCCTTTATAAACGCCGGCCGGGGAGAAATTACAATGGCCAGCCCCGTTTCCGCGGTATGAGACATGCCGACAATTTCGACTATCTGGTGCTTACCATCGGAAAAAGATGTTTCCCTCGCCGGATCCTCTGCAGAACTCGGAGTTTCTCTGGACGCAAACCCGCTGCCGCATTCTCGTTTACCGCATGCGGAAAGATAAATTCTCGTTTACAACGAAGGCGAGAAGAAGAAAGCAACAGAGCCCATCAGGCCGGCCGACTACCACCGTACCCCGTGTTGCCCCGGATTCATTTTCCGCCTACTGGAGGCTGCCCCACGACGCTTTGTCCGCATTAAACCATCATTGGAAAGAAGCATGGTCTCGAAAGCTGTGTTCGGCTCATTTTTTTTTTTTGCACTGTTCACTGAACCTGAACGAGGGACAAGAACTCCCCGAAACGGACACTCTCTGGACGAGGCGCGTCCGAAGGGACACGTTTATATCATACGCCGTATCGTAAACGTTGCGAGAACGTGCTAAAGTACCTGATTTTCCCGGGTGTACCCAGCCTCTACCAGGAAGAGGAAAGATGAGCATCCGGAAGTCGGGTTGGAAATGGTCAAGCCCAGCGGCCATGCGGACCACCATGCGGATATCTAGCGATGGGTTTTTTTTTTCTTCGGTAGCTTTCGAGCATCGAATATCGGTCAATTTGGATCCATTTTTCGATCATGGCTCGAACCTGCTCCATTTCGTTTGTCTTTCCTTCGGTGGCCCAAACAGTAGGATCTTTTCGATTCAAATAAAATACCAGAGGACGAAAGCAATAAATGATAAAAAACAAAGATCTTTGGAAGGTGGATTCTCATTTTTCGGTAGCAAAAGATTCCCATTAGTGTGGATCGATTTTTTTTTCCCCGAAGCAAGAACAGAATATCTTTCTCTCAATGTCGCAGGGTTTGAGTATAATCCTCACGTTTGTGGTTTTCTGCATTACGCTCATTAATTTTCCTCTATTCATTCGCATGACCGCAGCACTCCAACTGAAACTCATCTTAAAGCAGCACTTGTGGCACGAAATAAATCTGTCTGCCAGCAAGTGGAGCCAGTTCAACAAAAATGTCACGAAACTAAAGCAAAGAAAATGGAGAAATGTAGAACAAAATCGTTAGTTTTAAAACTGTGTCCATTTGAATCCACTTTGTTCAAAGTGCCAAGGATATACGAGAGGATAAACACTTGAAGGGGTGGTACTGCATTTTCCAGGAGAAAATTGCATTTGCATCTCCTCGGAGGACAGATCCGAAATTCACGCTAAGGTCCCTCGGACTCGATTCAATTTCATTTCTTCACACAAATTTGTGTATCTGGGAATCATGTTCATCCCGAATTATTATCCGAAGCTGCCTGTTGCAAAGATGCATTATTATCAGAAGATGTGGATTCACTCAACAGTACTACTCAACAGTATTTCTTCGACAATCCAAGCAGATAACATTGAACCATTTCTCTATTTGGGCTTCCTCTCCAACTCATTCTAGTGACTTCACTTTTCATGTTCATTTTTCTCGTATTCATGTCCTCATTTGAATGAAAATGGACAAACAATTGCTGGTGATTGCGTTTCTCACTTGGTTCCTTGCTCTGCTTGTTTGAACGGCTTGCACATCCTACGCACAAATGGTCCTTTTTCTGCGTATTCATTCACATTTTCCACTCGTTAAAGCCTTTACGGACGGCGCTTAGCATATTGTATTCTTTCGAGTTTTGGAAGACATTTGCCAGTTGCACATGAAACGCAATTCACACTGGAGCGATACGATGATATGGTTATTAGACGGGAAAATATTTGAAGCAAGAAAGCAGCTGAGCAAAACGAGGGAAAAACACACACACACATCGCAATCGCAAAACTTTAACCTTATCGATCGGGACAAACGACAAGGAGCGTTCCTCGCCTTTCCTCCAACTCGTGGCTTTGCCATAACCCGAACGATAACGGAAGATGAATTTTTGATGACATCTTCTTCCCGCGTGGACCAGCGGTTCCTCCACGCAATTTTTGACACTCGAACCGATCCCTGGTGGGGCGCGACTCGGCGTGTTTGGATTATTGATAAAAATAAGGCAACCATCATAACACAATCCACGACTGCGCTGGCAAGAAGAGGCAGAAAGAAGAAGCGAGAGGAAGGGTAGTTGGCGAAAGGAATTGTGAGGAAACTTTCAGCAACATGCTGACGGCGTCGAATTTCTTCTGCATCTGCCGACATTTCTCCCTGGAGGTAGTATGGGGGGAAAAGCAAAAGAGAAAACGGTGAGGAAAAAAGAAAGTGGTGCGAAAAAACATGTTTTTTCTCTCGTTCCTGCTCATTAATCTCCAGCGAAAATTGTTGATTCAGGATTTTTCTTTCAACCCTTGGACGCGGTGGAACCTCTGGCCTGCGATGGGAAGGACGGCGCCGGTTGGAAGGCGCGTTTGGAATGGATTTATTCTGTTATTTCGATTTTCTTCGCCAGCACTTCGGTTTGGCAGGTTTGGTGTACAGAAAAGTGGTGTTTTTTTCTTGTTTGAGAAATGGATGAAATTTCGAAGGAAACGGAAGGAATGGCGGGAAAAATTATTTATTGGATTCCGGCATGTTTTTTTTTCGCCGTCTTCTTGCCAAGCGTTCGCAGCGAGTTTTCTCCGGAGTTCGGAGAGAAGTTTTCCACCGCTGAAATATGTACCCTACAATATTTGTGATTGTACAAAAGCGCCATTTCTTAAGCCTAACAACAACATGGGTTATTCTTGCTAAACCTGTCAATGCGGTTGGAAATGATTTATCTTTTTTGGCCCCACTACATATTTGCTGCTTTAAATGTTTTTTTGTGCGTGATTCTGCAATAAACGTTAACAAGTATACCTGAAAGAGCTCAGCTCAAATTTGCAATAAAAATGTACTTGAAATGTTTTAAAGCATTCAGCATGCATACACAATCATGCCCTGACGCACACCTTAAAATATACCAGCGTAATCTTTGGCGTAACGTGCAGAATTTGCGTAAGGCGAATGTTGGCTTTACGACGATGCCATAGCATCCAGCAAGACAGCACACGAAGCCGGAGGGCGAGATCATTCACCAAAGGAAGGGAAAAAACGCACGGAAAAGTTAGAATTAAAATAGGGCATATTTCTTTTCCTTCAATCGCACGCTGCCTCCCGCAGTCCATGGGAAAACGATTTTTCTGGCGTTAAGAAAACGATGGTTCGTTTCATTTTTATCTTTCGCTGCGGCCGAGGTCTCTTCTTCGTACCGGAGCTTTCTTATGATTATTATCACGAGAAAATTTCCTCACCTTTACCGCCGTCGACCGGCTGCTCCAAGCATCTCGTTGGCTTCGGTGGCTTGTTAGGCAAATTAAATACGAAACACTTCCGAACGGTGGGAAGTCGTTGTCGTTAAGCCGCGGCCTGCAGCTAGCCGGAAAAGGGAATATTTTTCCCCATGCACCTCGTGCACGTCAGCCTCCAGCTTTTTGTTCTCCCTTTTCCTTCCGACGCGGCTTATTAAATCCGACTAGCTAATTTTTCTGTCACATCAAAAACTCGTCGCCGGTTAAACTTCCCCGGGCCGGGTCTCTTCTTCCCACACACATGCCCCGGTTCACTTGTCGTCGGTTTTCCGGGTTTTGTTTCGGGACGCCCCATTCCGGCCACCCTGGGATGACCTGAATATTTTTCCAGAGCACCGTTTGCGTGGGAGAGGAAAGATGTTTCCATCCGTTCATCCCTTTCGTCGCGAGACGGTGGCTTTGTGTGCTGAGAAATTCCTACCCTGTCGCCGTCTTATTTCTTCCGGCTGAAACCGGGCAGGCAGAGTACGGAAGGTGCGATAATATTCGCTAAGTGATGATAGCCAGGAAGAAGGACCAAAAGGATACAGAGAAGCTGGGAGAAGCTGGGAAAACGGAGCGACTCACGCAAACTGACAACCACTTCAGCAGTTGCACGATGAATGGCCAAATGAAAAACGGAACAGCGAATAATGGGAAACAGAGGATGGAGTTTCCTATCCACAGGATGGGGGGAGTGCAGTGGGGGATGGCGTAAGAATGTCATATTCTTCCTTTAGCATACTTTTTTTTTCTCTCATCATCAAGCCATTATCAGCATGAGGCCGGCTACCCAATGAATAGAACGAAAATAAATCCGACAACCGGAAGTGGAGGGCAGGTGGGTCAAGGGGAGTGGCGAGGAGCTTCGTTAAACGGACACGGCTGGTTACACCGCAGCCATGTTCCGCATGTGCATGTATCTGTTCGCTCGCAAATTATGAGCCGAACGGTTCTGCATAAAAAAGACGCGGAGAATGGCAACGTGGAAGATTCTTCGTCAAAAACTGATACTGTCCCAACGTAGAGAAACAGGATATTATGACAAGCCTACGGCCGCAGGGTTTTCTGTCCTGTCAATGAACCGATTGCGTGGAATGCTTACAAAATCCGAAGCCTGAGAAAAGGACTCCCTTAAAAAAAAAGGACCAAAAGGAAAGGCTCCTCCAGAATAAGATTGTCCTTCTCTCGGGGTCACTCTAGGAAGGCTGAGTTCATTGAACAGTGAAACGGAAAACCATCGAACAGCATTCCTCCCCGGCTCTTCCGTTGCTCCGTTTCCTGCTTCCGTCGTTCAAACCGACGAACGGTTCCGTCACATTTATCAGCTTCCTTTTGACACCATCATAGTGCCTTTCGTTCGTTCCGCCAGAGAGCTCAAGAAGCCCATGCAGCAAAAGGTTGGAGGTCAAGACTATTTACGCGTCCACCTACCTACCTACCTACCTGCTGCTGTCCAATCCCGGGAGCTGCGAGCAGCAGAAAATCGATGCTCGAGAAGTAGCTGCTGGTCCTGATGTTTTATTTATGTTTACTCATTCCGTCTCGGGGCTCTGGGTTTTAAGGATTTTATAACATTTTTCCACACTCCTCACCGCTGTTCGCTGTTCGCTTGACCGTCCCTTTGTTGATTTTACTTTTCCAATCAGAACCCTTCCAGTAGTGCAGAAATAAAACAGAAAACTTCATCCTTTGTCGAAGCTCAACTGGACTGGTGGGTATGGGGGTATCGGGAAATCGGTATGCGATAGGATTATTGTTAAGAACCTTTTATGCTCTCATATGGTGTCGGTGGATTCAACGACTCGGGCTTACGAGAAGCTTTGCATATGGGACGCGAAAAGCAGTGGAATGTCTCGATGGAGACAAACATGACCTCTACCCTCATGACGAACTTAAACGTTTTTCCTTCCAGGTATTTCAAAAAGGAGTTTATTTTAGTTCGAACAATTGATTGAAAAAGATTTGCACACAGCTTGAAAAACACAATCAAACACGAAAGACTGCATCAGTATGAGCAAATTCAAATAAATGGCTTGGCAAACGTTATTTAACAAAACTTCCTATCAACATAGGTTTACGGTGTTTTGATTCATGGCTTCCAAAGCTTAATCGACATCGATACTGCTTACATCGAGCAAATCTGCCTTGGTTTAGCTGACCAGCAATGAGGAGGTATCGCGTTCCGAAGGAAACTATAAAAAACGTAACCCCCCTTTTGACTTGCTCGAAGCTGAATTTTCCTGCATCATCGCTCCCTATTTTCACTACACCGACGGCATTGTGTTTACCATCCTCACAGCGCTAGCAAACAACAACATTTCTTTCCACTTTACGATGGCCGCAAAGTGTTCGTCCTCCTTTTTTAGGCCCTCCCCTCACCCCTCACCGACACCATTGGCTTTCGGGTTTTCCAGTATGTTGGAAAGATTTCCCGGTGGAAAAAATACGACTCGCAAACCAACATACACACAGAAACGCTATCAGGTCGGTTCCGGTCCTGTGTGGTTCAGAGTTTGCGCAAGATTGGGGAAGAAAAACTTGGGACCACTTTTTGCCGCCGCTTGCCCAATATCCTGCACCAATACCATAATTAATTTCTCATATCAACCAGACCCCACACCATCTCGAATTTTACAGTGACGGTGGTTAGATGCCGGACCTCCATTTCCGGTGAGGGACCCCGTAGGAGAAACATTATGCTTCGTCAGCGCACCCGTGGCCGAACCGGAGCAGTAGGAAGGAATATCGTACTAATTCATCGGCTCGGAACAGCATCCATTCGTTTTTGCGCGGCTTTGGTGTGGCCGGAAAGTTATGCCTATGAAAATGGGTAGCTGATTTATATTTATGGTCCGTTCACAAGGCACAGCACAGCAAGCAGATGAAGTTCGTGACCAACAGTCGTAAAGATTGATAATAAAACTCCTCCCCCTTGGTCAAACTCGATGATGACGTAAAGAAATGGAATGTAACAACATCACTTCATAGATTACTGCCGATAACGAAAACAAGCATGTTATTTCTTTTCCGCCGATTGGCCATATTCCGTACAGGACAAAAGAATATTGATCTCATATTTGTTCTTAATCCACTTATACCTCTTGTTTGATTTCGATACCATGATAAAGATGCATGCAATGAATCTGATGTTAAATTTTGTTAATTTTTCCCCCTTATTTGTACGAATCGATTTGTTTGGGAGTTACTTGTGTGCACAACCGCATCGATTTTGATGACCAAGCTGAATGCCGCATAGTATTCGGGGAGCGAAAACCCTCGCCGGAACTACCCGCAAGGACAGCAAGGACAGGGAAGGTAAGAAAAACGTCCAAATGAAGCCAAACCAAACTTGGGGATTAGAATCACAACATTCTTCTGGTCCATAAACAAAATCTCCCTTCGTGAAGAGGGATACGTTGGAAATGTCGGAAAAAGATGGCGGTGATAAGAACCATCGACGATGGTGGGTCGCCTTAATAGCAATATATTGTTTCCTCCTTTTCTCTTCCTTCAACCTCCACCATTCTGCGCGCGGGATGGAATTTTTTCCATCCTGTTCGCCGCTGGAAAAGTGATATAGGGTGTTGGAAAATGTTCGCCCGTGAAGACACGCCGTCCGAAAACCGATTCACCCGGCATTGTAAGCCTTCCCGCCGGGCCGGAACTGGAATGCATCGGCCTCCTCGGAAACTGTCGGCCATTCGTACTCTCACCCTCTACTTTTCGTTCTTTTGTGTCATTCGTGGAAAATAGCGCCACATTTTGATGACCGTACAACGCGATTACGATGCGGGAAAATCATTCCCGGTGGAAGATGAAATTCCAAGGGGTTTCAATCATCAAACATGGGAAGAGCCCAAGCGCCCTCCCCTTGAAACGTACCAAGTGTTCCATGATGGTAAATCCGCTTGAAGATTTATCGCTTCGAGTGGAGATGACTGGCTCGCTTTTGGGTGTTTTTTTTTTCAACGCCGACTGCTCGTTCTTTAATTGAAGATTTGTTTGGCTTGCTGTGGAAGTCAGTGGAAGTGAGAAAAGTAATGATTTTCGTCCTTCTAAACCATGATATTGGCGGGTCAGCGAAGTTTTCAAAAAGCACGCTGAAAGTAGAGCATGAGATATGAGGAGAGATAATATCCCCAAGAGGAAAGATTTGAAGGGTTTCTACTTTTTGGTTCGATTGTGAATAATCCCGGCGCAACCCCTTAGGCAGTTGGATAACTAATCGACAGATTCTGCAGATTGCTGCCCGTCAGACTGTTTGACTGTGATTCAATTATACTGACAGTGTGCGAATGGAGCGTTCGTACATGTCACATGGAAAGCTGGATCCCGATGGGGTTTTTTGAGCGGAAGTTACGCAATTCCCTGTGGCCGACACACGGGGGAAGGAAATGTAGCTCCGTGGCAACCTCAGCGGCAACAGTGTTGATTCGGATTCGAATTTGAATGCGGCAGCGGGCGATCGCATTGAGCGATAAGTCCCTAATTTGCGGCACCGGATATTGGATGGACGGCTCTCGAGCGGATGGTTCACACGCAGGAAGGAATGCTATTTCAGCTTTGAAAGAGGACAGACAAGCATGATGAAATTTTAGAATTTTGCCGCTTTCGAAAGCTTTTGCCGTGAACCGTGTTTAAATCAACATTATGGCGAAGAGTGGAGCAGTAACAGATTGAACATTGTTCACGCTACAAAAATGAGAAAAAGTAAAAAGGGTTTTCAATCAAAAACTTTCCTCATTTTTGAATGACAGATCGCACAGGACACTGTCATCGGGAATGATTTACCACAAAATAATAACGCAGAATAGGCTAACCCTAAAAGGAAAGATCCGTGTCCATATTGAAAAGCTCACGAGTGGAGATCCATGCATCAAATTGACATTTTCCCATGGTTGTGTTTCTACATCTGTCCTACTGAAATGGTGCACAAGCGAAAACCGCTCGGCATAGGACAGGTCGTCATTTTGTCTCGTTCACTGACATGTTATCCGATGCAGCCGAGCGTACAAAAATGCTTATAAAAAAATAAGAGCCCTCCATCAGATCGCTTCTGGCAGTCAATCATATGTATGCACGTGGCAGCACGAGTTGTTGTTTCCCGAGCAATCCCAACAAGAAAATATTCATGGAGACTCTCCAGAGATGGTCATTTAAGCGTAGTTGCTTTTGTACGGTTGTATTTATCAAGTAAAAACAAAAAAAGAACTGAAATGACAACACGAAGGCTCACAAAAAACCATTTCACTCTAAGAGAAATATGTTCGAGATTGATGATATGGAGGCATCTCGTGGTAGAATCCTCCTGTGAGGTCATCCGTTTGTGGGTAGAATAAAAAATATTTCAAAGGTTGTTTTTTTCTATAACAAATATTAGCATGAAAAATGCGAACCAACAGAGTTTGACAAAATGGAAAAAAATGTCCTTCTGGGCTACCAAATAAAGTGAGTAATACATGGTCGAGTTCCTTAGAGATACTTGCATGCAAAAGCATTGCTCCTCCTTCAGCCGAGGAGCCAGGAGACAGTTGAGCCCATGATGACTCCCACGGTTTGGCTGTGGAAGATCATACCGAAATCCATGTGGGTTTTTCTTGTGTTTTCGGCTGTGTGGGAAAACATTTTCTCTCGGGGCAAGCAAAAGAAGGTGGGCGGCTTTGTGTGGGCTACAGCATTTTGCCTTCGAAACCTGTCTCATGCCGAGGATGACACTGAAACAAGCTGAACTACACCGAAATTCAATCCACTCAAACGTAAAAAAAAAAAACGAACTCGTTGATGTGGGCCAGCCCCAAACCATACTCGAATTATTGCACGTGGCGAATCGCTGGCGTTCGAAGAAAATTTCTTCATCATTGCAGTTGTATTTCAAATATCAACTCAGCCTATTGCCTTGTACCATACGCTGTGCCAACATCTTATGTTTATCGACAACAAGAGGGGTACCATCATGAGCATACAAAACATAAAATACTTAAAATGCCAAACAGTTAAAACTACGTTGTGCTTTAGTCGCCTGGCATTGTTTTAGAAACGATAATCCGATGGATTCTTCGGTACCTTTGCATTTTCATAAAACGGACGTGTTCTGTTGTTCCGTTTTGTTTTTTTAACTTCTGGAACAAAGAAAGGCAATCTAAAAAAAAAAAACAAATAAAAACCAGGAAGGACTAGGAACATCAAAACTGTTTCTAGAATTAAGTATTCGAATTAGACTCTCAAGGCAATATTTGAATTCGATTGCCTGCTGTCAGCTGCAGACGGCGGTTGATCTGGAAGCAATCTGTGCGGGACCAGGAGAATAAAAAAAAAAAAAATAACACTCAGGTAGGAGGCTTCCAAGTTCTACGATATATATCTTTGTGACCATGGGCAAAAACCGGAACTGCAATCGATCATCGGTTTACTCGAATCCGTGAATCAATCAGAGCAGAACTGAAGCCGCTTATCTAAAACAAGCTACCGGAGGACGTAGGATGGGAGGTGTACACCGAGTCGGAAGGATAACGGAAGAATAAAGGATTTTGTCTGTTCCGCATCGGCGCTTTTTTGCAGTCCCCTTTCCATTAGAAGTTTTTCTGTCTGTTTGTTTCGACTAACCTAACCGGAAAAAATATTGCCCAGATGCACAGACGACACGCGATCAGGGGTAGGCTGATGGGGAGGGGGGGTTGGGGGGCTGTGCAGTTGCTTGAGTCAGTGAAAACACACAAAAAACTGCCCTGCCAAAGGAGAGCTCTGATTTGGAAATAATGAGAGCAGAAAAGGAAAAGATTCTTCTGAAGTGGCCCTTTTCTTTCTTCCCAAGTTAAGGACAATTTGAGCGCGTGAGAAAAGCAGGATCCAATCCCAAGGCACCAAGTTTTCGTTTGTTAAGTTTATTTGTTCTTTTTTTGCAGTAGCTTTCAAGTTGAAATTGATTTATGCCCATGTGTGAATCCTTACGCCATGTGAATTTCTTTCGTTTTCAATTTTCATTTTGCCCTCCATTTTTTTTTTTCTTAACTATACTCCCATGTGATGTGTGTGGGGAATTTTTTCGGGTAATCTTACCCATATCTCTAGGGTTGATATCTCCACTGAACCGAGAAATCACTCCTCGACACGGTTTCACAGTTTTACAATCCCATTTTGCAGACACTTCAATCCCTGTTCCTCCAGATGCTGCTGGTCGCGTGCAGCGGTGTCTTCTGTTATCAGTAAGGTTCTTACTTCCTTTCCTTCCTACAAACACTGCTGTCTTATTTCCCATAAATTTCGACAGTGAAGTTAAACCGCTGATACGGTTGAGAGGTGAATTTCAGTGTAACGTTCGCCTGGTTGATGCCGCCGGAAACAATGGCGGCGTATCCTCCCTTTCCGGCCGGTATATTGTCACGCGCGTAGATAGCCGTAATGTTCGGTGGACGGAAGGCACCCTGTGGATTTCGATGGAATTCGAAATATTAAGGAGAAACAAAATGTTAAACGGTCGATCGAGATACTTTCTTCGTAATCTTGTGCCGCCGGGTTTGACTAACAACAAACAGGACATTTGAAACACTAATTCTCGTATCTACACAGACTTTCTTTTGAACTAACATACCGGCGCCGAAAGATAACGATAGATGCTGCTCTTCTCCGGAACTGGCAGCGAATTGTTCACGACAACGGCATAATCCAGTTGGCGATCTCCAGACACACGGCGGCCCCACTGGCGACTTTCGCCGTAAATCAGGGCGACCGAAACGCTGAGGAAAATCACCAAACCGCACGCAATGGCTTTCATTTTTCGGACAGTGTTTCAACGAAACCGTGTTCAACCCGAAGCGTATGGCAACTGCACTGAAGTCAGTATCACTTTGAAGGTTCTGAGGCAGAACGCACATCTTTTTATACTGATAAGCTCATTCACTTGTATTGGTGAAAGTTTGTGAGGTAAATACTGCATCACACTGGCATGTCCAGTGAAATTGTTTTTGCCGTATTATAAGCACCTTATCGCAAAACACTTTAGGCCTGTCGACGACATCGGCAAGTGTCTCTTTCTGCCGCCACAACCAACCACACACTCATGCACGTGTCCAAGGAAGATCGAAATCGGAAGAAGAAGTTCCGGCGCCGTAAGACACTTCAAGGGTCAAATAGCGCTGAGCCAAAACGGCCACTGCGGAAAGTGTTTCAACTTTCGCTTCGGGCTCAAACGAACGATGAGTAACTGGCAAGCGTTTGAAGAGGGGACAGCTGGGGACAGCAGTAAACATATGTTCCCGTTACCATGGAACAGTTTACAATGTGCCCTCGGCCCGTTTTCAGTTTCTACAACGTTCACTGGGCAGCGACATCGCGACGCAGTGGCTTGGAAGACTCAACAAGTTTCCAACAGGATCGTAAATTCAATCGTTCGTCGATCGTTTAGCTTCGAAAATGGTGAAGAAAATTGGCAAGGGTGTAGACACCAGCAAAGTTTAGCATCATAATTATTAACTAATAATTTCGAAACCAGTTTACGCCAAATTTAGCTTACCTTAAGTCACGCCTAATGCTGCACGTATACCGACGGCTTTTGGAAAAGGAATCCCATTTCACACAAATCCGCCAAGGAGAACTATTGCCTATCGAACAATTTCAGTAAATCACCTCACAAATCGATTCGATGCACTTCCTGACACTTGTTTTACTTCCACAAACAACGATTCACTTTCAAGAATAGGAAACACCTTCGAAACACACGCTTTATTTTTCTATTTAACTCTTTTTCTGGCACACTATTGCACTTCTAAACACTAACGCTAACAAATACACCAAGGGCAGTGAGCAGGGCAGGCTAAACTATCATTACTCTAAACACACTTTTGATTGTAAACTATCACTTGGCTGCCTTTTTTTTAACGAAAATAGAAAACTACTCGAAGCTGCTTCTCTATCTAATATAGGAAGCTGTAATATTTCTTGCTAATTAAATGTTCTACTTATAGGATAAATTGACGAAGTTTTGATTTACTTTAATCACTATCAAATTGAACGAATTAATAACTATGCAGTCGGTTGATCTTTCGTGGCCAACGAATTTACTATTTGAACTTTGGAAAATGATTTCACTTTATTTTGTAACCTAGAAAAACAGAAAGAAAGAGAGAGAGATAGAATCTAAAATTAGTAAAAAACCAAGTCCAATGCTAGCAATAATTCAATATAACATTTCTCGGTTGTAACTTCTGTTTTTAGAGGTTTATACTTCCGTAGAACTATCCTTATACAATATAAGGCAAGACATCCTAAAGTGCTTCGCTAGAGAATGCTTATTCGTCTGCCTCGATTCCTGGAAGGGCTTCCCAAGCGAAGGTAATCGATTAGTCGGGCAAATTAGGAAGGCGAAACGTGCAGACACAGCAATCATAACAGCAAACTGTGTTAAGGCAATCGCCATCATGAAATTGTTCGTCCCAAACATGAACTAGTGTATGGCTAAAAATGTTGCCTAACTGCTTCAAAAAACTCGCCGAATGTAGCAGAGGGAACCCTCCTGAGTGAAAACATCAAGCCATTTTATGAAGTTGACAGAAAGTGTCTCCAGCGCCAAGGAAACCTAACCAAACGTTTCGGTTTTTGGTTTACCGAGCGCGATTTAAGTCATCATTATTTATGCTGCTGATTTATGCTAATTAGCTTAAGCATCCTGCCAACACCGCCTTCGTCCGCCCCGCAGTGCCGACGGTGTAGGGCGTCGTGCAACCGCTCCAAATACTTTTTGTGTCGACTTCCACGGGGCTTCCACGCGCCGTCTCGGATGAATGGAGCAATACTTACTTTCCTGGCCGAAACGATTCTTCGTCCGGGAAGAAAGACGAAGCGTCGTTTTTTTTTTTTCAAAGTTCAAGCCATAGGGTGAAACTTCCCCGGACTGTTTAAATGTAAAGTATTTAGAAGCATAATTCCCTCTTATTGAGGATCCCGCAATAGCGGGATATGCCGCAATAGCGGCCTTAAGAGCTGCTGAGCTGTAGAACGGACGTGCTGTAAATTGTGCAGATGGAAGAACAATTATCCAATTTGAGAATTCAGTTTTTTTTTTCTCTAAAAATTTGTAATCATATAAGCGACCACCATTTGCATCGCTCTCCATCACTTGCAATTGTCCAATGGTGTCATTTTATTCCATAATGTTTAGGGTGCACTGGCGCCAACTCGCACGAACAAATTACTATTGAAGTTAAAAGGGATGGATAAAATCGCTGTAGAAGTTATCAAGGATGGATAAAATGGTTGTAAAATTCTAAAATGGAGAAAACAATTTTTGAAAAAAAAAACTGGCAAAGCGCACGCGAAGCGAGCGAAGTTCAGATTTTAGATTCAAATTTGTTGTTCAGTAGAAGTTTTGAACAGTTGAATCCAACGCCAGTCAAACTAATGCTTGATGTGCAACGCAGCTGCAGTGGCCAACAGCTAGATTATTTTCGTTTCAATAAACCTAACTTTTGATACACGCTTCAGGAAAAAGACCAGCCAGAAAAAAACACTGAAAAAGACTAACTTTTTCCTTTAAACGTTAACCAAGCTGAAAATGCGAAGTAAAAGCGTAAACCCAGCGTTTAAAAGATGAATAGTTAAACGCACCAGCATAATTTGTTACGGTTGCCGCTCATTTCGCTTCAAAAGTTTCATTCCTGAACGGCCAGCACCAGTTAATTTCCCTACTTTCCGTCACTCTTCCGTCAGACTTCACAAAAAGTCTTGCAAGACTTAAAGTAGTTTCTTGATCTTAAATTTGACTCATTCTCACTTTCGACGCAGAATGAGGGGCTTTCCAGGACCATTTGTAATATTAACCCAATAGAATTTTGTACGAAAACAAAAAACCGTTACAATTCATCCCCTGCTGGCCCTTGTTTCAGCCGAGAGGCTGCGATCATCAATCATAATCACGCGGCGCATATGGCTGGTCACAAACGCCGACGGAAAAGTTTGGAAAACCAGCCGTGCTCCACCCAGTCCGGCACACATTTTACAGCGAAGAACTGACAGACAAGAAACCTTCGTCAGCGCGAAAACCACTTAATGACACTTTTGAAAAATGGTAGCGAAAGGGAGACCCTTGCATAGAAACTACGCTTAACGTCAGCCAGCGACAAGGTAGGGATTCGTGACGTGGTTTCTGGTTCGTTTATTAAAGAGGAAAACGGGATCATATTTGCATGCGTCCATATCAGTCCGAAGGATCCTGCCCATTTGGACCTATCTCATGCACAGGCAGAGCCAAAAAGTCAACACAATTGCAGAGATTTCAACCTCAACTTCGGCTAATAATCCAAGCGATGCTATCCTGAAGCCCCTTGGTCTACCAGAAGTCCAGCATCGTGATGCTTCGAGGTGGTTAGTTGCTTGAAGGAACAAGTTTTCCACCCCATTTTCCACCACGACTATTTCGCAACACGTCACATGAGATAAATAAAGGTTGCACTGCACCTGACGACGCTCACATCGCATCGGCGTTCCACATTTACGTCCTTCTTTTTCCTCGAGCACGTCCAAAGGACGAGCAGTGGCAAGGGCAAGCCAGGCGAACCGGTTGGGGGTGTGAATGAATTTTTAAAATGCAGTTCACCATCAACCCTGCCGCTTTGCTGCATCAGCGGATTTGCCGACGACGAGCATTCGGAAAACGAGTTCAAGGTCACTTGTCACAACACGAACAACGGCCGCACGTCACCGCTAGCTTCTGGCACAAACACACCGACAAAAGATGTAGCTACACAACCCGCCCGTCGGACATGTGATGCCAGGGCAGCGCATGGTGAAAAGCACTCTCGATTTATCGGAATTGTTTTCCATACGGCTTATCTGAATGGCAACACTTTAAAATTATTTTAAATGGTTACATGTGATTCACGACTTGTTACAAATGATACTTCAATTCAACCAAACAATAACACAACACCTTAGCTTTATTAAAATATTCACTGTTTAAGGACGAACTGTTTTGGGAGCAGAACGAAACTCATACGTATTTTTTAAGCTACCGTCAGCTGTCAATTGCTCCAGGCGTGACACATACGTTGGTGTTGGTGTGATGCTGGAATGTTTTTCCTTCTATTGCGTCACTTCTTTCTTTTCGCATCGCACACACCAACACGCCCGCGCGCACACGCACCACCGACGCACAGGGTGACCCGCCGTGGAAAGATAAACATATCCTCTCTCCGAACCGTGTTCCCGTGCGTTGCAGTAACGTACACTTGGAGCCACGCTTTCTTCTGCCCCAGTACGCCGTGGGTGTCAATTCAAGCACTAAAAAAGGAGCTAACCGTTTCGCAGCCGTTCATTTTGCACCGTTTTCCACTCGACAGGGAAGGACGAAAACCGCCTGCAGAATCTTTGCGCACACAAGCTTACGTCGCTTTGATCGGTTTTCCTTTATCAAAAGCGGAAGAAAGATAAACACACCCCCTACCAGGCGCCTCCATTTGAAGTCTCGGATTTTCTTGCTTCGAACGGCGGTGGTTACGCGCGGGAAAAAGGCCACCTGCAACGAATTCCGTCTCGACCGGGACTTTCGTCGCTATGAATATGCTATGTGCTTAACAGTTGGGGGTGGCGGATTTTAAGACACAATGCTGGTGACACTTGTTTCCGGACCTTTAATCCACCGTTTTGACTGCCATGGATCGCTTCTAGTTTTTTTTTTTTTAACAGATGAACAAGACGACAAGCTTTTCCCGGACACTTACTTCAACCGTGCAGCGCAGGTTTAGTGCAGCTTTACCAGCTTTCCACGCTGAGCAGACGAGAAAAAAAACGATTTCACGATTTCGCTTTTCGCTTTTGCTCGGCGGTAGAAGAAGGTGTCGGCGCAGTAAAGGTAATCCAACGAACCGCACCAAATCTACATCTCGACTGAGCGGTCGGCACCGAAACATACGCCGTTGAACGTATACATTATCCATCGCCGAAAGCGCTTCGGGGGAACCGTGAGCATTCTTCGTGCCACGCTCATGCTCCTGCTGATTTCTGTCATTATTGCTCTCGATCGAAGCGGACGCCGAGCGATTCGCATGGCGCGCACAGCAAAAAGGGGAAACGTCACGTGAGGCCACACAGCGATTCTCCTGGAACTGGAGCGCACTCTTGGAGGTAGCGGCCGACATTTTCGACGCTGTTTGACGTTTCCAACCGAGACTTCCCCAACCGGGATGACGTACAACCGAAACTCTTGGAACCATCTCGGCTCCGAAGAAAAAATTTCCCTTGGGCAGCCTTTTCTCTCATCGGCTCTCCGTAAACTGTGGCCCTGCTCTGCGGGACTCTTCACAGAATCCCCAACTCACACGGAGGGGTAAACTCGCAGAACCAAATGTTGATCACGTGTGCCAGAACCGGATGGGCAGAATGACATTTGCGTGGGTGGTAACACCACCGGAGAGAGTGTGGCCTTTCCCGCGAGAGTCCGAGAGAGCAACTTCACCGCCGAGAGATGAGGATGTAAACAAACAGCACTCGGGAGGGGTTGCTCCGAAAGAGGGGGGGGCTTTTGTGTGATTGTCTGATGGCGGTCAGGGGGGTGTGCGTTGCTGCTTCCCGAAGAGTAAAGTTTAACTGTCAACGAGCTGCGTAGGAAAAAAGGATGCCCACATGCATCCCACCACATTGGGCCACTGCTTGAAGCTTCGAAGGAAAATTCGCGCGATTCCAAGGACATGCGCCTGGCGTACGTCGTCATCGGAGACGGAGAAACACCCAACCGCTGGAGTTCACTGCGCGGAAAACACATGGCCCGTGCGAGACAAAGACATCGGATTGCTCTGCCATGGTTTGGAGCTTTAACCGAAGCCAAACAAACTTTCTTTTTTGCCGTGGCTGTTGAGGACACACGTCATCATTTCCTTCGGGGGATGTGTTAGTGTACACTGTGAAACAAAACGGATCAAATGCGATTTTAATTTTATCCTCAACCACAATTATTTATGTTACAGAGAAACATTTGCTGTTAGCATTTAAATACAATTGTACCACACTTTGGCACGCATTTTCATTTACGAATCATTCGCACCGAAATTCATCAAACCACATCAAACAATCATCATTTTGGACTTCCCTTTGAAGTCGTGGCATCTACCATCGATTTGTTGCTAAATAGTACATTTTAAAATGTAGCCAATTGGTTTGTGCTGTTTTTCCTGCCTGTTGGAGCCGCACATTCCGACAACGCGTTTCTCCCTTTCGCGAATGAACTATTTCAGGAATGCCAAGAGCTTTCGCAGAGAAATTGTTTTACATTTCCATCGAAAATATCTCGGACCAAAGCCCCCTGTGTACTCCTCGCCTCGCCTCCAGACCGCGGCGATAAAGCATACCTGTTGACGCACGGCGGTTTCGGCCCTGTAGTCTTCTCTGTTGGTTCAGAAAACAAAGAAACATTCGAAATGGTTTCTAACGTCCATTTTGCCTCGGGACGAAACGCCGTTCGTCGAATTTCGCTGACGTCAGTTATGCAAACACTCGACTGCACAAACAAACAAACAAAAAACTGATAAGGTATTCCATTGCTCCCGGTGATCAGGGGCAGCGCATCGGATATCGTACGATTCCTTCCACCTTGGAACTATTGAACTGTGAAATCCAACAGACCATCTACAATCGTGCTCTGACAGAACGTGTGGCGTAACGAAAGTTTCACGCTCGCAGCTAATCCTTGGAGGGTCACACAACGTGAAACGAATGTTCCCTTATCTTGGCCCGTCTGGCACGGAAATTCAGAAGAGAGGCAGGGGAAGCGCACGATGAAAAATGATTTTCCAAGATAGTTCGTTTCCAGGTGAGTGAACGTCGTCACGTTCTAGTCGCAGGGATAACCACGTAACTTTTTTTTGCCATTCGTCTGTTCGCTGGGAAAATGAAAATACATTCATCTCGTTACACTTTGACTTACTGACAGCCTTCACCCTCCTTGCGACGGTGAAAAGCCCCACTCTCGACATGATTCATGTTTGCGGTGTAGGTGTGCACGTGTGTTTCCTTTCTCCTTGCGTTAAAGCGCTGCCACGCTAAGGTGAACCTTCGCCACCGACTCCGGAGGCCGTTGACAGCCACCATGAATGAAATGGAACGGAATGGGGATGCTGAAAGCACGCTCAAAAGGGCGACGCACGGACTTAGGAACCTCAAGAAGTCAAAGGTCACACGCGGGAGGAACGTTTCTTAAGCATGAGACTCGAGGTCATCTCATCTCAGATCGTCGAATCCGATCGTCGAATCTCTCTTCGGTGAATCGTTCATTCAGCGAAAGAAAATTCATGGCATCTCTTAGTCCAAGACCACCCTTCCTCCTTCCAACCGCCCCGTGATGGTATTAAACAAAAAGGGAACTGAAGTCAGAAACAATGTCGATGTTTCCGAACGAAACGGTTCGACAGGCTCCCACAGGGGACGCTTTCGGTGCCACTTCGAAGGTGGACGGGGTTGAAGATAGGTCAGCATACTTTTCAAGCAGCAAAAATGAACTGACAAGCGAGCGAAAAACCAAACCAAAAAATTGCAATTCCCAGCGGGGCTTCGTTCTCCCCACCAGTACAATCCCGGTCGATCTATGAGTCGTAGAAAAGGAAACAAAAAAATCAAACCCAAAAGAGAGTGTAGGAAACCAAAACAACGCGAACTGCGTCCTTCGAGAGATGAAACGTCCTTGAACTTTGTGCTTTTCACCTACACCTCCAGTGGAGGGAAAACAATTGGCAAAAAAAAAAAAAAACGGTAAAGAAAAGCTTCCCAAGCGAATATTTTTCTCAATCTTTCGTCCCTCTATCGGGTCGTGTCCTTGGGGAGCAAAGTAGGGTGGGGGTGGTGGGTGTGTAGCAAAGCAACGAAGAGAGCAGCTAATAAAAAAGGCGGCAAGATTAGCGAGACGCGATGGACGTTTTCAATCGTTAGATTCGATGGAAGCTGTAAAGGGGGACTCCTCAACCACCCCCACAACAATACCACCCACGCAAACCCACTTCTTTTCGTCAGCTGAATCATAGCGGAAGAAAGGTGGATGAAGCATAACGACGCAGAAAAGAAATGTTGATCACGTTCCTGCGCTCGTTCGTGTCGATGGTAAAAGTAGGTAATATTGAGCGTTGTTTGTGTGTGATTGTGTGCGTGTGTGCGTGTGTAAGTGTAGACATGTCTTCACGCTTGTAGCGCAATTCCCGCACACGGGAAGCTTTTTCAGTCCTTGGCAAGGACACTGTCAATGGTATCCAACGGAAACCGTACGGAACAGGAACAGAGTCACTAATGGATGTACGGTCATCTTTTATGTGTGTGCGTGTGTGAGTGAGTGGGTCTTTTTGTTAGACAGAACAGGAGATACATCGACTTTTCTTGGTGCTTATTTATGCGTTTCTCCGTTTTTCATTCCTCGCCGTCTACCGAGGGATTTTGCATTCTTCATCCTGCCAAGATCAATATTGATTGTCTTGGGGCAAACGTGGCTCTTCGTTTCGTCTTCCATGTTTTCCTGTATATCACACACCCAGACACACACACATGCAATTACACGATACCCAAGGTCCAGATGGTCCCCGCAACAACAGCGTACCGAAGACTCAGGAAACGGATATCCCAATCAGAACAAACCTCACTTTCGTTCGTTATGCTGTTGGGTTGGGTCGCCCGGGGATTCCAACCCACTCCCTCCACCCCTCAGAAACATAGCTCCCGAACGGAACGCGGCTAATGAGATGGAAAAGGAAAATGTGTTGTTCCGCAGCTGTGCCGAGAAGGAACCGAAGCGAGGCTGCTGGCACCGAGCCAGACCGGGATTACAAAGTTCGTGCCAAACCCACTGCTTGCGGCTACGGTCGTAAGAAATCGATCCATAATAATCCAGCGGGATGCAGGGGGGCTAAGGATGATTGAAAGATGTGCCTCATTAAAGACTGTTTCGTCTTGGGCGAGCTTTAAGTAAGCGGCACGATTAAAGCCCACCCCTCCCGCGAAACGTGTGCATCCATCGGAAGGAATGATGAATGGATTACAACCGTGTGATCATGTGGAGCTAAAGGGGGGGAAGGGGGACTCTCATCATGTGTGTGTGTGTGCACATGTGTTCCCGGAGGGTACCAACACTTGCACGCCTAACTGACGGCCGACAGGCAAGATGAACGACTTTTTGCTATTGCGAACGAGAGGAAAACTTAAAGTCATCCTTAGAGGAGGAGAATAGGAAAAGTCCTACCACGCACCTGGACATCGGACGCGCTGTGCAAAGGGAATCCTGAAGGATATAGATGAAATTAATTCCATATCCGAAACGAGATGCCTTCCCATTGGCGCTCCATTTTCCACGACCGGCAAAACTTTCCCTTTACGACCCCGCTGCGGGATTCCCGGTAGGGATTGATTGATGAGCGTTTCGATTATTTACGATGAATAGTGTAAAGCGGGCTTAGAAGTGCACCGCTTTGGGAATCCCGGATCTTGGGTTTCAGCTAGCCCGGTGATAATTTCATTGGAGATTTCAAACACACCAGCAGCAGTTTAGTCTGCGTCATCCGACGATGCTGGGGGATTTTTGCTGAAACATACAAACAATTTCTCCTTACGCTCATTTTGGTATAGCTTATTGGTAAGTTATTTTTTTTTAAATATTACAACCTTTCTTAAAAAGATTCACGTTAGCGGTGGGTGAGTAAGAACAAAATTCTTTTCCTTATCTACATGTACAGTCCGAGGAAAGCCTCACTCGCTATTTGATGAAATGCTACGATGCCTAGCGAGTGAAGATTCAGCTCGTCGTCCAGCTTAAACCACAAGGATAACAAGAAGCTTTGGTGGCAGCAGTGGGTGGTAATTCAATTCACTCCGGATCACAACCGCTCCCACCATTACGCCCTCTGACACTTTATCCCTCCTGTTTTGCATATGTCCTGTCCTTCTATCGTACGTTTCCTTCCTCCTACCGCGTTCTTCAATTCAGTTGTGCAGAATAATACGATTCTCCGCCGAGTACAATTACTGCCCTTACACACACACACACACACGGAAGGCAAGTAAGAAAATCTTCTAGCGGAGAGTTCAGCTTCTAAACCCGACGTTCCTCTTACCTCGATAACGTTTCCGCATAGGAAGTGGCAGTGGGAACTGATTTGTTTGCTTCTTCCACATGTTGGACAACCAAAGGAAACCCCCGCCTTCCCACAAAGACCTTCATTTCCTTCCGTAACCTCATTCCGCACTTGGGCAGGTGCGAGTTGGAAAATATTATGAATGAAGACATAGAAGTGATCCTAGCCGGATCAAGAAGACCCAGCCAGCCGTAGCGCCTTGAAGAAAGCGCCACCATCACGAAAGGATACCGTGGCATCCATGGAACGGATGAGAGGAACGCTAGCTTTTCCAAAGGAAGGAAAAAAGAGAAGATTTTCCCAAACGACCGTCTGCTGGTGATGGCTGATTTATAGACGGGTTTTATGCTGCCACCGTGAGCGAGAAGCAATTTATCATTTATCCGATCCGTCCCGCGCAGTCCGTGGCCTTCCTCTCACACCCTTCCTCCCTCCTTGCACCTCATCGCCATCATCATAAAGACGGGGCTAATGATGATGTCACAGCTCGCTGCCGTGTATTTGTGTGAATGTCCCTGTCGCTGCTCTGGTACCGTCGTGTAACATGATTTTCAAGCTGGCGTAAAAGCGATGGCCTAAGAATGTCAACCATTCGCCTGCCGGTGGAAAATGATTAAGTTATAGGACCGATCGAGTGGTGACGAACATTTTGCCAGACTGTAAAATGATCCGCTCGGCTTTTGCAGCTCCTTCGGCTCCGTTCGTCCGTGTCGCGGTGTCAACGGAAATGCACGGCGCACAGCCGGCTGATTGAAAGGGGCAGTTTTATTGCCCCATTAGTAAGCTTATTCACGTCAACAGTATTTACTTGCGAAGAAATGCGTTCCAAAGGGAAACGAGAAGCTCTTTAAAATTCGATCCTCATAATTTGTGTCTTATCCATCCTCTCCGTCAGGTGGTTGAACTGAACAAATCATAACATACGGTTGTTCTAGCGAGAAAAGTAGAAGTATCGTTACAGAATGATGGTTCCTTCAGACTTTGAACGGAGTTGAACAGAGTCGCAAACCTTCCAAGAAACACATCGCAGAACAATTAATTTCTTTGTTAACCTCGTCCATCGACCGACTATAATCGTTTTTGCCGGATCTATTTTTCCTTTCGACCCTTGGCTCACTTGTACATCTTTTCATAAGCGATTGAAAAGACAAACTTTCACAGCTCGCAATCCTTTCGGCCAGCGCAACGAACCAAGACGATCGAGAAAATGCGATTTCGGTTCACCCCGACGGGAAACCGTCCATCCTTTCTTCTTCTCCCGGCTCTCGATTGCTTGAGCATCCTCGCAACGTCCCGAGAAAAGATGATGAAGATGCCGGCTCAAACGGTAAACGGATTACCCGCGCGTAGTGTTTCGTGAAAGTACATCAACCTTGACGGCTGGCAGAAAGTGTTTGAAAAGGCTAAAGAAAACGCCAGGACGATGGCTTGGAGCGCCGGTTGAAAGAGATCGCGGTCTCTGCGTGCCAGCCATCGATTTCGGTGCGCTTCATTATCCTTCCATAGGCAGCGAAACACAAAACGCTAAAGAGATGAGTGTTAGATCCTTTCATGATTTATGTAAACAGTGTTCCATTGTTTCCGCGCGCCGACTTCCTTTTCTTCGCCCACAATCCATTGTGTTGTGCATTCGGCTATCATGGAAAGAGCACCGTCGAACATCATCAACCCCAAAGAAAACTGCAAGCTTATTAGTGAAGGTTGCTTTTCGTAGCACTTGATAAGTTTATTCGGTGTTATACATACAGTTTCTTGCACCGGCCGTTGATGAAGAAGTTCATCCCGACTCCCTGCCTTCCTCCCGGAAACGATGTGCGACGTAGTTCGTGCTTTTACACCAACACTACCACGAAAATGTTTTTTTTTTCTTTGCGAAAGTTTCCGTTTCTTTCCCCGACTGTTTCGCAACGTTCATTCACCCACCAAGGACTTCGACATCTAACTGGTTGTCTGCTAAAGCCAATCCAACTTCGCAGAGTGTGGAAAAATGCCCAGAATAGGGAGTGGATAAAAATGGAGTTTTCATGGACACTGCGGGGATAAAAAAGAAGATTACTTTTCCAATTAAAATGAAATTATTCATAAGACCCTCGGTGCGGCTGTGGGAGAGCTTTTTCTTTCGAAAGTATCTTCGCGTAGGAAGTTACAGGCTACGCATATCTTTTTTTATCATTGGAAAACTTTTCACCTACATTATGTCTCCAGAAAGATAAGAAAAGCTCGAGAAGAATCAACACAACACAAAATTTCATTTTAAATCACAGAGAAAAAAGCATTTTGCAATTTTTCTATTCAGCCTTAACTGATCAGCAAGGTTAAGGATGGAATAAATATTCAAGTTATTCACGTTGGTAGAGAACATGACGTCCAATTTGAAAGATTGTCAACGGTTTGCTGTTCATTGAAGTGTCTGATTTTGCTGAGAAAACATGTTTCCTTAATGATAAGATATGACTTATTGACTTTTTTCACTATTCTGCAGATGCCATTCTATATTGCAGCCGTCATTTCGCCGTCATAATTTGGCCAGCGGCATACATTTGCAAGGTTAGGTCAGTGGGTAGCTTTAGCTTCGCCCTCTAACACTCAGCTTCCACTGCATTCACTACGAATTGACAGGCTGTTATGGAAAGAAGGGTTTTGGGGAGAAGGATAGAGGAAGTAGCTAAGCGAATTGTACCTTTTTTTTGCGGAAGGTCGCCCGGCGGCTCGTATCACCGCGACCCGCTCGGTTGATTCCGCCAGCGGCAAAACGTCTGTAGTGGTGGTGTAACGCCGGTTTAACCACATCATTGAAGGTATGCGTTGAACAGCTGAGACGGCCGGCAGCCAGACGGAAATATGTTTAGGACGGTTTTGAAGATTTGTTCGATACGGTTGGCCGAACTTGTGAAGCTCAACATTGTAGATATGCTTGTTGACAGGTATATGGAACGCATTTATCAGTGACGTTCTACGGCAAGTATTTAAATTCATCATAATTTAATATAAGTATTATTTCTTCATTTATTTACAACCCAATTGGCTCTAGCAGTTTCGGTTTTGGTTATTGAAAACAAGCAATAACATAGTTTATCTCTCCTGCCTCGTGAACCATGCAGTAGTGAAGGGAACAAGTAAGAACACCAGCGAGAACCAAGAAAGAATGTAACGATCTAAAAATAAAGTGATAGACAGCTCCAACCATTAGAGGAATGATGCAACCGTAGCAGAATATTGCCATATGGGCAAACGAACAACCCCCGTGGGTCATTATAGAATCCGTGGGTCTCAAGTCCAGTTTTTCAGGCATCCTGGCCTTGATTAGGACATGCCATAAGAAAATTGGCGCCAAGTAGTGAAGTCAAGCTTTACGAAAGGCATAATAAGGTTCCAATAATGTTGTTTATATTTTAAGTTCGGTTCTAGGTTTTTTTCTTTCTTTTTTGTTCGAATGCGACAATGGGAATCAAAATTATATTAGAATATATATATTGCGGTCGTTCGGCCTATGCCGGAAGCTATCTCGCAAACGGCAATGTACTTCCCCAGTAAACTCGGAAGCTTTCCGCCGATTGGGTTTGCAGCTAGGGCCCACTTTTTGCGTTCCGCGTGAGCAAAGTCCGACGCCGGATCGCCAGGGGCCCGGCTTGCGAGCGCGAAGGCTTGCTGTACGACCTTAGCCTTGAACCTGATCGGGCGAACACGGCTGCTCGGTGGACCGGGTCCACTTTCGGCCCCGAAGCGCCGTCTGTTCGGCCGGTAGGGTGTTTAGCCTAGTTTCGGTGTTAAGTAATGGCTGCCGGGCTTGTCGGGTCTTATGTACTATTCCTACAGTTACAGCGGCACAAACTCATTTTTGTAATGGACGAAGAAAAGGTAAATAGTTCAGTAAAACGACATAAGACCGGCTTTCAATTTCACAACAAGATGAAAAGAGTTGTTGTGACGCTTCAACAAGAATGATACCAAATTGAACTGCTGTATACTGACTATCCATATTCAATACGATGAAGTTCATGCATATTTCTCAAGCATGACGGGTTATTTAAAAACCAGATTTTTCTTTCCGGGCCTACCTTTCCTCAATCCATCATATCATCCCCATCGGTATGAGTCATACGTGCAGTTCGTTCTAGCCCGGTTATTGAATTACAAGTATTGAATGAAAAGCAAAGTTTTATTATAACCTCTGATTAAAAAGAAACATCCGCAAAGGCTTCTCTAGCTCTCCAATGACGCTCCAATTGATTCCAACCGGCTACCTTTCGCATGTTAATCTCAGTGACCTTTGTTGGCCATGTTCTTGGCCAGGGCCAAGATCACACGAGGGAATCCGTGCACGAGACGAGCCTAATAGGCCTCACTGGCAAAACGAAAGAAACAAAACAAAAAAAAAAACGCCGTTCCTTTCCCATGCTCGGACACGACTCCACGTTCAAGGTGGCGCTCTCTGCCTCCCTCTCTCTATTCATTCCTTTCTATTTATCCTTTATCTCGATGACGTCTCTGTCTCCCATTCGCGCGTTGTCGCGACAATTGCACGAAAGGTGCAACAATTTCGCCTCGAAACAATCCATCAAGTTCACAGTCAGTTTATTTTCAATCATGAACCTACTCGCCGTAAATGGTTGTCAAACAGGTGAAGTTTCAACAGAACCGTTTCCTAGCATCAAGACAAAAGGAAAATATTGCACGTCAAGGAAGTATCAAAGGATTCTTTCTAATAATGTAGAAGTAAAAAATCAGAAAAATCCCCTAGAAAGTTTGGATATAAATGTCCCAATATGAATTAAAAAGGAGACAGCAAAGAATGAATACAAATCAAGGAAATATAGCAGGGCGGTAGCAAGGAGCACCCACAACAATTAGCAATAATATTCTGTCTTTGTCAAGCGGGAGCTTGTAATTACTCCAAACACTTTCGTTGGTGACCATGAAATCTAGCTAACGACAGAAGTGACAATTTTGTCCCATTCTCGGCATCATACCTTGAAGGAACAAATCTTCTTGGAATGATCCTTTGCTTTTCACTCCTATTCGTCTTTCGTTAAACTGTAGGGTGATTTGGGGTGGAAATAAAAATATAAAGCATTTCATACAAAATTTTCTCCAGGAAAGTGTAATTTAGAAATGAGGAAACTGGAACTGTTGGAAATTATTTTTTAAACGTGTGGCACATTTTGGCCACCATTTTGTTAAGTTTCATAACGTAAAACATCAAAATGTGTTTTGTACTATACTAGAAGGAGTCCCAATAACTTTTGCTTACAAACCGAATGAGTGGTGGCTATATTGCCCCAATTGGCCCTACTGATTCTAAATTCCCCGTGAGTCGCAAGTCGACAAGATTGGCGTAGGTCAACGCAGTCTCACTATGCTACACATCACTCTACCGACGCTGGCCCGCCGTCTCTCCTCCGCGATGCCGGAGCCTCTGTCTGGGAGGGGATTTCTGCTACACAGCTGAAGGTTCACCGGCACGGGATGAGCAACGAAAGGGGAGCCGCAAAGGGAGAATGTGCAAAATTGCGCGCCGCAAAACTTGATCGCGCGAACACCTGATCGCCGGTTCGGGAGATGCGAACAGCGAGCGGTAGCGAGACACGAGGTGAAGCGGTGGATCGAGAGAGCAGCGTGCGAGTGAGTAGGGTAAAAGGGACAGAAGAAGGCGAGACGAGAGCACCGAACGAGCCGCGGCGAGAATGGGCATCGTTTCTCGCGATCGCCGCTCGGTTTTGACGCTCAGTTCCAAACCGTACACCGCCGCGGACAGTTCGCTGGCACGCAGCCGACATCGCCGCTATTGATCCACGATACCTCCAAATTATATCCTACATCTGGCTGGTCCTTGTTCAATTGACTGTATTGGTCATTCTGCAAAGGCCTTGAAGTTTTGTTTTAGAGTTTCTTAAGTTTCAGAGTTATTCTTGAGTACCAGAGTTCTCGTAGTGTGTCTTTGTCATCCTCTCCAGTGACAGTATTATATAGAAAGTGTTTGTAGAAGTTTAGTGAGAAACAAAAGATAAGAATAAGAAATTAAAAAAAAACCCCTCAAAATGAAAGAAGTTCAAGTAAACGGCCATATGCACCTAAACAACGGCAATGGCATCGGCAATGGTACCAGCGCCTCCTCCTTGGGAACTTCCTCCAACGGAACCAACGGATATGCCGCCCTTAGCGGAAGCAGCAATGGCACGACGAACGGAACAAGCGCGTCACTAATGAGCTCCACCAACGGCTGCGTTTCCAAGAAGCAATCTGTCAAGTGCACCTGCAACACAGCTGAGCAGGATGACGGCAGTGACACCAACAACAATCAAGGTAAGTCTACAGGGAATCACACCCCAGGCTAGTAGTAAAACATTTACGGTGAAGGGGTACCTAGCAGTCCTGCAGCCCTTTATGGGTTGTGGAACTGGGTTCACATGGAAGTACACTTTAGAAATAGTTCTTGGAATGTTAGTTGATTGATCAGCTTTATCTAACGGCGCTTTATGAATTCCTAAACAACTTTCGACCACGTGGGAAGCTGAATCCCACTTGTGCCAAGTGGTATAAATAATGCGACAACAATTAAATCTGCTGTTTAGTTAGTTAAGTCCTGAGGCCTTCGTAGTAACCAGCTGATTCAGACGCGTGCGGGAAGTAACAAGAATTATGGAAATACCATCTCTGAATGCAACCTCGAACAGACTTGGTGTGGGGGGTGGTGGGGGGGGGGGGGGGTGATGAATACATTTCGCTTTGTCTGAGCAATTTGCCGGGTGTGACTAACCTGGATGTTAAAGTTAGAATCGGAACACTCTCTGTCAGCCCGCGGTTATCAGGCAATCAGATACAATAAGAACCAAGTTTCCCTCGCCTGTCTATGAGGCGTTCGGCCAACAATTGCATAGCAAGCAACAGGTTTCCCCTATTCTAGACTAGGGCTGTTTCACCTGCTCGGGACAGCAAGACGCGAACGGACGGAAAGAACTTGGCCGAGAAACTTGTTCCGCACGCACATAAGCCACACATGGTGCCTGCCTGCCGGAAGTCTGCGAACGTCTTGACCTTGGCCTGGTTTTCGATGGCGCTTGCGTACACCATGCACAAGACGATTCAGTTCTAGGTTGCCGCATTTTTTTGTTTTGCCTTGCTTAGCCATTCGCGAAATAAGATTGCTTTTGACTCGATGAAACGGATGAATGTGTTTAATGGCTCATGAAATGGTTGTGTGAACACCAGCACAGGTGTGAAGTAGGTGACAAGGTTTCTTTTCATTTCTCATTTTTTTATGTTTTTCGCTTTTGTTCTATGCTCTATGATAAGGGTACATTGACCCGTATTTATCATCAGGTATGACAGCTGTAAGAAGTAAGAGATTACTCATAAATGAAGGGATTTTACATCTGCTGAAACAATGCACCAATTAATACCTACTATCTATCGTTACCTTGCGTCACAATTATGCGAGATTCTTCGGTTGGCATCTTTGCCATCCATGGTTCTCACGCGTGAACAATTAAAGCAGAATGAATGGTTTCGACATTCTTCTTTTCAATCACTTAGTTGATCACGTTATTATCAGCTCGAATGGAAGTGAATTTAAAAAAATCATGAAGACATAAAAAGCATCCCTATCAATCGAGATATTCAATACATCACATGCAATGTATCAACCATCTTAACAAAAGGATGTTGATATCATTAATCTCCTAACGTACCACGTGGGGGACGCAAAGTCTTCAGAACATTTATCATTACGTTATATCGCTCCAAGAAAAGAAACGCCTTATAAATCGATCGTAGACCTGTAGACTGTAGTCATGCAAGTGTGCAGATACTGATTCTAAGCCGTTGTGTGCATATCTTCCAATTGCCACAAGCCTCTATTTCTTGGTCTGAAAAACAAGTGGAAACTGACAACAGTTCGTTCGACAGAAATTCGAAAAACGAATGGAAAGGCATTTCTTAAAACAACCCTACTACTTCACTCTAACAAGCTACCCTGAACTGCAAATCACTTCAAGCTACATTACGCGAAGACGTGAAAGATTCGCACGTGATCCCGATTCGTTTCTATGCGAGCCTGTGTTCACCGAAGCTTTAGCTTTTCCAGCGAAATGTGGAATAAAATCTGTGATACGGATTCCGATGTATCGGTGTGAGTGAGAGAAGGCAGCGGAATTACTTAACATAATTCACCAGTACCAAATCAGCTCGCTAACCAGAGAATCCCATCTTTATATCTCCCAAGGGATGGTCGTTATCGAGTCCAGGAGCTAAGCTTTGGGACTGAAAGGAGGAAACTTAGAGGAAAGATAGCAGTGAGCGGTAACAGTGAAGGAGCAAATCAAATCAAGAAATCTTGTGTCTACGAGAAGATGAAATGAATGGTTAGAACATCGGATAGCTGATACTTGAAGATTTTTGTGAAATAAGTAAATATTAGATATATTGCACAAAATGGTGTACAAATTTGAGTTATTAAACTGAAAACAAGTTTTAAACTAATATACTCTCAAGAGAAGAAAAACCCTAATAACACACTTTCTCTTCTTGGACAAGTTTTTACTTTCTATTCTGCAACAAAAGAAACCGCACAAGAGCGACAACTGAACAAAGAAGAATAGACGCCCGTTTCGCTTGTCAAACACTAACCCAAAGCGATTATTTTTACCCCTGTCGAACAACCCTCAACTTCAAGCGCACCTGAGGAGCCTTGACTTCGCCGGATTTCAAGAATAAAATAATTTACTTTCAAACTCGCGGCGCAACACTCTGTCCCTTTTTCCTCGTGCACCGAATCTTTCTATCTCTCTTCACTCTAATCGCCGCCGCAGTCGTCAGTCATCCGCATCTCCCCTGGGTCACTTCTTCTCTCCCCATGTCCTTGCCCCTGTTTTGCGATTGATCGGCGAGAAAACGAGCAACACGAAAAAGAACCATTGGTTCCGAACGGTAGCCATTTTATAATGACAGCTGTTAATTCCTCACAATTTCCATCCGTTCACCCGCACCGGCACCATGCCCATGCCGCCAATACACCGCCGAAACCTTCCCCAGCACTGCTATCATCCAAAAAGTGGTTCCGATCAATCGTCGCGGCTTACGGTTGGGTGCACAACGCTGCACAACTACACGCGCAAAAGCTAACACCGCTCGACAGCCCCCCCAACCACACACTTGGACTCCTTTCCAAAGGCAGTCAAAGGATGATTTCGTGGGTCGCTACAACACGAAAGGCAACCGGGGCGCTAGGGGGTTGGCCGCGACGACGATTAAAAATGATTGCCAACCCCTGGCATCCTCACCCCCGGTTGCACCTCATCCGCGGATGGGAGTGTTTGCCACCCACCCCTAGTCCACGTGCCAATGACTATTCAACCAAATGGGCCCCCCCGGCAACAGCAACAGGTGGGCTCTCTTGCGGTTGGATTAAAATATGGTTGTTTTGATTTCTACGCCAAACTGGCATTAGGGAGGCTTTACTCAAACGTCACGATGGCTAACAACGATGTGACGGGACTTAAGATTTTCGGTTCAGCAATGCTAATGGGGCAAAGCTGCAAGCTAACGCACACTGCAGCGACCAATCCACAATCAACAGGTTGTTCGTTGGAACGATTAAAGCGGCGCTCCCATGACCCAATGTGTCTGAACTGACGACCTGTTGCTTTGAAAGGTTAGTTCCAACAACGGAACGGGATTGTAAATGTTAAAAAAAAACATGTGTAACATTTTTTTTTTTTTGGTTTAGTCGAATAAAATAATACAGGGATCTAGTAAAGTACGCTTCCAATGACAAAAAGTCACTGGGGAAAGGATCACCTTAAAGATGGACCGAACAAGAATGGCAATTCATCAGGATTCAATCTAACTTCATGTGCAAAGACTCATCAATTCCCGGTGGAGCCAGCCAGCCCACTTAAGCCCGCACAAATCCACCCGCATCGCATTGTGCCCGTGAGCGATAATAAAATCACTGCTTCGCCGAAACATCATCCCTTCACTTCCTGCTGGTGCTGAGAGTGAGATGAGAGACGCAAGCTTCACCCAGCGTGAGCTGTGGGACAATTTAGTCAGCGAGAGTGAGAGCGAGAGAGAGAGAGAGAGATTAAAATCTTCACGCCAGCTGCAGCCTCCGGTCCAGAGTGTTCGAAAGGAACCTAATAAAAGCCTCAAGCACTTACCCGTGTCCCCCCGCGAT
This sequence comes from Anopheles atroparvus, assembly GCA_914969975.1. Taxonomy (NCBI): domain Eukaryota; kingdom Metazoa; phylum Arthropoda; class Insecta; order Diptera; family Culicidae; genus Anopheles; species Anopheles atroparvus. The sequence goes on along the minus strand of CAJZCY010000002.1, from coordinate 41,078,860 downwards.
GACCCACCGACCCCTCACGCAGCATCACGAGTGTGTGTCATTTGTCATCCTCGTCGTCTCACCGACACCCGCAGGCTCTCCGTCATCTCACCATCAGCTCATCTCACGCCCGGTCATATAGCGCCATCGCCATCGGGCAAACACACGCGCGCGCCGTACTCCGCGTCGTAGGCCGTTTCTGCTTGGGGGACCCTGTTGCTTCGGTGCCGAGCCGACGCTCTGGTAGTTGCCTTCCGACGGCGTTCACATTCGGTTCGCTTTTTTCACCGTTCCGTTCGCACACGCTACTCACTCGCACTCGCGCCGTTGTTCGCCTGCTGAAGGAAGCCCTCAGGCCGTTCGTCTATCTGTCCAGCTTCCGTGTTCCGTGTTCCTGTGTCCCGCGTGGTTCCCGTTTGCTTTAAAGTGTGTGTTTGTGTGCGTGTGTCCTTGTCACCGTTACTTTGCATTGAATGCCAAAGCGAGCGTCGAACGCTGCAGGACCGAAATTGCCCCGTTGGAGCGAGTGTTTCGGAGTGCTTTGGTGTACCCGCTGCTTCACCCGCTGATCCCCCGCTCGGACCACCACCACCACCACCGCTTACTGGCCAACGTCGACCGGTGCCACCATGAGCAAGTTCGAGATTTCCGACGACGCGGACGAGCTGAACCAGGAGATCGACGACACCAACTTTCCGTCCCGCTCGAACTCCATCTGCTTCGGGGCGGCCAACGGGAACGGGTCAACCGGGAGCCTCAACAACAGCTACGGCCCGTTCGCCAACCGGCGCCGCTCGAGCAGCATCCGCCGGACGGAGAGCGAAATGACGGAGGAGGCGGCGCAGGACGGCGAGCCCGATGCCCTTTCCCCGGTCGCCACCGCCGAGCACAGTGCCGGGGCCAGTGGCGAGGTGGCCAACAATAACCACAGCAGCGGGCGCGGCGCCGAAAATGGTGAAAATGGCGCCAGCAGCGGACCGAACGGGTCGACCAGTGTTGTCACGGCAATCGGTGGCCTCAACCGGGCCCGCCCGACGCCGATCCGCACGACCAGTTTGTCAGGTGAGACGAGCGGCCCCAACAGCAGCAACCCTGGCGGCACTAACCTCACCTCTCCGCCGGTTCAAACCCCACGGGCTACCATGACGCCAGGTACCACCGGACGGACGCACGGTGGACACACACTTTGTCGTGATTGTGAAGGCGTACCGTTCTTTTTTTTCATCGCCGTGTGCATGTGTGTGTGTGTTTGTGTGTTCTGTGGATCGATGTCACCGTCACAACTTCCTCTACTAGTACAAGCTCCTAACAACCTCCTTCATCTCCCTCCCTCGTTCCCACGTGCGTGCAATCCTTGGCGCCGAAGCTTTCGATTTCCATGGTCACTTTTAATGATTATTTCCTTTTAGTTTCACGGTTTCCCCCCGCGCTAGTGCACTTGCTGCATGCAAGGCGATCGTTCGCTGTCGATCCAGTTCTTATGTTCATCGCTTCACTGCTTGTCTTGCTGATGCATGCGCGCGAGCAACAGATAAGACACATTTTGTAGATCCACCTCTCTCGCTGCTACCCCTCTACCTTGCCGCACCCAAAAGATCTTAGCAACGAAAAAACGGCTGGTCAATTATTCGCTTTCTGACAAATCCGTCAGTTTATTTTAATCTCCGTCTCCGGAGCTGTCAAAATCGACGGACCGATTAATTTACAACGAACAAATTTGGCCATACCGCCGCTTCCCGGCCAGGTCGTTCGCCTCGTTGCGGGTTTTGAGACCTTCGGAAGGGAATCTGAAAGTCACCGAAACCGGAAGAGTTAAGGGAGAGGTCTTCAAGACGGGTTTCGGTGTTTCTGTTGTTTTCAACGCTGACGCTGCGATTGAGCACCGTTGTGCAATCGACGGACGGAAAAAAGGCAGGAGTAATCAAATGGAATGATTTTTTACATTCTTGTGTGAAGTGAGAAAAAATGAAACACAACCAGTGGAAGCGAAGGAATCCATTACCGGCAGAGGCCGATGTCGTGAATCAATTGGACATCGTCAACTTCTAACCCACTTCCTTGCGAAACAAACAGATTTACCTTTCTTTTATGTTTATTTTCCACCTAAAAAACTTCGTCACAAATGATTTCACACAAAACACGTCAAACTATCGATTCAATAGGGGAAAAAAGGTACATAAAACGAAGTAAACAGAGGAGTTCATTGAAACAATAAGTACTATTTGTCTTACTGTAATGCGACAACAGACCATTCGCTTTTTCACACCCGCCCGAGTAGAAGCATGTTGGCAGTGTTGTGTAAACTTGCTCCGACAATCAAGCTTAATCTTCAACTGATCCTCATGGCAACAATATGTTTACAAGCATCAGGCGATTGATAACCGTAGATGAGACCGAGCGCCGGCCCAGCATGAATTAATAACTAACGCAAATAACCTGATAAGGATGTATATTTTTGGCATGCATATTTATGGTGTTTCTTGAACAAGACAAACGCATGGAAGCCGTTTTCATCTTAATTTAAATTTTAGGAAAAGTTCTAATAGTTCTGTTTACGATAGAATAAATTCACTTAATTGCCTTTTCCATCCTGAAATTCAAGCTTTCACGTTTCTACCGTAGATGAGACCGAGCGCCGGCCCAGCATGAATTAATAACTAACGCAAATAACCTGATAAGGATGTATATTTTTGGCATGCATATTTATGGTGTTTCTTGAACAAGACAAACGCCTGGAAGCCGTTTTCATCTTAATTTAAATTTAAGGAAAAGTTCTAATAGTTCTGTTTACGATAGAATAAATTCACTTCATTGCCTTTTCCATCCTGAAATTCAAGCTTTCACGTTTCTGTCATGCTGTGTGAAAGGACACATTATCGAACAGATAGAATTACTAGTATTCATAAGTCCCTTCACGCTGTGACACCTGTTAAGCAAACGATTATAGCGATATTACCGATCCATAACATTATTACTTCACCCTCCCAGTCAACCCCAGTCGCTCCTTGCCCGGTCCCGGCGATCCGTGGCGTAAAATATGCATAAAATGTAAACATTATTCCACCCTACGCAAGCACCTGGCACCGCACGATCTGGAGCCGAAACGCCAAAGCAACAGTATTTCCTCCGCCTCGCATCAAACCGCGACCGAGTGCAATCGGGTTGCATTCCGAGCGTGGCAACAGAGCCGACGGGGATTTTCGAAGTCACCTGGCTGGTAGGAATTTCCCCTCGTTCGGAACTAACCCCCACGTCATTTCGATGCAAATGTCGATGCCGGCCGTTGAATAATTCATCACGTAAACCGGTTACGGAACGATACAACCCCAAAAACCCAGCGGAAGAAGTGTGTGGAGTGAAGTACCGGGCAACGTTCACTCCGTTTATCCTTCATATCCAGTCAGGTGGCATAAAATGTGGAGCAAACCTGCTTTGTGTATCCGTGTGTGTGTTTCGTATGTGTTTGTTTAATGTTGTGTCCTGCGGTCGAGCGAACATGTCCGATGTGTTGGCCAGATTTTGTAAATGCAATCAGGATATTGGAATGATCTACAATGTTGTTTGTCGCGAATCACGGCTTCTAACTGCTTTAGTGTTACATGCCACACATGTTCCACAAAATAATCCACTCCAAATGCTTTATCAGTGCATCCAGATTAATGCATGGAACCTTTCGTTTCATCAACAGTTTGTGTCGCGTTTCTAATCCGTTACAATTCGTTCTTCTGTCCGCTCCACAGGGCACGAGAAATGCACCTTCCATCACGACCTGGAACTCGACCACAAACCATTGACCCGGGAGGATCTGCTGCCGCTGATGTCCAAGTCCTACCGGATGCTGCTGTCGAGCCTCGGCGAAGATCCGGAGCGTCAGGGACTGCTGAAGACTCCGGAGCGGGCCGCCAAGGCGATGCTCTTCTTCACCAAGGGCTACGATCAGAGCTTGGAAGGTAAGGTGTGAGACTGGAGCAATGGTTTACCAAAAAGAATCGATTATTCCGTTGACCCCTTCGAACCGCAATCACCGCACCGCGGCTGGCTATTGACAACTGAGTGTGTCGGTGCTTTCACTCGTTAAAGGACGCCTCATCGGGGGAGCAAAGTGGACACGACTCACCCCGATTGTACACGCTGGTTGATGGTGTTTGCAATACGCGAGCCAAAAACCCCCCCGTCCGAGGTAAACGTCGTCCGCACTCCAGCAAGTGGATGAGCCGCGTATTTCAATCGGCTATCGGTCTGTTTGGAAGTGCTGCCGGGCAAACAATACGCCGGCCTTTCCGATCCGGGTTTGGAAAAGGGAGATCCCTGTCACTTCAGCGAACAAACAGCGATGAAACACGACTCCATGCGGGTGAACCGTCTTCGAGTCTTGCGCTCTTGCCTTCAGGTTCATTTGTCGAGAAATGGATCAAAGCATTGACATGCGTCACGTAGCGGACAACTCATTCTGCGGTACCTCTCCCCGCTGGGGAGTTCCCGTCCGTCATTTCGGTCTGCATACAAAAAGTACCCCCCGACGGACGTAATAGTAGCTTGCCCATTGCAGACCGCACCCTGGACAAATAGATACCGAGAAGCGCCCGCATTTGCGGAGCGGTCTTTGAAAACGATATCCATCCTTGCGAAGCGATTCGCATCCTCCTAGTCCAATACAGTGAAATAGATCCGTCGTATCAGACTGGAGATTACTCGAACTTCATGAGGCGGTTGCGATGAGTTTTGATTTCAAGAACATGGATTACACATTACAGGCGTGAAATTAATGACTTCAAAAGGATGATGTAGCCATGGTGTTCATGCAAGTTTCGCTTTCGCTTCCACAACGCCTTACTTTGCTGCTAATAACACGTTAATTTCCAAACCAGTTATAAAGTTTGCTCAGAAGTCTGCAAACTAACCGAAATGCCTCGCAGTCAACAGCTCTGGTGGTAGTGTAGTATCTGCATTTGATGGTGGCAGTTAAAATGTGATCCGAAAGATCCTCTCCCGGGAAACTTTTGGCTGTTACAGAAACAGCAGCAAAAATCGTCTGGCATGACATCCTAAACGCCCGACAAAAGTATTCCGTCGAGCTTCTCGGAGCGAACCAACAGGAACCACCTGCCAACTTCCACCGTCCGTCCGTGCCTGGCGAGGACACTTAAACATTTCGTATTTATTATTCACTTAAACTCAAACTGAAGTCGTTGCCGGGCTATCCCCCATGGTCTATTTGCACAGACACACACTCCCACACTGTCATCATGCCTCCTGCAGCTTTCCTCTAGCTTCAAAGTGGCCAAGGCACAGCACAGAACTGCAGCCGCCGGTTCGGAATACTTTCCAGGGCGCCTCGATCTCTTCCTCCCGCTCGACTGCAACTCGTGAGCGTGTGCAAATGAAATTAAATCTCCTCGTTCGCCTCGCGGGGCCAGAGGAGAACGGTTTACTTTTGCGTCCTGTGCAACAAAAGGGACGCCCTTCTGCTCCTTCGACCCTTGCGCTTTCCTGGTGATGGAGCACAACGATGGCTACTTGCGCTACAGCGAACGGAGCGAGCATGGTTCGTTCAAACAACTTTCCTCGCCACACAACCCTTTCGACGTGATTTTTCCTAGGGCCAGGGAGGCCCGACGGAGGTTCGCACTGCAAACTAAGCTTCCTTTCAACTTTCGGCGAACCAGCAATTCGCCTTTCTGGAGGCTATATTTACCTCCAGAAAGTATGACAATAACCGAAAGCGATGCTCAACTGCAGTCGACAAACGGTTCATCATGTGTGCGGAAGCGAGCAAATATGCGAGAAACAAGCACTACATTCATACCACGTTGTGCACAACTCGTGCGAAGGGTGTCGAGAAGCACGTGCTTTACAACGCTAAAGGGCAATTTTCCGAAAGGGTATGCAACGTGCATTGCTCTCGCTTTTAAGTTGCAACAATGAAGCGATTTCGTATAACTTAATCATCCTTGTACTGTCAGGAAAGCAGAGCAGAAGTTGGGAGCAGATTATAACGCTAGAAGGTATTCCTCACCTAGCAGAAATGATTTTCAAATGCACTTGCACCCTATGGAGTTGTCGTGAATGAATAATACCCCTATCAAAATGAATGGTTGGTTATGGCAGGACGAAAAAAAGGAGAATGAATTAATTTGAAACCAGTGTTGAAATCAGGTGCGAAATGGATTTTACTTTCTATCAAAAATCAACCACAATTATTTAAAAAAAAGGAAAAAAAAACACTGGAGTAATAGTAGCATCATAAAATGGAGAATGTGCATCGATCCATAGGTCAACATAAATTGGGTTTGGAATCGAATGTAGCATTCAACAGTCGGAAAAGTGGATGCTAAGGAAGCTGAGTACTTTTCTGAGTTGTTTCTTCGCCATTCTTGTGCGATTTTGAGAGCAGCACTGAATCGAAAAGAGAAGTATAAGCACGTAGGCAACGGAAACGTGTCTTACTGGCTTGGTCATGTTTTTTATTCCATCGTTTCGCACCCAACTTCGCAGTATATTTCAGGGATTCAGCCTTTCTTGCGATGGTGAGAGGGAGGAAAAACTTGTTACACATTTGCTTTACTTCTTTCTCGTCCACGTTCTCGAAGTGGTGAGGACGTAGCGGCGACCCTTAAGAAGGGACTACGCAAGAAGGCACTAACCCACGAACAAGTGTTGAGTACTTCAATCATTCACAAAAGGCTGACGCTTTCCCCACCTCGTGCTGTATAGAAATGAACGACGGATGGAGGCGCCACCGTTGAGAAAATCGAAAACTCCTTGCTTCCTTTTTCTATTTGCTTTCTTGCCCATAACCTTCGTCGGCTCCCTTTTGAGGCCCTAATTTCCCGTTTTTCCAGCCAGCCTTCAACCCATGCGACCGGATGGATATGAATCGTGCGATTCTGTTGGATGTGAAAATGGGAGGCGGAGAAAAGTTATTCCACATTCCGAGAACGAATCATTTCTCCAGCTTCCATGATGCCTGGAAAGTGTTTGAAGAGTGCTTTATTCTCACGCTTGATGTGGGAAATGTTATTTGCGCTTTCTTCAGCATCCACCATTACGGTGCCTTCCCCATGTCTGCATTCTATGGCGGCCCTGGCGCTCTCTGATCCCTTTCGAGTGTTCGCTGTGGACGTCGAGAATTGAACGGAAATGTATTCGTTTTCCTTCGACACCACAAAGAAACAAGCACGAAGGCGGTCTAGAGGAAAAAGAAAGTTCTCCTTACCGGCTCAGAATTGGATTCCGTGATTGGGAAGTGTAAATAAAGACTGCCGTGGGCGCAAACGTTTGTCTTTTTTTGGGAGGATTTCTAATCCCGGTTGAAAGTTTCCTTGCCAAGTATCTTTATGAACTGACGAGATGATGTGTTTTCCATTTCGGGTTTGACCATTTGATCCTTCAAATCTCTTCCTGTTGTTTTCTTTTTTTTTTTCAAACATTCCTTCTTTCTTGCTACATTGATACTCCGATAGTAGCTTTCTCTAGATTTAAAATCACTCTTTTATGCTACCTTCACAGAGGCCTTGAACGGTGCCGTATTCGATGAGGACCACGACGAGATGGTTTTGGTGAAGGACATCGAAATGTTCTCCATGTGCGAGCATCATCTGGTACCGTTCTACGGTAAGGTGTCGATCGGCTACTTGCCATGCAAGAAAATCCTTGGCCTAAGCAAACTGGCCAGGTAAGTCCGCATGACATGTTCGAATCATGGAAAAGTTTGTTCTCACGAGTTTTTTTTTTCCTTTTTATTCGCTTCCTTTTGCGATAGAATCGTGGAAATTTTCTCCCGTCGCCTGCAGGTCCAGGAGCGTCTAACGAAGCAGATCGCTGTCGCGGTCACACAGGCCGTCCAACCGGCCGGCGTTGCCGTCATCATCGAAGGCGTGTAAGTGGACATTTTGCAGTCGAACTTTTCGGCGTGTGGCGTTTAATGGATCGTTTCCAATTTTCCACCACACAGGCACATGTGCATGGTGATGCGCGGAGTGCAGAAAATCAACAGCAAGACGGTTACCTCGACCATGCTGGGCGTCTTCCGGGACGATCCGAAGACGCGTGAAGAGTTCCTGACGCTGTGTAACAACAAGTGAGCCCAAGTCCTGCATCATTGCTCGCTCCGAGATGCCAAGGAGACAGCCCTAGCAGCGAAAAAGGCATCTTACTTCGCGAGTTTAGCCACTGTCGCCGATCGGAAGACGAGGAACGATGTGTTTTAAGCACTGGAAGGAGTATTAAATAACCGTCTTCATGTAACTCGTTTAGGGAACTTGTTTAGGGAAACGTAACGCAAACCGATATACTCTATCTTAGCTGCCAGATGGAATGTTTTAGAATATTTTTCGGAAAAAATGATAGAAAAAGAAAAGATAGAGTGAGAACGAAGGAGACAGAGGGAGAAAGTGAGAGAGAGAGAGGGATAGAGAAAATCATGGTCATGGAAGTAAATTCCCACTTAAAAATACTATATCCAGAAAAACTAAACTATTCAACGTTATTGTTGTGATGTGCTGTTGCTCATGTAGTGTCCAACTATCGGCCTTCGACAGTGAAGGACTGTTTAAAACAATCAACCTAATAACTCCCTCTTTAAGCTGGTCTGGAAAAGAAGCCTCGTTAAGAGCCACGATATAAACATATGATAAATTTTAAACATCTATAGATAAGGCATACACTTGTTACAAGCTGAACTGTGTACGGCATACCGAAAAATTCGATTTCTATCTATTTACTGTTTACGATTTTTGAGCAAAAGAAAAAAGGGTAATTGCCACGCGAAAGGGTCCAAAATGTTGATACTAAGCAGTGAGCCATGTTTGCCATACATGCCATCCACTGTTTGAAAGTTTATATTTGCATGGTAAAAAAACCACCCTAAAATAAATTGTTGTTTGTTACTGTTGATATTATGAAGGCTTATTGTTGAGAGATGAATATACGAACGGAACAATAATCAGTGGAAAACGTCAAGAACTTAGAGTGTTCAGATCAATCATTTTAGAACCAATCCTGTCGATGTAAACCTTCAAACGCTAATACGCTGTTTAAACCATAACTACAACGACCAGAACAATATGCAATGAATGAATATACAGATTCCCCGGCACCCTAATCCGAAGTACGTCAGAAAGCCATCCAATTGAGTACGCGGATTCTTCACATTATACATGATCGATTTGATTTGCAGCATGAAACGACCGTAGGCTAAGAGAAAATAAGAAGAACCAGTTGTTCAATATATGTGTTTACACATGGAAATAAATAAAGTATTAATTGTAAACGAGCATCGAAACACGCCGACTGCAGTTTTATTTCGACGCAGCGCATTTCCAACAAACGTGGTTGAGATAAAATATCACATAGTTGAACGTTCGCTGCAAAATTGGTTATCTACGATCTTCTACAGTAACGCTGTAGAGCATAGTATAACAAAACATAACGCGCATAACAATTCTGTTATACTGGTCAATTGCATGTTGCATACCTACAGGCGTTACTTCATAAACTGCTCATCTTGAAATCAAACAATGTTTCATCGTTCGTTATTTATAACAGAATGATGTAAACATAAAAGTTTTATTATAACAGCTAATTCTAACCATTCAACTAACTGTGGACTTAAGTTTTACTTCATTCACAACACACGTATGTGACCACGTGAAAATCGACACTATAAAATCCTGTCCCGCTTAAGGCTAAAATCCCATACACAACTAAAACAAGCCTTATCAACGAGGACGTATTGGTCACTTGTCGATGTTTCAATAGCCAATGTATTACTTCGTAGTTCAAGAGTTTATTTCTTGCACCAGAACCCGCTCTTGGATTAAAATTCGAACTTCAACTCCCCGGATAATTTCAACCGCCAACGTCGATAGTGTCCACCGTCTCCACCTCGCTAAAACTCTTCGCCAAGTCCTGTTTTCCAATCACTCGAACAAGTCCTAGCCGAAGGGAAAACTAACACAGGTTAACAACACACACACCCAACGTAGTGAAACCCAAGAAAACCGCAGCTCGACAAAACCACAAAGCACGTGCTACATTCCTGTTGTTCCCCAATGCCCTCCGGCGTGCCGTCCGTCCATCGGTTCGTTTTGATTCCGTACGTTGTAAAACAATGCCTCTAATGGAAGCAGTGCAAGCGTGGATTGTGGCTGATGTATGGCCAGTACAAAGGGGCGCAAGAAAAATTAAAATGGACAAAAGTAAGACACATTTTTGATTGAACCGAAATTTCGCTATTAACTAAATTTTCTCTTTAAACTCAAAGCCTAATACGCCTACCAATCAGAAACAGCATGAATAGCGTGCAAAATAAGTGCAAAGGAAATAGCCCTTAGCATAAATCCGCCGATCATAAGGGCAGTGGACACCGCGATGGGCCGAACACGCGGCAGACGGGAAAGGGTCCGGAGAAATAAATTCTGCAATTCGCCAGCAGCCCGCACGCGATTCCTGCAACGAAAACATTGCGAATAAATTACCGCGGCGTTTCGGTGTGTGCGTTGCGTACGCAACCGAACGTTTTATGCTGGCCGGAGCAACATAACCCGAAGCGATGCTGTCAAAGGTGCGCTCGACTGTGTGCGTGAGCAGCACGATCGGCTGTCATTATGCTCTCTGTTTTGAATCCTGGCTTTCCACCTTCAATCTTTCTCTTTCTATCCCACTCGCTCCCCGTTCGCATCCGTTCGAGCAGCCACTTGCTCTGAATTTTAAACCACTTTGCGTCAATAATTCAACGTGATCGTGGCAGTGTGCGTCCGGTTCGTTTTCGTGTAGTGGTTCAGCGGTGTGTTTAAGATAAACTCGCGACTCACGCGCCCTTCGCTGAAGCAGGAAGATCTCGGCCCTTCTCGCTCTAGCGCGATGCTCGTGCCTAACCGGTCGCGGGATGAGTTTTGACGTTTGCCTTCGGCTCGCGCCGACTCAGTTGATGTTGTGCCTTCGTTCGCGTAGGATCGCGTGTTCCGAGATCGGAGAGAGCGTGTGCATTTACGTACAACTTCCACCCAATTTTGATCGTGTTGTTACGAAGTTATTCAACCGACAGTCCGTGAAGCGTTATTTCCAAAACCCTGAAGCCCATCGGAATTGTGCCTTGATCGTGGCTCAAAGTTAACATCATTTTAAAACGACGGTTGGTGAAAAAAGTAACTCGACAAAGAATTGAATTGCAGTAAGTGTTGTGTCGAATTCGCGTGAATCGATCGAGAATAACCCTCCACAAAGAGTGTAACAACCAATAAAGTGTGTGCTACGCGATCTTCAGTGAAACAATTATTATATTGAAAAAAAAAAAGTTTAGTAGAAAGAAATAATAAGTCGTGACAAGTGAGAGAAAAGTTTTATCAGGTTGAATAATTCAAAAATAACCATAGCCTAGTGTTCAAAAGGGAGCAAAGTGTACGTTTCGTGCACGTCGCTTATTTACTGTGCACAAAGTTTACGAGTGAGTTCTCGCGAGCGTTCAGTGATGCTGCTTGGTAGCCGGTAGAACAGGCCAACCAGGGAGTTGCACGGTTAAACAGTTGTAAGCCGCGGATTCGTGCAGCAAGTGTGCAGTGCAGCCAACCCCCCCACAGGCGTCCTGGATCCACACGCGAGCAAACTCGGCGCCAAACTTGGAGGACCCCAAAATGCCCACGCGCTCCCACCGGAGGACGGGCAGCTAGAGCGGGCTTCCATGAGGTGCATCCGGAAGAAGATGAGCCTCGTCTACACGGCAACCTACCGGTACAGGCGCGCACTGCAAACGATGGCCGCGGGACTGTTTCTCATCTACATGGCGCTCGTCCTGTACCAGACCGTCTACGGTTACGGTAGCGACGGTTCCGATCAGGACCGAGCCGGAGGTGGCGGCGGTGGTAACTTACAGGTGCGTGTGTGTGTTAAGTTGGTTTTTTACTTTTCGCTCGGAACGGGTCCTCGAAGATAACGGAACTTTATCTACATCCTTCTCGAAGGAGAGCAGTCCGATGTTTCTAAAAAAAAAAACCCCCCGTCCTCAGACCTATCGCAAAGGCGTGGAACGCCGTTCGATCTTTCCCGAAAAGTGGAATACACTCACTGATAAGCCATTTGACATATCTGCACCCATTAATTATCGAATCCACTTCATCGCAAAGGGGCCCTTCCGTTGTCACACGGTCTTTGCCATCTCCATCTCGATACCGTCGGCCAAAGGAGACGTGTGTGCCTATTCCTATCATGGGAAATTTTTCGGTCGGAAAACAATCGACATTGCTGCCGTTGCGCCGTGAGAAGCAAAACGCGCACCACGAAACAACAAAGCGAAAGGGAGGAAAAATCGAACACCAATACTTCTGCTGAAACAACAACGGAACATCTGCAACAGCGGAGCGTTTACTCTTCGACCCGCCGGACCGTGGTGTTTATCTTCGCCAAAAAAGCCACAGAGAAATAGCTAAAAAATGTTAATTTCTGCTCACCGCAGTCGATATCGCACTCTATCTGTTGCGTGGACGCTCGAACGTTTTATCAATCTTGTTCTGGGAGTTTTTTGGCTATTCGTAGATCGATTTCACTACTACCGTTCAACAGGATATTGAAATATTGAACAACACTGGTTAAATACAAAAAAAAAAACTGGACTTTTACAAATTAAAGACACGTTCATGGAAAAAAATTCTACGATACTTGGAAATTATGATCCTTACGCTTCAAGGAAATCAAAGTTTCAATGGCCTACCAAACCTAAGAAATTTAGAACTTCGAAGCTGCATGTGCGATTTGGAAATTATAATCCTCGCCTACAGATGTGTCCTAATGATAGTGATCACCTCCTGTTGGGTTTCGTTTAGGCTAGCTAAAAAAAACAGAAAGATTTGCTTGAAACCAAAATAAAATCGAAACAATAATAATTATAATAAAGCACAGCGAAACTTGCACATAGTGAGGTTGCTTCTTGTAAACATCTTCCTTCTCTCGATCGGTGATCGATCGGTTTATTACGGCGGAATCAAACCTCGTGGTAACTAACATTTTTCCCAAATCGGTCTCCCACGAGATATTTAGACGCCACAGGTTTTGCAGCATCGAGCGATGCTGGTCGAAGTGTCTTCACGAGAGACATTCGATCGCCGACCGAGGCCCAAAACGAAGATATCAAACACCTGCCGCGGTGAAGGGCAAACGTGAGACGGCCTACCACTGCATCCCTTTCCCTGTTGCTCCCCCTCAAGGGCTGTTTGCGAAACACAGACGAGGGGAGAGAAGAGAAAAAACAACATCCCCAAGCCTTAAGAAAAACATCTGCCTTGTCTGGGTGTGAAGCTCCCAGACTGGGATATTTCTCTCGGCAGCTACTCTTTGTTTCCATCTCTTTTCCTCTCGATCTCTCCGTGCTTTGCTGCCTTGTAGAGCGAACTCAAGGGTCTAGCGTTGAAAGGTTTAGGACAGTGTTGAGCGAGTGAAGCAGTAAGGCACAGCCCAACCGAGCACATTTCTACACCTTTTTTTATCGACTTCCCAAAACTGAAAACGGAGCATATCTCACGTGACTGAGGTGGGAGGATGGCCCCACTATTTTTCATGCTTCTAACCACAGACCCATCCGCCCGTACAGACCGGGAACTGGGAACGACCTTCTTATTTTCAATTTATTACGGCCTTTCAAATGGAACGGCGGGCTTGAAGGGAACACAGGCCCAGGAGAAAACCCGAAGTTTGACTGCGACCCATCGTTTCGGTTCCGATTTCCCCCACACCGCATTCTCAAGCCATGTGATTACGGGGTCTCGGGATGAGCCGTGGAGATGGAGGCCGTCCAGCATCATCATCATCACACGCCGGCCGTGTGCACCCTCTGCGGCACACTGATTATGTTGTGATAAAATCCCCGTGCCGGTGTGCCGGTAAAATATGCGCCCCATCTAGCCCTCCACTTTTGCCGGGACGGTATGTTTCGAAAGTCGAACCCCATCATCATCGGCTATCATCGGCTCTCGATCATCTGATCTGGTCCGGTCGAGGCTCTTAGCTTCACTCGGGCTTCGGTGGCTGCGGCGGGTTGTTGCTCCACCGTTGCCTCGCTATTTGGGGGTACGGATTGAAAGGAGAAGAAATTCCGGTGAACGATGTTTCTGCTACAGCAGCCGCCGCAACACTTGCCGGATTTAAAATTGCATCTCTAGCTGCACTTGTCCGTTTGAACCATCGTTTGCCCGCCTGGACATAGAAACGGCTTTTGGGTTGAACTCGAAAATTCTCACATGTAAAATCTAAAAAAAAAAACAAATGTCAATTAAAGAATATTTCATGGCCATTTCGCCATTTTAAAAACAGGCCCTGAAGTTTCAATTATCTCATTGCATCGTGAAATTTTTAGAATAGTTTCTCGTCATCTTGTTGGATAACTCACGCAAGGCGATTGTGGTTGTCGACAAAAAGCAGAGAAATTGCACAAAATGCATCAACCATTGACCACCTGTCATCGTTTGGTGTATCAGCAAAACAGCATCATCCGTGTGTTTCCCGCTCGAGAATGCTTTTCGAATGGTGCAGGAAGGGAAAGCTGAACTGAAGACGAGTTTGACTACTCATACTTTTCGAACGAAGGACAAAAGCAAGCAGAGCCCGCAGACACATACATAGACCGGCAACAGGCAAAGCGAAGGGCGCGATGGATTTTTCGTGGAGCTAAGAAAAACTGGACCACTTGAACCGGCTGGTTGCTTCTTCCTCTCCATTCCATCACGCAGCATAACGAGATGCATCATGTCGGACAGGGCTACCCCATCCACCACCTTCCCTCTCTGTCTATCTCTCACTCACTCTGATCCGTTACACAGATGGACCTTTGTTTTGCAGCCCTTCTTCCAGAGCAAGTAGCTCATTAAACGAAATCGATCGCGGGAAAGGGGAGAAGGAAACAAAAACCCTTCCAACCTGAGCTGAGCTAACCGAAAACGTTAAACTGGAACAGGTTTTTCCGCAGCACGATGCAGATGCGCTTTCGATTTTTCGGTCCCCCAAAACCGCTTCAAAACCGTGAGGGACGGACATCAGTTCCACGGTGCTCCGTTGGATGCATCCCGCGACGGTTTGGAGTTGACGGTTTTTTTTTCTTCTTTCAGTTCCTTTTTGCGCTAAACTGCAGCTTAAGGGCGTTTCGAGTTGAAAGGAAAAAGTGCTCCGTTCCTTTCTGCTTCTTGAACAAACTGCCGTTTTGCAGCACAGAAATACACCTGCACAAAAGTTTCGCAAACGGTTCAAAGTTTTTTTTCCGACCTTTTTTTATAAAGATTTGACAAAGAAAATAACTGGGAAAGATTATGCAAGTCGTTCGTAAATGTTTCCTTTCTGTTCATATCCACGCTTCAAATACTTTTGTAAATCGAAAGCGAAACCGGCGTCTCACATGGAAAACAAACGCCACCATTCCATTCCATGAAGGTCAAACGAGAACGATGTCGAACACACCCGCTCCATTCGTGTCCGACGAGCGATATTTTAATTTATTTTGCTTCACCCAACCCTGCCTGCATGAACTGACAATCCCCCATCATGTAAGGCCAATCGAAGGGCGGCTACTTCAATTTGGACCGATCGTGCGATTGCGATCGATAACTCTCGGGTGAAGAAAATCAACTTTTCCACACCTCCAAGCTCCGTTGATGCCGTGAGGAAAGGAGGCAACAACGTGCGACGGCGAAGAGTGGCGGATTCGAAGGATGCCGTACAAAGTATCTGCACGGGATGCAGGTTGGCTTTTGCCATCCCGCCGTGATAATAAAGTCCTCCCAGAAGGTGGTCGACAATTTAATGGTTTGATCTTCGATCTCGGCCGCTTCCGAGCGCGGAAAGATGATGGCTGTACGCGGTAGGATTAAATTAAATTTCAAACTACACCGGCTTCAAGACCTTCAACTGTCCGAACATTGTTTGCTTTTGGCAGTGCAGTGCCTTAGCGTTTCGCATTGTTTGTTTGGTGGTCGGTTTTTGCCGCTTTCAGCAGAGCTATTGATTCATTGCCTGATTATCCCTGTTGGTGGTGTACCTTACAATGTTGCAAAAGATTAATTTGCACATCATGCAAGTAGCTTATTGTCCGTCACTACCCGCGGTCTCCTGGGGTTTTTTTTTTTAATTCAAGTTCCAACGGAAATTAAAATCCTTATGCCGTTGTTGCGTACACATTTATCACTTAGAACTTCCTGGGGAAAAGAGGTGAGCTGACAAAATTGATTCGATAGGCAAACACTTAGCATCGTCCAGGTAAACTCCAGTGAAAAAAAAAGGATGAAATCTTCATCTACCGGTATACAGATTCTCAATACATCCCCCAAACTGTCACCCAAGGTGCTTGGCCAAAGATGGGTTGCCAAACAATGCGTCGGATCGGGGAAGAAACGTGATTGCCCAGTAACGCGCCCGAAACGCGTAAACGCGACAACTCGCGCGAGTAGGCGAGTAAGGGCAAACAGAAAACAATGGCCACAAACATCGTGGAGCCCAAAGCGAGCCGAGCAAATATTGATGTTTGCTGCAGGGCAACAATAACCCCAACCAGATAGGGGGCGAAGCGAGGGCCATGCCAAATGTGATCATCGGCACCTGGGCATCAAATTAAAAGTAAAACAAAGAGAAGGAGGGAGAACCAGCGCTAAGTCAGGCCGCAAACATTTGATCGGGGGCAGACGGTGGGCTTTCTAGGGGCCGAGTATTCCAAGCTGGACAGTAAAAAAGTAATATGAATGAAGCAAGGGGAAGGGATTTCCGAGGTGTCCAATGTTACGCATAATGAACGAATAGGTTCCTTCAGAACCGAAGGGGAAGAATCACTCAACGTTTATTTGAGATAGTTGTTGTTTTTTGACTCGGTCTCTTTTCGAAATAAATTTCTGTTTGTTGTAATATGTTTCATGAATATCATGCAGAGTTTTCGAAGAACTTCTTCTTTACTACTAAAGCAATAAAAACCCCAAACATGGATGTCAAACACGCAAATTCACTTCTCCGGAAACATTTTGCACATCGCGAAATGGGTGGAACAGTTTGTCGAGATGTTCTCGTTATTTAATAGCTTGCAGAAGCTCGAGAGCACGAAGAAGTACAAACTCCCAGGGGCTCGAACGAACGAAAAACCGCAATTGGAGTATACCTAACTCAGGAATGAGTCAAGTTCAAAAAGCAAAAAAGCGTGTTCTGTCGGCCGTGCTAAGAGCCCTGAAGCAAGAAGGTTCACGCAAGGTCGGGCAAAAAAGCAACGGTCGTTTTAAACATGTTTATTATCGAGTTTTACTAAAAACCCATATATGTGTGCTAAATTAAACTTATGCTTGTTTGGAGACCTTGCGTGAACCGTAAATCAATCGCTTTTCTCGCGTTACGGCGAACCGTTCTGGTCGTCAACCATTCATGGAGGCACAGGAAGTCCACCTGCTCTTTCAATTTCGGCTTGGAATCGATCACTGCTTACAATCGTCGAAAACATTAACCGACCGATCGATCGCTGATTGATGTTGAACGAGAAGAAGAAGAAGGAAAAAAAATGCAACCCAGGAAAAGAGCAGTGAGAAGCGGAAAAAGTAGCTTTTGCTGTCTCCTTAATACGGGGCATCTAATTGCGCTGGTTCCACGATGCTCAACGGGTTGTATCGATACACTTCGGAGCTAGCCGCTGGTTGCCTTTCCCGCTCTCTGGCAACAACCCTTATGTTTTCTTTCTATTATTTAAATGTTTGCGCCGCTGTGTACGTGCGGTGCCAACGACACAAACACAACCAGCGGCCTCTGAGCCGACCGAAAACATTTAAGTAGCATTCATTCCCTTTCTGCTCGATTCCCCCGTCGGATTTTCTCGCCTTGCGCGCTGTCTCTCTCTCCCTCTCTCTCTTCTACGGTACGCGCACGATCGTTGGGGATCATTTGTATTCTGATTGGAAAATTAGCGGAAGCTTTTAAGGCAGCCGGGCACAAGGGAAGAGAAAGAGGAAAAAGGGACGCCAGCGCACGCGCACACACGATCGCGGGACCATCAGAGCGCGTTCAAAAGTGCCTCCTTCTTCGGCGTGGAGCAGAAAGATGGCCAACCGACTAGAAGGCTGAATGGATCGATGGATGGATGGATGGGAAGCTGTTGAAAACGATTTGGAACTGCTTCAGAAGCTTCTCCCCCCCCCCGAGAGAACGTGGCCAACAAATGGCTGGCTAGAGCACGGGTCCAGGGAAAGGCAAGACGGTGAGCCATCCCAAAGTGCTCCGGCCACACTTCTACGCAAAGTGAATGCAGGAACGGTGGTGCTTTGGTTGCCGAAACCGGATGTGACGAGGATCATATCTAACGAGACGCTGACAGAAATCGTAGAGCATCGGTACGAATTTCGCTGACTAATCGATCGATACCACGAGCCCCGGTGGTGCTCTTTATGGAAACCATTTGCTCTGGATTAGAACAGCTTTCGGAACGGGTTTATTGAACCGTGGCCGATAAATGGGCCTCACTCTGCGATGGACGCTACCGTGCACATAAAATCGCTGGAGTTACGATTCGGCAACAAGCTCTTTAGCTTGCCTTAATGTTCTTATGATTTCATGGAATGATGTTGTAAGGTTGTCATCTTGTCGCTTCTTGTTCTTCTTCTGGATGTCTTCGGAGAATTCTTCATTATACAAACGGGACATAGCGCTCGACAAACAAGCAGTGAGCTATAAACGTCGGGAAGGGCATGACATTCTACCAACTGTCGGCCGGGGAAATCTCATCTCATTTCCTGCGTGCTGCTGCTGCGTGAACCGAGCGTGACAAGCGGTCGTAAAAACATTTTCGAACAAATTCTAGGGAAATTGTAACATCTCGCTGCCCTTTTCCACCGTTTCCCATTCGGTTTAAAACTCCTAACGGCTCCTGCCACCACACGTCATCATTTGCTTAAGATTACAAGAACGTTGCACTTGCTCGACGCGTCCTCTACGCTTTATGCTTCCACCACATCTTCGCAACCATCCCGAGACTAGTTGCATCCTCTACACTCTGTATGGTCTGCCGCTTTGCGCTTTACGTTCTGGCACTGATTTTATTACGCTTTTCCGTAAAGGTACACCGAGCTGTACATGCGCTCGTCGGAGCTTCAACGAGTTCGTTTGTTCCTTTTTTATGAGCCAACATTATGACACCCGTGTTGCTGGATGGAAGAGACACCGATGGGAACGAACGGGAGGCATCCGGGAAGCGGGAAAACACAGACGAGCCGAAGGACAACGTCAGCTAGTCCAACCGACCACGTGAACGCACTTCAATTAGATCATGCATCGAACCATGACGAAGAAAAACAGCCCTAAAAGCCACACACATACACACGCTAGATGGGTCCAACGACGCGTGCGGTTGCGTGGGGGAGGTCGTGCCGGTCATGGAGGTCTCTTCGTACGCTCACACAACCCTCGCACCGAAACGCGCTGGAGCCGCTGATTTGCCTGTTATCGTAAAACAAACGATTTCTACCAGCGGCAAGAGACGAACCTCTTTTCTTCGGTCGGTCATTTCCTTCCTTTCTCTACACACGGTGTTGTCTGGTGCTTCGCGATGGCGTATGTTGTCCTTCGTTCTGTTTCCCCCTCGTACGATTATTTTCTTCACACATGAAGTACGCTCTCAACCTGGCTGTATGATTTTTGTTTTTCTCAAGGCGCACTGCAACCAGTGATGCTGAAAAGCAATTGAAATTTATTCGAATTTAATCAGTGCAAACAACGCCGCGTCGGCCGGGTGTGCCTACGCGAACTAGCTAGCCAGGGTTTGTTTGCGCTGACCCTGTTTTTCGTTGGGAAACGCTTAGCTGACCATGACTACCGTGGGAACTACCGGTATTTTTCTAAGCGGAAATAGCGCGCGTAGTCTTGCGAAATTTGTGACGCTTTCCTTCGTTTTTTTCTTCTTCCCACTTATCCGCGATGCGATATCGACGCAAGTGCCCTCGGTCAGTCGGTTGGTCAATCTGCGACACGATTCATGAACCCGAACAAGGCAAATATTGACGCACCTCGGCCGATGGATAAGATAAGGAACTCTGCCGAACTTCCAGTACAGAGGCATCGCCATATCGGAACCATGTGTCGGTGAAGCTATGGAAACTTCAAATGAATCCCTGCCCTACCCTATGTGTGCATGCAGCGGTTGTTGTCTTCCGGACCGGATATTACCAACAGCGATAGTGCGACGCGTGTTGGCACATCATAAACGAGGAGGTTGGACGGGATTTCGGGAAGAATTATCCCATTATCGATAAGCAAGCTGTATGAAGGAACGGAACTGAAACACGTTTACCTTTGCTTTGCCATTCAACAAGAAACCGTTTAAAGGTTATCGTCCTCAATCTCCATCGTGATGACCTCGGTAAGCTGCAGTTTATGATGCTGCTGCTCCAGAAAACGAGTGGAACTCGTGCGCGATTTCTTCCCATCTTTTACTGGCGCCAACTACTTTAGCTTTCCTACAACAACCTGACTCCGCCGGATGGCTCTTGCCGCAGAACTCTTCGCATGTGGGACGCAAAACCGGTGCGCAACGATTCCAACGACAGACAGCGGCCCGGGTTGCTCTCTCTGTCTTTCGACATCTTACTGCCTCTAAACACGATCTTTTGCATGACACTATCAGGCGCGCGAGCTTCGTGACAGTTTCCGTTCTCCGCTCTCCGCACTTTTATTGCCTCCGCAAATCCCCTCTGGACGGGGTTGGAACTCGGAATGCCAAGGGATTGGGATTGTGCTTCCAATAAAACCATTCCTCGCAGAACAGATCACGCTATGCACCTGCTGTGCTGCAGGAGTGTAAGGTAGTTATGCTATTGTTTCCCCGCTTTGACGCTGGTTGCTTCATGGCAGCATCACCGTTCCCTTTTCCGAGGGATTTAAAGCAAAAGGGAGCTCATCACTTCCTCCACCTGTAGCGTTGCTACCATAAAATCACGAACACGATCACGAGCAGTCTACTCCCATGGTGAATCGTGCCATCGAGGTTGCGTGCTAGCAACTGTCCGCCCTTCGTTGTCGGTGGCAGGTGGTTTTCCTTCCTTTAAAATTTTCCCTCCGTTGACAGCTGAACGATTTTTAATTTGTTCCAGTCTCACTTGTCGACTGGGAAAAGACTTCCGATGGCGCATGTTAATCTAGGTTCATATTAAACGTTCCGAATTATCTCCTCACATACCGGTCACTCTAAAACGGAAAAAAAAGAATACTACATGAGTAAAATAGAATAGTTATCCTTAGTTGCAAAAGTTTTATTTTTGCAAGCAACACATTAATTTACCGATTTCCGTTCTTTCTTTTTCAGGATTTTCAATCGCTCGGAGCGATGATGCTGGGCGGTGGTAGGGTTGGTGCGGGTGCCGGAGGATACGAACCACCCGGTGGTGCAAGTGCTGTGATAAGCAAACGCGATAATTCCGTGGTGCCGTCCGGGATGCGCGATGCCAGTGATAACGAGGTGGATAGCAATAGTAATCTAGTGCGACGAAACAAGCCGGGTGACGCGGGCGATCTCGGTCCGACGGCGGACCCGCCGAAGCGAATACCGCCTCCGCCGGCCGTCACCGGCACCCCCAAGCCACCCACCACCGAGCTGGACGATCTGCTGATCAGCGTCAAGACGACCAAGAGCTACCACGACACGCGGCTCGAGATGATCATCAAAACCTGGTACCAGCTGGCCAAGGAACAGGTAAGTCTCCTTTGTCTTTGGCAGCCCGAACCGTAAAAGAAACCGCAAAGAACAGCAATACATTTTGCGGCCCCTCCGGCCCGGATTATCTTGCGGTCAACGTATTTAATTATTATTCCAATACCGATCAATCGGACGAAGGGTGAGAGAACGCTTTGTTCTTCTGCCGAACGGAACGGTGGAAAACCCTATGGAAACTTGCGGCTATTTTCTGACACCCCCCCTCTCGTGAAGGCTCACATTCGCTTTCGAGAAAGTCATGCTTTGTGCACCGGGAAACTGACTCGTTTTTCGCTTAATTTCATCGGATTCCTTGCGGGACCAGCAGATTTAGCTTGTGTCGGAAGAACCTGCATAAAGCTGAGCCCGCAAGTCCGAGCCGCTTTGCCGACGTGGCAAGACGAGGCTCGGGGATCGCCGGTGGCAGCAATTGTTCTGCATGACGAAGCGTAAACTTTTTAAAACCACACGCACACCACACACAAGCGACAGAGACGACGAGGTGACTTTTCCTAGCGAAAGCGGGCGAGAACCGAACCGCCCTTCCTGGGAGGAACAAGGCAAGGCTGAGCAAGGCTTTCGAAGTGATTATGCAACCTTTCGGTCGGCCACTCTCGGATGCCGCTGGTCTGCATAAGTGTAAACTTTACAAACACAAAAAATAAACCCCGTTTCCAAAGGGCGTTCTCCTTTATTATTCAAACTCGGGAGACGTTCATGACCCATTGTTACCAGACGCCTTTTCACGAACACTGCATTTAATGAGCGGGGTCCAGAGTCTGTAATTACCCGGGGAAGTGTAAAATGATTGCCTAGAAAACTGATAAGAAAACAAAGAGGAAAAATACCACGAAAGGAGCCTATAACAATTAGTCTTGCGACCGAAACGGCGTGCGGCTTGCCGGCGGTTTTTTTAAAGAAATATAATTCATCTCTAATCCAAAATAATTTAAGTCACTTCAAGCGTCCGGCGCTTCCACCGAATCAAGTGTTTGTTCAGGATGCGTTAATTAGAAGTCGGCTTTAGCACCACCGCTGGTGCCGCGCGAAGTTGCTATTAGATAAATCCTTTAATTATTTATCGCCATGGCGTGGCAGCGAGGTTAAGGTTTCATAAATTGATTTACTTCGTAAGCTTTTCGAGCTGCCGTGGCTCTCTTTCCCATCTTTAGTTGTGCAATTTTATCGGTACATCTAATCCATGGAAAAAGGAACGACGGAGGATCAACGAAGGACAAAATGTGCAGTAGGAGAATAATCTCGTCGTCCGGGATAAACGGAAAGTTTCCCGTGAGCGATACCGATATCCTGCGAGACTTGCTCCTTTCTTTAGCCTTCCTTCCCCCATCATTCTTTGTCGGGATGAGGCTAGATTATGGCCTTCGTTTTAGCCTCGATGTCAGTGTTAATTGAAAGCCACAGTCGGTGGAAAAGAAGGAAGAAAACAGACCTACCAACTTAATTACTGCCACGCGCTTCCGAACCGAGCCAGGGACGGAAGGGCTCGTAAATCAGCGCCAGCGGAAGGGGTACGGGATTCTATCAAAGTATGAAGAAACCAGCAGCACAGGATTTATGAAACCCTTTTCTTGTCTCGTCGAGTGTGGATGGGATAAGGAAAGGAAGGAAGAAAAGAACGATGTACCGTTGATAACATTTAGATTGTACTCTCATCCCAGGCCGCCGTTCTGCACGACGGAAGTCTATCGCGGGTTAAATGGAAGAGACCCGGCTGCACATCCTCCACCGGACAGTATGCAAAATAGAAGAAGAGAATATTAACACAATACACCGGTATCACAAGAGCAAAATTGCATAGCTCTATTCATATGAACAATCTTCCAGCAGCAACTGACAACTTTATCTACCCGTTCGTCGTCCTGCATCGTTCTTCCTACCCAATGAACGTATTATTTCGCTGCCCAAGCACCATGATTCGTTATCGTTTATACCTCTTCTATACCTCCGCCGCAGTTTTGTGTCGAAAAGCCCCTCTCGCCATTGTGCGCCCTGGTGTGAAGGAAGGATACGATTCAAATTGGAAAAACAATCCGCTTCCCGACCGGGAAAACATCCCAATCATGTTGCTGATGGGTGATGGCTAAATAAAGTAGAGTAGAGAGAAAAAACTTACGACATGAAACACTTTGCCACCGACCGAGCTAAAGAAGTTTGTGTCATCGCTGCAACATCGACTTGCACGTCGAAGCTGCAGCGTCATTCGGTTGCAATTAAGATATTTTTGCTTTGCATCTTCCTTTTTTTTTATTGCTGCTCTCGCGAAATGAAAAACCGCGAGCACGCGAGACGAGTCTGTCGGGGCATCTTTTTGCTCCCGTTTCAGCGATCGGATGCAACAATGAAGCAAAAATGCAACCAACTGCAAACGGGGCTGGCGCAGGACCAATTGGGAGCTGTTGATTTGTTTGTTTATTTCAACACGAACCCATCGATCAACTTTGTTACACGCCGCCGGAAGCTGTCCTCCTTTCTTTTCCTTTCAAGGGCGATGGTTTAATCGCTGATTCTCGAACGAAAACGCCTCTGCATCCGAGGCACAAAATGAATTCCGAATCATTTTTATGAAGCATCGTGATTTTTCTGTCATAATGGCACAACTACTCAATTAACATCGAGCTGAAAATCGACCCGGACATTTAAGGAAAGCGACAGGATGTTGTTGTGCGTAGTCCATCATAATTTGCTCCACATTCGGTCGGTTCCTAATCAGCCGATCAATCAGAACCGTGTTTTACACCCAATCAAAGGCTTGTCTCCCGTGTTTTAATTGACAGCGACTTGCCCAATTGGTTCCTTCACTGGCTTCATGGGATGAAAAAGAAGCACTGGAGTGAAGAGAGAATAACACGAAGGTTTTGACTGAACTTAGTCCACCACTTTTCATCTTTCGATTATTTGAAGAAACCACTGCGATAGAAATGTCACCGATCCTTCCCTCCTTAATTCTTCGGTGGATCATTGTTAGCCGACGCCTAATCAAATCAATCGTACAAAACACGTTCGCCTTCGGTGACTTCAGGAAAGGAAACGTTAGGAATGTACACCTGCCTCGGTAGAGTCCGAGAACGACATTTGTGGCGGCATTTGTGGCGACATACGCGGTTGGTGGTTGTCGAAATCGAACAGGAACCAGTTCGGCTAGCACCTCGTTAATCCTCACGTTCCGCATGATCAATCAATTCCGTTTTGACAGCTTTGGTTTGCAGGGAGAAGAAACGGAGGTTGGACCTCTGGGACAGAGACAGAAAGAGCTCTTCCACACATGTTTAGACAGAGCTGTAAACTTTGGGATTTCTTGATCGTTCAACTGCTGAAAAGGTGACTGTAGAATGTTGTGATGATGCAACATTTGCTTGCAATTTGTATTTAATTGGAATTATGCATTGCCACTTGAGAACTTATAAAGCTTCGATGATTTTTACAATAATCCAGTTTTATCCTTGAGAGATAAAAAGAACGTTCTGCAAGAAAGTAAAACGATGACGCCCGTGTGTCATCAATCATACCGAGCCGATTTCAACAACTTAGTTGAAAGAACTTGCCAGACATAATATGATCCCCATCTGCCGCAGCAACTCCCATAGCGCTGGACTGATGGAATCCAATGCTGAATCAATTAGTTACTTTACATTGTACCGAAATGGGGATCAATCTTCCACCGCTCTTCACCCGAGCCGAACGCTCAATCGATTTCCGATCTCCAGCTGGTTTCGATTTCATCGCCATCCGTAGGAAAATAAATTGCATTTCCCCCTTTCCAACCACTCGTTGCTCTGTTCCGTTGCTTCGCCGTCCAGTCGAATGTGACCTTCGCAGCGGGCTGCAACGAATTCGAATCGATCGGTTGCAGCGCTGCATCCTAGACGAATCGATAATGACGATCGGTATCGGCTGAGCTCATTTTCGCTTTTTATGAGCAGCGGTTGCCATCCTGGTGAAAACCGAAACCAAATCGGTAACAGCTAGAACGACGGGCGGTCTCTCGTTCGTCGGTCATCATTCGTTGGTCGGGGAAGACACCTTCATCTGCTTTTTCTCAGCTGCTCGTGGGTAGCACTCGGTGGGTGGAAAAAGGATTAATCCAGTAGCAAGATTATGCGGCCACGGTTGCGTCAGGTTGCAGAGAGTACTCTATGCAAGATGAATCCTCACGATCCTTTGTAGAGCGGATGTTTGAAAAGATGGATTTATTTTTAAGGATCGAAAATTCATCACTTTCCCCTAGGGTCCCTCGAGGAATAGGCACCCTTTTGCTACCTGCCTAGACCACATGCATTTGGGGTCGTTTCCTTTCGTTGCATTTTCCTTCCCACTTCCAACGGTCCAAGTAGTAAGGTCAATGAACGTGCTCTTCAACCGTAACCTAGGGCTTAGGTGGATGAAGAGAACCTCCGAAATAGGGGTCCGAATAGAAGTACAAACAAATGTGGCCCTAATGTGGCGTATAATCGGCCCCGTTGAAACCCGCAGGACACCCGAGGGACTGGAACCTGCGGTTCAATGTGGTAAACGGCCAGCTACAACCATTACGCATCGTTGATTCCCTCGCGTCAAGCCGGCCGGTCCCTTGGCCGATGGATTTATGATTTGTTTGTCGGAGGATTGTGATGGCTTCCGTACCGGTTCCCTCGGGCCGATGGGAGAAGCTCGAGGGAATTTTGTGATGGCGCAATGTGTTAATCAACGTCCGCAGACGACTCATAATTGATTGAGGCCGATGCTATTCTGCGCGTCGCGGGGGATTCTGACGGGCTAAACTGATTTTAATTTGACACATTTAGGTGTGTGTGCCCCTCCGAATGCCACAAGCGAGCGATGACAGTTGTGTGATGTATCGGAATCCGCGGGAGTACGTGAGGCTAGGGTGCTGCTAATGAAGCTATTAGGGAAGGGAAAGAATCAATGCGCAGCTAGGGTGAAGTTATCAGTACTGTGGAGATTAATGTGGTCGGAATTTTGTGTTTACCGATCGAAATGAAGCGGGGATTTCTGAGTCATGTTTGCTTACAGCAACTGATTTCATGAAAGAAATAAATTATCACTGAGGGGCAAATCAACTCAGCTGAGTAAATGATTCTCTTTGACAAAACATATAAAGTCCTTTTCTTCTATTGGTTTTCATTAAAAATGAAATCTCACCCATTTCAGAGAATCTCAACAATCCTTAGCGAAAAAGATAAATCATTCTTGCTGTTCTCCGTTTAAAAACAAAAACGAAGCGTATCAAAACCATGCATGTATTTTCACGCTTATTCAGCATGTGTTGAACAGGAGGAGGAAGACATTTAGTAGCAAAAAAAAAAAAGATCCTTTACACGCAGCAAGAGATTTAACCACGAAAAGAGCGCTTAAAAGTATTCAAGCTTTGAGATGATAGCCGGAAAGAAACGAGGGCGGAACCTAATCGCACAAAAAACTAAATCTATTTCATTAAAACGAATCACCACCACCGGTTGCATTGGGTGCATTTTTGCATGTCGACCATACGGAGGACCATTTGGTTACGATCAGCAGACGACTCCGCTCGGTTCATAGTTGATGAAATCGGTTCTGGCTATTACGCCCGGAGCGTCCGGGAGCGTTGAATTCCAGGGATGTGGAAAAAATTAAAGCAAAATTAATTCACATCTACATCTAGCATCTCCGACGGGATGGAGGGCCCGGGCACGATGATACGGGTTGGTAGGGAAAACTTCCACCGGCAACTCAGGCAGACCACTTCAGACAATGGTCCAGAACAGCGCTTCAACCGCGCAGAGCTAACCAAATCTCCTCGCGCTGCATACTACATGTTCTGCCCGAGTTTGATTTGCTCTCCTATTCTTTCTCCCTCGCCTCACACTATCTTCTTCCCATCTTCTCCACGGCTCCGGTTGAACCAAGACCAACCCGACCAACCAAAGGACTATGATTTTCTCCGAAGACAACGGAGAGACCCCGCGGACAGGGCACATGTTGCATGCTCCGTTGTTTTACATTTTATGCTTCGTGCCATTTTTGGTTTTTATATTCGTATATTTTTATGCGCTCACCCCCCACCCCCACCGTTGTTCCTCCCTAGCGCCCCCAGAAGACCGATTGTGGGTTAGGAAGGGAAAGGAAAACAAACCTCCAGACCGAAAGAGCGATACAGAGCTTCTGCAAATAAAAAAAATGAGCTTATAATACATTCGAGGGAAGAGGTGGTGAAGGGAAAAGCCTTGAAATGGAACGGGGCGGGACGGGAAAGGGGGGTTTTCTTCTGAAGAGGAATAGTGCCGTTCAAACACACACACACACACGCACACACACGAAACCCCTAACGCAGCGAAAGAGAACCTGTAGCTCTAAAACCGGCAAGGGCAAACAGTAAGAAGCTGCTTGCAAAACTGGACTAAGGCCAAGTGAAGCGAAGCAAATAATAAAGAAAAAAAATAAATAGAGAAGATAAAAACAAAACACAAAGCGAAAAGATACGGGTCATTTCATTTCATCTTTTTGCTCCCCTCCACCGCAATCGTGTACGCCCTTTTGTGGCGTCTTGCCCTCGGACCGCCAAGTGCATCATGTGTGTATGCATGTTCCATTTATTTGCCAGGTCTCCCTCTGATCCGCTTAAAATAAAATAAAACCATCCCCGCGTACCCCGATCCCGACCACGAACACAATCTCCGGAAGGAATGAAATGCATTTTATGCCTTCATTAAATTGCAAATGTACACACATTAACCGGCGCAGAAATTGGCGGGTGGCATTGGCCGGCTCCTCATTCTTTTTTTTCCTGTGACTAGAAAAGCGATGACGTTTCGCCCGTGACACTGGTCTCGCTTGCTCTATCTGGCCGAGTTTTGCGCGACAATGGACAGCACAGCACCATTCCCGTCGTGGTGGCCGTGCCAACAGTTGTCCACGGTTTTTCTGCATACGGGTAGCTGACGCAGAGGGGACTTGCTCATGTTGCTCGGTTTTATTACATCTTCCAATGGGAAGATAACCGTCCGCGTCGATCGTATCTTCGCGCGCGGAAACATCAGCACCAGGGAGGAAAAAAAAAACAGTTACTAACCAAATCGGCATGCGTGAGTCCTCCTTTAGCAGCCCGACGATCATTCATGTCCGTTAATATCGGTATCGATGTCTCAATATGCATGCGATCTACAACTACTATGTCCTATGTCTCCCCTCGCGTGTCCTGCTTGTATGCAGATTACGTTCCCGCAACGTCATCCAATAAGGGAAGGCAATCGATTGTGTGGAAAACCCCTCCGAGATCGCTGTCAAATCGTCATCGATAGGCTCTCGCTCGTCCGACGGTTCGTTTTAGCCCGGTCACTGTCGATCGCATCAATCAGTTCTGCAGATAATAGTTGATGTCTTCATCGGACCGCGTGACGAGGTGATATCCTACAAGTATTCATGCTGTGAGCCGCCGTCTGCAATTGATCGCAAGGAGAAGGTATATTGGGAAGATTGCAGATCGATTTCATGCAAATAGACCACGATTTGCAAACGGATTTAAAATAAAATTTATTCTGAAAACCAACGCAACTGCAACATCATTTCCAAGCATGGATTTCCCCTTTGCTACCAAGGGTCGCAAAAACCTATCTTTACCATTTGCGAGCATTGTTCTTCCGGTGGATCAGTTCGTCATGTGTCCAACCTGTTCAAAAAGTGTCTGAATGGTCAACATGTGCACGTTTTCCTTCGGTAGAGGCACGAAAAATCTAAACGTGTTCGTAATCGCTTGTTCTACAAATCGTTCGTCCGTTTCACTTCACTTAAATGACAGACCATGAGAATCAGATCTGCCCTCTAAAAGTTAGAAAATGTAGCAGCTGCGAAAGGCAGCTCTAGCATGAACCCAATGCTACCGGAAGTTTGAAACACGTTTGATCTGATCGTTTTACATCGCTCGCTAGTCGCGAAGTTTGTACTTCTATTCCCACAGACAACAACACACCGACTAGTTGCGTGATCATTCCCACAAACACTTGCTAGAGCTAATGAGCAGCTCGAGCTAAGCACAACGAAAATGCTGGACTAATAAATTCCACCCGAAACTGCACGTACCCTCGCGGATTGATTGAACCAGGAAATGTCCAATAAATGGTACACTTCAGTTGCTCGGATTTATGCTCTGGCAGAGCGAGCGAGACTCCATCTTGTTCACGAGACTCTTCCGAGCGGCAACGGCAAGTCAAATTATGGCAATAAAACCACTTCAGCGCCAGCGCCGTCCACGGCGTCCGGATGAGAACTCATCAATGCTAACACTCTCGCTCCGACCGGGAGGAATACGGCATCGTGCAGATGAAGTCTTATGAGAAGAGGATCAATTCTGATTTTATGACTATTTGCGATGCCTCCACTCTCGCCAGTCTACACCGGGCTTTCCCTTCTTCCTTGGTTCGGTTTGCTGTCATTCATTAAAATTTCTGACACGCGGATGACTTGATCGAAAGGGAAATTATTGACGGTTTCCTTTGGTTCGGACTGAAGCACCGCTGAAGGATGAAAACTTCCCCCTGTCGGAGTAGGGCCCTTCTCTAAGTGTCCCAGGTGATCAGCGCGTTTATTACATCATTTCTCTTCCGGAGAAAGGGGAGGCGAGAGAGGGAGAGAAAAGAAAAAAAAACAAATCAGATCAAAATCTTTTAAGCAAGAGCATGCACGAAACTTTGGCAATTGGCTTACCCCTGGCGAAAGGGACGAAAAAGCTCATAATGAGCCAAATTATAGGTCCGAGTACAAAAGCGCGCGCATGAAGTAATAACGCTCGGACGTCCAGGTCCGCACCTTCCGAGGCCCTTGTGCCTTCAACGGTTTCGGTGGTAATATCCCGTACGATCTTACAGGCTTGCGGTTGAATGAGTCGAACCTCACAAACCCGACCGTTTCTAATATGCCAGCGCACTCGCGACTTAAAATCACAGGGACAGCCCCATTGAAGCGACCCGTACATACCTTTACTGGAATGGGGTACCAAATTTGAAAAAGAAATTGAATCATCACCCGAAATAATCACATCCGAGGCGTGCTAGCAAGTGACCGGCATCATCATTGTCCCAAACTCGCCTAAGATCTGCTGCCTTCTGTCTTGCATTCTCTTACCGTCCGTCTTTCCAGTGCGTAAGCTTGGAAGCTTCGGCCGGCCGGTACTGGATGGCCGCGCTGGTCGTAATTGGCTTCGTTTGGCTTCATTTTGACTTTTCATCTGGGCGTCGTCGTTAAGCCGCAACCGTGGCTTTCTGCTTCATTGTCCGTTTCCACCCGAGCGGCCTGTGATGATCCGATCACCGAGCAATTAGAATTCATTAGTTTATCTCGCTTTTGCTATTGATTGGGGAAAGGAACCACTAGTAGCTCCCAAATCGAATTGAAAAAGTAGATTTCATATTTTTCATCATAAAATATGAATTGAAAAAATAATTAGCTGACTCCATCAGATTGAAATCTGCACGGAAATGTCCGATAAACTTAGGACAAAATGTTAAATCAGTCCTAATCCCGCCTTTGTTCAACACAAGGCGCCTTTAACCCTACACTTCAATTTCGGCCCGTAAAGGTTGTATTTTATTGTTCCCCAAAAATATGCCACCGTTCTCAATCTTCGGCATCGGTTTGTTCGCTCCTGAACTTAATTTCCTTCCCATTCCCACCCGCTGCGGTCGCTGATCGCTGTGTTTCTAATTAATTTCCACCAAGTCGCACTCACCGACCGTAAAATGAGGGATTTTCTGCAAAATGTGCCTTTTTTTTTTGTTTTGTTTTTACTTTGCTCCACCACGCTGGCGTCTTCCCTCCTTGGCGGATGGCGGCTGGGAAAGCGCATTAGCTACGCCATCAACACCATTCTCCATCCTGCGAACAGGTTGTTCGCGCGGACAAAAACCGGTGGAATGTCTTAAGTCGTAGTTTTGCCGTTTAAAATGTATCCGCCGCTTTGTTCTTCGGGAAAAAAGAAACCACCGGGAAGGACGGAGCCGAAACATCAAAAAACCCACAAAAAAAACCCTCCAACTTCCCTTTTGTTGAGCTTGAGAGCCGGAAAACAGTCGAAAGCTTCCAGCGGTTCATTTTTTTTTTCTCCACAAATATTTTACAAATGCACATCAGCATACTCATTCAAATACCACCATGCTAAAAAAAAATCAAAACGTGCAATCGTATTCATTAACGACAGACAAAAAACAAAAACTCCCACACACTTCTACGGTCGTTGCGATTTACGATTCCGATATTTCAAATATTCGATATTGTATCGCGAATGCAACTGTTTTTTTTTTTTCCTTCCCAAAGTCGAACAGAGATGATAAACGCGAGTCATTTCACAAAAGCAGATAAAGATTATTAATTTTTTTTCCTCCACTCCCACCGTTCCACCAATTACATCTGCGTTTCTCAAAGGCATTAAAATCACTCAATTCATTTTATCGACAAACGAAAAAAGGAAAAACCACGGCTAAAAAATATTCAAACAAACTCTTCGATTGTCTGCAGTTTTTGGGGTGTTCTGCGCTTCCTTCTGCCAACAGGTTCTTCCCATCCACCCGGCGGACTGATGCTTCAGTGTACTCTTATTCTGCTGTAAGAAGGAAGCGCTTTTTGTGGATCCTGCCCCAACTCGAAAGGCACACCGAAGACGATCGAAATGTTTGAAGGCGCGCACGCCCGCGTCACTCGTAGAATGGTTAATGAAGCAGGCGCAAATCAATCACGTAACCGCAAACGCATCGAGGGACTGTATTGATCTTTTTTTACCGAACTCGATCAAGTAGAATAACAACACAGCACAAAGAAAGGAGATGGCAATGACTTAAGTTTTGTTTCAAAATGCAACAGAGATGAACAATTATTAAAGTTTTGGTGACGAATCCTTACGAAAGTTATGTTCGATTTAGTAAGAGCTGTTAAAAACACCGATACTTTCTTAAAATAAAAAACCCCCTACACCCAATGCCCATCCCATGGGGAAAACACATTCCTGCAACCTTTGTATGCAAATGATGCTGCAAGAAACCGCAAAGCAACACAAACGGACGAACAGCCGGAACACACCATAACTGAAGTAACTGAGTCTGAAAGGCATGCTTTATGTCGGCCACGGTGCATTCCGAATGTTCACCAGCATGTGCAGTATAATGCAGGGCAATTCGGACAAAAAGCAATTGAATAACGATCATTTGTTTCGGAACACTCCGGGGCACGTGCGCAAAAAGCTGTATCGAAAAGTTGTAACGTTACTGGCAAGTCAAGCATTGTAAGAGTAACAGAAAGGCACGGATTTTTTTTTTGTAAGCTTTACAAGCCCGTTGTTTTTAACTAAATAAAAAATTGAAGTCCTCACAGTGAATTTTTTTTTCTCTGATGGTTCAAAAGAGATCATGGAACCCAGTTCTATGAAATGAAATTCATCGCTACTCTTGAGCAATTTATTCAACCGAAAAAGGCAGCAATCATCACGATTATAAAAAAGGCAGCATCAATATTGTGATTACAATCCATAAACATGCCGTTCTTCAACATTCGAACCGGACACCTTCTTCAAGTTCCCGGTTTCTGGAAATGAAAGAATATATTCATTTGAGTGTTTAGCTCTGGTTTTTTTCTAGTTCATGTCCCTCCTTGCGGGAAAGGATCTTTCTGTTTACACAACGTCTACGAATCGAAATCAGTCCAACTCCTAGACCCTACGGAAATAGCGTTTGTGTTGTTCTACGTACATTCCTCAGACCGACGGCGGCTCGGTTTTATTTTCGCTGGCAACAATCAAATCAGAACAATGCTCGCGGTTACCACCGTGGTGTCCGTGATCAGCACGCCACCCAAGACCAAGGTCTCATTCTTGTTGTTGCCTCTCTTTCTCTTTCGCTCTCTCACTCTCTCTTGCGGCAACGGGTCGATTAATCCAAGTGGCGTTTGATGAAGCAATTGAGTCAGCGACTTTTTTTTTTCGTGAGTCAACGGTCTCCAGTCCCGGGGCTCGAGAGCATCAGCGTTCCACTCGTGGACCCGGAGTGGACCAATCGCTGGACAACCGCCACCAATCAGAGAGTGGTCCGATCACGTTGCGGACTGACCTCAACGCCAACGCTCAAGTTCGGTGCTTGTCCGCGGGAGAGGTTAAGAAAGCCAGCCGGACGCGAGCTGGACGCCGTTTAGGGGTTAAGTGGACCGCATGATACTGCACTTTCCGCACCCGAACAAAGCCGGATCGGACATATTTGACTACAGGATGGGCAATCCCTGCCGCGCCGCACTAGTTGTTCTCGAAGAACGTCGCCCTCCGATCGGATGGGATTATCGGGGAATGCATCACCGAGAACACCGCCAACACCAAAGGAAAACAAAAACAAACCGCAAAAGGGGCATCCCAGGTAAATCAGGCTCGTATGGAATTATAATTATGTTTGTACAAACCAACTCAAGTGATATCAACGCCCGTTCGTTCGCATGGTATTCGAACGCTCGATCAAAACGATCTCGAGGGGATCTGTGATGACTTGAGATTTGCGGCTTGAGACTCGCGTGAACGTAAGAACCGTTTGCTGGCAAGAATCTTCCATGCTTCGTTCGACTTCTTCGAAGTGCCTGGACCATCAACCAGGACATCATATTTGACCTCCCGCTGGACACAACCCATCGGGAACATGGCGGTCCTATCCGCGCTGTAGACATTTCAATGCAGGCAGAAAATGTCACCCACGTGCCCTAGGTACCGTCCTGCACTGTGTCACCTAGAGGGCGTGTATCGTGTTCAAGGTTTAACGGTTCGACAAACCGGACCAACCGATCGAACAACATACGGGCATCGAATCGGGAAGCATTGTGTCGCCAAAGAGTCGCCCCTACGAATGCCCCTTGGAGGTGTCCCCGCGAAGGGACTCTAGAAAGGGGAGAATATTGTTCGCTAAGTAATATTTGAGCACACGGCGGCGACTCCGAAGATCGGCAGACTCGATCGGGGCTACTCGCGCGCGACAAAGGCTCGGTCGTATGTAGCAAGAAGTTGCCAAGTCGCGGGTTCAACCGCGCACGCTCCAAAGCACACTCCCGCGATAAAGCGCGAGTGAAATAAATTATTTCCATTTATTGTACACCCAGTCTCGGGTCCCCACCCCCCTTTCCCCCTGCCCTTCCACGGCTTGTTGTCCGGGCGGCTTGGATCAACTTTCAGCCGGAGCGGTTATGATCATGGTGTGCGATTCGCGCGAAATGGAAATTTAAACTGGATCGTCCGATGCAGTTTGTGCGCGACTGCACACCTCCGCCCTCGCCATGGTTCCCCTGGCGTGTGCGCCCCTGTTATGCCCCTGTTGATTGCGTTGAGTGTACGATTGTATCCGATCCCTCCCATCTTCCCTCCCCCATCGTCGACGGATCGGCAACCAACGCAAGCCAATGTTTGCTGCCGCGACACACAGAAAACGCGAGCCGCGGTCGTTGCTTTTTACATTCAATTTGCGCGCACGGCCAATTCCCCTTCGAGCAAACTCAACCGTACGCCCACCCTCCTTCCCGAGCTTCGTCCACAGCGCGGAAGGAGTGCATATGGACCAGCGCCCGGTGGACCATCCAGCCGACCTAACTGGTGTGGCCCAAGCATCACCGAACGCCCCCGCCGGGCGTCGGTCTGGACTTCTTTCGATACCGGAGCTCCAGCAAGGAAGAGGCAAACCAGTTTCAGACGCCTCGAGTGATGTGTGCGAGCGCAGTGTATAATAAGCCCACTCCGAGAGTCGAGGGTGTGCTGGCGGGGATGGATGGGGAGAGCCTTTGATGGCTCGCTCGTGCCCAAGATCAACGACGCCCTCGGGGTGTGACGCCCTGCGCACCATACACCATCTGCTAGGGCTAGGGCTGCGCGGGCCCGTGCTTTCGTTCGCGTGTGGCGAGTTCAAACCGATTACGGAGCAACTTACCCTCGGCTAGTTCCTACTCGAATATATTCGACCCCAACTCTAGCAAGACTTAGAATTCGAACAAACCGTCACACATTGGATGTTCAAAGCTTCTGTCGGTAGACCAAAACATGAGGATTAATAACATCAATGTTAACTTTGTTTCTTGAATTCATCTTCCGAAGGCTCTTGCAATCAATGCTGCATTGATATTATCATAGTAGCTCTATCAACCACAACTTCCAGTCATCATCATCTCAGCAACACCAAGCTACATCCCAATAAGTGTTGATCGCAGAATAAATCGTGCTGTATTTGATTAAACCATAAAAGTGACACACTCTAACAAAAGGTATGCTAGAGAATATTCAATTCATTTTTCCAACGCCATCTCACAAATACACAACGTTCTTCTATATTCTGAAACAAACGATAAACACACTGGATCCGTTTTGGTTCCAAATGTTTTGGACGATTTAAAATTATTTATTTCCTTCATTCCGTGTAGGAGCAACAATGCACACAAAAAGATGGCTCATCCCGATTTGGTTCAATTTCGGAAGGAAAAATATATGGGCTATTAAGAGGAGAAGATTATCCCATCGTCTGTATGCGGCACTCGCCGTCGGAGACACTTTTTTAAAGCGTCTTCTGAAGAAACCGCACAAATTGTGGAAGCTTCCAAACTTCCAAAGACGGACATTCCATCGAATTCGGTCCTGTTAGGTAAACGGCCTTTTTTTGGGGGTTGAGATTATTGCTCAATCTGCGTTAGAGCTTCTGATTTGTGGGCGCGCATTGTTCGATGATGAGTTCTAATTTAGCGCAGCTTTTGCTTGTAGGATTTCTACCACTGGAATGTTGTAGGACAATTTATTTTCCAACTCTTGCCTGCGACTAGCGAAATTTGAATTTTCCTACAAAGAAACTATTTGAATAACCCATTAGCCGGCGAATGGATGCTTTTCTTTATCATCACAATTCGGCCAAGCACTGAGCGACTCAACGCGCTCTTCAAGTCGCGATCCGTGGCAAATTGAAGACCGTATAATTAGCATTCTAATGGCTTCACCCGTGGGGGATCTTCCAATCCCATTGCCAGCCCATTTTTACGGGTTGTTTACGGTGAACGGTTCACCTGTTTTGGCGCTTTTCTACGAGCGCTTCTGGAAAACCTGTGTCCCATACCTTTGATTGCTTCGGCCGCCAACAACCTCCAGCACTAGATTAGGTGCCACACGTGTGCTAAATCATGTCCCCGAGCGGATCGAGCCATGATGGAGTCCTTTGGGGGTTAACCGAAACTAACCCATCGTCGCCTGTCGTCACAATCTGTTCACGAATGCAATCTCATCTGTAGGCTTTTCTTCCCTGGCCCCCGCAAGAGTGATTTAGTAATCATCGACCGAGGAAAACGAGACGTCTTCCCCACCGCACGACTGTGGGCACCGCGGGAAGCCACACTGTCGCTTCTTCTCTATCGCCGGTAAAATAGTAAAAATCGCAAAACCGAACCGTTCAAACGATAAGATCAAAATTTCACCTCTATCAGCAGGTTTCGTTGTGCACGAGAAGCTGACGCCAAAGTGTGTTTCCACTTCCTCCCGCCGGTAGATGTGGTTTCGTTTCGGAAAACGGCGGCAAAGAAGAAAAAAAAACTAAATCAAACCCGACACTCCGGGACCACCAACGGCTTAATTTATGAACCGTTTCCCCCGCGACGGCGCAATAACTGTTCGCGCACAGTTCAGGGAGTATTATTTATGCATTTTTCACACTCACTCGACCGCTTCAAAGGACCGAGAAGCAAGAGCAAGTGACGCGGTTGATGGAGGAACGGAAAAAGGAAGGAGCTCGTTCCTACTACAATAACACCCTTTGGATACCGGAATCATTCCAGTGAGGGCAAAGAATTCATCCTCCCCAGGCGGGAGAAGAGATGTTTCTGTCAGGTCGGATAGCGCGACACACAAAGCCTCCACCCTCCCACATGGTGTGTTGTCCCTTCCTTTTCTTCGTCCCTCTTTTTGACGCATTAGCGCGCGATTTCTTTTGATGACGGTTTTGCTGAACCTTCCCGTACACGTTCGGCGACGCTGCCAGAAAGTCCAGCTCGCAAGTGTCATTTTATGGAACGGAACCGATTGGAACCGAAGCGAATACTAATTATGAACCTCTGACCATACCTTCCGCCCTCCCCTCTTCTCCTTACCATCATTCCTCCACTCATTCGGGCAGCACATAACTCTACTGCTATCCTATCTTATGTCAACTTCACCGGCTTTTGTTCGGAGGACAGGGCGGCCATACACTGAGGGGGGGAATGAAGTTTGGCGTAATTGAAAAAAAAACAACAGGAAACCACTCATCGGTCCCTCATCTCGTCGCGGCTTGAGAAGTGGAAGTAGCCGGTATCATAACCGAAGGCATAGCGCGGGCGGATTCGTTTCGGGTTTCGACCGGCGAGCGCAACATTATACGCGTAACAATTGGATCCGTTTCGCAAGTGCTTAAATCATAATCAAAGCATAACGCGGTGAAGCTCTTATCCTCTCCCGACAGCACTGTCAATGACCATGAGCTGCAGCCAATGCGGGGTGTATTGTTGGTTCCTTCCAACTCTTTCGCGCCAGGTGAGAAAAGCACAAACGTTCAAACGCACAGGCGAATGTTTCGTGCCCTTCAACTAAAAGGGGCTTTGGAAGGTTGATGTCCTGCTTTTCGCTGCGGTAGATCGAATTCGTCGAACCGTTGGCTTTCCATTTAAAGAGGAGGCTGGAAAAAGGATCACAAATTAATGACGGCCCCGGCTGGTATCGGGCAGGCGAATCGCGTAATGTATGCAAGGGTGTAAAAAAAAACCCCTGCGCACCTGAAGACAGCACACCGAAAGACCCTCGGCGTAAAACTCCCAAAAGAGATCGATTGAATGAGCGAGAGGTTATTGCTGGGGTTTTTACCCCAGTCGACGGTCATTCTCTCCGGGACTTCACTGCTGCTTAGATGCGGTGGAACTGATTACCGCTGGGTCCTTGCCTGGGCTGGCAAATGCAAACAACAACAGCGGTTCCATTGGCTGGCCGTTAATTTTTTTTCTACCGGCCGAAAGCGATCGACTCCGTGCTGATGGCGAATTGATGGCCCGTTTAAACGGCATCCTGAAGGGAAGTATCCTTTTTCCGACCACCCACGGGCTGTTTGCTGCGGAACCGTCCCATAATGTTTGTTCCAGTTCTTCCTTCCCTGATTTCTTCTCCTTTCTTCACAAGTTGCGCTGCTGTCAAACATGTGGTAAAACAAAGCACGACAGAGAGAGGGTCGAAAATATGCAAATATGCAAATATGGCATTCGTTTGGAAGCTGCTCAACATTGTCAAGCAAGCTTACATTCGACCCATTTCGTCCGTGGTTGGCAGACAAATTAATGGGACCGCCCTTCTAAACTATCATCAAGTGCAATCACGCGAACGGTGCACCAGAATTCCCCTTTGCACGCAAAATCAAAGGCAAAATCAAAGGCGCAACAACTGGTGTTGGTTTTGAACCATTGAAACAACAACGTCCACAAACAAATCATTAAATTGCAAATTCCTTTCTCGAGATGCAAGATCTTTGGCACTCGTGCGCTGGTTCTCGCTCCCCGTCGGCTTACATCGTCTTTCGGTCTCTTGCTCGCCAAAGGATGACGACCGAAGCTGTTGCATTTCCTATTGCATTCTATGAATAAAACATTCGCCTCTCGATCGCTAAGTAGCATGAGCCGCGATTGCACACTCGACAAACACGTCCTCTGCTTGGCGAGGAACACACTTAAATGCATATGGATGAACTCCACCCCGTTCAGCAAGCTTCAAGAATGTTGTGTGTGATGTGATTTACCGGTTGTTGGATGTGGTTCATGCACTTCTTCTCGTTCTGTCTAGGATAACAACAGGATGGACAGAAATGCAATTAATCAACTCACAACTAGGTCTAAATTCCGATACAGAACAAGAGCACAAGCAGCAAACGAACCTGAAAAATATAAAACAACAGAACTTGTTAAATCTCATTGGAATAGTTTTACGAGATCGATTAAGGCCTTTCATTGTTTTCATGCCACCAGCATCCTTTTTTACTGACATCTTTGTGGTTTCCTTTCAACTTTTCTTTTGAACAAAATTGGTTCTTAGCGGATATTTGCGTGAAATAAAGGAAACTTAAAAAGTCACAGCAGGAGGCAGGCCAAAAAACGGTTGAACTTTGGTCGTCCGATTTGCTAGCCGCTTATGCCGGCAGAGATCGGGAGTGTTTGATGCGAAATTAAGTCAATTGTTATTTATGAGATGGCTTCCACCGCCACCAAGTGTTTCACCTAGATGCAACCGAATTATGAAGCTGATAGCTTAGAGGTGACCTCGGTCTGTTGTGCGGCTTGCTTCCGACGGCTTTGGAACAGCTTCACCAGAGGGTATCAGTACCATTTCATCTTTTTTTTTTTGCTTTTTGCCGCTGCACCACAAACCGTTTATTGTCTTTCGTCGAGTTGGCACGAAAAGATGATTTTATCACACCAACTCCTTGGAAAGTTTCTACCAACAGAAGTGTTCCATGGAACGGTAGACTTCTATGGAAAAGCCACCCCTTTTGGCCGCGAAGATCATTTCTGTGCATTTCTGTGTGCCGCTTGCTGTTTCCTATCATTCAACCTCCATTGTTTCCAATCTGCTGTCTGCCTCGAAGGTCAACTGCGTCACCCCGTGCCCTCCGGACGAGCCGCTAGCCTTCACCATTTCGGGGTAGAGCAGCGCTGTTTATCGATGATTAAAATCACATTCAAATTACACCAAATCCCGGTTCGAACCCCCCGTTCGAGCCAGCTCCATTTGCAAGCCCATTTTCGGCACATCGGCTGGCCGGTCGGCTGGTTGGCCGGGGTCTTTTCGGGTCGCGCGCGCGCGCGCTCTCTCGGCAGATCGGGAGATTTATGATTATGAAAAGTGCTTTTCCTCGCAGCGGGGAGGTTAGAAATCGAGCGGAACCGAGTCGGACCAAGAAGGCAATGGACGCTGCGATGAACTCAGGCTTGTTCCTAGTTTCGCGTGATCACTATTGGAAGCCATTCCTCCGCACCGATGCCCTCGCTCCTCTGTCTAGCGATTCGTTCCGTTTTCGGGGATCCCGTGGAGATTTATGTCCCTCGCGTTCAAAATCCGTAACGAGC
This sequence comes from Anopheles atroparvus, assembly GCA_914969975.1. NCBI lineage: Eukaryota > Metazoa > Arthropoda > Insecta > Diptera > Culicidae > Anopheles > Anopheles atroparvus. Next base: position 41,038,092 of record CAJZCY010000002.1, on the reverse strand, counting down.
CGGGTCCATGGCCAGCCAGGATGGGCCGCTTCGGAGAAAAACCGTCCCGATGAACCGGTAACCGAGCCATAAATGCCCGTTTCTCGCGCGCGCGGGAAGTGAATCCGATTAGAGTGGGAGCACGAACAGCCGTTCATAATTTTCACCTGACCGGCGAACAAAACTTCGGAGCGCGGTCCATTTCTTTACCATCACTGCAGGTGGCCGAGTTGAGATTGCAAAACGGGGTATCTTTCTGGGTTGGTAAGGAACAGAATGATGATAAACAAAACATTTTCTAAAAAGCCATTACATAACTTCAGTGGAATGACAAGAAATATTAATGTTTGATTTCATTATAACCGTCTATTCGCGATCCAATTTGAGAGTTCAAAACTGCAGGCCAAGAACCAATGGAATACCATGAAACAGAGGATAAATTCGACTATAGAGTTTAAAACTGGAGAAGCAATGGATTTGAGAGACTTCATATGATAGCGTCCAACCAACCAGCCATTTCCTTACTCCTTCAAATCGGCGTTCCCCGAACGTAACGTGACGTTAACGTGTTTTCTCGACAAATTTTGCCGGAACATAATTGTTTCATGTATTCATCGCCCGTAGCCCTCTCGCCGTGTCGCTTCACAGGCCACCGACAGCCCTACCGACAGAACAGGTTCCCGCTCTCATCCCGCTTCCAGCGCCGCACTTTTTTTTTCCCCAAATGGCCGTGTAACAATTCCAACACGCTCGTTGTATGCGCCCGGGTGGGATTCTTTTCTGCCACTCGGTGGGCTCGGCGTTGGCCTCGGATAAGACGAGCCCGAGCGGATTGACAGCAGCAACCTGCGAAGCGACGACCCCAGCGGCTGCCGACGTTTCTCTGCGTGTTCTGGAACCGGGACTCTGGGTCTCGGGCGTATTTTGGAAGTTGCGAATACTGGTGGACTGCGGCGGGTGGCCTGGAAAAGGGAGGGCAAAAAAAACATGAGCAATTGTACATTTTTATCACGTTTTGCTGTGTAGCACAGACGCGACGTATGCTGTGCTTCGTTCATTCCCGTGGACCAATTGGTGGACAGTGGAAGTAGCTACATCCCTTTCCACGCCACTTCCTGCTCCCCGACAACTTCGTTCGCAAGGGAACCCGGGGCTAAGGGAAAACGGTTTCCTTCTGCTTTCCACGGTTCCGACCAGGTTGTTTGATGGAAGCTGCAAGAATCTGGACAAGATACACCGGAGCAAGAAATAAGACAGCCGGCCAGCAAAAGTGGTATAATGGAACATGGCGTTTGCTTCTCTGGATGCAACACGTCCACTTTGATTTTCTCTAACGGACGAGGGATCTCTCACGTTTGCAAACAGACAACGGCATCTCGGCGCAGACAGAGATTCATCAATAAAACAATACGCATCGAGCAGCGATAACAAACCGGCTTCCAAAACCAGTCGCTTCCCGCGGTGTGCAGCAATTCTAATCAACTGCGTGTGCAAGAAGAAAAAAAAGGAGTGCCTCCCAAAGCGGCAACCTGCTCGCATTCACCGTCATGCGTGGCGCCAAAGAACTCCCGCCACCGTTCGCCTCATTGAGTTTCGTCAAAGCGGCGCAATAGACAATCGGCGAGACGATCTCTGCCGAACCTCGCCCTATCATCCCGTCATGCGTGCAGCAGCGCCGCGTAGTACGTACGTAAGGCTTCTGCTGGCCGACTGCTGGAGTTAATTAATGTTATTCACAAGTTTTTCCGAGAATTATTGCACCAAAATGTCCGCCCCGACCCAGCCTCCCGCGGGGAGAGATGCGATTAGATACGCGGTTGCACATGTTGCGCGCATTCCGCCCTCAACTCTGGCGCGACTGACACATGTGATAATTTAAACAAACAACAGCCATCGACCAAACAATCGGGCTTGTTTATGCAGGAATGGAACTCGCGAAGAAAGATCATTGAAATCGTGTACACATCAACGCAGAGTTTCTTTTCGATTCTATCAACGCGGCCGATAAGCAACATTTGAAACTGATGACTTGAACTTGAAAATGTTTGATGAACGCTGGCTCTTATTGAAAATTCATCACATTAAATACAACACGGACCAGTTTTCCTGTCTTCGTCGACGCGCTGGGAAACCGCAAACCCTCCAGCGTGCCTCTTCCATCAAACGGCCGGACTTCGATGTCGCCGCCTGCATTGCCTTCATTGGAAAGGAATGAAATTAAATTAACATTTCCCACGATCTCCGGTTGTTGTAATTGTTCCCGGTAAACCGCGACGATCGCTACCGATCTGCCCCGACTGCATCTGCGCGCGAAAGGCGTGGAAAAAGGGGCGAACTGGTTCCAGCTGCACATCTTTTGCTGGCGCGACTGGCAAACCAGAAACCTTCCAACAAAACCAGAAACATCCCCGGCCCCATCCGGCTTTCCTTCCCTTGCGTACGTGCCATCTAACATGATGCAGTTTTCCACCTTCCCCTTGGCCTGAGAAAACATCAAGTGGACAGACAGGAGAGGAAGTAAATCAGGGAGCACGATAACGCTATCGATGGGTATGATGAACTTGAAACTGGTGACGAATGGTGTGCCGGGGGTGCTGACGAATGCATAACGCCTTCCCAAACCTCCCCTCCCATCGTTTCCATGTGCACGCTATGGGAAAATCGTCAGGGAGGAGTTCTGTTCCTCCCCAATCCACTCGCACACGGTGGAGGAGAGAAGAAAATCGATGAGAAAAAGCATGCCTCCCGTTCTATAAGCGAGCCGGGAAGCCAAGAAACCCGTTCACGCTCGGTTAGATTTTCCTCTCGTGTAACAGTCGCGTGTGTGTTGCGGCCCGAAGAAGCGACGGCGGGGCTAAAGAAATCCAAAACGCCATTGATTGAATTGTTTAGGATGCGGAAAACGTCGCGCGTCAGCCTGCGATGGAAGTTGGCTGCCACTTACGCTCCCTCCCTCTGTCTTTCCACCCCTTTTTTTTCCTGACGACGATGTGTCGTCGGTGTTTTTCCTTGTGCCGCCGATTCCCTTTATGGAACGGTGAACATTAAGATGAGCGAAGTGCAAAAATGTGTGTCGCCGATCGACACGGAGAGGCATTTCTCTACACCATTTCTTAGATGCTTCTGTTCCTTTTCTGTCTGTGTTGCCGGTGGAATTTCACCCGGCGGAAGCAATCGCTGGAAGGCGCCCACTAGATGGAATAGTTTCTTCAAACGTTAGTGAATTCGATTCAACTATTATCCTTCTTTTGAATTTCTTCTATTGATGGGATTTCGAAGACTCCATCACAAACTCTTTCTGATTATGTTAAACTAAAACGACAAGAAAAGAAAAAAGCGAAAGTTAAAAAATGCATAAAATCACCAGAAATGAACCAGTTGACCAGTACTCAACTGCAGCAAAGTGCATCCAAACCTTTGCTCCCATTCGAAAGGAAACCCGTTCCTGTTCCACCTCCGCGCGGCAACTTTCCAGTGGCAGGAGAAAAGTGCGATGGCTTGTGTGTGGGTTCATGGCTTTAAGTGGAATTTCTGCAAACAAATGACTGCTTGATGATAATATGGTCCGGTGACATGTTGTCACATCACCATACGCCTGTTCCGTTCCCTTCGAGGTGGTGCACTCGAGCCGCGTGTTTGTGCCGAAGCCGGCCCACGATGATCGGGAAACTGCACACAACGTAAACATGTGCGTAGGCCGCGAGGACTGCGTTGCCAATCGTACATTCCTGCTCCTGTTTTTATCCCATCCCTGCCCTCTGCTGATCCTGATCCCTCATCACTCACTCGCTTATTTGAGAGCGCAGTCGAGGAAGGAAGATATGTTTATGTATGAAGGCGCAACAGCGACAGCCGCCTACGGAAAGGATGCTAATAATCCGCCACGAGAAGACACGTATGTGCCTGGTTGGTTTGAAAAATTACTTCAACTGACAGCGAGACAGGCAGAAGGAGCAAAAGGAAGCTATGTTTCCGCGCCTCAAATTAATATTTGCGTTATTTGTCAATTGTCCACGGAATGGGGGGTTTTTGTTGTGGCCTTAAGCAAACAAAGTGCCTGACTTGCGAACCACTGACCTGAAAATAGGAAAGGGAACTTCTACTGTTTGGAGCACCAAAATTATTTGAATGAAACAAATTTACACTGCAGCAATTTTCGAACCCTGTTGATGGCTAACAAATCGTTATTTTTTAAACAAACGTGAACAGTAAACATTTTTTCCATCACCTCAATCATTCACACGGTAAATTAGTAAGCACGAAACGTCCTATTGCTTCTTTATCCCTCATTAATTTTCCCCCTTTTCCGTTTCGAAAGAAGTGCAATGATGAAAACAGATTTTTTTTTTTGGGTCCTAAAACAATAATCCGGTGCTGGAAACGACACCGGCTTCCCATCGCACCCGACGCTACAAGTAAAGTGTCAAGAAAGTCACACGAGAACACACTACTTTGTGTGTGCTGATGTTTTCCACTTGCTGATGGCTTCCCTGTTCCAGAGCATCTTCAAAATTTGTCTGAGGGACCTGAGAACGACACATACAAAAAAAAAAAAAAAAAAAAAAGAATAATCTCAACAACAAACGCTTTTCCGCTGGGAAAGAAAAGGCTAATGGGAGCACCTCCTAGGACGTTCGTTTTTCCCACCAGCGGAAAACCGCGCACAGCAGCGGAAAAGTCAACGACATCAGCATATGGGCATGATTTATTCACCGAATCGTATGGCTTCTTTCGTCGTCGTCGTCGTCATCTTCTCCCTGCTCGACGAAGTTCCGGTGGATTAACAGCTTGTTTTTCGATGTAACAGCACCACATTCAGACACCGGCATTCGTCAGCCACTTGTTGAGTGTGTTTACCGAGATGGTGTGCCGGCCGGGTGAGAAAACTATCGAGCGAAAGGAACCGACCCTTCGGATTGCTTCTGTTTCGGGCACAAACGATTTCCCCCACTTGGAATCATACCGCCGAAACACATGTAAGACAATTGACTAGCCACTTGGAGGTTACTCATCTAGGAAGTTGATCATGCCCGTACACATTTATGGAAAACAAAGCCATTAAAAACCTTTTGCCATCATTCACCGAAGCGTCCTCGTTCACAAATGGAGTAAATTTGTCACCAGATCAAGTACAGCACCACCGCACAGCAACTGAGAAGAAAGGATTAAGTCATCAGAGATCGGAAACAAGTCGGATACTTCCCTTCGCGTGTGGTATACATCTCCCCTGGTAGCATAATATATCTCTTCGCACAAGAAGGAAAAGGGAAAATAGGGGTTTTTTTGTTTTTCTCTCGCCAACATATGCCGATGAAAGATCATCTGCGTTTAATGCGTTTGTCTATGCTTGCCCCTCGGAGGCCTATTTATAGGCATCGCTGCGCAAGATGTGCCTGACAACACCATCGTCGTCTGCGTCGTCACACATGTTCGTTTGTTCACATCTTCCTCTTCCTACGATCCTTGCTTTCGTGGAGGGGTGAACCGGCATCGAGACGGATCGATAGATCTGAAAGGAATCCGTTTGAGGCGCCGCCGACGTGTGGAGTGTGAAGTGGCCCATCTAGGGACTGCTGTCAGATCTCTCCCTTCTCGGTGGAATAAATTCTCTTTCGATTTTTGAAGAACTATTCGAGAGCGAGTCCTTTTGACAGGGCTACAACACTTAATTTGATGAGCTCCCTCGGGGAATCGACACTTCGCCCGTGGTAACGAGAGAACCTGCAATTATTTACAAAACTTTATTTGGTTTGGTTGAACCCGATTCCGTGGGCTTTATAAAAAGCACAAACGAAGAAACGGCCGAGCACACATTGGCCGCTTTTCAACTTTGTTTATTTGACAGTCGGTGGCAAAATGTCACGCAATGCAGCAGAAATTTGAACCGATGCTTTGCTTATTCACGCTGTACGTTTTCCTCTGAATCGGTTGCAGAAAACTCATTCAGCAATGAGGCGAGGAAAAACGGTGACTAAAGCGGCGTGAAACATGAATACGGACCAAAAAGGGAAACATCAGCGAAACTCTACACGTTTTGTGGATCGCAGTTTTTATTTTTTCTTCCGTTTTGCTTACAAATCATTGTCGTTGACTGTGGTAGAAAAAAATGTTCCGTTTGAAGAATTTTCGAAACCGCAAGCAAAACCAAATCATATTTACGAATGGCTTTTTAAAACCCTAATTTTAATATAAACCATTTTAATTTCACCATTCAAACATCCCTCGCATCGTTTTGTACAACCTCTCAAAACGCTCCTCTATCGCACTTGTCGTTTGCTGCCTGCCGATACATTTGTTTTGCCACCCATTTACAAGTCGTAATAAGCTTTCTTACACCCACCCCCTTTTGTGCATCTTTCATCTCCGTCGTCGTTCGCCCGAGCTTCCGACGAGCAACAAGTCGTGACGAAGATGCACTTGATTCAGTTGAACCACGATTTTGTGCTACTCGAACCGCCTGCTAAGAGGCTGCAAAACGTAGCGAAGTTGAACCCGTAGCTTCTGCGAGTCAAAATGCAAACCAAAAATCGACCCACGAGACCCAACGTTCGTGCCTAAGCAAACGGAAAGGGAAACGACATCGAGGGCAGACCAGAAAAAAACACACACACAAACGGTTAAAGTCAAACCTCTGCGGAAACCTCTGCGGAATGGGATTGGCCGCCGCCGGGACCGACACCGAAGCCGTGTAGAACATTCGCAAAACATGAGTTATATACAAATAATGTGAAATTTCAATGAGCAAATAAATCTTAATTTTTGAAGTCACTTTCAGTCCCGTAGTCGGCGGCGTATCTTTCGATGCCCGTAACGAATCGGTATGAATCGGCATTGCGCTCCATTGAAATTGGGTTTCGGGAGGGAGCGGGAGTAGGGGAAACGAGGTGAGCAAAAGTGTCAGGCTGCCGCGGTTCAGCTTATCGAGATCGTTTCCCTCTCGCGCTTTTTCTACAGCGATCCAGGTTTGCGTTTGCTGAGCGCAACGGAAGGGATTTCCATCCATCCGTTTGTATGTTTCCTTACAATATATTTCCTCGCCTTTTTTTTTTTAAATCGCGGAATCTATCTCTTATCCGCAACAACTTTCCATTTCATGCGCTCGTAATGAACCCCGGGGCAACGCTGAGAGGCGAGGCAGCATAGGATTGATGATCCTTTTTTAACCCACACGAAAGAAGCCACCGAACTGTGGTCAGGTCATTGTGAGGCTTCGCGAGGAATTGAGCTAAACTGCAACAGATGGTTTGATCCCCGGCAGCAGATGGCTTGTGTTGCTTGGGGAACAGTGAGTCTGATCCCCCAAGAGGTTTTAGAACTGTAGCATTTACAGCAGACACATTTTCTTATTTAAAGATTTTTTTTTTTTTTTTGTTGATAAATATCGCATTCGATAAACGATTTGCGTGTTTTAAATTCAGAGCTAACAATATGTTCCTCAAACTCACACAAAACACACAACGAAGAGTTGTTCTTGTGAATGTAGAAAACCCAGTTCTGACGGAGTAAAATCGCGTTGAAAGTTGAAACCGCACCGTCCTGCGGTTAACCGTAACGGTGATCGCGAATTTATTTGTTCGCTCTCCGCAAAAACACGATCGAAGAGAGAGAGATGCAGAGAAAACGGCGATCGTGAAAACTGATTTATGCATCAATGAACAATGAGTCAGTAAATTAAATTGATATTTGAATAGCACAACACCGAAATATCCCTCCCGCAACCTTTCCGGCCAAGCTCAGCACACTGAGAAGAGCACAGAGCGATCACATTTTATGTTCCATGTGCCTGCTTTATGGAGGGCCGCACATCGATCGCGTTATCATACGATCCCGCACCTTCGAGCCCTTAACCGTCGGGCACAAAGATTACCTACACGTTGTGCCTTGAATGGAGATCCAAGATGTTCAACACTTCGGTGCTCAACGCTCTCCGCTCCCAACCTTCCAACGGGGTGAACCGAACATAAAAGCGTGATTAATCACGTCGACAACTTTCCGGTGTTTGGTTGTTCGACAACAACAAAAAAACAAGGCTTCCTCGTTCGATGGAGAAGGTATCCGTCGACTTCGTAAGAGAAGAACGGGCGACCATCGGCATCATTTGTTCGCGTCTGGTCTAATTAGATGTTAATCAACTGATAGCGCGCGATCGACGCCTTCCACAGGCATCTCCCCCCCTAAACGGTGCTATGCCAATCGCCGAACCGATGCAATTAATGAGCAATTTATTGTTATCCTTTTATAGGATGATCCTCTGACCGGGAAATAAGAGCCTGCGGCTGAAATCGATACATTTCCCAACGGCCACTTTGACTTCGTTAGACGTTCGAGACGACGCGGGGAGAAATCAGAGCAATTAATCGTTCCATGATCACCTCTCTGCGCCGGATCACCTCCTTGCCAACAATAAAACACACAAACTACACCAAAAAGCCGCACCTTTGAGAGAGGCTCTGGTGCTCGTTGACATCGATAGTAAATTGAACCAGTTGTAATTGCCTATTCGATGAAGTTAATTGGGTCGTGGGTGGATCGGTGTGTGGGTGGATGATGCGTGCACCTAAAGAAGAGAAGGAAAGGCATGTTCGTGAATTATTGGATTCTCAAGTGGGAGAGGAAAAAAGATCCTCCTTCGGGTTGCCTTTAAATCAATGCTGCGTGGGTGTTTTATGTTGAGTGTAACTAAGACAATTCTTAAGATCGAACTTGCACCCAACAACAAACAAGATTAAGCTTTATTGTTTTAAGAGCTGCAATTCCTCGAAGAAGGAAATGTGATCCTAATATCCTCCCCTCCATTCGTCGCATTCAATTCAAACCCCAAAAGGTGCTCCATTTCACTGGGACCGCTGCCGTCCCTTAATTGCATCACATTCATTTCTTAATTGTCCGTATGCTGATTGCGATGTCAAACGGTCGAGACGTCGGCGATCAATCGGCGGGCAGCAAGCATCAGGGCGCATTCAAAACCGGCCACGGTGGAATGCAATCAAAATGCAATTGCTTGGCTCATTTGCCGGAAAGGGGGCCTTTTCCTTTCGTTCCCTTATTCCCTCCCCCCCCCCCCCCAATCCTCCAGTACGCAGGCTGCGTGTGTAAGTGCCGGTGATGAGATGATTAAAATTCGATAAGCAAAAAAGGGCTCCCTCATACATATACACTGCACTGCGATTGGCTTTGCCCCGGGGGCGCTGTTGACAGAAGTGTCCCGAAACGATTGATTTCCGGTTTTGTTGAAGCAGGGAAGCTTCCCATTCAGCCCAACGGTTGGGCCCTTTCGGTGCGTTTTCCCACCGGCTCGTCGGAAGAAAACCGGCCTGGCGAAAATCACAGCGCTGTACGCCTGGAAAGGGTTGTTTTTATTTTCGTGCACATATTTGGAAGTGACCAGTTTTTGCCACTAAGATCCGCGGCCACCGCTAGGGGCGAGACCGAGGAGGGGTGAAACGAGGCGACGGAGATGAAGAGAGATCAAGATCGGGCGACATTCGATCGGTGACTTGAATCGCGAATCAGCGAACGAGCGAAATCGGAAAAGCGATTTTTTCGTCGATCAATCGAATGAAACCGATCGATCGGTCGTTTAGTCTGGGCGGCTTCCCTCTGGCATCCTTTCTCTCCGCCAGTTCAGTCCATTCTTGATGTTTACCTTCCATAAGCGAAACCGACGACAACGACGACGACGATGATGATGATGATACAATTCCTCCATCAAACGTCGCTCGCAGACGTTCGCTCGTTAGAGTAAATCAACCGTCAACTATCCCCACGGGCGCAAAACCGCGGAAAACCTAACCTCAACCGAAGGGTACCCGACGACCCCCACCTTCCATCCCATTCCAGGGCCAGCGCAGGACAGGATGGTCAAGATCGCGATCAAAACGCCGGCAAAACGCGCAAGCCAAAGCTCAGGCGAAGACTATCTCTATGTCTCTCGTTCTCTCGCCCTTCCTTTCCTCGCGGGAAAAGCAAAAGTGCCCCCTGGGGGAAAACAATGTCCCGTTTCGTGTCCACTAGAAGCAAACGGCCGGCAGCAAACGGTTCGATATTTTAATTAGAATAATTAAGCTGATTAGCCTTTTTCTTACCTTTATTGCTTTTCCTCGCCATCGATCGCAATCAAAGTTGGCGGACGTAACCGATCATCAATCGATCATGGTTTCTTATTTTCCTGGCCACAATAATGGCAGCTAGTAAAGGCTAGCTTGTTGAGAAAGGTCCGATATTAATAAATGTCTTCGTGTTTATGATTGTATTTGCTCTCGTTTGATTCCGATTTTCATTCCAGTAGATTACAGACCAACAAAACACATCTACAAAAACACATTAATTAATCTTTCATGTTCACCGTCCAAGCGTCCGGCGTTTATTGATCGTTTTTACTAACATTTTCTGTTTGCTTTTCTCTCCCTTCCAGACGTGGTTTTTCACCGACACCGACGATCCACACTACCAGAAGTTGACAAGTAAGTATAAGGCGCCCATTCGCCACCTTTTTGCTACAATTTACAAATATTGAATCCACGCCAATACATTTACTATAAAGTAACTGGTAAGTGGTGGTAAGTAAATGTGACGGGCATTCATAGAACTGAGAACACAGTGGAACGCCGTTCCACAAATGGGTCTTTAGTAACTACTTCAAAGCTTTGGAGACATTGTATTGGACCACCATCATTTGAAATGATTTCTTCTCGATCGAGAACCATCATCTGCAACGGATTCTGTGAAATCAACATGGCTCATGCTTTAGAGTTGATGACCTCAGTAACTATCCGAACGGGGCAGTTCCCCAGCACGGCGGATTGAACAAATAGGAAACCCTACACGGGAGCTTTACGACTTTGCAGCGCTATCCAATAGTCATAAAATCTAAATTTCCTTTTATATGGACATTTTATTATTGATATAAACTCAACGGCCAATAGGAATTCGTCTCGGTAAGCCTTTGAGTTCTTACGGACTTTATACGGTTACAGACTTCAAGCAATTTAAAGTGCATTCAGTTATTTGTATTTTACACAAAAATCAATTTTACTAACTCAATTTAATTTTTTTAAATGATTAACCAATTTGCTTAACGGTTAATCTTCAATAGACAGGATTTTTTGTATGCTTTTCAACACGAGGCAATGAAAGCTGATCTTTGCCAGCCGTAAAGATTCCCAAAATACTCTTAGCGCGGGAAGAAGCATGAAGTCGTTTATTAAAATCGAATAAAAACTATTTATTTTCGACCATTTGCGTCACTTCGAAGATCTTTTTCTATCCTCAGTCTTTAGCGTTAGCCACTGAGGAACGTTCTAACAAAATAAATAAAAATTGAACGATTGATTTTTCCACCTTCGTCATGTTCCACTGGAGCGTTTTTGGGTTTTTGTTGCTTCCACAAAGCAATAAAACATTGCAAAGCGTCTAGACCTGAACGTTTACCAAAATCGAACCGGACACAAACATTAAATGTCGTTTTTCTAACCCCCCCAAAAGCGAAGTGGTTTCAGACTTGCCTTTTTATGTTATGCTGCGAGTCCACTTTATGGACTCTCCGAGTCGATCGCGACACGACGCGACACATGACGAAGCCAGCAGGAACTCGAACCCTTTTTGTTTTTGTCTCCCGAACGACACAAAATGGCTGATTAATGGTCACTCGCCCCCTAGGATCGCCTAGGTTCAATCGTAGACGGTGGTTTCGATAATTTGATTTTCTCTCGAACTCATTAAATTGAATGATGCGATCGGATAAAACGTTTGAGACAAACGGCGGTCCAGTTGACCGGTTGCGTCTTTTCCGCCGTTTGGAACTGACGGATCGATCCATGGTCGTAAAAACGGTGCGTGTGTGTCTTTTCTTTCCTCTGATGGCGTTACACGGTTCAAGTGGTTTCTTTGAGAAGCAGTGAGAAGCTCACTGTGCAGAGGAGGTCAAAGGCCTCGTTTAAAGTGTCCAAGTGCCGTTCAAACACACCACATTTCTCATGCTCCATGAAAGACAGCACCCAAAAGGAAGAGTCTGACAAAACAAATCCCTCCGATTTACAAGAGTTTTTATTTCACTCGGTGTTCTAAATGGGATGAAAGTTCATGCTGCACATTATAATAAAACAGCATCGGTGATAAATTGAGGATCAGTTTCGTAAAACTCCACTGTGAGTCAGTGGTCAGTTAGCAGACACAGAAATCATTCGAAAAACCCCAACGAAAAACTCCTCCAAAAATTGACCCTTGCAAGGCTGCGGCACAGACGCATAAATAAATGCCAGCTTGTTAGTGACATTCTGAACGAAATACCTCCTAATGATGTGAAATTCCGCACGAGGCCAACTACGTCGTGGGCACACATTTTTCGAACCGGCGAAAAATTCTCAGGACCCTCCCCGTAGACTTTTCCCTCCAAACATTGGGGTGCTCGAATCCTTCCTCACCTGTGCAATTTGAGTTTGAAAGTGAAAAGAATGTTAAAAAAAGGAACACAGAGAAAAAAGGAATTCAAAATTGCATCCGAAAACGTGGGGCTGAGCTTTTATTAAACAAAAAATGTTGCGTTTGCCTAATGCAACAAAGCAGACCCAACTGAAGAACTGCGAAGCGCCCGTGGTGTGATTGTAGTCAAATGCTCCTTTGGAAGCTTTCTTAACGACAACGACCTCTTGCCTCATCAAAATAACTTCACCGAGAAAAAAAAAAACCCACACCAACGCCCTTCCTTCCCTTTGCTGGATGAAGCATGATTTGATTACGTACGTCAAATGTTTCCCATAGGCCAAATTCATAGTGCCGTTCCCGCGAACACTCCTTAGCCCACCACCTCCCAACCCATCGCACCCTTCTCCCATCGCGTCAGCCCATGATTGATGATCGACCTTCCGTTTGGGCACGTTTCACTTTTGGGGTTCGATCCGCGCTGTTCTTTTTTCCACGGCCTTCTCGTGTTTCCTCGGCCACTACCGGTGGTTTCGGTCCCCGATCCCGTCCACCGGCGGCTCCTGTCAACAACAATTTAGACAATTTTATAACGGCCAGCGCAAGCGTGTCCACCGCCGAAGAACGGACCCACGAAAACGTGGCCGGTCTCTGTCGGATGAGTTGGATGTTTCGGAAGGAACTATTCTCGGATTTCACTAATGAAGAGACATTCTCGCGGACCGTCGGATTTTCGGTCGCGATCACTTTTATTGTGTTAGGCGTTCGTTTTGTTTTGCTAGATGGTGGAAGATTGTTTTTTTTTCTCACATTTCTCTCGCACCGTACAGTACAACGAGACCAATCAATGAGTCACTGCCAAAAGGATGGAAATATTTTGTTCGTTGGTTTTGTGACCATAAGCAGAGCTCGATACGAGGCGCATGTTTTCCAACAACGTTTCATTATAAGAAGTATTTGGAAAAATTTGCCCCGTTTCATCTCGTTCGACAATTTGTTTTTCTCTTACGAGCTGTGAAAATTACTACTCTGAACCATTTGATAAGAGCTTGTCCCCGGAATAATTAGTGGTTGCGAGCTTATGCACCCATCTACTGCACCCAAGTAATGATAAGTCTGCCGACCGAACGTAAATTATTGCCGTTCGTGAAGCTCTCGGCCAAAAACATTATTGCCCGACGACCGAAAAACGCCAAACTGCGTTGCCGTTTTCGGGACGCCATAAAATGTCTAACCACAGTTCGATTTCCTGCACGAAAGGATGCGTTTATAACGCGCTCCAAAAGCGACCTACCGAAAGCTTCTCGTCCCGCTGGTGCCTAAGAACTCCCAGGCGGCTTTGCAGCGGCCGGATGCGTCTACAGAAGGGGAGGATGCAACTGTACAACACAACAACTGAACACGCTCGGGCGATAGGGAGTTTATTTCGACGACCGTCGCCGTCGTCGTCGTCGTCGTCGCGGGTCCAAAATTGTACGAAAACCGGAAAACGGCAGAGAAAAGGCTAATCAAAATGTTCGGAATAATTTCCTGCTACCGAACGACGGACGGCTACCGACGGACGGAAGGAGAGTTGTCCCCCGGTGGATGCATCCCGGGTGACGCGCTTCTCCGCTCCGTCGATGACTTTCTCGTGGTTTCATCGCCATCTCCCCGTGCTGCTTTTCGCTCGCTCGTTGTCCTCCAGTTTTCAATTCGTCTCCATCTCGGCGGCGGTGCAATTGAGGAGGTCGTTTATTTGGGATTTCCAAAGAGACCAAAATACAACACCCTTACCACACAGACACAGCCAGAGGCACCGGGTTCCATTTGCGCGACTGTGCTTTTTAATGAGAGCACTAAATTGATTATGATTTTTAACCCTCGGCCATGGGGAATGAGAAGTTGTTACCGGTCGTAAATCAAACACCGCTCAAGCAACAGAAAATAAAACGAATGAATGCTGTGCGAACTGAGCCTTCGTTCGCAACCACCTTCCTCCGAGGAGATACGCGGTGGGTTTTGTGAAACAATAGCAAGACGAGAACAGAGCTTGTCCGTTCGTTAGGCTTCGGAAATATTTGCCGCCATTTGGGTGGACGTTTTCTTCAAAGTTTCATCCCCCATGCCTGGCCTGAAAGGGAAACGGAGGCGAGTATAGTAGGGTCATAAAATTCAATCAACATTCACCCGAAGGAATGTATGAGAAGTCGTCTACGCAGCCAAATCAACCTGCTGTAATCAGAGCAGAACGCGGCGAGTTTCGTCCAGCGATGGAACTAACCCCGGTAGCTCCCGGCTACTGTTGAAGGTTGAAGAGGCCAAGAGATGATCGTAAAAACGTATCAGGAAACATGCACACACACACACAAAAAAACAGGAAAACTGCCACAGGATAAGCTGCATGAAAATTTATTATTTGCACAATCGTAAACGTGTAATGAGCGAAGCACACGGGCTCTATAAATCTTTACGATTGCAATCAGCTTTTTTCATCTTTTCGTGAACCAAACTTATCAAATGCCGTTGTTTTTATTCATAAAAAAGAGGAAAGCGTAGCTCGTGCAATAATTTATCCAAACTAGAATTGGCGCGAGCTGCTTCCCTGATGAGGATGAGAGATGAGGTTGACTCATCTCATCGAAAGTCTACTTTAGTGGTTAAGAAAAACTCATCCTCCATAGTCAGACCGACATTCTCCTGTTATCTGCTCCAGCCTCGATCGATGAATCGCCTCATGGCTCATCACCCATAGCGTAGCATTGGAAGAACCCGATACTTAACGGAACTGTGGGATCACCCGACCAAACACGACAATTCTTCAAAGCGTCATAGACAAAGCCAGTCACAGGACGAAACAGTTTACGAGGGGAACAAAAATCCCCCTTTCTTATCGCAAAACATTCCTGTGTCCATGGTCCGCTGGCATGTGATGGTTTTTATGTAAATGACCGACAGGAAAAGCTCGCGGCCGCCAGTCATTAAATCTGCAAAACAAAAACCAAATTCATCGAGTTTTAGATAAAGATGAGCTTCTTCCCCCGTTCCAGTCAGTTGACGAGTAGGGCGCTAGGCAAGTTGCTTTCGATCAGCCCCACAAAGTGGCTGCCCATAATGACACCATTTTCGAGTTTACCGGTACCTTTTGGAGTCGAATAAGTGAACGGGTTGGAGAAAAAAAAAACGTTCGTCTCATTCTCACAGGGAGTTTGAAATCTTGTATCATTATGCAAGAAAAAACACCCCGCAAAGTATCCCATGGGAGTTTCCACGGGTGACAATGTCCCGTCCCCGAAGCCTTATGTTTCTGCACCACGTCGAGGAGTATTTTTGTGTGTTTAGTTTCCGAAAATAAATCGATCGTGACACGAGCGACGCGTTTTCGTTCCCAACTTCGGGATACCGTCGCCGGGGGCGGATCGGGTTGCGCCGGAAGATGCGTAAAAGAAGAGATAACTATTTTATGATGACCATTTATGCTAATCACTCCGATTCCATTCTGGTTGACATTTGACGGCAAACCGGGACGACGTTGCCATCTTGCCGAGCGATCGATTGATCGGTCCGGTCCGATCCGCCACAACGCCAACGTCCATTTCGAAGCACTAAAAATGTGACAATGTCTAGGGACATAAAATTTAAAACATAATTATGAGCGATTCTCGCAACTAATGGTTCCAATTTATGACACGTTAATAACTCGTGCCCGGGAGGTGTTGACGGTTTATACGACACAGTGGTCACAACCTTCCAGAAAAGAAGAAACCCTGAAATTCAACTACAGAAGCATCATTCGGGACCATAACGTATCTTCATCTGTTCGTGCGTTCGTAAAACGCATCCAACATCATTGGGCCTTTACGGAGACCCGATGAAAGTTTGTTAAAAGTCATGTTAAACCTCAGCCAACTGTGTTCAAAATTTACTTTCTAATCATGGATTATCAGTTCGAATGGCATCTACTCATGTTGAAATCTCCATTTCCCTAATGTGATAGTCACGTTTCGCTGAAAACAGTTTTGGTTAAAGCGTTCATCAATTAAGTGTTTGTAATAACTCGTTAATCAATTAAGGAAATACAATGATAGAAAGATAGGTGGTTGCCAAGCACAATTCGTAAATTGTTTCCAATTTGCCACAAAAAAAAACATCATCGACATTCTTCGTCAGTTGATTAAGTTCATAAATGATTCGATGATGCGAAGCAGTTGAATTATCTTTCGATGCACGGCATATTTTGACACCTCCGGAGTAAGCCACTAGTCGAAAAGCAAATGTCTTTAGAAAATACCAAGACGACCTTGGCAGCATCAAGTTCCTCTTTCTTTCAGCCGCTGCCGCTGCTGGATATTTATGTCTTCAGTCAAACCAAGCCTCGAAAAACCCATCACACCCACCTTCTTTTTCTCTCGAGCCTTGGTTCATGTTAATATCGACGCTTAAAATGTGCCATTAATTAAAGCGAGTATGGGCACGGTGAGATCTTTATGTTTACGATCGTCACGAACTTGGGATCGAGCGCGGTTCGATCTGTTCCCCCTCCGGCCTGCTTGGCTGAAATTTTGGTCAACAAGCTTTTGTGGTGTGATTTTCAAATCAACACATTACTCCTGACCAAGGACTGGCCCGACGCGAGAGGCAGCCCAAAATGATGAGTTTGAAGACGACACTAACCAAGTCTTGACGTTGGAGGACGGTCAGCGGCAGCCAGTGTTCGAAATGGAAATAAGAATCACGGGCTGTCGATAAATTGTAACCACTCCAAGCGGAGAAAAACACCTTCGAACCGCATTCTCGGCGCGTCTCCAGATGTCTTAGTCTTAGTTGGGTATTTTTATTAAATAAAGAAAACGGAATGACATTCATAGACACGCCTTTTGGGCATAATAACGTCCATGAAAGGAGGGAAGTCCAGACGAATTCTTATTTACGATACGTCGTTAGCTCTTAAGAAATGTAACCAATTTATCGAGACTGCGCCGCCGTTTTCTACTAACGTTATAAACAGGGACAGTCGCGAAGAAAAGGCTCACACATTGCATGAAGATTTCTCATCCAATCAAAACCGAAACATCTAATTAGATTTGGCGTTGCTAAATATATTGTCGGCGTGCAAACGGCGTTAATAAAGCAGCCTTAGAGGTAGTTTTCCTATTTCTGCCATTTTAAAAAGTATATCAAGATGCTTATCAAGATAAATTAACAGAATATTCAAATTCGATCCAGCAAAGATGTTACAGATTTTTATAGCAATTTTAAAACCGTTCGACCTGTTTCCACTCCATTTTCTGTTCGGCATTCCGACGTGGCGTGGTCATGTTTCTTTCGGTCGGTGTCGCGTTTGTGGGTTCATCTGCACTTTTTTTTTCCTAGTGTTTGAAGATGTTCAACAGACGACATCGACATAAGAAACGACCCACAAAAAAAAGCAGGAAACAGGAAAGCACAACGCCCCGCAGATGGGGGCTCTCTGTCGATTCCGCTTATCGTCTTGTTCCTGCGTAGGCTGCGCGGTAGAGGGTATGTCAAATCGAAGGATTAAGAAAAGAAAGAGATGAGTCGCCCATAACATATTCTCGACAACCGATCTCAGTTCGTTTTTTTTTTCGCAAGTACCGCGTGCTTTGGAATGTCCATGGGTTTGAAGATTTCGGTTGGGCATCAGATTAGAAACCTATCGGGCTGTGGGTGGTGATAAGAAACTACTCGAGCGGGACAACATTTGAATTTCAAACTCTTCCACCCGAAGACATCTCCTGCTGCCATTAATGTCACTATTAGTTTATGACTACGCTCATCGTTGCGCTGCGTCTTCGGGCTATGGTAGGGGAAAGACAAAAACCGGTCCACTTTATGCAGATTGACCGGCTCGCCGACGATGCGACGGGATGGAGGGATTGGGAAAAATTAAAATCAAAATTCGATAAGATAAGGATTACAAGGTAGCTTCATATCATATCCATTATGCGATTTTTCGAGGGAAAAAAATATAAATTGGTGACGCAGAGTAAGACGGTAGAGGCGTCCGAGAGAGCAAAGTCGATCAAGCCATTCCCAGGCCATCCCCAGATAGAGTTCTTTTTAAATGGTGCCGTTTTTCTTAATTATTTTTCACCAGCCCGGGCCATTGCGAAAGTTTTCAAACTGGACAAATTTGTACGGAAAGTTAATTAAATTTGACGGTTGGATTGGACGTTGGATCGAGGGCACCCTAATTCCATTTGGTATTAAAATACGTGGACGGAAGCTGCCGCTCGATCGGGCCCGGCCAAAAACTGTGTCCCGGATAAACAAAGCAAAAATGTAAATTAAAACGATCGCTTTCGGCCACCGCTACCGGACCAGTTAGTAGCGAAAAAGGCACCAACTGCATTTGAAGAGTTTTTAAAATGTGTTTTCGTTTAATTTTGTCTCACTCTGCTTCTCCCAAACAGACAACCACATGGTCAACACTAACTGCTCCCAGGGACACTTTCGGAAGGCGCTCTGCTGCAAGATGGGGAAGGAGTTCGAGTTTTTCTTGGACAGTGCCAAAAAGTAAGTATCATATAGCCTTGTAGAGCGCGAAGCGCCGAATACAATCAAAGAACCCCGTTTGCAAGTAACAAAAACCTAAATTTAATAAAAATTAAACTGGGGTTCGAAAAGATCAAACGATATCTAAACTGGATGCGTTGATCCGAAGAGTTTTTTTAGGCGATCCTTGAACGGCGGATCCGCTATACCTGCGAAAAGCTAAATTAAAACAGCCAAACTGCCCATATTCAGCTGTACAAAATGTGCGCTAAAAAGCAAGAAAAGGCTACACCTTTCACCATCACGCCAGAATGTGATACGATAAATTCTAATTACCATCTACTACCAGTTTACGATCGGCGACATGTTCGCAACCGATGGACACTCGCCGCCTGTACGTTAATTATCCACAGGAAGCAGCAAAACGACCGTGATATCTCAGGCTCGAACGTCAACGAATTTATTTAACCTTCACCGGTGCACAACGCCATCGAAGGTCCTGAGGAGGGGAAAGTGAAGACGCTATTGGACGCTGGCACATCCTTTTGCTATAATGTACATGTACACGTATTAATGTGCAGTGATCAAGAGACGCAGCAGAAGGAAAAAGAGATGTACAAGTGTAAGGATCGGATACAGAACGCCAACTTTCCCGTCCATTTCGCTCCTCATCGCGACGGAACGATCTGTAATGCCAGTGGAGATTGGTAGCTCAATTTGCATGCGACCGATTTAAAATGGTCTCTCTGCTCCGTTAGCGATCCCATTCCGGCAAGACCGGTGGTAGTTTGTTAAAATATTTTATTGTCTCAGCGTTTGCTTTAATTAGAAGCCACCTTCGCGATGCACTCTGGCGAACGCACGTGAAGACCGTGCACCCATGCATCCTTCCTTTGCTCGGGGTTTTTTGCTACCATTTTTTTCTCGCAGCCCACTTCGTGCCAGCTTGAGCCTACTCCGGGGGCGCATGTGCAACCCCGAAGTCGAACGGAGGTGTTAATTTATGAGCGTTGCGCTATGGCTTGTCATTCTGCTGCCGTTCCGTCGGCCGTTATTGAGGCCCCTGGGAAGAAAATGTGCCCGCACGCAAGGAAATGGCCTTCAAGCCGATGACGTTTGTGGCATACGACACCTCGTAAAAGGTTGTCTTTGTTGTTCTGTTTTTTTCTTTTTCACTAGATCCTATCGGCCGATAAGTTCTCGATTTCCCGCTGACATTCATTGCGGGATGGCGAATTTAGTACCTGTTGTACCCATTCGCAATCGAACCCGATTACCATTGGTTCTGCCATCTACAGACTGATGGAAGCATGAGTTAATCACCGATGGCTTGGGGCAGGAAACAATGAAGCAAAGTTATCAAAAATGTGAAGCATATAAAAACTTTCCTTTTTGTCATTTAAAACAACCAGGAACAAAAAGGCTTGAAATAAGAATTCCCACCATTCCACCAGAGTGTAATTCCAGCTGGATTTCAACACAGTTTTACGGTTTATCATAACTGCACAATCCAGCACGCTCGTTTTTTCCTACATCATCACACAGTTTTCGTCAGTGAGATGCACAGGAAGATAGAGAATTTATACTTTGGCATTGAAAATGTGCTGTCAGACACGCGGGAAAACCACACTTTGAAAAGAACGCTCCCGGTTTTGGCCCAGACAGTTTACGAGACAAACAGGGCACATAGCGGAACTGCCCTTCAACATGTTACCAGATGATCAGAATTTCCCCGCTCATACGCAACCATGTGTTTTGCCACGGTGGAGACACACTTCGGTGTATTTTTTAAAATGTTTTTATGGAATGTCGTTATGTCATAAAAAAAGAGGGAACATAAAGATCGAGCAAGTGGATCTTCCGGATGTTGGATTTGTTTATTAAAAATAGTCTCATGTTTCTTAGTTTTATTTGCATTGTCAATTTTCATGATACATTTACTGTTACCATCATGTGATGCAAGTGTAGATTTAAATGCAAAACAGAAACCAACATAGATCGTGATAAGACTGCAACAAACAAAATTGCTTCCATCATCCTTGTATAAAACTGCTTCAATGAACATTACAAAAACACAATTTCAAACGGGAGGTCCCTCGGGCTAAGCATGCCAAAGCGAATGAAGGTGTGGAGAAGCAAACTGAACGCCAAATCGCATAAATCGGCTGGCAAACCCGATAAGCATCGCTCTATCGAATGGTCGTGTGCAGCTGAAACGGAACGTAACGTATAAAAGTGAAAGAAGCCGACCGCAACTTAACATCTACCAAATCAAAAAATCATAACACAAGCACCAACAATATTGACAAGCCAAATTTGGTTTGTGGCGCGCTTATCGATCGCCCGATCGATCGAAACGGAACGAACCGGGACCCAAACTTTTCCTCCTGCACATCAACCGCGCTGCAAGATCTGTCCAATTGATTCTTCCAATCGACCACGACTTGAAATGGGTTTGAAAACGGCGGCCCCTTACTGGAGCAAATTTGGACAAAGGATGATTTTGTTCAAATTACTTTTGGCAAAACATTGTTGTCGTAAACATTGGACCGGGCGCCTGCCGAAACCACCCCCTCCTCAAATTCACTCGTTCAATCGACGCCATAGATTTTAAAAGGAGCGACCACCGATCGTGACTGAAAAACGCGGAAAGCAAATCTAGGAATGGTACCGAATCGGCCGGACCTCGAAGAACGCAAGATCCGTTTCCTTCCATCGGTCACGCGAGTTTTTTTGGAATTGGACCACTACCAGAGACTCGCCGAAAAGTTTCACCTTTTCGTGAGGGTAGCCCCGTTGAAACCCAGCACGATAATTTGCCTCGCGTTCAATGGTGTGCTGAATTCATCGATCACCCACCGACCGACCGACCAAGATGACACGGCGCGATAGGACCATAAAGAGGTCGGCGAACGAGCGTCAAAACATCGTGCACGGTTTCGAACGAATCGCAGCACCGTGAGATGATTAAACATGAGGAAGATGAAGATCTTCAACAGCTACATCACTCGTCAACGGAAGAGAGAAGAGGTAGCGCGAGGAAACTGGGGAAGAAGTTTGCCAAAGTGGATTCTTCGATTTCACTGGATGGACTTCCTTGTGGTCTCTTTATCGGTCATTCGGTGACCAATAAGTCAATCTGTTACAACTCCACAGAAGCAGCGGTCTTGCTGCGTTGATTACATCGGCAACTGTCCTTAATCTTATCTTTCACCGACAGCAGTGTCTCGAAGCAAGCAAGGGTTGCTCATGGTTCAAAGTCTCGGCGACGGACCACAAGAACCAAGTCGCAACTGTTCGTCCTGTTTGGTACGGGAGCCTCGCAGAAGCCAAAAACTTCTCGTAAACGATTTCATTTGTCGCAGTCGTTGGCTTCCAGATCCGGCTCAACAGTCCAGAACTCCTTCGCCCATGTGCTCCAGCTTCGGACACCGGAGGTCTCGGGCAATAATCATACACTCATTAATCTCAGCCGATGTCACTGGAACCTCTGCGCCAGCGTTTCTGCTAATTCAACCGACCGCGAGTAGCGAGAGCAACCGGTTACGGCGACCAGGTAGATTGCAATTTTGCAGTGCCGTGAAGTGATTTCGGATTCGCAAGCTGTGGTGCGATTAATAATTATGCCGATATCAACACACACACGAGCACGACACAGAGACGGCTTATTTGCTCCATCTAGTCACCAGAGGTCGTCGTAATCATCAATTGCGGCTACAGTTGGCGAAGGATTCAATTAGGTCCCACCTTCCCTTCGAGCACCTTTTCTCGTTCACTCTGCAACACACTGGATGTTATTATTTACGGACGCATAAATAAAACGGGCGGGTGGACTGGGGGGATCAGTCTACTTACAAGCTTGCCGTGTGCGTCATCATTCCATTCGCTACATGCTCGAAGATTTACTTAGTGAGGCTGTATATTTTATGGGATACCAGTTTGCCATCGCATTTAAATTGCTCCCAATGAACCGGCTACTGCTGGCTCAGTTAACCGCTTTGGCATTACCGCGAGCACTTTCAGCATCCCCGATTAGTTTAGACGGCTGATAGAAATGGACGCTTTGACTTTGATTTGCAATGTTAACCGTTATTTAAATCAAGCTGAGCTCACGGAAATTACTAGTAATTGAAATACAATGAAAACCTATTCCGCGAATCAATACATAAGTTGAAATAACCAACTAAACAATCCGAATCTTCACATTACTATAGACACTTTCAAACGTTCACAGATTTAAAATCAACTATCGCGACTTGATACTAATTAAATGAAGCAACTTGACATTTAAATTAACTTTTTGAAGAAGTATTTCATGACTATACAAAGTTACATAAAATCGATCATGTATGCTACGGGACATGCGAGCGCCAAGGAAATGGAAGACAACGACTTTTCGTGATTTAAAGCTTCCTGACATTTTAACTTTATTAGCCAGCATTACACTACACAATTTGATTTTCAACAGAAAATACAGCTACATATAACTGTCCTCCTCACACACGACACGTGTGGTAAACCGTTTTGGCCTTACTTCGTATACTTCGTTGAGCATATTCTACACGAGGCCATGGGACGAGCAAAACCGCCACTCAATTCTCGTTAGTCGAAAACTCCAACCCGGTGCCAACCCGGTGGACTTCAAAAGCGCGCCCTTCCGTCACACAGGACAACCTGGACAAACAATGGCCGAACAGAAAACGCCCCACATGAATCGGCACACTTGGCCGCTTTACCTTGCACGTTAGGTTTTCCGAAAACCCGCGACATGAGTCAGCAGGAATAATGCACAGCCACAAGCGCCTGACGCTAAGACACCCAAAAGTCCAGTCGTACTACACTGTACCGCTCTACCATCTCTTCCGTATTTGTGCCGGAGAAGGGAGCGAGGAAATCCTCCATCCCCCTTCGACGTAGTAGAATGGTTGATTTTCAACCGTTTTCCTTTTTTTTTTTTAAATCACCATTTCATCGTCCAAAATTGGAACCCGATTATGGTCGCGGTTCCAACGCTTGTTAGGCGATTAATTAAGATAATCATACGGTCAAATCGGTAACGCTTTGGTTTTTCCAAGCTTGTCTTCTATTTTCTTTCTTTCACCCCCATTCTTCACCGAGCAGCTAGAACGCCCCCAACGCCCTGAAAACAGTTCGTGAAAACGGTACCGTTTGGATTTTTTTAACAGCGTAAGGGTCGGTCTTTTTCCCCCCGCAGAAGAACTCTCTTCAATCGATTTAAAAGATCTTTGGCATCGGTTGCCGAATATTCCGCGGAAACCGTACCGAAGGGGAAAGAAAGATCGGAAGGGCAAAACAGGTCAGTCATTGTGCGACTAATTCTGCGTCTAATTTGATTAGCACATTAGACAGGCGCGCACCGCCAAATTATAGCCCTTTCGCGCCGAGAACCGATTGTTTAAGGGGCACAACGCAACAATCGTCCCAAGAGGCCTAGAAACCAAACCAAACCCTTAGCTCTGCATGCTTTGGCAACTTCTTGCACAATGTAACGTTCATACCGTGCGACGCCGTACATTGACCGCAAATGCGCAAACCGCGTTCCTCAGCGTAAAACGGGCCATCCGGGTGCGAAGCAAGCAGTACAAGATGGCGTAAGGTATGAAATAAGAATCGCTTGTTATCAAAGCATGTTGCCATGGGCGAACTTCTGCCACAGAAAACCACATGGCAAATAACATCATCACACCAAGACCGTGCGGAAACAATGGAGCTACCGGAAGGCGGGGCGGAAAGAAATATCTACTTTCTAATAATGCCGACAAATTACAGGGTTGACGGTCGGGGCATTATTTTTCCCTTATTCCGACTTCCCCAGCGGGCGTGTTTGTAATCATTCACCTTATCACAACGAAGGAAGGAATGATGGACACTTAATTTATGCTAATTCCAAACACAAGCATGCATGCGGCGGGAATCTCCCAAGGCAACGTTCGCTGCACAACGTGTGCACATTTATCGAAAACATTGTCTATTGTTTGGAAGATGGTTGTTAGCAGACTTTCCTACGCAAATGGATTTCATTGTACACTTATTAGAACCATTACACTCGAAACATAGTAGAGTAAGGATAAACAGGACTTTTTTCTAATGTTATCTTTATAAAAGTATTATGCAATTTGGCTACAACATAAGACCGTTTCTGGACATAAAAAAAACAACCTTCTTCATTCGAAATGGGTCGACAATGATTGTTGTATGCTTAATTACTAGCTGGCAATAATGGTGGCCCGGTAATGAATATGGCGCCTGAATGAGACGATTTAATGCATCCACAATTTTCAACACATCTATCAACACCAACGCCAACATCAACACCAACGCCGACGTGTGTTCTTCCTTACAGTGTGCTACGAAAGGCCTGAAAGTATATACCATTGCTTGAAATGGATCCGAAACAACAGTACCTTTCTCCGGAGCATTCCCCGGCTACAATACTTGCGGTTAGTTTTCTGCTGCGTGTTATCACCGAACTTCACTGCCATCGATGTGCATCGGAAACAGTTGGATTGGTTAACTTTAACTCAAATAATTTGGAGTTCATCCCACACCAGCTCATGCTGAAATTAACTTCAGCCTCCTTTATCAGCATCGATTTGAGCCGTAAATATACTAAGCCAAAGGATGTATTCGTACCGATAGTCCTTCATGCCGTCACGTCAGATGAATCAGCAGCGTTGGAAGCCGAAGAAGTGTTGCAACTGTTCGACCTGTTTGGGAAAGAAAAGAAAGTGATTCTGATTAACCGTCAAGGAAACATCGCGAAAAGTGACACAAGTTATCTTCTCGAAGCGTATCGAAAGCTGGGAGCAATTGACGTAATAAGTCTTACGCTGGGGGCGGATAATTTATACATAACGCGTTTAAACAATCAATACAACGAAACTGTTGCCCTGTCGATTTTTGAGGACGTGATTCATATATTTCCTGATCGTTTGAAAAACCTCGCGGGACAACCCTACCGAGTGGCAATACTGGAAAATATTCCCTTCTCGTACGTGCAAGATATGGAGCACATCGCCGGTGTCGACATTGACATCATCATGACCATCGCCAAACATCAGTCAACGTTTGTGTGGTTCAGGTACACCCAACATCCCGAGCCGAGGGATTGGTCGAACACATCGATCGATTTTGCAACGTACCGCATTATCCATAAGGGCATGTCGGATAGATTTTCGCAGCTCTACTTTCCAAACCAACATCGTTGGTGTGTTGCGGTTCCTAAGAGTTATAATCGAATTATACACGAGCAAGTCGCATGGCCTTTTGCCTTCGATCTTTGGATGCTTGTCTCTGGAATAGTAGCATTCTTCTTCATTTACCATACGATACTGCAGAGGGTGATTGTTTCTAGGGTTCCAAGTGTCTACGGGCTTATTGGCACACCGCTTCACATCCTGAAGATTGTTTTGCTTTTCCTTTTGACCGAATACTACACGGCCATGCTGACATCGAACCTCGGATCATCAATGGTTCCCGACTATCCGCACACGCTCCAGGCGTTTGTCGAATCTCCTATACCACTCATCGAATCCCGGCCGAATAGCATGACGAACGCCCTTGTGAGCCCCGAATTGAATGCAAAGTTAGAACGCTGGAACGCGTCGAAGAAATACGATCCTACCCAATACGCCTTAGTGGTTCTGTGCGATTACTTCACTTACCTTATCAGAAACATTACGAAGGATCTCGGCAGAGAGCTCAGCCATCACCACTATCATTTGATCAATGATCCAATCCATGCCGCAATCACTTTGAGTCCATTCCGGAAAACGAGCCCCAGGCTCAGGCGTTTTCAAATGTACGTCTCATGGTTGAACGAGGCAGGCATTTGGGATTTCTTGGTGCGTAAGTGGAGGACAGAAGCCAGCGATTATGCTTTCTTCAATACCTACGATGACAGCCTGGTTTCACCTATATTGCATCTTGATCACTTTGTGCCGGTGTTTACAGTCGCTGGATATATCTACGCGCTGGCTATCATTGTGTTTATTCTAGAGAATGTTGTCTTCAGGATTCACCGGCGAGCTATGTGAATTGTTTAGTACGACGTTACTGCTACCATAGTTTTCGTATATGCATGAAACAAAAATCTAAATGAAAATATATATGCTGCTTGTTCTGAATATGATTCTCAATAAAAAGAAAAAAAAAACTATTGCTTGAGCACAAAAGCTACATTTTTCCAAACGCGTCTTATAACAATGTGCTGCAACATAAGAATGCAACACAAGAATAATTATTGAAACTTCCATTTGGCTATCAAAAAACAAAATCATTCCAATATCTAGTGGATAGATACGATCCATTACTTCCGACAATTATTCTTCCCATCAATCATAGGACATTACTTCAACCATTACCATCCATTTAATTACCCTTGTGCTTTTTAAATGGTACATCCTAACATTTTTTTTAATGAATGCAGCAAACTGTAGGGGCCTGTATAAGCCTCAAAAGAGTCATGTGAATAAATCGTTTAGACAAGTCACATCGTACTAGAATTTTCTTCAAAAATCACGAACTTTAAGAACTGTATAGCATCGGGGAAGGCTTCAACATGGATCAAATGCAAAGACTGTCAACTGAGCATTCCATCACTGGACCTTTATTGCTCAATTTCTTGGTCCGTGTTATTGCGGAGCTTCATTGCCGTCATTGTGCCCCGTCAACGGTTGGATTGGTCAACTTCAACTATCTCAATCTGGACTACATCCCAGCTCAGCTGATGAGGCACGTATCCACAGCCGCATTCCTCAATATTGACTTGAGCCTCAACTTTACTCAGCCGAATGAAAACTACATTCCAATCGTAGTGCATGCACTCAATATGCTCAATAGAAGTTCTACCGACGCTTCGATGGAGTCTGATGCGGCAAAAACGCAACTTGCGTTCCGGTTGATCAGTAAGGTGAAAAAAGTGATCGTTATTGTTAGTGCCGACAGTGGACATATTGTTGACATAGGGCCTTTAGTGAAAGCTTACAATGTATTAGGAACTATTGACATAATTTACCTTTACTTTACTTCAAATGTACTAGAAATTATGCACAAAATCCAAAGTGGTGAAAATCTCATCAAGCTTTCGCCTCACGCTACGGTGGATACTCTGTTTCCGGACCGTTTGAAAAATCTTTCTGGACAACCGTACAAAGTGGCTTGCTATGAAGACCCTCTATTGTCCTTTTTGTACAAGCAAAATGAAGTAAGAGGTTTTGATATTGACTTTATTGGCATCATCGCCAAACATCAGGGGACGATTGCGGAGTATAAGTACACAACAGCGCCGACATTCCATTTCGAACCATGGTATGATCCGTTGGTTGACTTTGCAACCTATCGAATAATTAACCGAGGTGTATCGTACCCATTTGTTGCGTTGTATTTTCCAAATCAATTCCGCTGGTGCGTTGCTGTCCCCAAGCGATACAAACGAATCATTCATGAACAAGTCATATGGTCATTCACGTTTGACTTGTGGATATTGGTCATGGGAATGGTTGCTTTTTATTTCATCTATCAGACAATATTGGGAAAGTTATTTTCTGCGAAGTACCCCAGCGTGTATGACGTAGTCAACACTCCCATCACCATTATGAGAATTGTGCTCCTCTTCTTGCTAACCGAATACTACACCGCCATGCTCACATCTAACCTTGGCTTATCACAGATGCCGAGCTTCCCGAGAAACGTACACGAATTTTTCCAGTCCAACATACCGATAATCGTCATGCAGCCCTACGCTTTCGCGCACCTGAAAGCAATACCCGAACTATCATCAAAAGTTATTGCATGGAACGAATCACAGCGGTACGATCCTTTCCAGTACGCCTTGCTGCAAATATGTGACCGATTCCCATACACGATTCCACAGGCATCAAAAATGCTCGGAAGAGAACTACGAGCGCACCACTATCATCTCATCGACGATCCTATAATGACCGCCATAGGCATAAGTCCGTTTGCAAAGACTAGCCCAAAGCTACAACGCTTTCAGATGTACGTCACGCGTCTCTATGAAGCTGGCATATGGGATGGTTTGTTTCGTAAATGGAATTTGATGTTCAGTAACGTACATAATGACAACAATGATGTAGACGATGTTTCTTCTATACTGCAGCTCGATCACTTCGTACCAGTTTTTATTATCGCTGGTTATATTTATCTCGCCATGATCAGCGTTTTCATTTTTGAGCATATCTTTTATAGATTTACAAGACGATTCAACAGAAGTTAAAAAGTGCTTACGCAAAGCAAGAATAATAAAAGATATATTATGAGCATCATTTTTAACTGCCTTATCACACCCATAAACCTATTGTCAACAAACAAACATCATCTATAACCGAGCAATACTAAAATAAAAAAAAGTGTGCATTATGTGTGCTTAACACAATAATATGTCTTTTCAATCTAGATGACAAAAAACAGATTCGTAACCAATTTGACAAAGCACGCGTTTGTAATTGTAACATGACGTAATTTAAGCTCAATTTGATCAACTGATGAACATCAAAGATACGCAATTGAATAACACATAACGTTTTAAAAGCCATGGATGCAACACGTTCCCTTGTAAAAATGTATGCTTGTGTATTTGTCTCAAAGCCGTCGAAACCTATGATTAGCATTTTAAAACAAACCCCTTGCGGACGTCGAAACATGATCGGGGTAATGGATCTCGTTCATTAAAATCGTCTTTGAAATTGATTGCCCCTGCGGGAATGGATGGATGATTAAGCCGCGTTAGAAAGGAAAACATTATATCCCACTGTTTAAACTCTGGCTAATTTATTTGGACGTTGGCAGTCAACGAATCTACCATGAGCCTGCTGCAGGTAGTTCTGGAAGAGCAGTCCCCAGCCGGGATCCTGCTCATTGGATTTCTTGCGCGAGTTATCACCGAGCTACACTGCAATCGATCCAGCTCAGCCACCATTGGGCTGGTAAACTTTGCCCAGTCCACAAAGTTCGATTATGTTCCATCTAAGTTGATGCAGCAAGTGCCAGCGGCCATGTTTGTCAGCATCGAACGAGGTGGAAAATATTCTAAGCTGGACTCGATGAATACTCCCATCGTACTGCACGCCTTCTCGTCGTGGGATCGGACCAAAGCCAGCATCTTGCGGCTTGCGGAAGCGGGTGAGATACTTGACGACTTTGGATTATACGGTAAGGAGAAGAAGGTGATCGTTTTAGTCGACGATAACAGCATTCGATCAAGCGAATTGCAAATATTGGTAAGATCGTATAACTACGCCGGAGCGATCGATGTTATTTATGTGCTAGTGAACTTTGCCTCGGTGAAAATTTTGTCCCCGAACCGGCTTCAGTATAATCTGACTACCCGCCACGCTTTAAGAGATCCTGTGGAAAAGCTGTTCCCGGATCGCTTGTCAAACCTATCCGGGCGTCCGTATCGTGTTCTGTGCCACGATAATCGACCACTTTCGTACCTAAACGACAACCAAATCGTTGGCATCGACGTGGAGTTTATCGATATCATTGCAAAGCATCAGTCGACGGTTGCTGTATATGAAATCGCACTCAAATCGAAAAGTTTTGGCGAATTGTGGCGCGCCAGGAGGGTCGACTTGGCAACTTTTCGCATCGAACTCCAGGGTATGGAATACCCGTTCACTCCAATCTTCTTTCCGAACCAGTTTCGCTGGTGTCTGGCCGTGCCGAAAGCTTACCACCGAGTTATACACAAGCAGATGATCTGGCCATACACTCCGGGTCTTTGGGGGCTCATCGTTACGGTCGCAGTGTTTTTCGTCACCTACGAGCTCCTGTTGAAGAAATTCCTTCTGAAACACTTCGGTGACGCATTCCCAATTATAAACACCCCGCTGCACATCCTGCGCATACTGCTGCTCTTTCTGCTGACTGAGTACTACACCGCTAACCTGACCGCAATCCTAGGCCTCTCGCAGTTTTCCGACCATCCAAGAACGCTCGATGAGTTCGCCAGATCGCCAATCCCGCTCATCCTGTCTTACCCGGACAAGTTCCAGTACGTGCGAGATAATCCGATGGTGCGTGCGAAAACGATCGATTGGAACTTTTCCCAGACGTACGACCCGACCGGGCTGGCGATGATACAGCTGTGCGACCTCTTCCCCTATACCATCGACGACACGACGAGCGACCTGGGGAAACGATATGGCCACCGTCACTACCACCTCATCGAAGAGCCGATTATTACATCGATCACCGCGAGCGCTTTCCAAAGAAGATCCCCCCTGCTTATCCGCTTTCAGATGTACATCTCGCGACTGAAAGAGGCCGGAATTTGGGACTATCAGATGCGGAAAGGAATCATCAAAAACCGGAATAGATGGACCAAGCCACACGGCGCTGCAAATGACGATGAGCTCGAGCGGCTGTCCAGGAAGCAGTCCACAATTCTGCGTCACGAACATTTCGCCCCTGTTTTCCTCCTTGTAGGAAGCGTCTATCTGGTTGCAGTGATTGTGTTCCTCCTGGAACTGGCCGTCCACAGGATCGAACAACGTTTCCGCTGGACTGGAAGAGGTGGCATGGCATGGGGAAACCATACCTTGGATTAATTACTGAAAGCCTAAGCTATCAAATTCATATCTACTGCATGATAATTGCCCGATAAATGATGCATCGACGGAATTGATCTAATCTAAATGCTAGAGTTAAGCTTCGTAATGGATTTCACTGGATTCAGGCTTCGAGTTGTGCACTGCAAGCTTTTCTT
This sequence comes from Anopheles atroparvus, assembly GCA_914969975.1. NCBI lineage: Eukaryota > Metazoa > Arthropoda > Insecta > Diptera > Culicidae > Anopheles > Anopheles atroparvus. The sequence goes on along the minus strand of CAJZCY010000002.1, from coordinate 41,006,447 downwards.
GCACATCACCTGACCAAAGTGAAGTTTACCATCAGTTGGCGACAGAACTGTCACATCCATTTTGAATCGAATGAGTACATAATTAAACTGTATCAGGAGCCTGGATCCTGATACAGTTTAATTATGTACTCATTCGAAGCGCATAAAAACTTTAAAATTTGTGGAACGATTACATTAAAAATCAAATGATAAAAGAGCATAACATTTACAGCACAACCAAATGTAATGCACTTCATAAATGTATATTCGGCTAGCACAAAATGAAAATTATTATACACGATGCTATATGTTGCAAAAGTTGTTTAAGCCTTTATACACCTCCCTTCGTTCCAATTTGTAAAATAATCCTTTGCATGAGAAACAACCTTCACGCATACTTGTGACCCCTTTTTCTGTTAGAAGGAGGTTTTATTCCGAATGCCATATGGTACGTTTTTCTCACGTTCACTATGCATATCCGATCATCCGATTTTGGGTAGATTTTTTCCACACGATTAAACTCATTATGAGTTTCATCCTTCCTCCGCGAAGGATATCATGTTTCAAGAGAGAACAGAAACCATCATTTCACCTTAAAATTTGACTCAAATATCACCGAGATGTTCACTGCTGACGCATTTCATGTATAATTGTTTCATTAAGTTGAAGCGAGCTGGGAAATTGGGCAATAAAATAAATGTATTTAAATAGAGTGAGTAAATATCTTCACCCAATATATTCCCCTTGAATCCACTACATATCAAACAACGTTTCTTATGGTCAAATATTGCAAACCACAGACGAACCACCTAGAGGATCCTTTACAGCGTTGAACGTTAGGCAGCCACATGGAGATGCAACGCTATGGAAAGTTCCCTCCCTGCAAACTAATGAATCGATCGGAAAACGTTCTGTTGAGCAAAAACGATCCAACCTGATGTTCGGACAGGGGTCAGGGTAAAAGCATCATCATCCACAAGCCTAATGATCACTCTTTTTCATTCTTCTTCGGACAATTGATGTTCCACATAATCGGAAGTTCAAAAGAACGCTCAACCACACTAAGATGGACCCCACCTCCCATCGGGGCGAGTAATTTCGTGTGGTTTTCTTATGCTTTGGGTGTTGTTTCAAGCTCCTTACCCACGGAACTCCCATTTGCTGACGGGCGATCGATGAACGATCAATTTTGGTTAAGCTCGGCGCATAGAACTACGAATAAACGAACCTAGAACCAGATGATCGGTAATGGTTCCCTCGTTCGTTCGCTACGGTGTTGGTGTATCCGACAGGCTAATTGGCGCAGCTTAAAGGTAGCTTCCAAAAGGGATTCCACCGAGGCACGTGGCTAACTAGCCGCGTCGAATGCTGCGCGCACAGCAATGACGTCCGATAAACGCCAATATTTTAAGCCTGATGGATTTTCAAGCGGCATAACCTCTTACCAGAACCAAGCGAATCATACTGTATGCTAATTGTTCTCTTTTTACATTCTTTTTCTTTCTAGGTGAGTACAACAGCATGGTACCAGTTCATATCCTCTCGGCATTAGCCTATGCGAGCAGCTGTAAGTAAATCATGGCGCCTTACAAACATATCATGAGATGGTTTCTTTTCGTACCAATTTTGTGAACATGTTTCAACCCCACATTATGCAACAACATTCATTAGCCATTAATGAATCACGTGCTAAAATGCTGATGGGCGTTGAAAATAATACCAATTAGGTAGGGAAATAAAAAATATACGATCAAGATTTCGCGTAAAAAACGCGCAACCACGGATTGCTACTGAACTGTCGATAGCATCGAAAAGAAAAGCTGTTTGACAGCAAAACAAGCGAAGTAACCGAATCTTGTCACCTGCATCGACCGCGCTAATGATGAGTTTGATCAGTTCGACTGAAAGAACAACAAAACAAAACATTGCCAAACCTGTGGTGAACAGAACGCACTTATGGGGGCTTGATGAAGGCAACAATTTGAAAATTGCATACAAACCAGCCCAGCGTGTCACCGCGTTATCGACGATGACCGGTGGTCTGTGCAAGCAAAACCTGCCAACTTCGACCCCCTGACGGGAGGGAAACAGGTTCTCGCAGGAGATGATTGGAAACGCACCAACCGATGATGCACATTTACGCGTCACGCGCGACAATTGCGACACTGTCCTTCTCGCAGCAGAGGGGAAAAGGGGGAATCAATCTTACCACTTTCCTTTCCTTCGGTTTTCGGATACGGAACATGTGCGCCTCATTTTTCACCCAGCGGGAGTGCCTTCGCACGAGCTTTAATTTTGCCCAAATTATCGGCCATCAGCGATGCGCGGTGGAAAGAACAAACTTCCACGAACATCCTTCGAGCTTCACCGCAATTAACTTGCAGACGTGTGGAATTTGTACGAAATCTGCCTCGTTACAGTCCATGACAGGCACACACACAAAAAAAAACCCCATAATGGTCAGTGGGTTTGTGCGTTGAGCATCGACAGCTGTTGTGGAGAGATGGCACAAATGTCGTGAAGAATACCCATGACAGGTCAGCATCAGAACCGAGAACGTTAATTAACTTCATGAACCAATTTTAATTACAGCTACGAGAACCATCATACGGACATTTCGGCACGTTAAGGACATTCGATCGAAGCTAGTGCAAGTGGGTTAAAAAACTAGCGGGAACATAATCACGATAACTGAGGAAAAGTACGAAGCTGTGATCAAAAGGAACATTTTTACGAGTCGATTTCATAAAAGATTACCTCCACTGCCTCGTGGCGTTCATTCCAAAGTCCAACACGTAACTCTTTGCCATAGCTAAGTTTTAGCCCCATCCATCTTTCTACAGTTTTTTTTTTTCTTAACGAAAAAAGGCAAACTGGAACAGAATGTAATTGGATTTGTACTTAGTGTAAATCGAATAGGGAATAGAGATGTAAAGGCAGGTGGAAATGTGTCGGTCTCATCACCACGCGGAACTACTTTTCCTAGACCGCAAGTCATTACCGACCGATCAGATTCGGTGCATGGCTGCAATAAAATTCCCTTCCTTCGTGAATTCTTTTGTTGAACCAAAGCCAAAAGAAATGAAAGAAAGCTCACCTGCGTCTTCATCTCGATTCACATGGCAGCAAACGGCATGCTAACCGCTCAACCGGTTGACCCATTTGGTGTGATTTGAAGACTTCCGGCTTAGCTGAGCTGAGCCAGAAAGCATCGGGGAGGTATAATCCGCTTTACTCTTCTGAGAAACGAATTTGACGGGAAATTGTGTACATCATTTATCATTCTTTTCCCGAAGAATGCGTTGCATCTCTTACAGTGTAATTTTTACATTTCACTTGAAGTTTAACTCAGTTCACTTCTTGATCTAGCGCAATCTCAAGCACAACACGGAGTGCATAAACATGTTACACTTTCAACCACCTGCCAGTCACGCTTTTCATCGAACTTTGCAATGCGAGCTGCTTCCAACGGCAGCAGTGGCGGGAGGAAAGAAACCTTCAGCTATGCTGTTGTTGCTTAAGGGTGGAAAGTCAATTGATTGATACGGTCCACCTCTTCGCTGAACTCATTCGACCTCGACAACAATGTTCTGCTGAAAACATCATAAAGCTTCCTGAACGTTGGCTCTCATGTTCCCCGTGAAGATAGTTTTCACTGCACAAGATCCTTCACGCAAAGAAAGGGAAACAACTTCGCAATGCACACCGTATCCCATTTTCAATTTCAATTGATGGCTACGCAAAGTAAAAAAACCCGATATGCAACACCAAGATCGAGCGATTATCATGTGATCATTCTTGACAGGAGCTCATCAGCGAGCGTGAAGTCTATGAAAGAACGCGGACCCTACGTTCACGATCCAAGGCACCCCAACGAACACATACGATCATTTTCCTTGGTCTTTCAGCCCCTAACGATATGATATCCATGTTCCCTTTCGTTTTGCTGCTGTCTGGAACTCTGGCTGTAACTAGGAGACGATCCTTGGCCCAACGCTTCCTAAACGGAGAAAACCCTTTGCAAGCCGTCATTAAATCGATCTCACAAATCGCTCAGTTCGTGCAAAAAACAAACCGACCAGAGCGCTGCACCAGTTGTGCATTCTTACCTAATCGCCAGCCATCTTACACAGCTATCGATCGTACTCACTCGCCGACAATTGATTGCCTTTATGCGAGTTCCCTCTTCTATAGCGAATCGACGCGCAAACGCTATCCGGTGGTCTTTGTAGACGGCTGGATGGCTGTACAGTCAAACCATTGCCGAGACCGACTGCCTTAATCCTAGATGAACCAAAGCTTTATAGAATCGCCCTTTTCATCCCGATGCGAAACGCAGATAAATCGCCTTCCCATCGGACGACCGCGGTCGGCCAGGAATGAAACCAATTTGCTCGCCCGCTTGCGAAGAATTGCGTTCGCAAACAGCCTTCCCACCCAGGAGGCGGTGGTTGCAGTTGCACGTGAAAAATGGTTTTCCACTGCAAAGGCGAACAAAAAGGAGTGCAAGGAAAAGCCAGCCCACTCCCAACGCGTCACGGGGTGGCGTGAAAAATGGGGTCGAACCGGTTGCGAGATGAATGGGAAAACGATCAGTCCGGCAATGGGCGCATGCAGGATTGTCCCACCTTGATCGATGGAACAAATTAACGCTCTTTGCGGGGGGTGGGGTTTCGCAACGATCGACCATGCGGACACGGATGGGGTTCGTCGCTTGTTTGGAGGCACAACGCCAAAACAGTAAAAGAGGATACAAACAATTTGGTTTGTTATTCGTCTTAAACTTTCTAGCCTATTTTTACTGACCAAGATGGACACATCATACAGTATGTTCCGAGCAGGAATGCAGAAACAAAAAAGAAACATTCACACCACAAATCCCCTCTGTTTGCCCTAGATGTATACACATTCTTCTTTCGCCTTCGTCTGTGCGTCTTTCGCACGAGACTGTTGTATTCGTTCGAAAAAAAACACAAAACAAAAACAGACAATCTTTGGAACGATCTTCGAAATATTTTGATCGCATCACCAGTGCCAGTTCTCAAGGTTTCTGCGTTGACTTCCACCGACCAAATAAATCGATTACTTTCAAACCACCCACAAAACAGGGGGAGAAAGGGAAAGATCTTAGCGTCACCCAACGATGGTGGCGTCGATCTGATGGTTGGAAGAATTTTCGGGCCGGAGCCTAGTCCCCCGCGTCATGGGGGCCGATAGGGCTCGCCCGGCATCATTAATCTCTTCACCTTTCCAACCGCTTCGACCTGCGATCGATCGAAATGCCATCGCAAGGTACTCGGGAGTCGACCAATAGCCGTCATAATCTTTGCCAGTTTTGGTGGGTGCAAGCCCTTCCTTTGCCTTTTCCAACGAACCCATCGGACTCCATTTAACGGGAAACGGTTTGCGTTGAAGAGCGATATGAATCGCCGATCGGTAAAAAAAAAAGCCAGGCGACTCTACGACCGGCCTAGACCTAAACCCCGAATGCATCCGTTCCCGGGCGCGAAGTGTCGAAATGGGTGATCGCACTCTCCCTCGGGCGATTAGCTGTCATCTCCCATTTCGCCCGTTGTGACGGGGAAAACGTTCATCATTGGCTGTCCATTTTTCGATCTCGCGCGCGCGCACCCCGCTCTCCGGCGATCTGCACACACGGCGAATAATTAATGACCGGTTTTAGGAGTTTATTAATGTCAAACCCGGGCTAGCCCCCTACATGCGGCGTTCCGTGGTTCGGGGAAGAGCCGGGAAAGGGCGGCGATACGGCAAAGACTCCAACAACAACCCATCGGTAGAAGGTGGCAAACATTTAGAGCTAATGATCTTATTTAGTTTCCGAATGTTTTCCCCACCACATTCTTCCACCATGTTTTCCTCTCGACCAGATTCTTTAATAGCTTTTCGATTTAGGCCCCATGATGATCCTTCCTACTCCTACTCGAACACTCCCCGCCCCGTGCTTTGCCTCTTGTTTGCCCCGTTGGCCTGCGCAAACTTCGGCTGAGTAAGATAAATGGCCTGGAAACATCACGAACTCAGCAGCAACTGCGAAACAATTTGTTTCCTACCGCGCCGATTCCGTCTATGGATCACGGTTCGACCCCCTCCACTTGTTTCCTTCGCCTTTTTTCCCAATCACACCGACGATGCGGCCAGTTGTAGAAAGCGGCAGCGGGGACGAAATTCGCAAATCGATTCGAGGGCAAAACACTTGCCGCCAATGTCATAAATAGATTGATTTATTAATGGTCCCGTGTCGCTGGCACCCTGCTCCATCCAGACCTAGGCTGCCGATTGGACAGATTTGAATGTGGAACACTTCCAGCGGACTGCCGGGGCCAAATTCGTGCCATTCGTGTCAATCAGTCGTCATCGCCCGTCAGTCCGTCTGTCCAGTGAACGAAATCCGGCACTATTTTGTTTATGCTAATGGGTGCACACTAATGGCACAAGCGGAGCATGAGCTTACGCATCGGGAAAAGCGTGGCCCGGGGAAGACTCCTTGCTTGTCGCACTCCCCATGCGTACCCAGAGTGCGTGTCAGGAAAAATTGCCACCTGGATGGATATAAATTTATTAAATAGATCTTTCCCGACGGTGAATGTGCCGTGCGTGTTGGCAAAGAAAGCTAGAAGCTCGAATTCCATTAAAATAAGGACTCATTATACGCAGCCTACGATTTCCATAAGATCGTCCAGATTTGGCTAGCGCTTGTGCTAACGAGCCCTCGCGACGAAGCCGAGTAGCGCTAGATCCGGGCTACTTGTTTGTCTACTCCATCAAATCATGCGTGCTGGTCCCGGATCAAGATAGCGGCAAAAAATACCACACGGACGCGATCGGACAGCACAGCTTTTCGTATCAGCTCGGTACGATCGGCCCGGACGCAGAGCGATGCGTGTCATGCGTGAGGAGGATTACACGACGAGGATTAGCATGGTAGAGATGATTGAAGAGATTTTTGGACGATTTTCGGGGATCAAACGCAAACGCGTCACTTCGATGACCAGCTTTCCGATCGGACCGGATCGTGCCGTGATTGGAAGAATCGACTTAAGTGGCTCTCAGCTCGATCCGAGCACCATTCGGACTGCTGCTATGTTGGCAAGGGAGGGTTGACTTTAATTTAATTGCACGCACCCAAACTCGAACAAGACGGTCTGTCATCCCTTTTCGTTGTTCCGAAAAAAAAGCAATCCTTCGAAAAGAGGTGCCAAAGAACGAGGGAAGCGTCGATGAAAGCACGCCGAGAATGGACCAGTGGGCGGGATCGTCAAGCATCAGCCGGCTCTGACAGCGACAAGACTTCCGAACAGACAGACAAGCAGACAGACCGACCGGAGCACTGAAGAACCTCCCGGAGGTCCACCGGATCGTTGACAGTCAAAAGCTGGGGGCTGAGGAAAAGCCTTCCCGGCTGTCGGTTGGAAGTCGTGTTACGACGGGGTGTGTGCCTTTTTCTTCACGGTGTGTGCATTTTGGGGCAGCGAAATCTTTATTATTCATGTTCATCAAACGCAGACAAGGTTCACTTCCCCCACAGGAACCCTTCTTCGACGACCGGAGTAGAAAAGTATCCATTGTCGACTTGACATTTGACCAACGAGAGGCCCCCCCACTTTTTTTCGGCCGCCTGCTGCGCATGTGAGCATTGGAAAATGGGGGCTGTTTGCATTACATTTCGAATCCCGCTGGCCCTTTCGCTCGCAGGATTGCTTTGCCCATTTGGCCGCCAGTTTTTTTTTTATAGTGACGCTAAACCGTCGGAGGTCGGCTAGAGGTTGCAATCGTTTTCGGTCGTTAGATGAAGGTTTCTTCTTACGATTACGTATTCCACGGCAGGCATGTGACTTGTGGCAACTTCAAACAACATCTGAGAGTGCCCTTTGGCATAGGTTCGTTTACGCCTGTTCAAAAATCATGTCGTATGGGCATGCTCTCGATCAATCTCGCAGACATTCTCCTTCACATTTGAAAGTCGACCTGAAACGATAGACAAACACTATATAAATATGAGTTTTCGTTTAATATCGGTATATTACGTAAAATAAGACTACATTATGTCAGCCCTCATGCCTAACGATCAGAACAAAATGAAACACGGAAGATATCGAAAACGACACATACAAACAGTGAGAAGAAAACGTATTGCACACGAACCAACACAGGAACCACTCAAGAAACCCCACCCACCAGGGGCGCATACGATCGACGATAATGATCACGATAACAATTATGCTCGTTCGTGTCGTTCATAATCCCGGCGTCGACGCAAGCACAAAGAATGAAGCATAAGCAGTCGCATTTTAATCCAGTATTGGACGGTTGGAAGGAAACGAATTGAAGAGAGCACCTCCCCTGCTTCCTTTCCTCGAAATGAATAATGCTAGTTTAGGGCTGCTTTGTTTCGCGTAAAGCACATTTTGCATATCAACTATCGAGACGATCGGCCCAAAACGAGGGAAGGCGATCCCCGGGGTGTCCAATACCCGAGACCACAATGGATCGTGTGCACCTAAAATGGATACAAAGTCTTCGATCGATCGGTGGGACCATTGCCACCCAACGGTCCCAACAGTGGCCTGCGCGCACGTGTCGAAACGGTGGGTTTTATGGCCCTTCCCCATCTCTGGTGCCCAAAAGCCGCACAGGAACACGACAGCGTGCAATTTACGAACGCTTTGTCCGTCGATCCATCTCGCAGCTGCTTCTGGGCCTTATCCCCGAAGGAGGGCTGACCAAAATGCCATTAATCGGCAGCCTCGGCGGATTCGGCATGAACCGTCTCATAACTCACCGCCCCTTCGGCGCCCCCCTTCAAGCACAATCAACAACACCACCACCATCCCTTTCCCTTCTGTGCACCTTTGCACAAAACGTATTTGGTCACCATCAACGACACACAATTTTCGCGTTCTTTTTGCCCCCAACGCGTTAGTGGCATTGCGAATTAGCTGCACACGACGGTGAGTCACCGGGACCGCGCGCGTGCCCCGTGTGGACGTGGGCGTCTTCGTGCCGGTCAATTTTTAAAAGAAAGAGGAAAAATTAATCTCCTCCGATTGAAGGAAGCGCTGAAGCAACGTAAAACCAGAAGAAATTACCACAAGCAATAATTCTGCCCGGGCAAACAAATGAAATGGAAAATAGGTGAGTTCCGTCCCCGGTGTCAGGGGAACTAGCACCGACTCCCCGACGGAGGCACATGGCAAAAGCTGGCTAGCTGACGAGTTGCGAATTTATTAACCATTCAAGCCGCGCCGGTCACGCGCTGCATATTAATAAATTGGCCGCCCAACGGAGGGAATAACTTGTGCGCGCCAACGCAAACAAGCCGTCCGAAAATCGAAACTGAAGTTTCATCGATTTGTGTCCAGGTTTTTGCATCGACGGGAGGATAACCCGCTCAACTCACGAAGCCAATGGCATCGAGCCGTCGCCCGTTTCATGTTGCCGCCACGGTTTATGTATCGAGCAACCCAATGTCTCCGGGACCACACCGGAAATTGTATTTTGTAATTCACGGACGAGCAGTTCTGGCTTTCGGACGCGCTGCGGCGGTACATTGCCCATGCTCGATTGAATCTTGGACGCGCCGGCGACATGTTCTAATGAAAATTAAAAAATCATGGCCATGAAGGCCCAAGATTCAATGCTTTCGTTCGCCAGTGCGCCGATCGATCGGAAGGAGAAGGCGGGAACAATCGATCAATTCAATCGAAAGCGGCTTCTACCGAACGAAGCAAACGTTGTTTTCAATCTATGTGGTTTTCCACCCGAACGATCTTGATCACTTTCCGTTGGTTGTAAAGATAATTGATTTTTTCTTCAGCGAAACAGGCTTACCTTCCGCCAAAATGTTTCAACATCCGCGGCAACCACCTGAAGAGCATGAACAAGAACAAGCCAAGAATGAATTACTTCGTTACAACAAAAACAAGAACGGGGCGGACCAACAGATTGATCGAGAAATTAAACGAATTCATTCGTGCAACGGATAGAGGACGAAACGAGATATTACTTAATACACCGAGCTCGATGGAAGCTGATGCAGAAAGAAACCAAGGGAGAACAAAAGCGAGAGAGACGAAGAACTCCCGAGGACATCGTCGAAATTAGAATGTCGCAAACGAAGCTCACGAAGAGTGGTAGAAGATTGCACCACGAAACGCCGCACATAAATTTGCAGACGGTTGCGTAAAAACGCAAGCAACCCATGTCGCATCGTTTGGCATTGCGTGCAGAATCCGCGGGATCCACCGGGTTGCGTTTTCCGGGGCAGTGAATGTTATCCCTGCCGGGGGTTTGTCCACCCCCTAGCCTCCAGGAGCGACAGAACAAATGGTTAATGTATCACCTCGGAACACGCAAAACACTTGCTGACGACGTCGACGAGCCGGCGCAAAAATTTGTTCACCCGTCATCCAATTTAACATTTCTGGAAAAGCTACTCCCATCGCTGGCCGCTAGGGATACGGGGGGAAATGGATTGGCCGTATACGATGCGGAAGATTAATGCTTCACTCGCCGGCAGTCGAAGGCGCCGAAGGATTTTCGTTTCCACCCTGGTTTTTGCATCGTGTGGAAAGGAAGGGTAGGATGTGCAAATTTGTTCGATGACAAGTGCGAGCTTCATACGTACTTTTAACGCCCGCCCCGGACTCACTTTCGGTCAATGTTTTCGCACTGCCCACAGGGAGGTGAGTTTTCTGCAGGGAGACGTGTTGAAATCATTGGGCGGGATGCTTTAGCGTCCGATTTATCCACCGTCATAAGGGGCGGCTATACGGAAATCTTTTACGAAATGAAGTTACAATTAAACTGATTCATTCTATAACCGTCCCCAATCAACAAAATTTTATACCGGGCCTTAGAGATTGAGCTCTTGAACTTGATCGACCTCGCGCCTACCATGAATGCCAACCTTTTAGACGAGATGTGGTTCACCTCCCCCTTTCGATCGGAATCACACTGGGTAAACACACTCAATCTCTTTTCGGAGAGTCCTTCACGGAGGCCACCCAAAAGAACCGAATACCGCGGCTCAAGTTTATTCAAGTGGCCACAAAGTATACATACGTTCGTTTCTCGAGCTCAGAAAACGCTTATCCAGACGAGCAAATACGTTGACGGTCTCTCTCTCGATCAAGTTTCAAGAACCTGTTGAATATTTATAGCCCTTCAGCGACGGATTCTTCGTTCGGCGCTTTTGGGAACCATTGGCAATCTTTTTCCAAAAAGGATCAAGGAATGGAAATCACAAAAGACAGCAAACCAACGATTGATCGACAAATTTACAACCGCCTTTTGGCATCGATGGTTTACGAGTTTCAAATTTGAATATTTGCATGGGTGAAAAGTGGATCGGAACCTGTGAACGAAAAACTGATCTCCTATTTCGAAAATACCGACCCCAAGAAGAAAGACCATCGTTTATCACTCCCATGATCATCAACTAAATTAAATCAAATCGGTAGCAAAACTATCATTGGATCTTGCCGAAGGCCTTGTGGCGGTTCATTCGAGGTCCTTGGATTCTTTGACTTACTTCCAAACAACGGAAACCTTAATCTTTGTTAAGTGATCATGTTTTCCAGGGCAAGCGAAAACCACCAATCGTGATAGAACGACCGGGAATTTCTCATGCGTTTCCTCTCAAAACTTTTTTCGGTAAAGCGAATCGAACGATGACAATCATTAAGACCAAAGCGCCCCCCAATTTTCTGATTTATCATTTTGGTTGAAAACGAAACGCAAATGCAAAACAGGACAATCACAAGCTCCCCGACTACCGTTTTGTTTTGCGATTCAAATTGCTAGGTTCTTGCGGCCAAACATATCAAATAACAGTTACGGAAACGTGGAAATGTACGACGATGCGTGTCCAGATTTAATCGAATACGTATTTACTTTTTTCCGGTTATCCCTTGGGATCCACCGAACCTCAAAAGAAACGAAAAATATACCCCAGCGGCATTCAAATGAAATAGTCCGCTCTAAATATGCGTTAAACTTGGAATGTGACTTAATACAGCGTATCATTGGCGTTTAAAGCAAGTTAGACCTGCCGATTGTTACGCTACTCTGGTCTTCTATTTCGTTGCTACCGTAGATAAGTTTAGATGTAGTGTTGAAGTTGGGATTAGGTGGAAGGGTGCTGTGAAATTTAATTAGCATGAATGATGCTTCATTTCTTGCGTATCGATACTTTTACAGTCCATCTTTTAAAAGTTGATCTATCCTTTCGCTGTTGGGTTACCAATACTAGATCGGTAAATAATTTAGGGGGCCTTCTAAATGTCTCATGCAACAGACATGGCTTTTTCTATTCTGTTGGGAAGCAATTTCCACACAAAACTGTTAACCTTAGTAAGTCTTCTATTTATGACTCTTGATTAAGACCCTTGAACTTGATCCAAATAAATCGATAGCCCTCCTAACCTTACTCGACTGCGCACGACCCACGAGATGTTGTTGCATATTTTCCCTCAGCTAGCATTCTCACTCCGATAAACTATTCCTCCGGGTGACTTTTTATGATCACAATGACCTTTCGATGACGCTGATTCCGATTCCCGTGCAGCGAAGTGGCGTTTTGCAAGGAGGCCTTGATCAGGACCGAAGCACGCCGGATGCACTCTTGAAACTATTTATTGCATCGATTCCGTTACTCTGGAATCTTTGCTTCGTTCCCTCGCTAGGACAAACGGCAGCCAGTTTGTCTTCCGCTGGTGGCCCCGGCGACTAACTGATGACTACATTCTAGGCCGAGACCCGGAACGGGATCGATCGGGGCACTTGCGCAACCGCACGATGGTTTCAGATCGCTACAGACCGCAGCTACTTTTCCACCCCCCCCCCCCCCGGCGGGTCGACGACACCACAGGGGCCCGAAAGGGTTTTCCTCGACCCCTCCAGGCCAGCTTCGGCTCACGATGGGTGGTCAATGGCGAGGCAGTAAACTATTCTGGATCATCGTACTTGGCGAAGGGCGCTGGTGTGCTGTGGAACATGCCAGCTGGCAAGAGCTGCTGCCGAAGCACCCGGCGGACCGGTTTTTATGACGATCATAAAATGCTCCGCAACGATCATTTTCGTTTTCACCGCAACGCGCATCACATCCAACCGCGCATCCGTGACGGGCTTCTGTTCGCACAGGCCCCAACTTCATGTCTGATCACAGGCGAGGCGATGCAGGTTTGCGCCAGCTGTGCCATGGGCTAGGGAACGACCACGTCAAACGGCGGCGATCCGTGGTACAAAGTACACACAGAATGCATTATCATCCCGTGTGGATCTGGCGATTCTGGATCATCATGAATCTGGAACTCGTCTTCAGCGCCACGGCGTTGAACACGCACCGCAATGATGGTGGTGCTGATGGCAAAGGAAGCGCTCATATGGTCCAACAAGGTAAAAAAGGGTTCCTCCAACATCTGAAAAACGAAAAAAAAGAAACCGTTGTAGATCTGTATCAACGAGGTAAACGACAAAAGAGCTCATCACGAGACTCATCTACCACCTGTGGTGCTGCGCACGGTGCCATATCCATCCGCACCGTCTACAGATACCGCCGTATCGGACGAATGAATCTACCGCGCCACTAATCAAGCTCAAGAGTGGCTAGCGGAGCACCCGCCGGGTAATCTCTTGCTGGCGTAATATAATGCCACGCGATGAATGCTACATTTAAGTCGACACTTTGCAAACTAGTTACAAATCAACTGAGAATTTAGCTTAACGTGGAACTAATGATGTTTTTCTCATCCTTCATTCGTTTTCTTCTTCTCTTTCCAGGTAAGTCGATATAAATTCCTCGCAGTTCTGGCGATGGTCCGGATGAACGTTGCTCGTTGAACCGGAACAACAGATGATCGGTGGAAAACATCTGGAACGACATGCTAGACAATATCAGTGAGATCAAATTCAATTAGGAAACCCTTCAGAGTTCGGCGACCTTCCCCCTTCTGACAAGTAATTACGATCCAAACGCACTGGTAGTACTCCCAAATCTCGTACCGTAAGCAGGAGCGCCTTGGGTACGAAGAAACTTCGCACGGCAGACACCGGACTCAAACCGCAAAAACTGTGGTGTCGTGTTACAAACACGCTCAAACCCTTCCAAGCCATGACGCGTCTACTCGCCGACGACGCAATCCTTCGGTTCGTTTACTTCCTGTACGTAAAGCTGGCGATAAATCGTCATTCGACAGCCATCCGTTTTCTGCGCCAGTTCTTTGGGTTTTCTCGTCGTGTTTAGCTTCCAGCGGACCTGCGCCGCAAACCAGTTGCGTCTGCGGGGTTTGTCCCGAGCGGCCGTGGTGAAAAATTGTACCCTTGCCTCTTGTTCACCGTGCGCCACAGCCAAGAGTCACAGTGGACAAACCCTCCTATCTGCTTCATCGATCGGACGTATTTCTCCACCGACTTCAAATTCGAACTCGCTGGAAGTTGGTTTAAGTTACACGCATTATGCACACTTCATTACATTTGTTTGCCATCGCTTGTGCGTTCTCCAGTCGAATGGACCCAAGGGTATGGGGCCCATCGGTCATCATTTATGTGCAGCTAACTAACGAACAAACAAATTTTCTACCGCACAATCACACGCACACTACGCTTCAGGACACCCAACGGCAGCAGAATAATTACTTGCCTCGCTTACGGAAAACCCAGATCCAGAAAAGTTACCTCGCATCTCCGTTTCCTCCACGAAGATGAGTCCTTGGTGTGCGTTTGTATGTGTGTGTAACCATTATGAGATTTGCGCTCCCTTAATCATTGGCTACAGCCCAAGGGGAAGGGAGTCGGTTTGAAGAATGAAAAAAAAAAACAACTGCAAGCGATCGATGATCGCGTTGCGCGGCATTAAATAAGTGAACTTCGTAAAAAATTATTGTCTTTAAGGCATCCCCTTTCGTCCGGCGGAATAATAATTGATCGCTGTCCGGGCGCAATTCCGAACACGGGAACACTCTTAAAGGAGCAAGGAACAACCCAAACTGCCACCGGCGGAAGAAGCATTCTGGGGAGGTATTTTTGTTCCGTCCCTTCGCATTCCATTCGGTTTGCGTATCGCAGTTTACACGGCTGAAATAGTGATCATATCGCTGCAACCTGCCGATGCCGTTGGGTTGCCTTTGCGTGGCTTTTCTTGGGCAACCTAATTCTTTGCGCTGGCCGCCCTAACGTACTGAAGTTCCCCTTTGCCAATGTTTGATTTATGGGCTCCCAACACCAGGAAGTTGGTAGACGACGGTACCAAAATTGAGAAATTTGGTACTCGACCCAAATGCAACTGCGATAACGTTCCCTTCACAGTGCTGTCGGTTGGCGCGTTTTGCATACACAATCACAAGACGCCGCGTTTCGTTGTTCAAAACGTTTCGTTGTTTTTTGAGGAACTGAACCCAAAAGAAGATTGATATTTTTCATGCATCAAAACCGCGTCCTCTTCCGGTTTAATAAACAAAAAGAAATCACAATAACAATTCAATCAAGATATAACCTTACAGCGAACAAATGCCTAAAAAATAAACGTCCATTACATGGCACGATTTATAGTGTGTTATTTGCGTTTTGAATTGAATAATGCATTTTGAACAGCGTTTTAAAAATGGACATTTAAATCATTAACACGATGCGCAGGATCGTTGGTTGCCATTTTTCGTGTCGAATAAATTTGATGTGAGTTGCATTACGAGAAACAATGCAAAAGTGCATGAGCAGCATGGCTAATGTCCATGCAGTACAGTTAAAATCCATCAAATTTGTTTGTAACCAACGATTCCAAACAAAGCAGGAATTGTTTTGCATTCTCACTTGATACGTTTCCTCCGCCTTTTGCTACTCCTTTGTAATTACCCTTGAGTTGAGGTGTACATGAGAACATTTCACCGCATTGAAATATGATGTGCGGTGTGAAGCTTGCTTTTGGGTCGGGAACTTTCTCCCCAACCCTCCAGGTGTACCGGACACCCCAAGGAAACGGATCAACTCCCCTGCTGCTCCGCGGCGTGATTTCCCAAGCGATCGTGTGCTTTATGGTGGTGACATAATGTGTCCGCACTGTCCAAAACCCACCAGAAAACCCATGGCGGGTGAAATATTTTATCATAATTTGGTCACGCAGAGTCCGTTTAACGCCGTGTCGCACATACACATTCGGTGGTTTTCATCGCTTCGGTGTCATTTGTGTCGTTGCTTCCCACCGTGCGGACCGAATTAACTGCAATTAATCCTTGCACTCCCTTCAACGCGGTACCGGCAACGGTACTTGATACCGGAGTGTCCTCGATTACCCTGTTTCGCTTCATCCTTTCACCCCCCGCGCAATCCAGATGAACTCCGGAGCGGTCCTCATTTGCGATCGTATTAATTTCGCTAAACTGGAATGATGATGCACCAAACGGTCTTTTAAAAAAACCCAATGAAGTACAGAAACACCCCGGAGCTCCAGTTGGTAATCCGATCCGGCCCCGGAAACCCCGACGGTGCGAACCGTTTCGTTTCGGTCGAGGTTGCGTGCCGGCGCGTTCCGGAACCGCCCGGCCGGCCTGTCGCAAATTAACCGCAGAGCGCATCTCGTTGCGATATCAGCACATCTGACCATTGCGCCACATGCACCACCGGCCGGGGTTGGTGTTGGTTTTATTACCCGCTTTTTTAAGTACCCTCGGCCGTCGTGATAAAAGTAAACGGTACCGTGGAAATGTAATATTAGATCGGCCGAAATGGTCCCGGTTTTTTTTTTTTTGTAAACGCTGCTTTCTTTTTCTCTCTACCATGTCCATTTATTTTCTGCTTGCTTTATAGATGTTAAATAAATATTCTTAATTACCCGAGGCAAAGGAAGGACTAAGTAGATGCTGATTATTATCACCTTTTTTGCAGAGGGTTTTTTTTTTAACTCTTCAGATAAAATAGCTCTTTCGAGGTTTGTTAAATCTGGAGAAAGCAGGCACAAGGTTTTGTTTCCCTCGATCGATTCCCTTCGATTTACGCTGGAGAAAAATGTGCAACATTAGTTCGCACAAAGCAGGGCGATTGTTGGATTTGCCGTGAGCTGACCAAGGGATGGAGGAATGCATTTCGCGTATTAAAATCCCTCCGTAGTCTATTTCCTCCCTTTCCTCCTCCTCTTCCACCGCCTTGTTAGCACGTGGCCAAACGAAACCGAACGCTGCCTTTGGCAAGTAAACTGGGGTCAAATCGAGGTTAACAAACCGAAGAGGGCGGCCGGAACGCGCGCGCAACTCTACCCGATCGGTGCAATCAGCCGAAGTCAACTGGCCCCAGCAGCCCGAGGCCCAGCAGCTGCAGCACACAGGCAAAACCGAGCGGTGCGCGAAATGGTGCAAGATTAATGCAATTGTCACCAGGCGACCCACGACCGTCAGCATCGCCTCGCTCGAAGCGTCTTAGCCGACACAAGGGCCTGGGGTTGTGTCGGTGTGGTCTGCGAGGGAGGGGACTCAGGTTTAAGGGCTTTCAAGGCGCAGCTTCCCCTTCCAACCCTTCTTCTCTCTTCCGGCTAGTGAGACGGTTGCAAAAGTTGGTAATGATAATTTATGACTATTTGTTGCACATCGCATTTATATCTTTTTGTCTTACCCCCCATCCTCTCATGTCCTGACTCATTTTCACCCAACGATGGCTTGTGGCACAGTTACGATGATTCATATGCCGGCGGCAGATAGTGTTAAGTGTATGCTGTACGCGGTGCACCATATACAAATGCCAAGGGAACGCCTGGTCGACATTGGAGGGGTTGCACACTCCCACACGAGGCCGTTAAGAACCACCCAGGGTGGGCGAGTGTTCGACAGCAAACAAATCGTCACTTTTTCCTGGATCATTTTCCAAACTTCTCCCGTAAAAAATAAACCGAATTTTCAAAATTTTAAAGGATTATTTGAGTTGTCATTCAGGGGCAACTGCTATTAAATTTGGCCACTGAACGACTGCAAAACGAATCCGCAACAAATCATTTTCGAATTCACCCTGCCAGCTTACCGCCTCGCATAATGTCGCTTTAATAGTTTGAGCTTTTTTGTGGTACAATTTGCTTCATTTTTCAGTGGTGAGAAAATCTCACGACGAATCTGACAATCGGCCCATGCTATTGCACTGAAATAAAGATTTCCCTTAATCCGTTCCATTTTCACGACTTTAATAATCGTCGCAGCGTGCGCGCGTTAATGCGCTGTCTTGATTTGCCGACCCGCAGATTGGCCCTTTTCGTTCCACGGGTAAGCCAGGGGGGCAGAGGATATCGTTTACCTTTCGGTCCACTTTACAGCGCCTCAATTTGGGCCCATTTGTCATTCAAACGCTCATTTTAAACATGACGTCCGCTAAATGCGCGTGTGGTTTGGTGTGCTTGCCGAAGCAACCGTTTAGCAATCAAAACTAAATTTTCGTTTAATGACAAATGAACTCCGAAGTTTCTGGGGGAGCCCTTTTCTCCCTCAATGACCTCCGTGAGAATATACCAAAGGGTGTTTCAAAAAAACTGCTGTTCCATTTTACGATCATTTTAATGTAATCTTCATCCTTCAAAAGTAGCATCGATTTCTTTTTCCTACTGACAAATGAAAACATTTGCCCCTCCGTCTCATTTTTTTTTTTTGCCATGAAAGGCTTGCCATGATCTGCACTGGCCCAATTAGTATAAGGAATTAATTAAGACCTTTCTTGTGTGCAAAACGAGATTTCTCAAAACGGTACTCAATGCTCTGGCGAATAAAAAGCACTAAAGGACACTGCAACGGCGCGATACCGATGCGGAGATACCGATTGAACTGAATCCCTTCTTCTAACTTCTCCACCAGCATTTGCACAAGCAAGCGTTCCAATTTGCGACACTCTTAATCCAGCCCCATTTCTTCCTACGCAAAGCCTAACCGGATTAAAAAACGCAACTGCAGATGGATTTAGTTTACGAACAGCTAACAAAACCAACAGAAAACTTTTCGGGCACGCACTTTTTGTTGAAATCTTCCCAAAACTCAACCCACGGACGGGTTTGGGAGCCTTGGCCAAAGAACGAAACGATTAACTGCAAAGGATGGACCGATCCCTCTGCATGTTGCGACGAATTTTTATTTATATGTTTGAGACAATTTCGGTGCCCTCACTTTCCAGAGAGTGAGAAAGACAGAGAGCATAGTGCAGCTGATTATGCAGCATCGCCTTTGCAAGCGGAAGGCTCCACAACAACGACAGCATTGCCTTGTTTGCATGTCTTTATTTTACGACCTGCTGCACTGATTTTTGACTCGAGACGACAACCCCCGGTGCTGGTGGTTCTGAAGCTTGCTTTCGTAGGCGATAAAAGCGTGTAGGCGATAAAAACGACTGGACCCGATGATGCTGATACTCCGGCGAGTGTGTGTGCGTTGCCTCCCGACGTTCTTGATCTTCATGATACCATTCGTTTTGGAACCCCTCAGTTGACACTCTATGCTCCAGGAACGTCCGCACCATCCGCGCAGAAAGGAAACTGGTTCCTCGCGTGTTCCTTAGCTCATTCCTGACGGTTTTTTTTATTGTTTCAATCATGTTCTTTTCCGGGCCGCCAAATGCGGGGGAAATCTCGGCCAGGCAAGCGGACACCAAATTTACGGCCTTAGGATAATTTTTAACAACTCCGAGAAAAACGACAGCAACATACGCGTCGAAACAAACGATGGACAACCCGGATCCGGGGCCGCACATTCCGGGCTTCCTTTCTGGTGTTTAACAAGTGACCGAAATTGTATCGATGAAAATATGCTCAATTACCGATCCTCCCAACCGACCGAAGGGTCCATTGAGAGCAATTTGATGCAGGGAGAAAAAAATGGGCAATTATAAAACCAGAATGATCGAAATGTCATCTTGAAGCTTTCCTCTGGCCCGGAACTGGATATGGTAAAACGGGATTCTTCTTGTTTAAATTGAGATCGAAAAAAGCCAAAACTTGTGTGCGAAGATAATTGAGTGTAATGTTTTTATTAACCATTGAGACATTGGTGCTGCAAAATTGAACCCGATACACATGTGAGGGACAATCTTCACTGGTTGAATCCATGAAGCAACGGTGACAAGACTCTCGGTTGAATTGTTGTTATTGTAAACGTGTTTCATGTACTTCATGTTGGGAAGGAAGCATTCGCAACGGAAACGCTGTCTGAACGAGCTATTCCTGCACTAAAAAACTTTAGAATAAAACGATAAATTTTAATATTAGCCTTCCTTCTGTCGGCTTGAACGCCGCCGGGAAAGTGCTTGCCCAACGGAAGTGACAAAACCTTACAAGCCCGAAGATATAAAACGGGAACACTAAATCTACTAACGACGACGATGACTAATGAGTTGGTAAAGAGCTACCACGGATCCAATAAATCTATAAAACCTTTTTTGACTGTTCCATTCCAAAAGTGTCCCGTAGGAAGAATAAATGCTTTTTTCCGAGCCATTGGATTGACTTCATCTTGTTCTGGACGTCCGGTGGAAATTGTCAAAAATCTTGGAGGAAGATTCGGATCCCCCTTGCAACGGGAAACTGGGGGATTTTTATGACCTCTGAGAAAAAGAGGTAGCCATCCTTGAGAGGAACAAGTCTTGAGTGGACACGTTTCTGGCAGACCATGAGCAACTCCAGCCCAGCGAGGACATATCGCGGGCAAGGTCGTAAATATGTTTTATGTTGCGCCTCCCGGCGATGACAATGCGCGCCCGGCCGGCGAGAAGAGTTCAAAGACCCCCAGTCTCAAATTAACTGCTGAAGGTATATAAAATCCAGCAGAGAAAAAAATAAAAAAACGGGCCCCGATAATAGGTTCGATGTTTTCGAATCTCTTCGATTGATTTCTGTCCCCGGTACCTTGAGGACCCGAAGGCGTTCCGAAAATCTATTAACGCACACGTCATCTTGATCGTGGTCCATCAATCCGATCGCTGTCCGATCGGTGACTCGTCCAGCAGATCATGACGAAAACGGTTAAGGGCCAGATCGGCCCGTGGGTCTTTCGTTTTTGTTTCACTAAACGAATGAACGAGCTAGCTAAGTTTGGTGGAATTAATTATTTTTTAATTATTATTCAAATTTGTGATAATCATCATCATTAATTATCTTTTCCCTTCTGTTCTGTTCGCGAACCGAATGTTGGTTTCGGGGTTTCTTTTCCCCCTTTCCCCTTTCCTTCTAATGCGTCTCTATTGACTCTTCGTCACCTATTCTAGCTATATTGTTTCTTGCTACGCATTAAAGAGCTCAACTGTTGGCGTATTTAATCGCACTATGCCTTCTCGCTGTCCCTTTTTTTCTATTCGGATTCTAGGCGGTAATCTTTTAGAAGCCAAGAGCATCGATTTTTCTTCGAAGCCGCGCACCGTCTGTCATATTAATTAATCAACGAAGTGGAAGAGGTGAATTAAAACGACGCACCAGTTTAATTGATTTATGTTCTAGTGCTGGACCTTCAAACGTCCTCCGTTCGGTGCTTCAGTCGACTCCGAATGGTGTGGCGAGAGTTTCCCATTTTTCACCAACCTCAAGCAGATTTCCCAGATTCAATTATGGCGATGGCGATAGATTAAACCCGTGAGACCTAATGGGGCCTTTAGAATCGGCTAAAAAGATAACATAAAAAAATCAACACACACCGACATTTAAATGCTATAAACGCCATAAGATCAAATCAAACGGTTTCCCGTGCATCTTGCGTGGAAACGAGGGAAAGAAAACTATTAAGATAACACACGGTGGCCACCTTTCACTTGACCGGCGGCGGCACACTGTTTGTGTTTGCTGGATTTCCTTTCATGGCCATTGTTTTTTTTTGTTGTGTCCTTTCGCAGAACACAAGCGCTAACGGATTTCGGCTTCCGGACATGTTGCTGCGCAGCGCGACAGGAAGAAAGCGATCGCCGGCTGGATTATTGAGGTGTAAGGCTTTCGGCTTGTTTTACCACCACTGCGCACAGGTTGACAGTAATCCCCTCTTCGCTCTGCCCGTTCCTCACCCTGGCGTAGAGCTCGGCTGGCAATGAGGCATATCCTCGGGAAAGGATTTTGACAGATTTATGGTTTGAGTTGACAGTCTGCCTAAAGGCCAGAGAAAGGTGCACGGCTCCGTTGTCTTTGGCCGGACGATAATTGTTACTTTCACCCTGCGCCTCGAAAATTGCGAGCTCTGGCGACTGATGATGATTCAACGGCTTCGACGACGACGACGACGACAACTTATATAGATTATGACTGACGAATATGTTTTCAGTGACCACGCCGACACAACATGCTCCCATTCCTCTGGGCGGCTGAACCGAATTTAAATTTCATTCGATAGATTAAACCCCTGCCCTGCGGGAAGAACCAGTTCTAGATATCACTGTTGAAGTGTTCGATGAGCTTTGGCGAAGTGGAAGTAAGAGGTTTTTCCGCTGATCGCCGACGACTTCACTTCAACCTTACAAGTGGAACGGAACTTTGAAAGGGCCGCAAATTTTTGGAGCATCTGTCATCTCCAGGACTTTCATTTGAGCTCAAGCACTCCGCTGCCCAGTGCGCATTTGTTCCAGCGTTTATCGGCCGAAAACGGACCCCTGATCGGCGGCTTTTGCCACAACTTGCGTGTGGTCCTTTAAGTGCCATCGTACACCGGCTTTCGGTTCTCCTCGACCCGAATGGCGAGAGAAAGGATTTGCACTGGTTTGCACGTTCGGCGGCTTAAAGTATAAACAAACAATCAGGCAACAATCTTCACCATCCAGACCGTTCGAGGGTTCGGCCCAAAGCCAGTAGTAACAGACGGGTGGGTCCATCTCGCCGCCCTTTCACGCCGTGATTCAGTTCTGGAAGAGGTTTTATTTATTGTGCTCCTCTGGGGAGCTAATGGACAGCCGCCGCCTGCGGGATTGCATTTCGATTGCCTACGTTCACTTTGGAGTGCACCCTTTCCCTTCGATTGATCTCGTCCGTTTGTTCGGACAAAAAACACTGAATTTGTTTTAATGATTGGCATGGTTTGCCTGGTTTAATGTAGCGTACAACCGATTCTCCGTTGCGTATCGAATTTCCCTTGACACATGAACTTATGAAAAATGATCCAACGGCATGGAATAGAGCAGAGCCGTCGTACAAATGAGTTGCATGTTCGAAATGTTTCCTTTCTCTCGACTATCAGGAGCAATCGCGAGTATTCCGAAAGGTCCTTTCTCCTGTGTCATGTGCTTCATATAAAAGTCTCTGCATTTCACTTTGTTTTAAACGTAAAATTAATTCCATTCGTGAATTGTTCCGGGAATTTATCATCGCATTTCCCCTACAGCAAATGAATTAATGGTTTCCTTTGTTCCATGTCTTATAAACTCGTTTATCTATACAATTACGCAATTCTTGGATAAAACTAAGATAATACTAACGAACTAGGTGGCCTACTGCCTCAATCAATGCTGATATTAAAAAAAAAAAAAACGCAACACATGCAATAAAACGCTTCGGGTGAAGCCAAGATGACATACTGTTATTAATCACCAACGGAAAACGAGTCGGTAGCCATGGGGCAGCATATTATTCCTTCTAAAATCTTATCATCATGTCGTAAAGGAAGGAAAAAATCGGTTACTAACAAAAGGGATCTATAACCGATTGCGAAACGACTCGCGAATCCGCGGATTATTTGCCAAAGCGAATCGAAGCCCCGAAGTTTGTCGAGCGGACAAGACTATGTGCAGATGCTTTGCGTGTGTGTAAGAAACGCCTGTCCGTGTCACAAAACCTGAAGGTGCGGAGAGATGCTCAAATCGCGCCGATCCTAATTGCGGCCCATCACGCGATCTCTTTGGTGCTCCGGCTCGCTCGTAGCTGGATGTTCGAAGACTCCTCGGTCCCTACCCCAATCGGAAAGGTAGCTCTGATTAAATTTATTCACTCACCTACTTCCGTCCCCCACACCTCTGCAACACACCCTCTGGACGGAGAACCTTCAAGGAGATGGCACAGGCAGCGAAACGAGCCTGGCGATACTTTCACGCCACATGCACATGTTTTCCTGTCCGATCCGAACGACGGAACAGGTTGCCCTGGAGCGCAACGATTTCGTTTCTTGCTAACCTTAGAAGATGAGCGTGCACCTAAGCGTAACCTGCAACACATCAAACGTTTGCTCACTTTGCAGCGGCATCTGAAACATGCCGGAACATCCCTACTCCGCCCAAAGGCTCCCGAAAGGAACCGACGGAGGGCAAACAGTGTAGCAAACGGAGTGCAGAACCCCAAGCCAATAATTAATGATAGGCGGTCAGGTAGGGAGCTGCCGCCAAACATGGAGCACACAGTCCGGATCAGTGAGTTCCTAGGCATTAAGCGCCTAGAGCTACGGTAAGTTCTTCGTTCGCCTCGAGCGAGAATTGTGGTGGTGCGCGGTCTGACTTTATTAATGACCTGATATGCGCGTGAAATTGCCACCGCTAGAAATGTAGTTTTCAACCGGTTGCGCATCTCTGCCCGCCGCTCGTCGGCTCCTACTGCCTTTCCTCTCGAGACTGGACGAGTTCGCAATGCGATCTGGATCTCTGGAAAGGGAAGAGGAATGAAGTTGAAAACATCCCTGTGTGAGGTGCACACGAAACCTGCGGATAACGAAGTTGACTCAACTTGGAAGAGGAGAAAAAGCAGGAGGCATGGAAATAGTCTCCATCAAGAAACTGGATCCTTTAGCCTTACGCCAAGACTTGTTTTCTAGCCCATTCCGTACTGTGGAACACCGTATACGTACCTTTTAGTAGATAAAACATCAGCTCCTTCACCCTTCATCACTGTCTCGGTCGCCTTCCGTGACGTCTGGCAGCTCATGTTCCCTGTTCATTCAAATTGAGCTCCACCAAATCCACCTTTGCCGACAAACAGCAAAAAGGAGTAACCGACGACGACTGCCTTTCTGCCAAAGCGCCGATTTTACGCTCGGTCTCAACTGTTCGGCTCCTCCCAGCCGGAGGCACGGGAGATCGCCTCACATACTTTTGAGTTAGGTCCTGTTCCATCATCTTCACCGCCAGGGTGGACGGAGCCAAGCGAAGCGTGCACAAGGTGGCCGAGGACTCGCACTCACGCTTCCAAGAAACGACCAGCTTCAATCGATCTTCCAAACGAGCTTCCGTGGCCTACCGAATCGAGGTGCCGCTACCGCGTAACACGAACTATTGGCCCTTTTTTCGCCCAGGCCATAGATCACCCACGATCTGACGTTGCTGGCGTGCCGCCACCCACTACCGCCCCCTCTCGGTAGGGCATTGCCAATCTCTACCGTGGCTTGCGTAATTTGATACAATTTCTCGGCCCGGCTTGATGCGGGACTCTTGACCACGGGCTCTACCCCGGTGCTGCTCTTTTATGTTTGCGATGTCGCATGGGCAACCCGTGATTTGCTCTCCCCTGCTAGCGTTCGGGTCGTCACAGCGAGGCGCTGTCCGAAGTCGTTAAAGCCCGGGTGGATATTAAATTGAACTGGACAGGAGGAACGATTCGCTGAGGTAGAAGTAAACTCCACATGTGGAGAGGTTTGGTGGCGGCGAGGGAGTAGTACATACAAAGGAGATTTATTCGCAGCCGCTAGATTGAAGTAGTTCTCTAGATGTTTCTCCCGTGACACGATCGAGGAACGAAATGAAAATCTAACACACATGGATATGCTCGGATTGATTTACGACGTCACGAAATCGGTTGGGCCTGGCTACAAAAGTTCGTAACATCATCGGCGACTTGGCGAAGGTGTCCTCTGTTCAAAAACAACGCTGAAATCCATTCGCCATCAACCTCAGAAAACACCTTGCCTATGAAGTTAACATTCCACCACGACCCGATCGAAAACTAACGACGCGCGGAGAGAGAAAACAAGATTAATTTCATCTCCGATAATCAGATGAGCCCCACCGAACGGATCCGCCTTCGCTGAAGGCGCATGGGTTTTGTTGTTCTTTTCTTTTAACTTTTGTCCCCTAGACCTCCAAAGGTGCGGTTGCATATCTTAGATCTAGCCTAGACATGGGCGTACGGCTCGGAACCGCGCGCCGTCTGGAGGATTATGCTTATAAGATTATGCTCCGCTAAGAAGGCTAAATAAATGTGTTCGTCTGCAGTGACATCCATCGGTGGGACGCATTTTGGGGAGGGCTTTTACGTTGAGATCTTCATCCTCCGGTGCGATCGTGCCAGGCGGGGGTTAAATCGTGAAGGCAAATCTATAACCTATGAATCCTGTGATGGTAGAGGAGGATTAAACAAAAACCCGACCATAAGATGCTATGCAGGGCCTTTTTTACTTCTGCATAAATTTGCCATCATTTACTCGCGCACTTATAAAGGAAGAATCAATCGAAGGACGGTGATCAATTTGTTTTTGTCTGAAGGGAAAAATTCCACCCCATCGCACCGTACGGCACTGATCGAGCGGATAAGGAAGGGGAGGTGCTTTTGCCAGTGCGAGACACTTCTAGACGTGCAAGCAATCACAAGCCATCCTCCTCAAAGACAAAAGCGGAGTGTGCAGTTCCAACCACGCGATGATGCTGCTATCGACATCCGATCGAAACGCAAATCGTTGACGTTGGCGGTCGCACAAAACAAACAGAACCCTTCAATACCGAACGGAGACGGTGGTGTCCCGCGCGGATCAGCGAATTTGCGCGTGGAGTTGGCATAAATCAAAAACCGACAGTTGCCCCCAGCACCTCCGCGCACAATATCGCCCAAGAGGCGCGCGGCAAAGACAATGCATCCGGCGATGTGACACGCGTGGGCGCAACATGCCGACTCGCCAATCCGCGATGTCGCCAGAACCCGAAGCACACCAGACCGATTAAAAGGCCACTAACCAAGCCGGCGACGTGGCCGTTGTCAGACGTCGTATGTTTTCTTGCCTCGTCGTTGTTCGGCAACGTAAAGGTAACGTAATTTTGTTAAGATTATCGGGGAATGCAAATTTGCCATGCATACATTTTTATTGCAGTGACGTGCTCCAGGAAAGGGTAGGACATGAGGACGAAAAAGACGAAAGCATATTTTTCGATCACATCCCCCGATTGTGGGTGTTGTACTGTTCGATTAATTTTACAATACAATTTCTGAAGTCGAATGTTCCTGGAGGCTTTTTATAAATGAGTTTAAAAGAAATCTTAATACGCGAACTACAAGAGAAATATTTTTGTCTTGTAATATGAAGCACATCAATAACATTGTTAAAGGCAAGTTATTGTTTTTCATGGGAACCGACTTGAACAAATTTGTAAAATGATGTATCATACTAATGATGTTTAACATATCATAACCATATAGTAATGATATGCTATGCAGCGCTCTTTCATTCTCTCCCATTAGTTCTTATCCCTTTCCTAAGAAAAATATTGCTCGGAACACTAACAAATAGCCAAGCGATACGTCATGGTTCAAGTTATATCATTAGTGCGTATTTAATGATTGCTGAACATAAAACAATCCTATGATGCTTTCCCTGACGGCTCCATCGCGCATACTGGAAATACCCGGGAAGATCCTCCACGCACGGAATTATACTTGATGCTTGTGTGAGTCTTAGGAGTGAAATTGGAGATTACAGAAACGTTTCTTCTTCTTGTCCTTTTCCTGCATTCATTCCACACCAAATTGAGCTATCAATCTTCACCCATTTCCTCGATTCCGGTCACCGGAGACGCACAAAATATTAACCTACCCCTTTCCCTCCCGATTATCCACTGTTCTTCCTGTGCGCGCTTCTCTGTCACTTTTCATTTCGATCATAATTTTAACATTTCCATACGCACTGCACAAACGCGCGTGCATGCATTTCTTTCCACCGGCGACGTTATGGGCAGAAGGATTAATCGGTTAGCATAAATTTACCAATCGAAGCCTATAATTTAACACTCGGCGAGGGTCGAAGAATTATGAGTGAGCGGGGAGAAGGCCGGAGAAGGAGAACGCGCGAGCAAGACCAACACCGGCCAGCTTCTTCAGCAGTCGCGTCGGATGATGCATGGAATGCATATCTACCGACCGTTCCAACCAGAGGCCAACGCTGACGGTGACCGAATCGAACGAATCTGGAACCCCGCGCTTCGACATCCGCCCGGCTGTAGTGCCTAGTCTGCACCGAACCACACCACGCACTCCCGAAGGACCGCTCTCGGTTTGCCCCATAATTATGCCTCATAAAATAGCACACGGCTGGCCACGGCTTTGCGTGTGCCAGACGGCCGCTCCAATCCACGGACGCAGGCGTCGCTCGTAAACAGGGTCGTTCCGTAATAATAATCCACAAACTACTTCTGCCCGGTCCAACTCGCCTTCCAGCTCGTGCGCTCCCTGGCTTGCAGTTGGAGAAAATAAAGTGAAGGTCTGGGGCTGCTGCAACTGCATCCTTTTCGCGCGGTAGTTGCGCACTGCATTTCATCGCACCCCGGACGGACTTGTTTCTTCGCAACTATCAGGGCGATCCCCTCCCCCCCCTGAAATGAAGCTCCACTTAACCGGTAGTTGGCCGATGTGAGCCGTTGCGCGGAACGATGAATTATAACATCGTCAATGTCGTGTAGCGTTAATTTAAATTTCATATTTTTTAATCTCCCGTACATACGCATGCCTGTGTCACGTCGGAAGGAACCCGCGACAGACGAACTGATGGGACGGATCGGAGATCGAGCAGGCAGAAGCTAGCAAAAGACACATTGCATTCAAAAGGGGAGCAGTGTACGATGACTAGAGTAAACTATTCGCTTGATATTCACGATAGTTTTTGCTTTGTAATTCCCGCACACTGTAAGTTATTCGCTCGATCGAAACGATCCTGATCTGCCCTGGCTGCAAATCCAAGAGCAATCTACAACTTTGGCTTAGGATGCAACTAGCTCAGGCTGCGTATTTCCTCGACTTGTCTTTTTCCGTTTTTCTAGAGCACCGTGGCATTTTTAATTAGCACCTCATCGCCAGAGTTCATTCCCGTTCGATTTGCGGTCACGGGCAGCCGACGATCCGCACTTCGGCGCATCGCACTGATGTGGCTTCTTCGAGGCACTGAGCATAGAACTCCCCTCTATTTACCTATCAGCAGCAACAAACCGCAACCGGCCATCCATCCAGCGCGTGCATCCCCCGGAGAGGTCCGCATAGATAAATGTGGTCATTTTGCCCTCCGGTCATTAAACGCTTCGAGGAACGGCACACACTCGCCTCGGTCGCTTCTCGTAGCTCGTCTCGCCGATTGCCTTGGGGCAATTATACAGACCCAAAGGGCTCACAGGAAGGGTCCTGTGCTTACCGCGGACTGGGCTGCAAGTAATGACGGTTTGGCAACCGATCGCCGCGTAGAAGCATAATTTCCATCATCATGTTGTCCAAACGATCGTTGCAGAAATTAGCCCACAGAACAAAGTAGTTGCGGCTGAAGAGGTGGTCTAGAAGAAACCCAAATGCACCATCCTATAATTGCCCTGCAAACAGATTGCAATTCGAATGTAGTTATTTGTGAAGTATTTGTATACACACGACACGGGATACGATAACTAGCAACTCCAAATGATAACATTGAGAGAAGACATATTCATTACAGTTGGTACATCCGGGAGGACCAGCAATCTGGTGAATCTTGTACTCTCCTCATTTTAATTAAAGGCGAAGCCACTTAAACCACTGAAAACAACAATTTTGAAAATCTTTGAAAATGATCCCAAGATTTGCCTGCTTAGCATAAAATAACATTTGACGTACCACCAACTCCTAATCAGCCAGCTTACATGCACCAACTCTCTTTGAAATCACCCCGAAACATCTGGCCAAAGTCCAATCGAAACCAATTAAGACGCGTCGATCGATTGGCCATAGATCGTATCGAATTCTTCAAAACGGCCAAAGAGACACACCGAATAACCTTTAAACTTTCTCTCGTTTCTCCCGCTTGCTAAGCAGCTTTACCCATTACATGTTTACGGCAGTGGGGGGCCTTTAAATTCTTGAAATACGAGGCTGCCTTTCCTATTTGTTCGTCGTGCTTTCAATCGATTTTGCTTGTCGCAGCCTCCGAATTGCGTTCCGAGCGGCTTAGCTTCCTTAACATTCCGTCGCCAAACACAAACCTGTAAAAAGAAAGAAAAAAAAAGACATCCAATTAACGTCATTCGAAAACGAACAAAACACACAACCGAAAGCGTCCATTTGCGTGCGTACGGACGGTTAATCGATGGGCTATTTTTATTGGAAGCCTCCAAGGAAGTGTTTGGGCCAATCCGTGCCTCTTTATCTTACATCACACCGAAAAGCTCCCACTTCCTAATCGCATGTTGAAGGTTTTTCCCGTACGTTACTTGTGTTTCGTACATCGCACAAGAAGGAAAGCTTAAAAATTTAATTACTCTCCGATAGAAGATAAAACGGTTACAACACGGCTGGGTCGGTTCGAAGTTTTCTCTAATGCAACGATGGCGCTTTTTCTTTGGCTCCCATCCTAGTTTCGTTGTTGACCCGTCAGTGGATTGTATTTTTTGTGACTTTCCACCCTTCATGAAAGTGATTTCTTTTTCCCAAACGCAAGCCGCCGATCGAATGGACTGCCGGCGTTCGCAGAGGCGATTTAAGCTTATGCTTCTGCAGCAACAGCAGCCAACTTCGTGATCGATGGAGTGTGTTTCCTTTCATTTTGTGTATTTCGACAACGGACAGCGGTGTTGGCGAATGCTACCTAATCCCTCCGGTGCCGTAAGCACAGCTAAGCACAACCCTTATGGTCATGCGCAAGTCAAGTAAGGCTCCAGACCTAAAGGTTAGCCGCCCCCGTTGTCCAAACTACCATACACTCGGGTACGCTTATCGGGAGATACGCTTTGAATTCAATTTACTGCCCTGTTGGAAAACCGTTCCAATCTTCCACCACAAACCGGTTGCACTATCCACCCTCGACAAGGAGTCTTTCCATCGGTTCATCGGCGGGCGGTGCCCTTTTTGTTTGCAACCATGGACAGTTTGTGTTCGCATGGGCCAATCCGATAGCCGAACGCGGTGAGGAAAGAACCGAAATGCAATTAAAATGCGCTTTTCCACGTGCGATACGGCACGCGAGTTCGAACTCGACCGACCGAACCTCAAGAAGCCCCAGGTGCCTAGTTTTCGTGCCTAGGGGCAAATTGTGCTTCCTGCCCATTCACTTCGGACGGTAATTAACACTTTCGTATCCATTGAGTAACACTGTGGCACGGTTCAAACGAGCATGTTCACAGAGTCTCACGAATGCTAATATGAAAGGCGCATACAAAACACATGTTGAAATCGGAGGAAACATACTTCCTGCCAAGGCGAAGAGCGAGCAAAAGACACCAAACGAGTTGCAAAATGAATTTTTAAATGTCTGCATAACTTAAACCATCGGAAACACACAACTGCGCCTTCGAAAGGTTCCTTTTCGGATCAAAAAGTTTTCAGTAAAATGTTTCTAGATGTTTATTAACACACAATTCTCTCACAAAGTAGCAATAAATTGAAGTTTCCTTCTTAGGCGGCCCCGATTGCAACGACGCGCTTCAAGAAACGTGCCCGGCGTAAGGTTAGGATTGTGCAGAAAATCGTGATTGCGACCACCAAGGTTCCCGAGTGGTAAACTTGTGCAACGGTAGTTCCTCTTTGTCCACCTCCCGGTCTACGTCGTAAATCACAGCCTCGTCCACCGTCCGTACCGTCGGTTCTGTGACACGAAGAAAAATTGATCAACTTCTGATCGTCGTCGGGACTGAAACCGGATCAGTTCTGGGCGCTCCCGCCAACCCCAATCGATCGTATATATGCGACCACAGTCCTTCGTCTAATTGTCCCTTTTTGCCGTCAACCGCCGAAGAGGTAAAACTCCGTCTGCCAAATAAACAACGTCACGGTCGCACGGTGAAGAAAGTATAAATACGGTACGGTAAATAGTGGGCTGCCTTCTCTGCCGCGGTCAATCGGCGGTCGGGTTTTTAATCCGCGAATCAATCAGACGGCGACCAAAGTTGCCCAGTGCGCGCGCGTGCACTCGCGCGTTATCCTGCCGAACGTATCTCTGCCACTTGTATCCTCCCACCATTCCGCGGCGTTTATTTATTTTCTAGCTAATAAACATCAATCGCTTCCGAAGGGTATGGCCACCACGCACTCTTCTGGGTGGGTTAGTCGCGATTCCTTCGTCAGCCGTCACTGTCGCAAGAGAACTGCTGATTCGTTTCGCTATCTCCGATCGACGGCCATCGATATCGTCAATCGCGCATCACGCGCGCACGCTGTGCTGCGGAAATGTTCACGGTCATGAATTCTGCCGCCGGAAGGCTGCATCTTTCGGTTCAAAGTCGGTGCATTTCATGTGCCATCCCTCTCTCTCTCTCGGTAATCCGAAGAAATCCTACCACCCCATGGGTGGTATAATTTGTATCGCTTGCAGCCCACCGCGAACCGCGACATCACAGACAACCTTCTCTTGCAAAGGGCGGGAAAGGCTGCGAGTACGGCGGGGGCAATGCAACCTGTTCAACCTGATCCTCGCGGGAGGTAGCATCCCACCGGCGTATGTCAGTTTTAATGAGCATTAATCGACAAACGACTTCTCCCATCCAGCCCCCAGCCCCCATCCCAGTCGTTCCCCGGGAATGAAAACCGCGAAACATAATTGATCGAGTTGACGAAAGATAAATGTAACGCTCGCGGGGTTCGCTTGTGCCGCGGCATCGGTAATTCGATCAGGAAGCCCTCCTGCACGCGGTTCTGTCCTTCAGCGCTGCATGGCCTCGGCATTGATCTACGTTCAGTTACATTTGAGGTTTGCTTTTCTTGCCCATTTCGCGGATTGAGGATCGACAATATGTTATCCTTAAGGAATGCTTTTTTCATTAAAGACGCTCGCTCATCTGTTCTCATAATTATGGGATGAATTTTCCAGAGTTTTACTGCACAAACTTGGCTAATTTTAGCAATGATTCAGTACCCAAACATTTGAACGAAAGTATAAGGGAAAGGATAGAAAACTGCTTCCAAAAAACGCGCAATCAACTGCTCCATTATCACCGGGAAAACTCATGAGCAAACATGGCGAAGATAAAGCATGTACCATTTGCACATGATTCTCACGTGTGCCTAGGGAAGGGATTCTGAGCAATTAAAGTAGCCAAGTGCACGTCTATCACGGTCCTGTCCCTCGGTAATGACTGTATTCCAAGCCCTGCGTTGCATTCGCCCAGCTGCAGATGGCAAAGTGATTGTCGGTCACCGGGTATGAAATAAACACATCCATTGCGAGTGAGCTGTCGTGAAATAGCCGTTTAAATGCGCATACCGAAAGCTGCGAGTGCGGGGAGCAACACACCGGGATGGGAGTAGCTTGGGAGGACTTACGCACCGGGGCGTAACTCCAAAATAATAGCAAACATGAACATAAAACGGCTCCGACCACTTCCAAGGAGATAGCCGCAGTCGTTTTCCGAAGAGCGAACATTGCGTAGTGTTGGGAGGCAAGTTTGAAAAATCGCTTTTCCTCCTCCAGCGGCGCGCAAACAACACGGAGGCAAAACAGTCCAGACGGTCAAGCGCCGAAGCTAGACCAAAGTGCTCCGGTTGACCGGTGTGGCCTGCAGATTGGACCGCATAAGACTAATTACAGCCGCGCTGTTCGCTAATTACTTCTTCGGCCGAGCGTAATGGCCGCGCACCTGAAGCGAAGCAAACACACCGTGAAGGAACGCAGGAGAAGCGAGTGTTTTAAGCTAACATCTGCCAAAGTTGCCCCACCGTGTGTGTGTGTATGTGAACGTGAATAGTCGATAACGGTACTCTAACTCTTGTTTCACTTGCATTTCGCGGGATGGAACTAATTTTTGCGCCACAACGACACGATTGCATGTTCTTCCACGCAGATTTCTGCACGCTCTGTAGTCGGAAAACTTGTGCCAGTGTCCATGGCCGATGTCCAGACGAACGCACACCTCAACTCCAAGAAGGGCCAGCGTGAGGATGTGGGTTTTGAAAATGCATAAATAATCCGATTAGAAGGGGGTTCACAGGTTCACAGGCTGGAAACGACCGGCAGCAGGAGTTGCTCTCCTCCCAAAGAGTTGTCAACGTCTCCACGGGTTGTGAAACTGTAGCGAGGCAAAACCATCCCGTCAGAATCGCTATTAAGTTACACCCGAGGTGCAGTTGTCCCTTTTGATTTGCTTCGAATCCATAAACTGCCCCACCGATCTCTCCAACTCCATTCCGGTTCGTTTGTTGCACACGGCGGGAAAAAAAAACAAACATGGAACACCCATAACCGAAATAAAAACTCTAATCCTCTCTCGCCGTGGCCAATCCCTTTCGTGTTAATACAAATCTCGCTGCGTGAACCCGAACATGACGTTTGTGCACATTTGACAAGGCGCCGCCGGTATACCAGCCAGCTCCTTCGCCAGGAAATCAAGCTCAAATTGGACCGTTCCGTTCCGTTCGCCGTTCGGCTTGTGATCGGAGGAAATATTAATAAGACAAGCGGACAGACGGATGGCAAAAAGAGAAGCAAAACGGACGGCAAAATGGCAGCCCATAGGGAACGATCGAACACGCGCACGGCCTATTCGCGACCGGGTGTTAATCGGGGGCATGTTATTTTCCACCCCAAAAGCAGCCAGCCCCGATAAATCTCGCGTCCCACACACAACGACAGCAGTGACCGGTTGATGACTCACTTGGCAGCTGGGTCTTGGTTGGATTTTAATGAGAAATAACTTCACATTACCGAATGGTGTGAAGCGGGCTCTTTACATGGAGAATCGAATAGATATGGGGTACCTTAAGCTGGACACACCTACCTTCCTACTGAGCTACCTTTTCCATGCTCGATGACGTTCCGTAAGTCGAATCGAATCCATCGGAAGATTAGGGACGGGCGTCAATCGAAGGCGTACTTTCGTTCCGTCGTGTCAATAAAATTTTAATCATGTTTTTTTATGGTTTCTTATTGCGTCTTCAAAGGGGAAGATATTGCAGAAACATTGCTTCAAATGTTTCTTAACTGTTTCAAACGAGTGAATAAAATTGAAGCATTTGAAATATCCCTTAATGCAATTGAAATCCAGAACAACACGGGCTCGGAAAGTTCATCACGAGTTGGACCTTCAATTCGTGATAGTGTGCCAAGGAAATAATGTCTGGATTCTATTCCGCCCTTGCTCGCGGCAATGCAACACCTTCTGCTGCAACGTGAGCAACGCCACCAGCATCCTTTAATCGACCCGAGCGAACCGGACCCAGGAAGGCAAAACCTCCCTTTCCCGGGCCAATCGATTTCACGCCCTTCCCTCACCGCGGATGAGATGCTGCAAACCGGCGGTTCGAAAAAGTTGCCGTTCGATTAGGTTTCTCCGCCGAGCGCATTCTGCTGTGCACCAGGTGTGCTGGAATTGGAACAACCTCACACCCCAAGAACCTCCCAGAAGCCCAGCTAGACACGCGATTATAAAGCCTCGCTTCGAGTTCCTTTCTCCTCCCGCGAGGCCACGCACGGAAAGGCAGAAAAATACAACCACTTTTTCGCGAAAGGCGCCGACAGTAAAAACACCTTCAACTATCCGTTACTCCCTTCTTCTGCACTCGATCGACCTCTGGTTGGTGGACCAACCTTTCAGCCACCAAACCCCACGCCGTTGTACTTCCAACCCCAACCCAACCACCCACCCACATAGGGAGGTGCAGGAAATAGTGCACGGAGCTGACCACCGAAGGGCGCTTGGATGGAAAATTTACGACCCGATTAAATGAATCCCGTTTGCTGTGGCTTGCAAAAATCAGTTCAAACCACCAACCCTTACCCCACCCTTTTGTAGGTCGGCAAACTTTCTACCTTTTTGCAGAAGGGGAGCTAGGGAGGCGCGATATTGCATGGCCTCTAATATATGGCCGATACGCCCCGTGGCTGCTAACCACCCAGCCCGGACAGGTAACAACATCCGGCGTCCACCGGCGTTGGTGGCCGGTTTTTGTGTTTTTGTTTCTTGTTTTGCCGACATGAAAGCAATGTGTTTCGAAGGTGAGCATTTTTATACGATTGCCAAGCACCTCGGTCGGGAAGGGATAGAGAACATTTGATCTACATTTGATTGCCTTTTCAAATCTTATCCTTTCCAAATGTAGCTCGCAGGGATGAAATGGCTTTTCTTTTGGTTTCAGCTTAGTTTTTTGGAAAAAAAAGAAGGTTCAACCATGAGAGGAATAATTTGCACAAGCCTACCGAATGGCCCAATCTCTGTCAGTAGCTTTCAACGGGAGGATTTGCTCATTAACATGCGGGCATGGCCGCAAAACACTTGCCACACCGGACGCCTTCGGATTGCTTGGAGCTACCCGGAAACCTGTTCCACCGAAAGAAGAAGCAAAAAAAAAGCAACCATTCTTGTACGACTTTGGCGAACAAGCCAACAAAACAAACATTGACAGGGAATCCGATCAGCAGGAATGTGGTGGAATGGCGATTAAAACACCTTCCCATATCAGGCGGGCAACCGCGAGGGCAAGAAGAAACAGAAATAAGTCCAACTCAAACTTCCTAATGCTCGTGTGCTTCGGGGAAACTGTGCCGGGCAGAAGCGAACTGGCCAAAGGGAAGAAACCCTCCACCTTGCGCTGGCGGAACGATAGTCAGCATTCAAATCGAACCCGAAGGCATGCGTGGCGTCTCCGCAGCTTGGCCGGCGGCCCAGTGGTATGTGGATTATTTCGAAAAGTGTCAAAACTTTGAGCCCTCGTGCAGGCGCAAGTGTTTCGGTGCAGGAATGACGGGGCCAACATACTTTCCGCGATCCTTTTTCCTTCCTCTCCGTCCAGTGGAGCCGACAGTGAGCAGGAGGCGGATAGGATTGATTGACGAAGCGATGTATCGGTTCCTGGGTTACCCACTGGCTGGCTACCACCGTACGGCATAAGCATAAGCATAAGCATTTTTTCTGGCATTCAGGAGGGCGACCACGCGAGTATAGCAGCGTAGAAATGCGACATGAAAAATTACTTCCATCAAGATTATTTGTCAGATCCTACACAACTCCGGATTGAAGAACGGGTTCGGTTAGAAGACCAATGCTACAAGAGAGGAAGGCTGGGAAGTTGTGCGCGAATCGAACATAACCCGCCACATGTTTCCTTGGAGAATCTCGACACAGACTCCTGTTCGAACCTGTTGTTGCTGTTTGCCAGGGTCACATTTTTTATCGACTTAAACAAACTAATTAAAATCGACATAAATTATTACGAACCGGCTCGGGTGCCTTGGACCAGAACCGGAACAGCAAACCTAGCTGTGTGGTAATAGGCCCGGTAAAATCAGACCACAGAAACTTCACTACAAAATCCTACCGCACAAGGAAAAGAAATAAAAACGACTCCCTTCAAAAATGTAATCCGCAATTCGATTCGCTACTCGTAATCACAATGCAAGAATCTCATAAAGTCATTCATCTTGAGGCAAGCGTGTGAGAAGAAAGGGGATGAAAAATTATGACACTGTAAAGACGAGAGATGCCTACGCACAAACATTCGGAGCTGAGTCGACCATGGACGCGTATGTTCATCCAACATGCGTACGCGCTTTCTGCCAAGACATGGCAAAGTTCGTGGGATCTATTACCTCAATCTAATGATAAGACGCGAGCGGAAAGCATAGAAAACCGTCTGGTCTCAGCCAGTCGCGGAAAAGAGTTCTCTAACTTCAACGTCCTCTAGGATGATTTCGCTTCACGAAACAAACGAAACCGAGTTTTCCAACGGCCTTCCTTAACTAATCGCAACGGAACGGAACGCAACGAAGCGTAGCGGAACGAAACTGAAGAGAGACAAAACACTCGCACACACACACACACACACACACGTTTTTGACACAATAAATCAACCATTCTGGATGACGCGAGGCTGTTCGAGCTTTCCGAAAACGGTTGTTCTTTGCATTTGCGTGGCTCTCGAGGGGAAAGACTTTTCCTCTCATTTCCCCATCTTTTGAACCCATCCATCCAGGAGACGTTAAACGCCAAAGATAAATCAACGAAATTTGATACATTTAAAAAAATCATTTTCAATACAAATGAAGTCTACGATCATCCAAAGGAGCTTGGAGCAAGGAAAAAAAGAAATAAGAGAAGAGAAGAACTCACAATAGATCCAAGATTGGGAAAGACAACAAAAATAAAGCACGAATGGACAAACGACTGGAAAGCATAGGAGGGAGAAAAAAAAACACTAGAAGACGCACGAACATAATTATCTTTACCCCAGTGCGCGCCCCTTCAATGCCCAACCTCTCCCAAACCTCCATTGCGGAAGTGGTTCATCTTTGCGTTATGAGAAACTAATCACCTCCTAATGCCGGTGCGCACATCGATTAATCACGATGATGATCCCGCTGCTCCTTGGGAAACCCCTATTGGCCGTCCCTTTTCGCTCGGGTGCGTAAGAAACGCGCACGCACGTCTAGCAAAGGGCGTGCAGAAGGTGTTTGAAAACGACCCCTTAAAAGCCAGCCCTTTCCTTTTGCATTCCCCTTCTGGTGGACGCAATGTGCGCCCCCTTCCATAGTTGTCCACCATAAGGATTTAAGAGAGACTTTGTTTTCCCTTCCTTTCAAACGGTTTAATCGGTTCCCTTTAACCGGCCCCACCGGCGTCACGGCACATTAAAAAATATCCATCGAAGCTTCCTTACTTTCGGCGCTTCGAGTGACAACTTTCTTCCCTACGAGTTTCCTGCGGGATCGGAAAACTGGGAGGTCCGAAGGCGTGGTTCAAGGGAAACGAAAAACGAGGTTCAGCTACGCCAACGCATTTTGGGCCGACGTGTGATAATAATGTTGTCCGCAGTGCGATGGTTTCACTTTCTCGTGCCCAATCCCTCGCTAAGCCAGGGTTTCTTATTTTATTTAGGCTTATTAAGGTTTGTTTGTTTGTCCGGATGCACTCGGTAGGAGGCTTTTCTTCGGGAATAAGAAGCCAATTGCATGCCTAAAAAGCAGAGACAGAAACAGGTAACACCCCCCATTCTACCGGTAGAAATAAGCGTTGTATCACAAGAAATAAAATCCGTTACTTCATCCTCTTCCAAATGCCACACGAGCACGGACCATTAAAACTGAACACGAAGCGCCTCTCGTTTGCAAAAACCTGTCGCGTTTCGTTTGTATTTTCGCATTACGGACACCAGAATAACACCATAATCCTGCCCTGCCGAAACGAAAAATCATTTAATGGCGAGCGCCAAAGGTGAGATTTTAAATGTTATCACCTCGACCGCAAAGCTTTGGGTTTGTTCCCGTGCGCTCTCGCTTGGGTTGCGCCGCCGGAAAGAATCTAAAAGACGTTTCGAAAAATCCGAGATAAAAGTCAAACAAAACGTGCGCAAGAAGAACATCCAACGACATGTGCATCATTCGAGAAAAAAAAAGTTCTTTCCATAATTCCGACACGAACTCGTCTAAAGTGGTGTTTTTAATCCTCTTTCGTCGGCGCAGTGACATTCACGTTTTATGGTGCACGAGGACGGGGGGCGGGGGGGGGGGGGGGGGTTGATTGCGTTGAAATACCCAAACCACGAGGCTGCGCTCGCTGCTAAACGCTAAGCAAAACGTTCTAAGCAGCTCCGAGGGCTCCTTCCGGTGACCGTGGCCATGAATTGAGACAATTTTTAATTCCTTTCCCATTAGGAAATTTATGGCTCTATTCCGAGAGCACAATGGCGATCGGAGCGTCGTCACTTGGCATTATTCAAATCGTGTAGAGATCGGCTGACAGCGGAACAAATTTTAGCGGACCAACACGGGTGACCTTCGGCGGCGGCCGGTGTTCAATGCACAAACATGCGAAATTATCGCCACTCTTTCGACCGATCATATTTTAGAGGATCTTCTAGTCGGCGGAACAAGTTCCACCGTATGTTGTAAGAAACATGGCTAAGCCTGTGCGGCGGACGCGTGTAAAACGATCCGATTTGGACAGCGCTTCAAAATGCTGCTACCGAAACGGAGCAGCGACGGTGCCATTGATTCAATTTCCCTCCCAGCGGGGGACGCGGCTGGCCTTCGTCACTGCAAAATGCCACCCCGGCGCAGAATCGACCGGGTTCTTCTGAGGCTTCCGTATGCCGGCTCGGACGGTTGTTTAAAGATGGCATTTCCCAGGGACATGGGTGGTGGAATGAGACAAGAAAAAATCCTACGAACCACCCAGAGACATGAACAGTATCGAACAGGGACCGCTGGGAATTAATCCTTCTATTTTTTGTTGCCAATGAACGGAAGCAAATTGAAGGCACGAAGGGGGTATGAAAAGAGAAGACAGCACAGGGGAAAGGCCGACGCGTCTTGAAGTGACCACCAAATGCGCCACAACCGGACACTTGAAGAACGCCGCCCAATTAAGCACCAGAATTGTAACATGGGTCGCATTTGGACGGCCATAAGTCTGAACCTGAAGGAAAGGAAAGGGAGAGAAAAATATCGATCAGTCGAAAAATTGTCCTCACTTCAGCGAGACCTTTTCGGAGACACACACACACACATACAAACAAGATGTACAAAGGCGGGTAAAAACTAATATATCTCCTTCTCGCCCGGCGACGATTGAGGAATCTTATTTGGACGCCCAAATGTCGCCTAAGAAAAAACTAAAATAATCCATACCCAAACCGATCCATATGTTTGGCCAGAAGGGTACGCAGAC
Organism: Anopheles atroparvus; assembly: GCA_914969975.1. Taxonomy (NCBI): domain Eukaryota; kingdom Metazoa; phylum Arthropoda; class Insecta; order Diptera; family Culicidae; genus Anopheles; species Anopheles atroparvus. Next base: position 40,965,749 of record CAJZCY010000002.1, on the reverse strand, counting down.
TTTTGGTTTCCCCTTTTTTTTTTTTTTTGCTTCTTTGTTTCAAACAATCGAACCGATGCGTTGCGACGTTGCGGAGGAATGTTTTCTTAATCAAAACATGGCCCAACGGATCACCCGATCGGCGAGGCGAAAAATTTGCATTAATTAAAATAAATTTATTCCATTCCCGCCGGACGACCCCGGAGGAACCATTCGCAACGATCGCTCGCACTTTTTCTCCCGATGTCCCCGCTCATTAACACCCCGCGTCATCAATCTTAAGCCGTGGCCGCACAATCTCTCTTCTACTTCCTTTCTCCCTCGCTGCGTTTGCCTTGCCGCGTCGAGGGCAAACAACACCATCATTCGGAGGAGTTTCCTTTAATTGGTTCGGTTGCGCTATGTCAGCCACTTGGAGGAAGCAAAAAACCACACCAAAAAAAAAAAAAAAATCAACCGCCGGGAAAAACAGAGCCCAAACGCGCAAACGCAGTTGCAGATAAAATAAAGCACTCTGCACCGTTTGCAAAAGCAGCCCACATCCTACACCCACCCAGTCGGGGAATAGGTCGACCACGGACCAGAAAAAAAGGAATCCCAAATCTCGTGCACGAATCCGAAGACTTCTTTCCACCGACCGGCACCCCGGGGAAGTTGGGGCGAAAATTAATCTTAATCTAGAAAAAGGGGAATTATACACACGCGGAAAAGTAACTCCTCCACCGGCGCTGCTTGGCTTGGCCTGGCAGCTGCACCCACGGACCACAACGCGCCAGGGAAAGGGGGAGTGACCGAGAGAGCGCAGAGCGAAACACAAGTGGCAGCATGCGCACCGATCGTGTTTGCATTCTTTTTAACGCGTCGCACACAGTTAACCCCTCGCGCGCGCGCTCCTTCGAGCATTGATGCATCATCATCGGGAGGGCAACTGCGAGAGAGAGAGAGAGAGAGAGAGAGAGAGAGAGAGAGAGAGAGAGAGGCGTCGCAAAAAAAAGACACACATTGGCAAGGATTTGCATCGCTCCGCTTCATCCCGGAACGACGAACGACGAAAGACGCCAACGGTGGCGTAAGCGAGGAACCTTGCACTTTATCGTGCAACATAACTTTTACGCTACTGCTGAACAACCCTCCTTTCCCTCTTGGTTGCTTTTTGTGGCGTAAACAAAACACAGACACACACGCAAAAGCAGCCGGCCGCAGGGTAACCGGCAGGCTTGTACATGTATTTGCAAAAATGATAAAAAACGAGATACGGACGCGCATGATGATCGCAGCATCGGTGGTGGAGAAGATGTGAGGCCGTTCGGATGTTTCGCGCGGGCTGCATAAAATATGCCTGGTATTCACTAATTAAGACCAATTTAATCAATTCACTCTCGCGCTCGCGAACAAAACGCAACGGCGGGCAAATGCGGCATGCAGAAAACAAGCGGCGAAGCGTTTCACTAGAAGAAGTTTCGATGGAAGCCCAACAAAATTTAAAAAAAACCGAACACGGACGCACACAAATCTTACTAATGGGCTGACTGGCTGGGTTGGCAAAAGACGCATTGCGCACAGACGACGCATGGAAACGCACCAAAGTGGCCTCCTCGAATATGCTATTTTCAATGAAGCGAAATCAATTTGGTCAATAAAAAAACACCCTTCGTTTCTTGTACCAATCGTACAGCGAACCTTAAGTGCTAGGGCAAAGATTAAACTTTTCCATTCTGCCGAGCGATCGAGGAGCAAACCTTCTTTGCAACTTTGACTTTGAATGGTTGACTTACCATGTGAACTTACTTGCCAAATTGACTAAATGTTGCAAACACGCCACAAAACGTTAGATAGCAGAGCCAGCATTGCTTCGGTTAATTAATCTTCCTTCCTGTAATATCGTTTTACTATCATCTTCAACAAAACATCTTTCCCCCTCGAGGAAGATACTTCCCGAGATAAACCGAAACCCCTCTAACCTACCGTGGCGCGGAATAAACTTGTACGATCGAATATCGGGTGGAAAAATCAACATGCCCGATTACCTGGTGTGTCGGCCCGGGAATGCCGCTTGCACGTGCACGCGCATCTTCTCCTGGGCATTCCCGGGACGCGGGAGGAGTGCACCAACCGATCGATCGATGTTTCGACAAACGAAACCAAAGCATGCAACAAAACACCACGCCTAAGACCGCTAGAGATCATTTGGATGGCTATCTCCATGCAACCAAAAGCACTGCATCGTCCTTTTTCGCAGAAGTCGGAACCACGGTCTCGTCGAGATCGTTTTTCTTTTCTTATATCTTTTATCACCCGAACCACCGGCAAGATATCCTCCCTTCCGAGACCGTACGCTCTTATCGCCGGTGCTTATCGGCACGAACATGCGCGAACGCCACTCGGACGGCGGCAGGCAAAATGGCCAATCGAGTATGTTAATCGCTGGGTCGGCCGGGGTTTAATCGCATAAATAAAACATAAAGAAGAAAGTCGATGCAAGCCGGATATTTTAGAGGCTGCTGCTGCTAGTGGGGTTCGTGGTTGGGTAAAATTAATCCCGATCAAGGCCGACCGATAGGAGCCAATGGATAAGGGCGTTGTGTTGTGGCGCCCCCTCGAAAGCCCTTAAACCAAACCGGATCGTGCACGGGAGCGGAGGAGAAGAATCGGGAAGCCTTCATCGCGAGGACAAATTTATGCGTACTTTATGCGCATATCCTGAGTGCGATTACGATTACGATCGATTATTCGATTAGCCGTTGCTGGTGCCTTTTCGTCAACGGCGCTGCTGCTGCACAAATACTCCTCCAGCAGCAGCCTCTCGTCGCTCGAAGATTGGATAAAATATCAGCTACCTATCAACCGGGCAGCGCCCAAGACGATCGTGAACCTCCACGGTAGAAACGGATCGAGAGCTGCCAGCGATCACGATTATCCCTCCGAGGGGTTAGGTGTTTCCCCGGCGGGGTCGGCCGTTGTCCGATGGTGCGCCGGATAGATCGATAAACTTTCCGTTAATTATTACGTATCAACCAACCCCCACCCGCTTCGAGAGAGTGTGTGCGCCTTCTGGATCCTGCGGGCGAGATCGGTGTGCCGTGGGCTGTGTATGTTTACTTTCGAAACCGTGCGCCGCAATAAAAACTGCATAGGTTAGGACCCTGACTCACCATGGGCCATGCATGTCTCGTCACCGTATCTCCCTTTCTCCCCGTGTCGCTGTTGTCTTTCGTGCTGTTCCTGTCGGGCGAATGGCAACGCGGCACGGCCTCGAACCCGGCGAGCTTGTACCAGAATCAATATCGGATACGCCCGGAGCTAGAGGGTGGTACCGGGGAACCAATCCGTACGTAACCTACCAAGTCCTGCGCTGTCGTGTTTTGTCCGGGTGCGGTCTCTATTTCTAGCTCAAGGGAAAGCCAACGGAACCCGCGACCGGACCCAGGGCAGACGGTGGATTTGTTGATTTGCAGGCTCGTGTCTGCTGCCCTGTTTGATTGCTACCAGTGTGCGAGTGTGGAGTACACGCGCGCCGTTGGATTTCACCACAACCGCCATGACCACACCCAGAGTTTGCTCGAAACCAAACCTAGCGGTGCCGCGTTCGTTCGTCGGCTGCTGCCGTGTGGATCGTGATCAATGTGATCACGGCACGGTCGAGAATGGCACTACATCAGAGCCGCAAGACTGTCAGCGTATGTCGGTAGAAACCCCCGAGACATTACCATAGCACCCGCTGAGAACCGGGGAGACTCTTAGCGTCACCCTGCCCTGGGAGGTGTTCTACTTCTCGCTGTACTTTGATCCGATCACTTCGTAACTCGTAGCACCTTGTAGAATGTCCTTGCCATCGTCCTGCACCGTTTATCTCACGGAGATCCAGTTCTGGCAGGCTGAGAACGTGCATGCCGATCGGAGGGCACCATCTGGACGTGCGGGAGGCAACCGGTCGCGCGAGGGTTGCATTTTTAATTAAGCACAATTACTTCACGCGCCACGCCAAAACTGATTTATCATCCGTCGGGAGCAAGGACGGTAGGCCAGAAACGGACAAGAACAAGGCTCGAGCAAAAAGTGTTACGATCGTGTAACACCGCCACGTTCCCTTCTCACAACGCCCGCTCGATGTGCGAGCTTGCATGTAAAATAATTAATTAGCTTCCCTTTCTTCCGATCGCTTTAAAAGGTAAGGTGGGCTGCTTTCTTACTTTGTCGCAAAAGGAAGCGAAGTCCATTCAAATTCACGCCGCCCGGGAGCGCGTGTTCGTGGAGGTCCATAAAAGTCCGACCAAAAAGCACATACCGAAACGCTTGAATCAACCAAGAATTGAAGCAAGACAGCCCGCCGAAAACCTCAAACGAGCGCACGCAACTCAATCTCGATCGAGCGGCGGGGGATCGACAGAAAGATCGCAAGACAAGGAAGAAGCAAGCAGCTGAAACCGAACGCAAGGAAGGGCTCGAGCAAAGTACGGTAACGGCTTTACGAGCAACAAACGCGGCGTGAACCGTACCGAGAAATTAACTTTATGATCAATTCACGCGAGCATCACGCTGTCACCTGGACGAGTGGAAACCGATCCGTTTTAGGGCACATAAAAGCTCCGAACCGAGCTCTCCGGAGAGAACGTGAGCCAAGATCGCTTCCCTGTGTGGAAAGGGGTGTTGAGAATGATTTAGACAGGGGTAACATCATCCAAAAGTCTTCAGGTAGTCAAAGTAGTGCAGAACACTAATGTTCGACTCTTCTCAACGACGGCTTCAACGTCAAGAAACATGTGAAACGCCCGGCTTAGGCCCGTATGTTTGCGTAACGGCGCATGTTTTATGCACCACATTCTTACTGCCCGTCGTCAGAGGTTTATGGCGCGTAAAGGACATAAAATTAGATTAGAAGTAACGACAAACCTAACACCGTACATACCGCAGTCGGATCGTCTCGTGGAGGCAAAGTCACACGAACGCCTGGTGGGACGGAAAATTATCCAATCTAAGCTCGTTCGACATACAACATTACAAACAGCTAGCGTAACACATTACATGCACAGTGGGGAACATAAGCATCCGGATGGCAACTGTCTTTGGCTGAAATGTGTAGGCTTCGGCTTATCGTTTAATTTTTATGGCGTTTCGATGGAATAGTTCTAGTGGACAAGCTCGTTTCTTCAATCCGCTTATCCGTGTGTCGATTTTTAAACATCAACGTTCCTGGATTCCTTTGTCAAATCTTCATCTTAATTTTAAGGAAGACCGATCTCCACAGGAATCGTTATCAGTTGACAATCTGGATTGAAAGTGATCGAGGTGTCCATCATTGATTTATTACTGCGATAGCATGCCTGGCTTAACTTGATTGAATAAAGCTTTAATTGTTTGATGTTTTGAAATAAATCTATCAAACTTCCCCATTCGCCGCTACGTTTCCGTTGGTAGATCGTGTTCCAATGATAACATCGTGGTAAATAAATCTTTTCAGCATTGAGGCTTTCCCTTAAATTTAATTAAACAATCTGTAAAAACAGTAATGAAAACTCTCACACGTTTCTTGAATTACATTGGGAAGATCAGGGAAATCATCGTAAGAAAATCGAGCAGAGAACTTGGAACTCATGAACTTGGGCTGGTAAGTCAACCAAAACGAACTTCTGAACTGTAACACCTGGCCACACTGGCCATCTCCATAGAACTATGATTACAACGTATGCAAATCACGTAGATGGTTATAAAATGAAAGTGAAAATGCATATATATCCCTTCCTACGCCTAACAGCTGCTTAGAAGACACGGAAACTCCTGCCAGAAATGCAAGTAGTTCCCAACTGTGGAAGTACCGCGTAGAAAAGAACACCAAAACCAAATTTTACCTATCATCAACACTCCTCGCTGTTCCCTTGGGCTGCCCGTCGAGGCTAGAATGTTCCTAAATCTGGCGGAAAATTGAAATTAGTCTCGATCGATTCCAGCCGTCCGGTCATGTGATATGATTGATTGAATTTTTCCCACACGCAACCGCAGAGGCCCAAGCGCTCTGGCGATCGTTGAAAAACTTTTTCATTATCGGCCATTAGTCGGGGCTTTTTTTCTCTGCCGCTGGAGTTAAATATTGCTTGACGATCCACTCCCTGTTCCGTCCTTCATTACGCCGCATCCTCCCCGAAGGTAACCCCATCCTCCCGGTGTCCGGAGCAGATGAACCGATTAATCCGGATCATTCGGTCGCTTATTAGATTATTGGACACCCCCACACGGCCGTTGCCACCCTGTACCCCCGTGCGAACGTCGAAAATGAGCAGAAGAAGTCCGGGACCAAAAATTGGTTCCATCAGTTCGATCTTCTCCGCACGGTTCTCGGGGTTTCGGCTGCGTCATCGCTACTAATCATCGCATCACAGTAGGCCCACGGGTTTGAGGGATGAAAAGATTCACCAAATGATGAAACACACCGGTGCACAAGCCTTTAACATGCCTCGCTGGTATCCTACTGTGCACCCTTTTTTCCGGTCAGCAAAACGGAGGTAGCACTACTGTCGCCATGGAAACTAGCCTGTTTTGACAGCTGGACCGAAGAAGTGCATCCAAAATCCATTTGTTGGAAAAATAGTGAACTAAATTTTCCGTTGTTTGTTTTTTTGCTTTGTTTGCTTGTTCGCCCGGAATGGCACCCGATCCGAAGGTGAACTTTGCGAAACTGATCGACAATGTGTGCGGCGGAACCGGTGGTATCGATTGCTGTGCCCTCCGGCAGCTGCTGCACCTTATGGTGGCAAACATGGGCCGGCCGAACCAACCAACTCCGCAGAGGGGAAATCTACGTTCCGGAAGTACCGGAACCTCCGGCACGAACTACCGCGTAACGATCGATGGCCGAGAACTGAGTAAAACTGGGGCAAGATATGATTCGACATCCGCATACTCTGTCGGCGCTTCGCAGAGGAAAGAAGGGCGGGGCCAGGTTCAAAGAGATCGAGAACAGGAAGTGATCCTTTGCAAGCTGGAGATTGTGCAAAAAATGCTGAGGGAGTTGCAGCGGAAACTGGATCGGTTAGAGAAACTCCAGGGCAAATCGCCATCGGACGATTCGTTAGGACGGGAGCTGTCGAATACTGACGTCGGTGGAGGGGGAAGCAGAAGCAGAAATATACGGAAACATTACTGTGGAGTTGGTGCTCCACCGAATCAGTAGTAGGATTGTGTATAGATATAAAAAATGTATCGAAGGGAAGATGTTTCTCCAGAAACAGAAATCTTTCGATATTTTAATAAATCAAGCAACCGATCAAAATAGATAGCGAAATTTTTTCTCTCTTCTCAAAAATCTAGAACGCATTGACGTGCAATTCATTCTGTCTAGTTTTCATGGACCGATTAAATTAACAGTAGTTCGTTTTCTCGTAACCTCCGACTGTAATTCCCGGTGATTATCGATTGCCTGCTTTCCTGCTGTTCCGGCGTTGGCCTAAGAAGTTAAAGATGTCCAGCGCGAGTCAGAGTGAGCTAGTCCTGCTCGTCGACGAAGCCATCGGGATTCCGGATGGAGTTATCAACTGCGTAGAGCTGAACCGTCTGCTCAAGCAGCTGGCAGAGGGATTGACAAGCTCCGGTAAAGAGTTGGAAAATCAGCGTTTGCTTCAAGACGAGCGTCTCAAGGCTTTGGAGGAAGCATTCGGGGAAATACACGAAGCAATGAATCATTTCGAGGAAGCACAGCCGGAAGAAGAAGGTGATTTGAATTGTGAAGGTGACCAAGAACAGCAACAAGTGGTTCCGGAAATCGAAGAACCGGAACCATCTCCAGGAAATGATGTTCAGGCGCAGAAACTTGCAACAGAGGGTGATCCCGACTTGGTACCCGCACAGGCGCAACAGTGCAGCATGCACGAAGAGAAGCTTCTCTCCGTCATTGGCGACCTTGACGAGCGTCTGAAGAAAGTGGAAGAAGTGTTCTGTCAAAAGCTCGATCTCCTTTCCAGCGAGTTCCAAGCGTTTCAGGAGAAGATCGTACACAAGCAGACGAACCTGGAAGAGGCGGCGTCGTCGGTCTCGGTGCAGCAAAGCGCCAGCTCGACGGAACAGATGGACAAGATGGAGAAGTTCTCCAGCCAGCTGACGGAACTGCATCACCAGATGGAACAGCTGCTTTCCCACCGTGATCAGTTGCCGGTGCAATTGGAAGCGCTGCTGGAAGAGAAACTCAAGGGTGTTGAGATCGACTCAAAATCCGGAAGAACGGTTGGACTCGCCGATAGTGTCGCTCTCAAGAAGTCCACCTCACAAGGGAAGGAGGCGGCGGTCACAACCCAAGAAGTGATGGAAAACTTAAGTTGCCTCGCCTGCGATACGAAAAACGTGATACAACGCGTGCGCAACGGGGGACGCTACTTGGGACCGAGGATGAGTGCGAAGTTGGCCATTGTCGCACGAAGGTTAGAAGATTCGCAGGACATCCTACCTGCGCGTGGACCAGGGCGACAACGTAGCTGCGGAGGTGCCTACACGGTTGTGAAAGCAGATGAACGAATATTCCGCCAAGTTGATTTGAAGTTTGAAGAACCCTCCCAGAAACACTCAAACAAGCCTGTCAGACACCAGTGATCCTAGTAGGTCGTATCCTAGTGACAACCAACTGTGAAGAAATATCAAAACCAAGAATCACAGCAACCATTTCACTGCAAAGCAAGAAGCAGAAATTCGAAAGGTCACCAAATCAGCAGTCACATTTCGATATGTCCTCTTTTCATCCAAAGTTGAAGCCAATGAAGCCAAAAGTTAGACGTTTTTGTGAAGAGGACGACCGCTCAGGTAGGGGAGAGGCTTCCAGTAAACGTGAACGAACCGCGGGTGGCATTCACACAGTTACGCTGCCCGAGGAGCGTGTTTTCCGAAATATTTGCTTCAATCGAACCGAAGCAAAGCCTAACCTTGCCAGTGGTCCGAAACTGAAACAGCTCACCCGGCAGGGCCCTAAGAAATGAAATTAGACATGTAAAGACTATTTAAAAATAAATTTAATCTACTCAAAAATATCATGGTTTTCGAATGAGACTAACCGAAACCTTCCCTTTTCTTCTTTGCTTCCAGATGGTGGTGCCATTTTGACGACGACAACTACGTGAACGTGCCACGATTGGTGAGGATGCTGGACGACTATAGCCCCACGCAGGACTGGTACCTGGGCAAGCCGAGTATATCGTCGCCGTTAGAGATCTTCCTGGACAATGTAAGTCAAAGGATACAAGTGACGATGTCTTCCCAATATCTCCCTGGAACAGATGGATACGTTCAATTCAATCAAAGCAGACACATGATGGAGTTATGACCTATCTGTCGAATTTCATACAAATTATCATTAATATTTTGGCTGTGCACCGCAAAGGCGAAGTAATAAATGGTCCCGCTAATATCGGGCGATCGGTATTTGGGAATACCAGCTACCAAGCAACGCCACCGAAGAAGGTATCAAAACCCGGTGGCAAAAGGGGGTCAGATTCCATCAGATTTCATAATTATTTCGATCTGTTTCACGTTGATCGCCGATCGAAGATCTACAATCCAAGAGAGAAATCGCTGAAGAAGCTTACAGACTTCGGGGGTCTTTGCTGTTTACCCCCTGTGGCGATGTCGAGCTGGTTCATGGGACTCGTTTTCGACAAACGAAACTAAAACACAGCCACAGTCAAAACTCTCGCCTCTCAACCGCGGGTGTTTTTCGCGAATACAAGGTATCGATTTTCGGCGACATCTCATCCATCGCTGCCATCGATCGCGCATCCGTCGCAAAAGTGGCAAAAATGATATAAAATTAAATAAGAATAAACAAATCACTACCGCGTGGCGCCGCAGGGGGCAAGCGATCCTGAAAGCATCAAGATTCGATCGCAAGATGATTGAGAAATGGGCGCCCATTGTGGATCGAGGAAAGGTTGGCGTCGCTGGAGCGAGACATTTTTTGGCTGTGAATAATTTGGAACCCGAGTCTATCAATCGCAATCGCGCCCGGAGACCTTCCCGCCCGACCGGAGGCTTAAGGCGGGACGTCATGCTGCGTTTATGAGGCGCTTCTTTCGATGCCCACTTCAACTCACTGGGGGAGGTCGTAAATTTGAATCGGAGAAGTTGAACGAGCATTAACGAACACGACGATCCTGTGCGGATCCACCGATTTCCTGCCCCCACGTCAGAGGTGCCAATTTTTCATAGGAAAACCGTCGAGAAAATCCGCCTTTCGCGCGCTCGACACAGGTTTGTTAGGAACCGGGAATAAATTAGCCACATTTCACTAAATGAGCTGGGGAGTCGGTGTCCACGGATTGCCAAAATTAGATCGCCTTCCTTCACATGTGTTCCGTTCAGTGTAGGGGACATTATTTATCGTACCATATGTTGTGCGCTTGCGGTATCATATCTTCGACGAGGAAATGAGTTAGGACGCAATGTCTCTTCACTTTTTCATAGCCCTAAGAGGAACTTTCTGGAAGTTTATCCCTCCCCCAGGGTACAGTTGAACTACAGCCGGCAGAGTTCGTCCTCTCGTCGCTAATTCAAGTGTGAATTAATTTTCAATTTATCACACGCCATTTGTTTCGCCGATCGCGGTTGGTTCAGCCGATCCCCTTTCCAAGCGTTCATTTACATCATTTATTTTTCACAATGGTAGAAAGATGGCTTCCTTTCTCTTCTTTGACCCATTCATACGAAGCCCAAGTGTATCCTAATGCTCACCATGCCTTGGAGAGATGACGACACGATGAACGGGGACGGTTTTCTTTCGGCTTTCGGGAGCTTCCACTCTTGAAGAAAGTGATTAAAATGAAAAATAACCTTCCGAAGCATCATCCCACCATCTTCGGCGACACCGGTTTCCAACGTCCGGAGGACATAATCCACGTTGGATCAAGCAAAAACTAAGAAAAAAAACCCCCCAAACGCCACATACGTAGGCGCAAGTAGTCGCGAAGGCACAAATTATAATCGATGATTTATCGGTTATGAAATTGGGAACCATTGTTCAGGAGCGCCCCGTCGAAAGCACCGCGAAGAGGTTCGGACAAGAAGGCACCGTCTCTTTCGTAAGATTACCTTATTTTTGTCTTTTTCAAATCTTACGACCCTGGGAGTTTGCTTCCACGTTTTTCCGCGTGTCCATCGGGTCGCTGTTTTGTGGACGATTATTGTCACACGGTGTTCTTTTCTTTTGCTTCACAATAAAAAATGACAATAATGACAACTACTTTCCATTAACTGCGTAATGAAGACAACTAACCCTGACGTCTGCTAAACACCGATTTACAACTCAATTATTTGATTTAGGCTGCAGTGTTGGTTGCGTCAAAACTATTTTTGCATTTTGAAAATCGAGAGGAAAACCACTGCGATGGGAAATTTTGAAATTACTCGTCTAAATCCGTCCCTCGCTTTCGGTGACACGATGTTGATTCCAAGATGCCCGCGAGATGGAGAGACAAACGACTTAATTGAAACTTCCCTAGTCAAAACTGCCAATTAAAAGTACTGTGAATTATTGCAAAGCTGTGGTAATTTCGCACACCCCCTGGAAGAGGCCGCTTGGTCGTGCTTTTTGGACTAAATATTTTCCCAAATTAGAGGGACTTTATTATAACCAGAACACTAGGAAAACTAATACAGTCTATGAATGACCAACACCGTGAAGGGATAGTGCGTTCTCGCTAGTCATAAACGCTCCAAAGTTCAACCCGCTTTAATCCACACACAAAAAAAGAACATGGTTCCAAAACTGAGCTAGAGTTTTAATGATCGGTTTCAACATTTCGGTGTCGAATTATATTTTTATGAGCTCTCGAATGATGAGCTCTGCTGCTCGGGCGCCCTTCAGCGTCGGAAGAGGATAAAAAGATGGTCATGTCGCGATACGCTGACCCGAGATACGGAGAAAAGGATCGATAAAGAAACCGTTCGCGCCGCCACCGCCGGTTCGAACTTACCGAAAACCGATCGATCGGTCAAGTCGGCCAGTGGTGGAGCCAATCGAGAGAGGATAAAAATTAGCACCTTCCCGTCATAGACGGACGACAAGACGCACCACCATCGCCAACCATCGTTGGCGAGTGAGAGGCAAGGCAAGAGAGATCGTACATTAAACCGAACCTAATTAACGGAATGAAGCCCCTAACGGTGCGCGCATTGGCCTATGATCCACCGATCCGGGGGTGCGTCGGCGACCGGATGGCTGCGATTTTATGGTGCGTTAAATCAATCCCCGCCAGCCGCCTCCTGAAGCTGATCCGATCCGCGGGCTCTGTGGCCTAATGCGATTTTCGTCGATGATTTGACGGGTGACGGATTGGATTCGGATTGGATAGATTCCCGCCGTGACAGAGGAATGGAAGGGGGATAAAGTCACACATCAGTAGCTCCACGCCTCGGTAGGCTCAAATATCTGCCCACGGAATAGTTGCGCCGTTTGATATCAAACGGAGTGGCGGTTCTTTTCTTTAATTGTTAGAATGATTCCGTTCTTTTTGGTTTTTTTTAAATATTCTGAGACACTGATCTAAGAACGAGCGATTTTAATTGACTGATCACATCTTTTGGTCCGGTTTTTCGCTTTTTGTGAAACTAAAACTTTGAGGAAACGATAGAAGAATAGACGATTTCCATCCACGAGGAGTCAAGGCAAGTCTGAAACTGACTGCCTGAAAAATAACAATTGTAATGATTTTGACCGACGAAGCGTCTAACATAGAACTCACCGGGCCGGACTCGAGAAACACTTGAAGAAAAGAACCCTTTCGCCAACAAATCTCACAAAATTGCATGTTATTACCCATTGGGCCGCCCTTTCGCAGACGGCGGAGCTATGATGGAGCGTCGAACAACCGACCCTTGAAGGCAACGGTATCGTCGTAAATTATGCTACAATTACTCGCACAGCCCAGGATGCGGCGGGTACAACTTCCGAAGGGATAGAAATGCAAACCGCCAACAAGGGGGAACCTGTTGCACAAAAGGTACGCTCGAAACGATTCACCTTGGAATTAAGCAGCGTTCATACTCCCTGGGCTCGTCTTGAGGTCGGTGCCTAGGTGCGAGTGGGTTTTCTTTCCTTTTCTGCCCCACTCACTAGCTTGAGCTGAATTTCTTCGCGTCCGTCTAACGGGGAAGGCCCCCTTTTTGATCTTGATCATCTCGCCTCGGACTTGGCAGCTCTTTTCTGCTGGCTCGGCTTTCATTCGCCAGTCAAAGGTTGCGCTGTCTGCAATTGTCCGCGGGAATCCGCTTGATGGAAGACAGAGAGGGGTATGAGAGGAGAGGGGGTGGGGAGGCATCTGGACGCACCAAAGTGGGCAATTGATTTTGACGTTTCCGACATCCATCATAATCGGGAGCGCGCGCGCGCGCGCACGGCCCGGAAAGAAAACAGAACCCGCGCCATCCTCCGACAATTGACAGCCGCTTTCAGTTGTTGCAGAGTTAGATTTTCCTTTCCAGCTTTTCCTGCCAGCTAGCCGTGGCTGGTGGTTGGTTCCCCTCTTCATCCTTCATCGTGTTTTCCTTCCCAAATCACGTCTATTCCGTTGCGTTTGTCCGACGGTAACCGCGCAAACCGATTACAGGTTTGCTTGAAGTTGTAGTGAGACTGGGGCCTAGCTTTTGGCGTGAAGGTACGCTTCTGCTCCCTTTCTAAGCCTTCTGGCTTCCATTCCCGTGGAACCGAACGTGGAAGTAGCACAAATTGGCGGACGCAAACGCGACCACGTTTGACAGCACGAATTTGAGTTCGGATCATCGTTCGGAGTACTTTGCTCATTATTTTTCCACCTCCCCCTCACGTCGCACGGGCTGAATTGGTGCAGAAATCTGATCAAAGCTACCCGATTGAAGCCGATTGAAGCCTGGTTGTCCATTTGATTCCCGCGGAAATACTCGAATCACCCCGAATGAAAAATTATTACATCCAAACGGTGGCAGGAAACGGTGCCACTCGAACGAGACAGAGAAACGGCGGATCATTTGTTTGCGAGCTGTCCCGAAAAAGTTCGTACTACACGAAAACAAGAACCTTCGTCTGTCTTGCTTTCCCCCCTCCTTGCAAAAGCCGGCACCGGAAACGCTGGTTCCCGAGGCAGGCAGGGACACAGATTTACAAGTCGTGATAAATTCGCTCGGTGGAGAAGAAGCCGTTGCTGCCCCGGTCGTCGGGAAGCATAAGAAATGGGACCCAAATTGTGACGAAAAATTGCTCCAACTCGCGAACCCACCAACAAAAGCTGTATCGAGATTACATCGAAATGGTTTTGGGAGATTTTTCTTTATGTTTGTCAACCCTCACTCCGAACGTGTCCGAAAATGAAGCGAGTTGATGAGGAACGGAAAGGAAATGTCACATTTATTCGCCGGCTAACTGGAGTTAATTGCCGCATTTTTGGGGTGCCCGATTTAAACCAGATTCCGCTGTTCCGAACAACGCTGTTTTTTTTCGGTTTCGCAGCTTCGAAGCAAACCTTTCAATTAGCGAGCAGAAGCCCGACGCTCATGTAATATAATTGGCATAATTTGTTATGGATTTTATTTAAGGATCGCTGTTCAAGGATTTCCTAACTCATTCAATTTTATAAACCAAGCTGGCACATTTTGGTGACATACAGAGTATGATGCCTTAACTCATTATGCGCATTACTTTTTTAAATCAATGTATCATTCGATTAATCTTCCAAACAAATGATCCTTCTTATCCACAACGAACAGCGAAACAACTGTTCAACAGGATGGTTACATGAAACCGCACACCGGGCCAAAGAAGGACAAGATCCTCCGTTCGTCCATCCATCCGTCGTGTTATCATTGCGCAAAAATCAGTCCGGTCATTGACACCTTCTCCCCGGTGACAACTCGGATTCGATTCATTAGTCATTCCGCTCAGCGAATGTCCTCCTGCCCTGGCGTTCATTTAGAATGCAACTGGAGAATGCGCTAGTGAAATCGCGCAAGATCGCACGGTGAGATGGAGATTTCCTCTCTTCGGGTTTAGGTGCAGGAAGTAAAAGGGAAAAAAATGGCGGAGACAAAGTTTGCGGTTATTAACAACTGCACGCGCGCACAGAAAGCACACAAATTGGCACAAACCAAAGAAAATTGCAGCAAGCACATTTTTGTGGGGGTTTTTGAACGACGCTTGGATAACATCGCTGTTGGCTCACTGAAAAACGCTTGGCAAACCGGAGATGCATGAGATCAGCCGGAATAATGCGTGCCCCAAAGCAACAGGGCCAAGTGTGCTAACCGACGCCAACGCCTTCAGCCACGGAACGGAGCAAGAAAACAAGCGTATGAATAATGATCGGGGGTCTCGAGGAAAGAATACAACGCTGGACCACCAATCACTCAGCGGAAATCATTACATCGGGAAGAGGGGGAACAGGGAAGGCTAGCAGGAAGCTGAGGATGATGGGACGCAGACGGTCGACACATGTCCACAAGATGTGCGTGCGTATGTTTCCGATCGCAGGATAAGCCGCTGGCCAATGGTCTGCAAACAAACAAACAGAAACTAAAACTTAAAAAAAAACAAGCTACTAAAATACGTCCCCCAGAGCGCAGACGGAGCGTTTGCGTAGTCACTTTGCGTAATCGTATAAATGGCGCAAACGACAACACACTCGACAAAAATCCGCCTCGCAATGACGCCTTCTTTCTGCGGCACAAACGCCCTCCTGGAGGGGAGATTGTTTCTTCCTGTGTTTTTTTTTTTCTGCCGATTAAATTCAACCAAGCCGAAAGATCTACACGGTCCTGATAGCGTACAGCAGAAGCAGTAGCCCGTCCGGTAGCTAAACTGACTTTAAAACTAAAAAGAAAAACCGGCACAGGAAAAAAATTATTAGCTTGTTCCTGCGTTTGCAGTCATGTCGTTTATCTGCCTTTTTGCCCGCGGAACCAATCGTTGATGACTCAAAACTGGTGAAGTTTTTCGGGAAGGGAAAACATGAATTCTGCTGGTGAATTGATGATTAATTGATTAAGATAGGATGGAAGAAGAGGGAGAAAGACGCAATGTTGTTTGGCAAAAGTTGTCGGTTGTCCCCCGAACCTCGGGTCATCGATTGATTGAACATATCAATCAAATTACCGAATATGCCACTCGAAAACAATTCTGCGGGTTTCTGGAGGGGGGCAGTAACGCCTGAGCCCGGCTAAGACCATCCCGTCCATCGAGGGTTAATTTAATCCAATTAAAAAAACACGAGCCGACTCTTTCCTTTCGTCGAACGAGATGCGTTTCTGCGCATCCGGATTTTAGTTTCCTCCACAGCAAGTGAGTTAAGCGGGTTGCATTTACATGTTGAAAAAGTATGAAAAATGACCTCCCCGGATTGACGGACACCACCACCTTCGGGGCACGGATGTACAGCGGACGGGGGCAGACTGTCCGTCAAACACGAACCGCGCGCGCAAACGATGACTGACAGTGTCCGGTGTGCTTGCGTCTTGCGAGCCAAACAAACGCAAGCACGGGGACAGAAGAAGGCAGAAAGGCGGAGGTCGGCGCGAACACAGCCACGCTTCGAAGGATGATCCACATCCGCTCGGGAAGCGTAAAACAATAGCATAAGCAACCGAAGCCATCCCCGCACGGGGTGAACAGGGGGAAGCGGACATGATTTCGTTGATTGTCTGCCGCCCGGACTCGGAGCTCTCGAATTATGTCAACCGAAGGAAGGTGAGCTCGTAAATCATCAGCGGTCACCCAAAAGCGGACGACATGCCGGAGAAAAATCAAAAACCCTACAAAGAGAAAATAAATTGAATCAGAAATAAATAAACACAATATAAAAATGGAATGCAACGCACGGGGGTTAGCGGCTGACCAGAGATGAGAAGGTGCCCTTAAAAGTTCCTTGAAGAAAACATCCTACACCTACGCAAGCGCGAAATGGAACAAAACAGAGCGAGAGAGAGAGAGAAAAACAAAACAACCTCTTCACGAATGTTGTGTCGAAGAAAGCACCACCGACCGGGGTGAGTGAAATGCGTCCTTAAGAACCCCGGGCTCGATGGCGATGGGGCCACTCGAAAAGCCAACGGTTTATTTCCAAGCACAGCCAATCGTCCAGCACCCGTTTGCTGGGTCGCGGGGCTTGACAACTATGTCCACTCTGCTACTCCAGTCCTTCAGCCGAGGCTTCCCGACCCGGTTCCTGCGCCTTGGCGCGCTCCAGCTACTTTGGGGGGGGGTTTTGTTTTATTATTTTGTGATTTTGTTTGATTTCTGCCTCAGCATTTCCTTGGCACCACGGGAGCAAAGGCGGTCAAAAGAAAGAGTCTACTCACTTCAACTGCACTGTTTTTGCTAGTTTGAAGCTAGCTAGAGTGTAAAAATGACTTTAAGTGAATTCAAATCTTCATACTTACAGATTGAAAGTTTGCCAAAACCTACGCAACATTAGACAAATATGTATGTAGCAAAACCACCTTGACCATAGCATAGCCAAAGAGTCCAGATCTGTCCCATAGTGCTTGTTTGTCTTTGAGCGGCATTACCAGCAATGGAATGATGAGCTTCCACCCGGGGGTCGACCGTGCTCCACAAACAAACAAAGTCATCCGATCGGTTCGGAATATGTGTGCGAGCGCGAGGAAGTAACCCTTCGCCCTGTGCTACTCCCGTTCCGCGCGGTCGCGCGTACTTGCCAGGAGCAGCATCATCATAAGCGAAATGATCAAGTGAATGATAAATAAACCCATTCCGCGAAGCAGCAGCGTGAAAGAGAGGCGGGCGAGGAAAGAGGAGAAGAGAGAGGGGTGGAGTGTCACCTTCGAATGCGCACTGAGATGATTCCCGTGCGCCGTTTTAAACGGGCGAATGTCGCGGATCGGTCAGTTCCTCTCGTCAGTTTCCGACACTCCGTGAGAAAGACGGTCAGGGAGGGGGAACTAAAAACAAAAACATAAACGTACAAAATAAATAATTCAACACACGCCAGCGCAAGAAGAGGTCGCCGGTGCGGTACCATAGCACACACGTCGTCTTGAAGCAGGGCTGGGGAACGATGTGCGAGAAAGAAAAAGCTCCAAGAGGTTTGCTTCTGCACGCTACCCTAGCCGGACGGGGGATGCTGTGGATCAAGTGCCTTCCAGCGGGATCGTGCCAACCCTCTGCGCTTCGCTCTTTGAGTCTTTCGGTTTTAAGACTCGTCCGATGCGTTTGGGTGTTCCGTTCTTTTTTTTCGCCCTTGATTTTCAATACAATATTTCCGCGCGGAATGCATTTAATATGTAACGAAAGTTCGACCTTTCCCCCTCAACCGTTGCGATTGATTGTGTATGGGCCAAACAAGCACGATTTGGGAAGATATCGGACGATAAAATCAAAGCACAGCCAACAGTGTGCACAATCATGAATAAAGATCGTCACAACGATCGATCAATCCGGTCGGGTAGAACGGTTCCGTCGTCCACGACGGTGGAGGAAGTTTGGAAAAACGATACGAAAAATCCTCACAAGAATATCAATCAAACGAGAACCTGAAGAGTCCAGGCAGGAAAACAGGGACCGTTTGTTTGATTTTCCCTTTCTCTTGCTGAGCAAAACCGAGACCGTTTTTTGTGTTTTTCGGTCTCGAGCGATGAATTGAATTGAAACCGAAACAAGTACAATTCGGGTCTCGGAACGAAACGGCTCGGCTGCCTTTTCAGTGCGCCCGGCTAAATATGGTATGATTAATTTTAGATTCCCATCGGACAGAATCAAACGGGAAAACGCGTCTGGCGAATTGATCACTTTGTCGAGAGGAATGGGATTAAACTCGAAGACTTAATCGAAAGCAAACGAGCATGTTTGTAAAGTATAGGGAGCAGGTATTAAATGCTTTTCTATTGCCTTCAAAAATGTTGCATTTCAGTGATCAGTAATTGATTCGATGCACAGAAGATCAATTTCATTGGAGTTCTATTGGTATTGGAGTTCTTGTCTTTTTGTCCTCAATTAAACTCGAAACAACCATCAGCCCAATTGGCCAAAGTATTCTATGTTTTCGCGGCTCGCGCTTTCGCTTGATGATGCATGGCCCTTGGTGGCCAATTTGGCGCAATTCGCTCAGCTGCATTCCATCATTTCTCGTGCCGGCTCGGCAGCCTTGCCTTGGCTCAATCAGCCAGCATTCAATTGATTTGCCCAATCAACTCCCATCAGCGCATCTCCCCATTTTCGCAAATGGACCTTTCACTTCGAACGCGCGTGTACGCGTCTCCAAACGTCTAATGTTGTCTTACGTTCTCCCTCTTCTTTCCTCTTTTCCATTGCACAGACCAAAACATCGACGGAAGTGAACAAAAAGGTGACGTTCTGGTTCGCGACCGGAGGCGCAGGGTTCTGCATCAGCCGGGCGCTCGCATTGAGGATGATGCCGGTCGCGGCCAGTGGCAAGTTTGTCACGATCGGCGATAAGATACGCTTCCCGGACGACGTTACGATGGGCTTCCTGATAGGTAGGTCTAAAAACGAAACAGAAAGAGCAGAACAAAGATTAGTTTATGATCCACCACTGATAAATTATCTTCCCACTTCTTATCTTCCGCTTACCTTAGAGCACCTCCTAAATGTGCCTCTCACTGTGATCGACGCGTTCCATTCCCATCTCGAGCCAATGGAATTCATCCGACCGGAAACGTTCCACGATCAGGTACGTGTGTTGTTGCTTGCATCGCCGCCAGTTTGCATTTTTTGGTTTGTGTCCTTACTAACGAGTTGTTCGTCTCTCTCTCTCATCCCATGCAGGTATCGTTCAGCTACGCACGCATGCGCGACGAATGGAACGTGGTGAAGGTGGACGGTTTCGATGTGAAGACGGATCCGAAGCGGATCTACTCGCTGCACTGCTACCTCTATCCGTTCTTCAGCATCTGCCCGAAGTCGATACGGCGGCGATGATGTCAGTAGAGCCGGTGGTGATCCCCTTGAGAAGCGCTTGCAGCCATAACCGCCATTCACCAGCAGCAAGCAAGCAGTTAGAGCCAAATCAAAGGAATAAGTTTATGAACCGCGGTACCCCAACCGCCATGCAAAAGTAGGAAGTGTGCGAATGGATACTGGAGCAGCTGCATAGAAACTCGACCAGAGAGGCTGTAGTCGGATCAGGAGCAACTACTTTTAAACTGTGATCGCTCGGAAAGCGCGAAACCCCGAGCAGCAAACGAGTCGAAGAAGAGAAGGCAATAAGTAGTAATAGTAATAACTGTAACAAATGGAAGCAACTCAATCGCGTAGCTATGTTTGTACAGAGGAATAAAAACTTAGAGTAAAAAGTACCCTAAAATAGGCGACAGAGCGTCGTAAAGAGACAGCTTATGTATACAATCAAATAGGGAAGCATTTGTTGCTCACCATATACACTGAATAGTTCATCGAACCAACGTTCGATCGATTATCAGTCTAGTCTTCGCATTTAGAATAAGAATTAATTGTTCCATTTCAAGGATCCAGCACTCGTGCACGATCTTCGTGGAGGACACTTTCCGTAATGTTTATGTTTTTCTTCGTCCATACCCTACTATTCCAACGATCGTCGGGGTTTCTTTCGAAACGAATCGCTCGATCTTCCTTTGATTTGACATCAAAAAAGCCTATCTAGCTGATAAAAAGAATGTACATATTGCACCACTACCTTTTAAAATCGCAAAAAGTTGTTAAAGCGTTAATGTTTATTGTAGCAGAAGGTTCCAAACATTAAGCAATACCCCCGAGATGAAAGCTACATGTAGTACACCCCCGGTTAAAAGTTGTGAATGAGGAGCGAACAGACAGTTGATGTTGCACCGCTCGTGTTTATAGATAGAATGGAAAGCAAATTCTGCTACCCTCTTCCAAAACGCAAAACATTAATTAATGGGATGTGTTGTATAGATTGTTCAAAACAAGTTGTAAACGAATAAATAAATGGTGATATCGAAACATGAAAATTTGGAAGCTGTACAAAAGTTCGTTGGTGCCGAAAAGATTCCGAAACAATTCCCACAGAATTCAACCATTTTCGCGTGATGCGACGATCTACAACGAAATAAGACATACATTATTCAATTGGTTCAAATAGTGTTTTGGACTTACCCGAAAATTCTAAAAACAAGTATTTGAACGTTTTTAAAATTTCCACCACGCAAAACCATGTTTGAATTTGAATTGATCGGCCGCACCTGAACTGATTCCACACGGCTCACCATGCTTGAGCCTCCTTCACGAGCGCCATCTATATGTGAGATCATGAAGGCGCTGCTGACAAAACCGTGGACGAAGTTCATGACGATATGATGATGATGGGAGTTTGTGTAGTGTTGAGTAACGATTCGAACCTGGGTTCCTTTGCAACGGTAAAGGACTTGGTGAGCTGGGTTTCGCGGGGTTCAGCCGTTGAAGTATTTTAAAATATTTTTAAACAATTACTGCATTAACGTAATAAAAGTTCCATGTACTTAAAAGACCCAGCTCAAAATGAAGCCCAAAATACCCACCACTAGCGAACTTTCATTTGATTTGAAGCTAAAAGGAACGTTAGTTCCAGTCTTCCTAAACGATATTTATCAGCTGAAAACGATATGTCTCAGGTGCTGAACCAGTTTACACAAAAGAAGGTTTGTCTCAATAATCCGGCTGTATTTTACCGGTTCACAAAATTGGATTCGAGACAAAACCTGAGACATATCTTTTTGAGACAGGAATGGGTTCGTATCGGTATAGCTGCGATCGATTGGAACGAATAAGAACGTTTATGTTGTTTCTCAACAACGCCATCGGGGAAGGATTGTTGTGTGTTTAACAAACTTACAATTTTCCCATATGTACGGTGATAGACATAAACATTCAACGAAAAAGGCACAGGAAAATGGAAACGATGGAACAACAAAAACGTTGCCTCTTGAGGTTCTTTCCTTCGCCTGTTTCCTGATCATTTTTTGAAATATTTTGAAGTCCTACCCATGCTGCCGTTTAAATTACTCCCGAGGCTGTATTACTTCCGGGAGTTTTCGATATGGTTCATGTTGTCGTCGATTTTCCTGCCATTCCTGCATTCGGTTTGTTGTAGCCTTTCCCGCTTCCGACCGCTTCCTCTTCGTCGCTGAAGGTGGACGATGCGCTATCGTTATCATCGTCACGTGCTAGCGCAAACAACTGTTGCAGCGCCTGCTAAAAAAACACACGCGCCCGACAGCAGCTGAGTGCCGTTTGACAGCACTCAGCACTCAGCACAGTGCATGCTGGCCGCAGCTGCTGTCAAAATAATTTTCCAGCGGCTGCGTTGTTATTGTGCTGGGTTGCTAGAAATTGTGCATCCTTGCTGGCCAAAACCTGAAGCGTGCAAAGGCGCATCGACCGAAAGCGTCCGGCGCACGTTGTTTTGAGAATCTCCTACGGCGTGCAGGCACCATGGAAGAGGTGGCCGCGACAATCGACGTTTCCGACGCAGCGGCAATGTTGGGCGCAGCGACCGGGCCGCAGGAGTTCAAGTGGACGCGCGAGAGCTGCCTGCTGCTGCTGCACGAGTACGAGCTGCTGAAGGACAAGTTCAAGGATCGCAAGAACAAAAAGAAGGACCTGTGGGCGGAGATCAGCTTGAAGTTCAAGAAGATCTACGCGTGCGATCTCGAATGGGACGTTGCGTACAAAAAGTTTCGTAATCTAAAGCAAACGTTCGAACAGGTACGTAATTCCTCCACGCACCGGAGGCGCGATTTTTCCTCCCCGCACGCTTCGTGCTTGATTCTTTTTTTTTTTTCTTCTTTTAAGGTGAGAGTGAAACTCAACCAGCAAGCATTATTAGGGCAGGTGAGCAATCGTCCCAAGTGGCCGTACTATGATAAGTTCGTGCAGATCCTGGACGATCCCGCTGAGACGTACAGCTTCAGCGAGCAGCATCAACTGCAGCTCGAGCAGCATCAGCTGCAGATCGAGCAGCAGCAGCAGCAGGATCAGGTCGATCATCACAGTCAAATAGTGGAGCATCATCATCATCAAGCGGAAGGCGACCACCATCATCTGCACCCTCACCACCATCACCACCACAACCACCACCACCAGCAACACCATCCGCTCGATCCGGCCACGGTCGGGCAGGTGATCGGCGGGGAAGAGTTCACCGAAGCGCTCGCCAACGCGTTCCCGCTGGGCGACGAGCTTGAAATTCCATCCCATCCACCCGATACGCCCCCGGACGAAGCATCGAAAACGGAGGACGATGAAGTCGGACCCATGCCGGACGTGGGCGAAGAGTACGAAGAGGAGGAGGCGGAGGAGGAAGTGCACGATGAAATGGAACCGCCGCACCGGAAGCGCTACCGACGGCGCACCAGCTACCAGCAGGAGCGGCTGGAGATCGAGAGGGAAAAGTTGCACACGCTGCGCGAAATTCAGCGCGGCATCGAGTGCAAGAACGACATACTGCAGGGCATCTTGCACGTGCTGCAGGCGAAGGTCTGGCAGACGCATCCCTCGAATGACTGATTGCGTGCTCGCGCCCTCCCGCAGAGAGAAACAAACCCGTGGCCTTAACCATTGTGTGGCATGCATGCGTATTAGCAGTAAGACAGTATAGGTTTCTTTTTATTCCCGTAAGTTACATTGATCCATTGTCGTCACAAATCGTAAACCGAAAGTAGAATAAAATAAACGTTACATTTTCGTTAATGTAAAGCAAGCGCTTCGAATAACCGGAAAGCCGAAAAATAAAAGAACCTTAAGGATTATCAAATAAGGAACAAAAGACAAAAGACACCAAAGGCCGCTGTGTTCAAAACCACGAGATTCAAAATTTCATGCATTCCTGGCCGTTTCAACTTTCCGATAGCCTCCGCCATGTTGTCACTCGATTCGATTTACCCTTCTGTAGAAGACTTCTTCGACGGGGGGACAATGGGATCGCCCCGATTACGGGCCTGGGGCTGCGGAAAACGTCCCACTACGTAGGGCAGTGGGATCGGCCCCATATTTTCCGTGTATTCCAGCATCTCCCCTAGGTCTATTCCGCACGTCCGGAATGCGAACGCCAGATCGTCCAGGTTGGACTCGCTGCGATTGTTCAGCTCACTGGCGCGCACCATGTGGAGCGTGATTTCGCGCAGAAAGTGCTCGGTGATACTGATCAGCCTTTCCAACGCCAACGGACTAGCCGCGTCAAAGCCGACCGTTTCACAAATCAGCGCGACAACCGTTTTCAATACACTCGATGCGTATGTACGCGACATCGTCTGTGAGAAATGGAGGGAAAAGGGGTCCATATACTGGTGAAATCACGACCAACCCTGAACACATGCGTACGTTTCTGCACAACCCCGTTCCCGCCATCTTTTTTTTTCTAAGGTACCTTACGTTTCGCCCTTCCGATGTCCACGTGTGTGCCTCTCTCTTGCGATCCGCTACGGAGAACGTCCGACGAAGAACTGTTCAGTGGTTGATAGTTGCGAAAAAGTCCACAAAACGGTACACCCAAACCACAAACACACCCAACACTCGCACGCACTTCCCACACTATAGGCCTCTTTTCCAGGAACTATTTTCCATCGCACTATTTCCACCGAAAAACGCCAACACAAACACACATGGTCGCGCATGAAAACTGCAAAAGCCGGGTCATTCATGTTATATGCCTTTACCGCTTCGACTTCAATCGCCCACCGAAACCGACGCGGCCACACACCATGCGCAAGCCCAAGCTAGTCTAGTCACTCGAGACGCAAACGATGGACTGGTCGGTCGCGTAGGATTTGCGCTTGTGCCTGGCTGTACTGCATGCAGTGCAGGGGAAACGCGGGCCGCCGTCCAACCGCGCACACATGTGAAGAACAAACAAAGCGAATCGTGGAAAGTACATACCCGGCATGTGCCGCTTTCAATGGAACGGAGATGTGTTGGAGTAGTAGAATGGGTGGGGTGAAGGCACAATAGATGGTCAGCAATCGAAGTTTTGTTAAAAGATAGTATTGGAGAGTTTGGTTGCTCGGAACAAGAGAAACGCAGAGAACACATTCAGTTCATCGACGATGGATGTTTCAAATTTTGAAACCAAATTCACAAAGAAGTTTATTCCATCATTCGCACTGGATTTAATGATTTTGAGTAAGAAAAGAACTAGCCTGATTCTTTCGCCGGCACATGATACGTTCCCAGTGGACACCTTTCCCAGGCAATTGCTTCCAGCGACTCGCTCCACGGACCAGAGCGTTTGATTTTTTTGCTGCCGGCCTCCAGCTCTTCCACCGGGTCATCCGACCGCCGTTTCGTCGCCAACGCTTTAACGATATCTTCCTTGGTGTAGATCTTTTCCGATTCCTTGCTGGCAAACGGTGCCTTCGGGTTTGCGGTTCTTTTCGGGAGGGGCCCTTCGGATGGTGGTTCATCGATGTCCATGATATCATTAAGTTTCCCCTGGCCTATGTAGATGTGCACCAATGTTTCGAGGTTCTGCCGCTTCGATTCCGGCAATGTAGGCTGCATGGACGATAGAAGACTGGGACAGAATGGGTTAATGTGATTGACATAAGCATTATGAATCTCTCTCTCCTATCCAACTACTTACATCGGTATAATGTCTCGCGTGTACGAATTTGCCGCTGCCAATCGGTTCCGCACGTACGCTGCGGACAGTTGCAATTGCCACGGACAATCGATGGTGACACCCAGTACAGGTAATAGTTTAAACCCGCGCGGATATCTCTGCTGGAACCACTCTTGAAAAACCGACCGAGCCAATTTCAGTTTAGAGGTCTCGTGAAACCTTACCAACCGCTCCGGTGGTAACGATCTGGCATATTGTTTGAACAACCAGAGAAACTGGAAGCCCATGCCGATCCGGGAGGACCAATCTTTCGCCGCTAGCCGCAGCTCGTCATCCTCGTTCTCGTTCTCGCAGATGGCTATGAGGCGCTCGAAAAATGGCTGCAGGCAGCCGATGGAGGCGAGGTACTGGAAAAGTTCGCTATGAATGGCTCCTAGTGGCCCTATCTGCTTCTGGGTGATTCCTACCTTCGCCACCGGGGCCATTATCATGCGCCTGCAGTTGGTTAGAATACCGTTGCACAAAGCATTTACACCGACTGAGTTGCGTGGTAGGGCCATATTGTCTCTCAAGCGTTGCAGCATCAGTGAGGAGATTACCTTCAACTTGTCCGAGGAAAAACCGCGCAGAAGCTCCAGCTCGTCGGGTTTCAGTTTATGCTTGACCTGGGACACGGTGGCGAAGCCCATCGCTCGCCCTGCCGTGGCCACATCGTACGTCCGCAGGGTGGTGGTAAGCTCTGGCAGCTTGACCAGTTGCTCCTCGGTCTTGATCGTCAAGATCGTCACGGGTTGCATGGTGGAAAGTTCCCGGTCCCAGTAGGACGCCTGCAGCCAATCCATGCAGTACTGTGCCGAGCGGCGGAACACATCGATTGACACCGAAATCGACCGATGGGCGCACAGATGCCGCAGCTCTACCAGGTACGTCTCGATGCCAAGTCCGCGTACGTGTTGCGCGATGCTCGTCTTCCTCCAGCGGAAGTTTTGTGGCCCCTCGGTGACGAAATTGATGAAACGCGTGAACGCTCCGGCGTAGATGTTTTTCGTTTCGGTGGTGTTCTCACGGTCACCCCGCTGACTGCGCAAATCGAACAGGAGCGCCTCCAGGACCACCAGTGTACAACGGATGCAGATAGGAATTTCTCGGTTCTGGCGAACTTTCCACACGTTCAACCACTTCACAGCTTCCTCCTTTGATTCAATGTCATCCGCGGGAGAGTGGAATATCTTATCGTACACCGCCTGAAATTCGGATCTGGTCCAGATGGAATGAGACGAAAACATCAGCCGATTAGCTATTAAAAACAATCCTCCCGAACTTACCTGTCCTTCCATGCCGTTATGTGCGTTTTATCTGGACGTTTTATATCAATGTTACACGCATGAAGTTGGTCTTTCGGTTCAGAGTTTTCCATTTTTAAGCTTCGCACGTTGCCGTTTATCTGCTCGTGAAGTAAATAAACCGGCACCGGTGTTGACAGTAGTGCGTAGTGATCCGTTCCGAACCTACTAAGGGGTTCAATCCGTTCCGAGCACAGCATGCACCCAGTTCCGATCTATAGGAGCTATATCGCCGTAGCGTAAAAGTGTCTCTCGAGAAAATGGATCCATTTTGGCTGTGGTACTTGCCCAATCCCCGCAAAATTGGAAATATAATGGGAGTATCATTGAGTTATCGAAGACTTTGCCGTCCTCGATTTGTGTCCTTTGAGTTGTTTATTCCTCGACATATGTTTGCAGCTCGAATGTAAACAAACCGATTCCAATGCATCTGTCATTCTTTTTTATTGACGACTGGTGAAAATGTTCTAGGTGGCACAACCTGGTAGAGTATATCAAAACCTTGACCACGGTCATGCATGCCTTGCTGCGGCATCCAGCGGCAAACGTCCTATCAATCAGCTGTTGCCGTCCCTGCGAATCCCCGTGAACGTTCCGTGGCTTCGTGATACATTTCCACAGTTTTGCAAATAAATCGCCCAGCAACCTACAAAGCTTTTACACTTAGTTATTTTCACGTGATAGGCGAAAGCGAAAGTTTGCCAAATTAAACAAAAAATCGTCCTGAAGAAAATGGAGAGTGAATTGGTTGACCCAATGTATAATGCAATCAAGAACAAGCGATAATGAAGCTCTGGGGCGGTAGCTGGACCATGTTACAGTTTGAACAAAAGGAAAGGGATATCTGCTTTGCATTTGTGTGTGGATTCGGCGAATACTGCATTTTAAATTTTAAAATAAAACCCAAGCACGTGGTAGATGTACTTTTGGGTGCATTTTCCATTTCGAATCAAAACAAAACGTATAAAGTATAAAGAAGAAAGAAAAATTATATTGTTTTTCATGTGCTTCAATCATAATCCATTTATTTTCTTGTATTTTTTGTAAACGAAACCTTAACATATACAGGTATTATTAGTTAAGATACCAATATAATATAATTCATGTATAGGTAATTAATTTTTCCCAATTGTGGTTGTTTCGCTCCATCCTTGCCTCCTCTTAGGCATTCTGTTTTTTTTTTTTTTGTATTCGGTTTTCCTCTTTAATAATCAATAATAATCAGCGCTGTGGATACGTGTTTGTGGTGTGATTTGTTTGTTGTATCATGTTTTAGAAACGGTTTCTGTATCATCTCAGTGCATGATCATGCCTCTTTTGAGCACCCCACCGCTAAAGGTGGTGCCGTACACGTGTCTTTTATCCGCTAGAGGATTGGCGACGTTGGTGCCATCGTTTATATTTCTTTTACTATTTTGCACAACTATGCTTCTTCATGGGGGGGAGAGAATACAAAAGGAAAAACGTCTCATTTTACTTTCAATTTCACTCGCCAACGCGTCTTGAAGTATATATCTATATATATATAACTAGAAAACTGGTTCACTATGTTCCCGAAAAACTAACTGAGAGATTTTTGACCATGCTCCATGTTTTGTTCATGTTTATGATTTTGTTGATTTTGGTTGTCCTCCATTGTTTTCTGATCTTCTCACTTCAAGTACAAATTTGGCCTAACAAAACGATCGACGTTCTTCCGATCGATCCAAACGACCAAAGTCGTGCGTCGAGTTGGGTTTGTTCGTCTGTTGTTCTTCTCTTCAATGCGTTTTAAATCCATGATTTACAATTTACAACTTCGTTTCCCACAATGTTATCGCCTGCATTCAAGCGTCGCCTTTTCCCCTCGTTTCTAGTACGGTCTGCGGTCGCATCTGTCCCCTGTTCTAATACCTTTTAATGCATGTTTTTTTTTTGACGGTTTTTCTTAACTCACACATTTTTCCACCTGCCCCGATCCCGGAACAGGTGGGGTAGTAACATTTGTACAGAACATTTGATTGTGTGTGTTTTTGTGTTGCTGTTTTGTTTCTTATGTAACACCGCACACTGGGCGCGTTTCCCCGCGTTCATCACGATTCGATACAGTAATTTCAAGGAATTCACTACTTAAAAACGCTTTCACTACTTAATGTTTTGTTTCAATCAATACTCTTTGCTATAGCATTCAGATAAACTACTTACACGCTACGATATCTCTAGTCCTATATATGGTTTACATAAGAGCGGACTGTATGTACACCGCACGCATCCTTAGAGGATCATCATGCCCGTCCTTCGCCCCGCAACTCCCTCCCCCCCAATTATCGTACTAAACTCTCTGCTTTATCAAACTATAAGGCCTTTGTGGGCCCCTAAGTTTCCTCTTCAAATCTTACAGTAAGCCCTCCCGCTCCTCGCATTCGTGTCTACACTAGGTAATCTGCATTCACTCGATCGATCCCGTTCCCGCTCGGATGTCGGATGACCCGAAGAAACCGAGCGTTCGACCCAGTAGGGGCACGTCGGCGATGGGACGTTGCTTGCAGGATTTAGATTTTAGTATTTAAGGTGGTGGTGGTCATGTTGATAGTTGACGGTATATAAATATAAGTATCAAATAAATAATTTCATACACCATGCTCGATCGTCAGGCCGCCGGTGCGCGGGCTTGCTACTTTTTCTTATCGCTTCGCTTTCTTTTCTTTTGGCATTCACCGATTTCCGATGGTTGAGCTCGCACGTTCCGGCACGAACGGCTGCGCCGGCATGATGCGTTTTTAAATATCTCCTAAAAGTTACTGTTCCCCTCGCTGCGGCGAATTCACGGCGTGATCCAGTGAGGTGAGTATGGACGTGCGTGGCTGCTGTGCTGTGACGTGTGATGGTGAGTTGAATGTGAATCGGCGGTCTGCACAACGCTTTGGGTGCAAAGTATTTACTGTTACATGTGTGGCTGGCAGGAGGAATGCCAGGACATGAAAGATGTCCGATGTTCCAATCTCTCCCTTCCAAAGCTCCGCTTTATGGAAGTAGCTGGTCATGAGTATGTAAATGTATCGGATCGCAGCTCGAGAGTGTTGCGAATGTGGGCTCCTTAAAATAGGCTATATATTCCCCCGTTCTAGCCTCCCTTCCCTGCCCTGTCATTGCGTCATTTCTTAGGAAACTAGCTTTCATGTTGCTCGCACATACCCTATCCGGTTGATTTGGTCGTCTATTTGGGGTTTCCGTACAGTCCAGGAAGATGAAGTTAAGTATTCGGTTAAAACTCATCGTGTGCCTTCATTAAAATACGCCGAGAGGATATGTCTGTGAATGTGTGTGTGCGCGTGTGAGTGTTGTTAGAATTTTAGAGCCCTCTCTTTCTCACATTCTCGCAAGACTTTCCCGTCGTCACATGAGTGCATTGTTTTGTGTGTGTTTGATTCCTTACCAGCTACATTGTTGTTAGTTGCTATATAGCTTTGTTTGTTTGTTGGTTGTTTGTTTGTTTGTTGGTTTATGGTACAGTTAAGATTCGCTACCACTTACATACTACCTCCCTTCCTTTGCTTCTTATCGTCTAGACCCTAATCATGCTTACAAGAATCGTTTGCGACTCATTGTCAAGCTTCGATACGGGACGTCCTTTGTTACAATTGCATTCAATTTAAATTACTTCACTTAATTTACATCTTGTCCTACTGCTCGCCATTCTAACTGTTTCCACATTAGATGCTCAATACTTCATCCTTCGGCTTCTCCAGTTGCTGGTGGTCGGCACAAAAAAAAAAAGATCGCCCATCTTCACCAACGCAACTGCGAACGTTCGAGTTTTTGTTTTTAAATATACACCTCCTATAGAAGTTCCGTCCCGTTCCCCGCAGCACAAAAAAAAGGGCGAATGGCGCGCGCGTTAAACTCACGCCTTCCACCCTTCAAATACTGCGTGGATTACAAACTGTAATAAATTAAGAAAAAAAAAGAAGGAGGCGTGACATATACATCGCCTCGTTTCTAGTGCGTAAGTGATTTGCTTACTCAATTGACATTTGTCCCATCTTCCATTGGAATTGTTTCCGTCCGTTTGGGTCTTGTTTGAACTACAAACTCTCTGGCCCTTCAGAATGATGATCCAGCTGTTTTTTTTTTTCAATTGCTTGCTCCAATTCCCTCCCAGTGTCCCTTTTTCTCTACTTTTATTTTAGAATAATCTCATTGCGTACGTTAGTATTGGTTTGCTTCTTTTTCTTCCTCTTACTCGTTGCACATGTCCGAATTTACCACAGTAGTGCTATTGCGGGATGTGGTCACTGGGACGTGTTGCGTTTCTTTAACTATTCGTCGTGAAACCGATTGCTTTTCTGAGAAAATGGGTCAAATAAATACTGCCACAATGAAAAAGGTACTCGCCTCGGAACAGAGGAAAGGGGAATGAAGGTGGGAAGCGGCAAAAGTTGCACGTTCGGTTCACACGCACCACACAACACCACATCGTTGCAGTTTGATAAAAAATCGTAAAACAGTAAATAAATACTTTACACAAATGTTATCCAGCCGCGTCACACAATCGATGAGCAAGCTTTCGTTAGGTGTGATAGAGAAAAACATGTCACTGCAGAATGTTTGCTTCATAACTAATTGATTGCACAGGTAAATAACAAAAAAAAAAAAAACAAGGTACAATTAAAGACATGGACAAGACATTTAACAAGCATTTGTAAAAAAAATACATAATACAAATTCTAGTACGGTTGCGTTGCGTTGCCATGATTGCGCTGGGTCGCAATCAGAAACATTTCAATTGCTCTTTTTTGACTTTGGAAAGATAAAAGATCCACGAAAGGGCATGGACATATGAACAAACAAAAAAATGCACCCCCAAGTGTATCGTTGTGTGCGTGTGTGTTTGTGACTGTGCGAGTTCATTACATGCCGGGCTTGCTACACCTTTCAACCCCCTTCCCTCGTTCGCTTCGTAGCCAGCAAGCAAGAGCATTTCGCGGCACATTCCCAGGGTTTCTACTCCCGTATGATTTCCGCTTGCATCATTTTTATCTAATATCACAGACAGATAAAGACCGTCAGGGTCAAGATCAAGGGCTTCAGGATCGTGATCGGAAGATGGGGTGGGGGATGAGTTTGCTATCTCTGCTGTCCCGGGTACTTGCTGTTGTCTCCCTGATGGCTGTGAGCTTAGTTTAACGTCCCCTGCGCCGCGGGAGGACTGCACCGAAAAGACACACGTCTGACGGCGGTGATGGTGGTGAGAAGACAGCTCTGCTGGTCCTTGGCCCTACTTACGCCAGGGCGGCAGTCATGTGATAGAGTTGCATCAGCACCTGGACGTGGATCGGCAGGCAGGAGAGACGGTCGTGCGTGTTGGAGTCCATGGCGAGCCAGGAGAGCAGATTGTAGCCCTCCAGCACGTACCGCAGCACGTCGGCCGTGATGTTCGAATCGAGCGGATGCTCCGTGGACGACTGGTTCTGCTGCAGCGGATCGTCCGTGTTCTGCAGGATGGTCGGACTGTGCAGGTGCAGTGCGGTGCGCAGGAACACCGGGCACACGTTCTCCATGTGCGGACAGGACGACCAGAACCAGGCGGGCATGCGACCGGTTGGTGCTGTCGATACCAGGTATCCAATCGCCAGCGGTTGCTGCAGAACTAGACCGACCTAAAAGCGAGTAAAGCAAACGTCCCCATTTCCATTAATTAACTGCAACACTTCCACAGGGCTTCCTTAATCTTCCAGCGATGCGTACCTCCTCGGAATCTAGCAATCCGTAGCCATCACGTGCGCCGGCTCCTTTCAATCCACTCTCACCGGGACTCTGCTGATTGCCTTCGAAATGCAACGGACTACCCGGCCGTGAATGGGGCATGTTGATCTGTTGCATCGGTAGGTCGTCTGTAGAAAGAGGAAGAACAACCGGTAATTATTATGATGCGGGTTCTTCCTTAACTTCCAAATAAAGCATTGCGTCACTTACCCCAACACTTGAACACATCCATCATGTTGATCGCGTCGTCATCGTCTTCCCCGTCCATGATGACCATGTTCAAATCTTCACCCAGGTCGAGCTCTCCGATCACGCTGAAGGACGCCTGTGCAGACTGTAGAGTGGATGGAACGCAAAAGTCGATTGTTAGTTGAAAAGGCCCCGGGCTCTGCGAAAAAACGGCTCTCCGAACTCACCTGAGCTTTTGCGCTGGTCGGAAAGACCAGGATGTGCGTGCAGGTCGCATCCTGTGGCGTGGACAACGGCGACTGCATGGACCGCTGGCTGAACCGCTCGTCCGGCGTGAACTGGTCCGACATGACGCGCAGATCCGAGTCCGGCTCGAGCGTCACCAGGCAGGCGCTTAGTATGCTCGGCACCGAGATCGGGTGCATGAGGGCGCACTGCTCGCAAATGTCCTTCAGGTGCTTGGAGGCACGCTGCAGGTTCGGCTTGCTCAGAAGCCAGCTCCAGCCCTTCAGCTCGCCGTGCCCTATCCGCCCGATGCGGCCGACCACCAACCGCCACGGTTGTACCGTCTGCGAGATCAACCCGAGGATGAAGTCCATCAGCTTCTGCAGCCCGTAACGGCGCGCCGAGGCTCGCTTCCGTCGGCCCCGATTCGGAATGTCGATGTTGATCGTGACCGTCTCGAGAAACTCGCCCCGATCGTCGGTGGCCACCGCCAGCAGCCAGCTCTGGTCCTCGCTCAGACAGTAGCTGCAGTACATGATCGAGCACTGTTGCTTCATGGTCGTCTTGCCGAACGCTTCCGTGTTTTCGCTCTTCTCGCACGACTTGGCCAGCACGTACGGGGGCGTGTACAGCCGATACGGCACACGGTTCTTCTCGTCCTTGCGCTTCATGAACTGTTCTGCATTTGCGGCCGTCCCGAATCCGGTCAGGCTCTTGACCGTGTTCATGTGCGCCAGATACTTGCGACTCTGGGAAAACACGCTCAACGCGAGGCATCGCATGTGATCGCTCAATCGCAACCGGTTCCTATTTCGTCCGAGCTCCAGGATACTTTCCAACGATATGATCTACAGGATTACAGAACAAAACACCGCAGATTAACCTACACTCTTGATCATTACATCGCACAGGATCGCTTACCTGCACACTGATGTTGCTACGTATCGACTCCGGCACCGCGTTCAGGATGTTGGAGTAGCAGCGAAGCAGCGAAAGGCACGCCAACCGTTCCACGTCCGGTGAATCATTCCCGCACGTGAACGGTTCCACGATGTACAGCACGATATGCGGTGGATCCTTCCCATCGTCGTCGATCCGCATCCCGTCGGCCGGGTTCGCCGCGGACGTGTTCAGGTCACGGTTTTCAGCATCTATAAAGGGGGGAAAATAGCATTAAACGCGTTAAAAGATGGTTCTTCATAGGTGGCTTGAAATAAACTTACCATGATCGAACTTTGGTGTGTTTGGTGCCTTATCGCCCGGTTGCGATGGGTCCGGCGTACTTGGCGGTGGCGGAGGCATTGGACTCTGTCCCGGTCCACCGACACCATCCCGACCCGAGCCCATACCACCCGACTGCCCCATCCCGCTTCCACCCATCGAAGATGATCCGGCACCGGCCGAAGAGGAGGACGACGACGAAGAGGACAAGGTGTGATGGCTTTCGGGAGGATCCAACAGACTCTTGTCCGTCGGCACCTTCGAGAGGTACGGTGCTAGCTGTTGCTGGCATGTCTGCGCGTATAACCGGAGCAGTTCGTTCAAACCCGAAGGCGACGAAGATGAAGACGAGGAGGAAGGATTTCCCGACGATGATGCTCCGTTGCCGTTCTTTCTCTGCTGCAGCTGCTGCTGCTGATGGTCCACGCCCATGTTCGTGAACCATTCGTCGAGGTTAGAGTTTTGTGTTTCCTTCAGTACACGCTGGCTCCCGACGCGCAGGATTCCATCCCATCCCTTGATCGGCGTATGTCGACCCAGCTTGCACATTTCGTATGTCGTGCTGAGCTCCTTGAAGTAGGTGCGGACCTTCGCCACCACGAAGTCGTTGTCGGGCACGATCGCGACGTACGCGACGTCACGCGGGTACGAGTACGGTTCGAGCAGCAGCTTGTCCCAGTAGTGGAGCGCGTACGGCGCGAGCGAGAGCCAGTCCTTCTCGTACCCAACGATGAGCGAAGGGATGGGCTGCGGTTCGCACTGTCCCGTACCTCGCCCAGCCAGCCGATGGAATTGGCGCCAGGTCAGGGGGCCCTGTATCGTGTACGGTGCGTCCCAGAGCCGAAGCGTCGTGCAGCGTTTGTGGAAGGCGTCCTGAAGCAACGGCTGCATCGATTTCATTATCCGCACAATGTCCTGGTTGCTCTTCGGTCCGCCGGCTCGCAGGAAGGGCCACTTGTGTGCGTTCATCACGCCGCGCATCGTCCCTCCGCGCACCAGCGCCGACGAGCTGCCCGCCGGATGATCCAGATCGAGCTTGCTCTCGATGAGCGCCTGCAAGCGGCCATGCTCAAGCGCCAAACTGATCACATCGTTCGCGTCCACGTACTCGAGCAGGTGCACATTGGAACTGGCGGCTCCACGGCCAAACAGAGGCCCCCGGTGGCGGCTGACTGCCCGGTGGATGGAGTTGCTCGCACTCTGCACCACGGAACACTGCTCACGCAACAGATCCATCACCTTCAGCGTGAGCGGAAGACTATCACAGCTACCAGCTCCGGTGCTGGCCAACGCCACACTTCCACCCGCTGCTCCACCGGGTCGACCGGCACCGGCGCCTCCAGTGGGAGAGTCTTCCACCTTGATCGCCTTAGCCGTCCCGTTGAGAAACTCAAACAGTGCGCTCTTCTTGTGCACGGCCGGATCCTCCGCCATGCCGGTGATCTCCATCTCGTCCTCGTAGAACAGACCGGCCCGGTGTGACATCCGCCGATTGACGACCGCACTGAAGCCGCACTGGCAGTCGATCGGGTCCTCGTCCAGGTATCCGTTCTGCAAGCTGTCCGTGTTGATCGTCACCGGACGCTGATCGTGACCGATCGCCGGTGAGCCAACGCCGAAGGCACTACTGTTGCTGCTACTGCTGTTGCTATTGCTGCCACCGCTGCCGAGACCCAGGTGGGCCAGCAGGCCGGACTTATTGCGCACCGCCGCCCCACCGGGCAGCTGATTGCTTCCCGTGTCCGCCGGTTCGCTGGCCGTCACCGATTCCATCCAGTTCGTGCCGGGCAGGGCGATATAAAGGCCACTGTCCGCGCCCCGTATGTTGCCGACGCATTTCGCACCAGCGTTGCACACACACAGCGTGCAGCTATTGAAGTTGTGATCGCGGAAGATATTCAGCGCCGTATCGTAAAGGAGTACGTTCACCAGGAGTGCGTTCGTTTCGATGCTAGCGACGGTGGGCGGTCGGCAACCGGTGGCGGTGACGGCCACTCCGTTGGTACCGTGCATTCCACCGTTTGCTGCGCCGACCCCCGAGGCTGATCCGAGCGGAGGATGCACCGAGGAGGGACCGAGCGTCGACGAGGAGGGTGTCATCGGGCCGCGGTTGGAACCGGGTCCGCCCGCTCCATCCACTCCGTCCAGCGGGAATTGCTTGCTGTGGTAGGAGGAAGGCGTTGCGACGGAATTGGCCGGGCTGGCGATAGCGACATCGTACGGTGGCGGTGGTAACAGCGGTGTCCCCCGGCGGAACCCAAGCGAGCCCATCGGATTGGGACTGCCAGCACCGCCGAGTGGCGAGGGGTACGGCAGCGGACAGGAACCTTGCGGCGTGGGAACACGCATCGAACCACCGCCACCAGGGGTGGCCGGCGATATGGGGGACATGCCTTGACGAAGCGGCACAGGGATGCCACCCATACCCGGGTGAAAAAGGCCACCGGAGGAGGCTCCGATCGGAGAAGGACTTAGCATTCCCGCGCCACCGCCCATGATGCCACCCGGCAACGAGTTCACCGAGGGTGGTCTCGAGTGGGGCTGCGACTGAGCGCCCTGGGACGGTGGGTTCGAGTAGGGATGGCCGGCGGAAAGTCCGTTGAGATTGTTCATTCCTCCGAGCAGCGAGTTAGGTGTGCTCAGCGATTGCGGAACGGTCATGGACGGTTCCTGCTTGAGCATTGGTAAAAGTCCCACCAGTCCACCTGGGCCGGGAGTGGCCATAACTCCACTACCACCGACTCCACCGCCCCCTCCGGTGTTCGAAGATACATTATTCTCCGTTTGCGATTGCTGCTGCTGCTGCTGTTGTTGTTGCTGCTGCTGCTGTTGCTGCTGCTGCTGCTGTTGCTGCTGTTGCTGCTGCTGATCTGGCTGATTGTGTTGCTGCTGCTGGTCGCGTTCCTGCTGTTCCCGTAGCTTTTGCTTCTCTCGCTCGACAGCCTTCTCCTTCTGCTTTTGGCGGGACGATTTGTACACGAGGGAGGTCACACCGAGCGTCGGTTGGGCCAGCTGACTCGGAAGGTTGGGCAGTGGAGCGTACTTGGACGAACCGACGTACGTGCACACCGTCGGAGGAAGAAACACGAACGACCAGTCGTCGATCGGTTCCTCCTGTGGGCTCCCCAGGTTGGGCACGATCATCGGTACGACCTGTCCTCCACCATTACCGCCACTGGAAGAAGACAGAGACATCTGCAGGTCGACCAGCGTGTCGATTGCAATTCCCCCGTCGGAAAGGCATCCACCACCGCCGGGGCTGGAACTCGGATGCGGATCGAGGCTGGGCGGTGTGGGGAACATCTGCGACAGCTCCTTCGGGCTCAGGATGCCACTGTTCACCGAGTGATGGTTCGAGCTCGGGTAGCGTTTGTTGTCCTCGGAGCCGAAGCCCCCGCTGCCACCGCCGCTGCTCTTGTTCGACCCCGGTGGCGTATTGTGCATGTCCGCATCGTCATTGAACGGGCCTCCGTCGTCGAAGATCTGATTGAGGTCGTCGATCGACGGCTGCAGATCCTGATCGGTGAACAAACTGTACCCGCCGCCCTTGTCCTCTTTTTCCTTTTTGATCTCGTGCTCGCCCAGCAGTGCCCCATCGGCACCTCCCGCCACTCCGTTTCGATCGGGCGTCCCATTGGCACCACCGTCTCCCTGTCGACCGTCTTGGCCCTGCTGACCACCGTCGCAACCGTGCTCGAGCTTGATCTGTCCGTGTCCGAGCAGGCCATTGCTGGAGGCACCATTATCAAAGGCACCACCACCGCCACCATGCTCCGACATGAGCGCATCGGAAGAATCGTTCCCCGTCGACCCGCCACCGCCCTTCAGCAGCATCCCGTTGGTGGTAGCATTGTTGCCGCTGTTGAAGCCTGCCATCGTGCGCGCGTTCTCGTTGGCATACAGGTCGAGATTCCGAGTTTGTTTCACCTGCCGGTTTTCTTCCGGCGCCAGCCTCATACGCTTCACCGGATGGTTCATCCTAGGAACAAGAGAAAAGGAAACAGTTAGCATAAGGTACCGCAAATCGCTTATTCCTTCTTGCCTTCCTTACCAAGCATCGAGGGAGCTGTAATCGTACAGCAGCTGGGAGGTGCTCGGGATGTCCTCACCCTGCAGCGTCTCGTAGTCCTTGCAGTACAGCGAGGGTCGCTTGAGTGATTGCAGCATCTGCAGTATCGACTCCCGCTTGCTGGCCATGTTGTTCGCCAACGCCGTCTGGTGCGCGGAGCTAAACACGCTGTTGATGCTCGGCGTCATTGGAACGCCAACACCACCACCTAGCGCTGACTCGGACCTCACCTTAAGTCCCCCACCACCGGGCAAGTTGTTGTTGCTGCCCCGTGGGGATGCTTTCAGCATTGAGTTACTGCTGTTGCTTGAACTGTTGCTACTGCTGCTGTTGCCTGAGTTGCCGCCAGCGTTCGAGTTCCTTTGCTGCTGTTGCTGCTGTTGGTTCTGGTGATTTTGTTGCTGATTGTGCTGAGATGACCCTCCATCCATTGAGCCACTGTGTCCCATCGGACCACCTCCACCCCCGGGGCCGCTCCCGCCACCCGGATGCGATGGTGTGTGGTAAGGGGACGCGTTGATGCTCTTGCTATCGTGCTGGTCGGTCGGCGTCGGGGCGGGTGTGTTCTTGTCCAGATGGTCCAGACAGGGCGTCCCTGGCTGAACGCTGCGAGGATTATTCGAGGCAGGTGGATGAGGAGACATGGTGATGTGCTACACGGATGAGAAATATACGAAAGAATATAAGTTAAACAAAATATTATTCCATGAATCGAATCGAAGTTCGCTTTCCTACCTGATCACCGGATGGAACCGACGTAGGCTGCGAAACCGAGGACGGTTGCATCGGCGATGGGGCGGCACTGGCCGGAGAGCCCTCCGAGGGTAGCGGATGCGAGTCGCCTATCGACATCGGGTTCCGGCAGTAGGAAGATGGGCCACCGTACGGCGTGGTATTACCGGCGGCGTTCCCGGCGTTCGCTCCACCGGTTCCGCTCGTGGAACAAATTTGGTTTGACCTAGGCAAAAAGGGCAGGTAACGAAGAAACAATCCATACAGTCAACCAATCAGACAGCCGCAATTCATCGTCCCGGGTAAATAAATACATGATTAAGGTTCCTTACAACTATGTTACACTAAAAGTACATGAGGAGAGATGCAGCTAGTGTTACAGAAAGAAAAGAAGAAATAGTTTAATGAGAAGTTAGGCAAACATGCTTCACACGATCCATCGAAAGACACATAGAAGAGTGAACAAAAATTCAGATGCAGTAAGAAGGAAGAAGAAACCAGAGAGAATCTACCAAGAGAAGTTTTTATTGCAGCTTGAGCTGATTCGTTCAATTTTCAATCGGTTGGAAATGCAATCAGGTTTGTATTACAAACAACATTGAAATGAACCTCTAGGATGAAGAGTTTTTTTTTCAAAGGTGGATTAATCTGTTTCCTTACAAAATTTACTATTTGCGTACGAAAGGTCGTCTTATCCATCATGGGATGAGTAAGGAAAATGTGCCACGGGTGGATAAACGAACCTCCAATTTCCCCAGCCAAGGAAAAAATGGAATGGAAACTCCATCAATGGTTCCCACGACTTTACACTTCATCTACCCGCTGATGAGGGTGAAAAGGAATATGCCTTAGAAGAAGCGTGTGGTTTGTATGCATTTATGTAAGTGTGTGTGTGTGTGTGTGTTTGAATGCGCGAAGTGACGAAGATCGGTGTAGCGAAGATATTAGCCCCGTTAACCGAACCAGGTGAAGTGGAGTGGCATGGTGGTTGATCGGAAACGCATGGAACACGGAAATGGTGGACATAAAAACGGACACCACGGGAGGCGGCGGTTGCGACCAGAGGGGAGAGAGAGTGAGAGAGAGAGATGAAACCGTGTGTGCGGGACGGAGTGGCAAAGCACCTTGTGACGGTCGTGAAGCGTGACCCTTCGCCCTACCGAGTCTCCTCCGAGCGTGAGAAGTGGTTTGGTTTGGTGGTGATCTTTCGTGATGACGGCGTCGAGTGTGCGGAAAAGTGATGGGGAAAACCCCCCTCTCGGTTGAGAGTGGGGCTAAGGAAGGAATTAAGGCCGGGGAAGGGGGTAAGAAGGATGCACTACCACCCGCCCGTTGCTGTACATCAACTACTGAGGGAAAACCAACCTTAAGCAGGAGTCGGCCAGTTCGAGCGGATCGGCGACACTGTCACCGGAGGAGACGGCTCCGGGCGAGGGTGCAGCGGGGACGTCCGTGGTCGAGGCAGCTTTGGCCACCGTAGCAGCAGCAGCAGCAGCAGCGGCAGCAGCGGCGGCGGCATCGGATAAGCTCATCGGCTTGCTGCCGGGAAGGAAGAGCGCTTCCTGGGGGGATCGTTTGTGGAAGGCGATCCTTTGCGGACGGTGGTGATGGTTGTGGTGGTGGTGGCTATGGTGGTGGTGGTTGTGGTGGTTGTGACCGTGATGGTCCTTGACCGTTTGCCCACCGTTTCCACCACCATGGTAGGGATGGTGGTGATGCTGGGAAGACTTTTCAGCGCGGTTGCTTCCCGCTAGGCCAGAGGACGCAATCGGGTAGGACGACGCGTTCGAGGCCGAGCCAGGCGATTTGCCATGGCGATGGACAGAGGCGGAAGAGGAACCACCGGCGGTGGAGGACGGAGACGGTACGGAAGTGTAAAGGCTTCCACCGCCGGCACTATTGGACGAAGTGGCCAAAATTGCTTGTTGCTGCTGCTGCTGCTGCTGCTGCTGTTGGTGCTGCTGTTGCGATCGTCCTGCGAAAGACGATGAGGACGAAGACGACGACGACGAGGAGGAGGACGTTGGTGGTCCTCGGCGACACCTGGAACATCCCGGAATACAGTATACACATACATATACGAGGGAACGGATCGGGGGAAGAGGCACACGTGCACACGTGTTTGTTTTCCCAGACGCGTGTAAACCACAGTTGGTGGTATTGGTTTGGTTGGTTTGAAAACCCCAAAGTTTTCGGTAAGGATGTGCGCATACAAACAAATCGAAGAAGCAGCGAAAGAGAAAAGAAAGAAAAATAAGTAGTGTGGAAGGAACATTAGAAGACATTAAAAGAAAAGATAGAGCAGGAAGAGCAGTGGTTTAGAATATGTGGTGGAAATGGGTGGGAAAGAAACAGTGAGCAGGGACAAACGGAACGGACGCAACGAGCGATAGAACAAGAACACACTCACACACAAACACAGACACAAAAACGTTACGCAAGAGAATGAGGATGAAATGTAGCGGGAAGTGCTGATGGTGGTGGTGGTGAAGTCAGGAAGTCGGTTGGCGACGGTTGGACCATAAGGAGAGACGTAATCTTGTGTGTGTCTATTTTTTCGTAGGAAAGAGCTTTTCTTTGCGTGTTTTCTTTTCCCCTAAGCAG
Organism: Anopheles atroparvus; assembly: GCA_914969975.1. Lineage (NCBI taxonomy): Eukaryota > Metazoa > Arthropoda > Insecta > Diptera > Culicidae > Anopheles > Anopheles atroparvus. Next base: position 40,924,143 of record CAJZCY010000002.1, on the reverse strand, counting down.
AGTGAAAACACTAGGGCCTTTCTGCCGTTCGATGGAAAAAAGCATCAAAGCAGAAAAAAACGCGTGCCAGGAATACGTCGGTTTCGATCGGATGAAACGGTGGCCGACATATCCTAGGATAGTCGTGGACTAAATTGTGTAATTAACTTTTGCTGCGATTAGCAACCGGCGTACAAGCAAATGCAATACAACAAATCCTGCAAAATGTAAATAAAATGCTAAGCGAAACTATACAAAAAAAAAAACTATAAACAACAAAGAATACGATCATGCAGGGAAAGCAGTAGAAAATCACTAAAGCAGTAGAAAATGAGCATGCATAAAATCACAACACGTTTATGTAGACAAGCTTTGCAGGAAGTGCACGTTATAGATTTTGCTGTTCTATGACATTGTAGCGGCGAAGTTCACGATAAAGAGTTCGTGAACTAAATTCATTGTTGCGTATCGTGCGTAGAAAAGTGCGAAGTAATGTCGTCTAAACGGGTCCTCAATGGGCACAGTGCTTGTCCTCCTGCTAAACTCAATCACCAAACAATCTTAAAAGGCTACACTTTGTAACAAGAGTCTCAAAAACAAACAAACAAACGAGCTTGGAGTAGAAAGCGAAAAAAATCAATGCACGGAAATCTACAGACCACAGCTTCCGGGAGGTGGTTTGGCTAATGGTCGATGCGCGGACTCATAAGCACATTACGAGCATAAAAAAAATGGAATGCAAAGAAAACAAGGTACAACAAAGTGATAAGGAATGGAGCTGCTAATGCTCCGGCTCTCGGACATTTTGGCGTAGAGCGTTCGAGGGTGAGGGGGGAGGGGATGTCATAGTAAAGCGGTAGCCAAGGAAAATGACTTCGTGCGGGTTTTTTTCTTTTCCTGAGTTTTCGTTCTTCGTAGCACTTACTTGATGCAGGAGCAGGGAACCTTCGAAGCCGGGTCGCTTATCTCCCACACCGACGAGTTGCCGTTGGCGTCGACGGCTCCGTTGGCGGCACCGGACGAGTTCTCGTCGGCTCCCCCAGCGCCCGTCGTCCCGCCGCCGTTACTAGGGCCGGTGGTGTCCTTTGGTTCGCTTTTGATCATGACACCACCGGCCGCAGCAGAGGTACCACTGGTTGTTCCCGTCCCCGTTTGGCTGCCGCCGGTGGTGGAGGAGTTTGCGGTGGCGGGTGGAGTGGGCGGTGCCGCGTGCATAATGCAGTCCTGCCAGACGCGCTCGGGCAGGACGACGGCGGCCGACTTGTTGATCAGCGCCGACGACATGCTGAGCGGGTTGCCGAGATCGTTCGAGGGCGACTCGGGCACGGTGAGCGGTGGGGTCATGAGGGATTTGTGGTGGTTCCGCTGGCGCACAGTCGAGCCGGGAGCGGGCGGAGGGTTGCCGCCGCTCGGTGTACTCGAGCTCGAGCTTCCCTTCGCTGCCGGCGTCCCCGATTGATTGCTGCTGCTGCTGCTGCTGCCGGCTGCCGGCGGAAGGTTGATAGAGTCACCACCGCCGGGTCGTTCGCTTTTCGCGGTGGCCTCGGCCGGATTGCAGACACCTTTGAGTGCGGACACGACGCTGGCGGCGGCGCTGGCGGTGGTTGTTTGATTGCTGGTGGTGGACGTGCCGACATCATCCGAAGCTCGTTCGTCCAGGTCGGTCACGAGCACATACTTGGACGGGTAGCGCATCCTCACGCGACCGACCATGATCTCCACGATGGGTGGCACGCTGTCCGCGGCGTCGCTCAGGCCGATGTTCTTGCTCGAGATCGGATAGAACGCACTCCAGTCGTCCAGGACCTTCTGCGTTTGCGGATCGGTCGCCTTGTAGCTCTGTCCGGTCAGCGTGCCGGCCAGGCCGAACGGCGCCAGCAGGATCTCTCGTGGTGGTGAGGTTGGGGCACTGGGGGTGGAGGTGGGCGATCCGGGGCTGGGTCCGCTGCCGGCTCCGGGAGATCCGGGAGGAGCTATACCAACGCTCGGTGTCTCCATCGTTGGGCTGGTGGCGGGCGAAGGCGGGCTGGCCTGCTGCGCTAGGGCTTCCTCGAGATGTTTCAACTCCAGTGGCCGCACCGGCGGATGCTCCCGGATGTCCATCGCCACGCACACGGTACTGTCCCCGTGCACGAAGAACGCAAACGAGAACGATGCGTGATGTGAGCTGCGAATGAAACGCCAGAGTCAGTGGAAGTGGGTTAGGATATCTCAAAAGCGTTTTGGGGCTTCTGGTGTAACGAGGGAAATTGGGAAAGGGGATACTGTCGGTGGTGGAACGAGGGTCGAGTGCAACAAAGTGCCTTCAGCAATCGAACTCAGAGGTCCACCGGCACCGGGGAGGTGCTTGCTCTTGGAACCGCCCAATCCCACTGTGGAAGACCCAGCCATACGCTTCGAGCTGGATCTTCCGGTTTGCTAACGTTGGGATGGGCGATTCCGAAAAAAAAAAAACAACGGAATGGAGCGCGTGACGAAGGGCCGAAGAACAGGCAGACTTACCTTTTGCCGAACAGTCTGTCGCCGTTCGAGCTCGGCTGCACGAACCACCTGCCAATCCGCACCACATCGCGGGACAGCAGGCATCTGTAGGAAATGGAGCATAAGAAAAAATAAAATAAAAATAAATAAACGAACCGATAGTAAACGGGATGAAGAGCGTCGATTTTCTCAAACCAGCTGTTGCTGGGGTCATCGGCAAAGCGATACGCACCTTTCGATCACATTATGTAACGCCTTGAACAGCAACGATCGGCACTCATACGAAAGGCCATTCTCCCAGGATCCTTTATCGCCGGCTTCTGCAAGGAGAAGGGTATAAGAAAACACACGCAATTGGTTAGTTAAAAGACGTAATAATTTGTCCCGAGAGCAGGTTAAAGTGCCTACACGCAAATAAATTAAACAAACATTACGTTTCGTAACCGTCGCTAGGATTTGGAAAAGTTTTGTTGCCATTTTTCTGTGTTTCCCTTTTTATGGCCAAACAAGCAGTAGAACATTCCAGAGTCGCGTGACGGTAAAGAAATGTCACCAGTGCAAAGTATTCCGAATTAAAAGCCCATCAGCCCCATTAGTCGCCCCCTGGTTAAAGGCGAGTTTTCGTGTGCCAAAATAGAAGAAACCCGTCCGAAACATGTTCGTGTCCGTTTGAATGTCTTTTTCGGTTCACGGTTGAATCTGTGGGACGAGGCAGAAGCCCCGGTACAACCAAGGTCCTCTTAAACGGAAAGTTCCCCGGAATTTGGAGACGAAAAGGGGAAGCGGAGAGAGTTCGGTCCAAATTATACAATGTCACGCTAGTGCGCCTGGATGTAGGCATACGTCTGTATCCTTTTTCTTGTACACGTGTTCCTGGGCACAAAGCTTTTGAAATATGAAAAAAAAGTCGAGTCTTCCCCTTCTGGAAGGCTTCTTGAAAGTCATTATGAGAACAAACGAGAGTCCAGAAGTTGGGCGAACAAAGAAAAGACATAGAAAAACAAATCTAAACCTTTCCTTTGACGGTTTTTTTTTTCTTTCGAACTGCAACTTCCACCAGAGAAAGTGTGTGACATTTCAATCGCAACTGTGAAGTAAAGTTTTTGCAGTGAAGACAAACACAAATCTCTGTTCTCGGTCACATTGTCAACCTGGCAGCAAAAACACCACCCAAAACCGCACCATTCTTTACCAACATTAGCCATTCAAGTACACGCAGGGAAGCAACTTGCAACCGACGGCATGGACTGGAGGGGATATTCTTTTTGGTTTGTTTGCCTTTGACTAGTTGGTCGCCGCGAGTCTTAAGACTTTTTTCGGAGACTTTCGTTTTGCGCACGTGTACTGTGTCACGTTGACTTCTTGGATAGAGCAAGAGCGAACGCCATACATATATAAAGCCAGGGGACCTTACGCGTGCCACTGCAACCTTCAAGAAAACATCGCCAACAGGTTGCCGGTGGCAAGGTGCGGTTTCTTTCGCATCACACAACTCGCCAAAGAGAGAGAGAGAGAGAGATAGGAATTGGAAGAGGGATGCACCACGGCGGGAACGGTGATTTCGGTCGTTTCTTGTAATGCATTTTACGGTCAATTTAATTGGACCAAGCGCACCGAGGATCGCGGACGACCGAGAGACAGACTCGGTCCAGAAGTAGGTTACCGAGAATTGGGTTACGCACCGGAGACTGAGAATGACGAAAGGGTGACGATGGTGACGATTTGTTTTGGTACTTTCCCCATTGATATATATCACGTGATTAATGCGAACTGCGTGACAACTCCTCTTAGTCTATGAGTCACAAGCAATCATTCAAACGATTACTGTCCATTAAAAGGCTTTCTTTGGAGCTCTAATGAAAAGGAAATTGAATAATAGTTTGTTGCTATTAAAAATTGCAACGAAACCGAAACTCACGTGCATCACTTTTGACTCAAAAGACTCGTGTAGAATTTCTCCCCTTGATAGCTCGGGGAAAAGAGAGCAAAAGCCAATCCATAACTACCACCATTGGCAGATAAGAACACTTTGATTACAGATATCAATTTTCGGCTCGTTAGCAACCGTTAGGCACAAGAGGATGTGGGTAGGGTGGTTGGGGAACGATTTGCACCGGGCTGACAGTGCGAAGGGACAGTTCTCATACACCCTCGTCCCGTTGATTCTCGTCCTTCGAAACGGACGTCCGCCCGGCACAGTAAGGACGTTTTTGGAGTTCGAACATTCGTCGAGGCGTGTGGGAGAGGGTCCCGTGCCAGGAATAAAAAGGAGCCAGGCAGGACACAGCCGAAGCCGACTGCGAAGACAAAATAAAAGCGTATCCAATGGGCGTGGCTTCGACAAGAGAAGTCGGCCGAAAGTCGTGCGCAGGATGTGCCCTGCCGTGTGGCTCGTCCAAGACCGAACCAGTCGCGCCAGGGGGAGCTGCGTCATCCTGGCTGCGGAGAAGCATGTGGAAAAGCTACCGCTGTCCTGGAATACGGCGCCCACATTCTTCTGGCCTTCGCGCGACAGCGAAGAGAGAAAGGGAGTGCACAAATCACAAGGGAGCAATACAACTCCTTCCAGGGTCCTTCGGTGTGTTTGCTTCGATCGATTTTTGGGGGAAAAAGTTTTGGGAGAGCACCGGACGCTAGTCTTTATCGGATTTTAGAATTTTACAGTTTCGATTGTTACAGCAAACAATATTTCCAGTCCATTGTTGCCAGTGAGGAAGGAATGAGATGGTGTTCCTTGGAAATTATCCCTCGAATGCTCCTGATTCAATTGACTGATTGTTTAAATATTTCATAATTAACTTTCCTTCCTCCTAGGTTACATCCGTGTCATCGGGCGACTTCATGCGTGTGTAAGTGTGTGTGTGTGTGTGGTCGTTTTCTCTCAACCCCGTCGCCGATGGGAAAGGCAGGAATTGATTTTCTCCCCTGAAATGTGTTCATTAATACGCGACAACGTCGGAACCGAAAGGGCGATCAAACACGTGCCACCACGCGTTCTTCCCGGTGCACGAAGAGGCAGATGCTCTGCTCTCATCGACATTTTCACGTCATGAAACACGCTCTTTCGATCTATCTCTCTCTCTCTATCTCTCTCGCCGACGGTTTAAAGTTCTAGTGGGTTTATTTTGCGCTCCATTTGCGAGGAGACAGAGGGCAAGAGAGTGCCGATAAATTTACCATCAAGCCAATTGGTTTGACGATGCTTTTTTTGCAGCGCCACGGCGTGTAGAATTCGTGTGCCGTGATGTTGTTCAATCAGCCAAGTTCCGTCAGAGCAGCAGCAACAGCACCGAGGTTGGTGGACGATTTTGTGCAAACGGATACCATTAAAATATTCATCCGGTCAGGCAGCCTAGGAATGAAGTTCAAGATCACCAGCGCCGAACACGAGAACGGTAATGCTCGGTTGCAACCAGCAGGGTCTCGTTCGCCTTGACATGCAAAGAATCGGCACCTCGTCTCGACCGACAGCAGGCGGCCGCAACATACAGTCCATCCAGAAGGGTGGGGGAAAAACCACCTCCTCTGGAAGGACTCATGAACGACAGCGGAAGGAGAACGTCCTTGCTGCATGTAGCACTTTTTTGTTGTGTACCGGTCAGACCTTTCGCAATTACGTACGAGAGGCAGATGTAATGGAGTAATGGATGGAAGAATCTCTCTTCAAGAAATAGTATTCATAACTATCAAATGGCAAAAGGCATCCCTTTTGAAAACGCTCCTCTCCGTAGCAGCACTTCGATTATATTATGGCGCAGGGTTTGTCCATAGTACAGCGCGATCATCGCGAAGTCACGCGTACGCCGCGTCGATGATGATGATGAGGTTGGATCGTGACGACAAACACCCAACCAACACCAACACTAACGTCCAAACCCGCGGCACCGCGGACGCGTGCTAGACAACAAAGTATGGAGAGATTGGTTTCAATGTTTTCCCCCCACTTTTCATTATTAGTGCTATTGCACACTCAACATCCAACGAACACACGGAATCTGTAGTACGTTTTAACGAGGTTTCACAAACACTCGACCGACGTTAGAGAGATTCAATGTAAGAGATAACGAAGTTTTCGGTTTGTTTAAAAATACAGTTACGTTTCCTTTTGCTTTCACGAGTTTAACATTTGATTAACCCTTATCGGAACAGAAATACAGTCAACCCGCCCGGAAATCGCGGCCGATTGCGTTCGCATGACGTCACACAAGCATCCCCACAAGTTCGTCCTCCCGTAAGCCTAATCTAATCGATGACAAAATGGGCATACAATTCCCGTTGGAGTTGGTTGGAGCAAAGAAGCTAGAGTAGAAAAAACAACCTATCGAGGAATGTCGTCATTACAGGAGTAGCAGCTTCAGCAAGGCATCCCGCGGGTTGGCATGTTGGTGCCCCGGGGGGGAGGAGCAAGGTACGCCCTTCGCCCAGCAAATGTGTGTTGACAGTTTGTTTTTTCTCTGTTTGTATGCTTATGCGCTCCCATCGGCCGGGGGAGGAGATCGCGAAGGCGCCCTCGCGAGAGCCACAAGAGCCGATCGCGGTGCCAGCAGCAATTGCTCGATTTTACATCGCGCTGGCGTAGTGTGTGCGTACGCGGAGAAAGGGGCTTGGGAGGGGGTGTGGGTGGGTTACGACGCGGGGAGTGAATCGAAAAACTTGATTTTCCTGTTTTTGCTCTCAATTATAACGCTGTCGTTTTCCTTCTTGCCAGCCCCGCGTCAATGTTTTTCAATGTGTTCCATATCTATCCGCGACTCCGCGACGCTCTTTCTCTCTCGCGAAGCTATCTCTCTCTCTCTCTCTTTTCCTCTCTCTTTATAGCGCGCTCATATCCCCACCGCGTTGCTCTCTTTCTCCCGGTTACGCGCAAAGACGCGACAACCGTTTACTCACGCGCCAGTAGCAGCGCTGGAAGGTCCGCGGACCGTGACCGAAAGGGGAAGGACGGCGGAAGGTAGGGTGGAGGACGGCTGTTGGAGGAGTGCGTGGAGATGGGGGGTTGATTTGTTGCCGCCATCGTCGCACGCCGGTAAAGTGGTTAAGTACGGCGTTTAACAAGACGCATGTGTGCGGCAGGAATGGGGAGATAACTCCCGCGAAAGGAAGGTATATCGCGGACGCATTCCACATGCACGCACACACCGGGAACCGTGCGCATCCACCGTGTGAGTGTGCAAGGAGCTGTCCCTTAAGAATGTGTATTTGTGTGTGGGAAGCTGTACGCGAGAAGAAAAAAGATATTAACCTCAAAGTTACCTCTTCCGCGACATGGTCTACCAATTCAATAGCTTTTTGAATATTTTTAAAATTGAGATCCTATATGCGAGGTGAAAAAATAAGTTTTTCACAATAAACGTTTTTTATTTACACACATTTTTTTTTTATTTACGCACACACACACACAATTAAATACGACAATCAATCGTCTCACATTCGAGGAAACCCCCACAACATCTGATCTCACTCACGCCCAACCCCACTCGTCCCGTTGCTACTCCTGCTGTTGGCAGCCAATAATATCCTCACCCAACTCCCACTTATCGCAAATCGGGTATGTTTGCGTTGCGTTCGCGTGCTCACTTCGCATACCAACCCAATCCGCGCATTTAGCAGATATGATACCCTCTCTGTTTATTGCTCTATAATTAGCAAGAGTTTTCCACTGTTGTCCCCCAACCACCTCCCTTCCTTAATGCCCCAATGATCACACACACACAAACACACATAAACACAATCACCCAGCCGATCCTCAATCAACACCGGCATCATCTCTCGGTTTTTTAGGGCTAATGTGCACGCATTGCATTATCTTCTCGCTTTTCCTGGGTTGTATTCGTCCTTTTCAGTTTTTTACCTCCTCTTCTTTCTCTTGGTTCAGCAGTAAAGGTTTTTCCCAAACTAACTTCTAAATTTAAAACGTGCTAATTGCATTTAGGCCGAACGCTGATTGTAACCAGACACTACCGGCGCGCGGTGAACGTCGCTCGTCAGTATAGTTTTCTTTCTTGAGTCATGAAATGTTGAACCAACGGTTTTCAACGGCGCCTTTTTTGGTCAATTTTGTTTGACCGTTTGATTCCACGAACAGGAGAAATATGTATGGTTAGATATAAAAAAGGGAACACAATTCGATTGCGCAAACATCGCACACGATTATGGCAACCACAAACCTACGTTGCACCGAAAAGAAAGAAGGTTCACGCACGTTGCACCACGGCGTGCCGCCTGGGAGGGTTGTCTGTCTTCTTTGTGCGTTGCATTGCGCATTGTTGTCCAACGATGTTCTGTTGGTTGGGTTCGCTGTTGGTTGTATCGCCATTGCCATATACAGAGCCCCGCCAACGACGCATCGATTCGAGCGTGTCGGAGAAAACAAAAGAATCTTCTTCGGCAACCCCGTATGCACCACTGACGCAACAACGTGGATTTGCTAAATTTATTCCACTGCAGTGCATATGCACGCGCCCGAGAACGTGTAATGCGCTCCTCTCCCACTACATGCGTGCAAATATTCACAGGCAAAGACAGCATTGCAAAGTCGAGCAGGAAAATACCTTTCATTAAAAGCTTGTTGTAAATGCACCAAAGTGCCAAATATTGCACGTACATCAGTTACCTCGCTCCTTCATAAAGAAAGCTTAGAAATGACTTTCCCCACCGACTCACAAGGACAATCGCTTTCCGTGCCGCCGCCAAGAATGGCAAAAGTTTGCAGTCCCTCGAAAAATTCGCCACGGGCAAAACGCTTCTACCGACGACGGAAAATCGATACGATATTTCGCCGTGTGCCCATGTAGTCAGAAGCCTTTCGATTCAATACGGACCTCCTTCTGCTAACATCCCACTCCAGCAGCAGTCCTTCGCTCGGGCTGCTTGTGGCAGCTCTGGTTTAACTAAAAAATATGAATTTCACACCCATCCCCCATCGCCGACCCGAAAGCCCTGAGGGGAACGAGCTCTGTGTCTTTCGTTTCGTGGTGGAGAGTGCCTAAAAACTACATAGTAGTGTAGATGAAAATTCACTAGCCAACCTGGGCAAAACGGGCCGGGGAGAGGACCTTTTCCTGGAAGCGATGCCAAAGGGGTGGCTTGGTGTGCAGCCCGGCAGCGATTGATTTGTTGGCACGCGCACACACACACCACACCTCTGTGGCCGCTTCAGCTTCAGCAAGTCTCCCACGGCAAGCTAGAAAAGACGTTCCGCGTCACGGACCAGCACCGAATGCACGGCCGCTCATGCTCCGGCAAGTGCGCTGTCTCTCCCGGCCGGTGCCGGAAGAAGGCTGTCCTGCTGTGCCGTGGGCCTAAATCTCATCGCTTCCCGAACGCTTGCAGGCGCAGGTTGTCCACCACTACTAAATACCGATAATCACCATGACATGACCGTAACGCAACGCACATAATGATGATGCTGATGATGATGATGATAGTCTGCTGTGACGCGCTCTCCGGAACCGCCAATCGCGTTCTCTGGCCGATGTTGCTAAAATCATACCGTGGAAAATCGTCATTCTCTCGGAGAAACCGAGCGAGAGCGGCGTAAACACATCGCGAGCCGGCGGTACAAAAAAAAAAAAAAAACATCTCCCCAACCGGACAAAGTAATGAGGCAGCAGGAATGTGGGCGGTGCGCGCTGGGAACGGGGAACCCAGGAAGAGACAGGAAGTGCCGATGATAGTGGACATGCGCAGGACATTCCGGGAGAGCCTCACGAAACTGCACCATGCCGAAGAGAGAGAGAGAGCGAGAATGTCTGCCTCGGATGTAATGAGCCGAGGAGGGGAAAATGCTGATGATAAGAACGACGCAGGCAACGTGGACACTTCGGGATATATTGTGCACTTGTCGCTGTGCCCGTTGGTATTGGTTTAGATCAATTTACAAATTCTCTCCTTTTCTAAATGTAAGAATGTCAGCCTGCGTTGGAGATACAAAAAATAACTATCTGCAATCGAATCGCAAAAAAATCTCATCCATATTTCAAACAGGGACATGAAAACATCAAGCGGATGTAATTGCAGAATGTTAAAGCTTTTTCCCATCTCATACGTCTCAAATATACTCATAAACTATGTTATCAATCATACCATCAAACTCGTCGGTTTATTTCGTTTTGATGGTCCATCACCGACATTTCCATTTCGCTTGTTTAGCATGCGCATAATTGTCGATAGCAATTATAAATATGACTTGTATCCAACGCCAGTAGGAAAGGCTCAGGAATGGAATGGTAAACAGCCAACGCTTTATGGATAGGCGAAACTCAAGCTACAGCCATCTGTCACATGCAGGTTCTCTGCTTTCGCTCTACTGTTGTGACATTGAGGAAAAGCGAACCAGAAAGGCGGAAAATGCCCGACTAGACGCACAGCTGTCAGCGACGTTTGTTTTGAGCATCATTTATGCTCCATTTGTAGCGCCGATTGGATGAGAGATTGGTTTATTACACCGATTGCGAAACTCAGCGGTAAATTAGTTCGGCGGAAACCGATCAGGCAGAAATTCCGCTTGATCTGCCTATTTTTATGACACTCGCAGCAACATGATACCAAAGGAATGCTTCTTTCGAGGGAAACAAACACCTGGTTCATAGATAGAAAAAAGAGTCCAAAGTTATAGATAGAAAACATTACATTGGTTTCTTGGAGTTTTTAAGGAATTTGACCAGGTTTGAAGCATCAAATGAAACTTACCAATCCCCAGGATGTCCTTTAATTCTCTTTTTGTACCCCAAGTTTTTGATACCTCGAAGAGACTTCGAGCAAATAAAACCGTTCCAGTTTCTCTGGTTCCCTTCGGATGGTGAAAAGTAAGAGAAACCTTCGTTCCATCGACGTCCAATACTTTGCAGTCACGATGTCAAACGTCGCCACGCAAAGGCCAGTACCCTGATTAGAGGACAGCTAAATGTTAAACATCGTCCTGTTGACATTTTACCCCCTGGTAGACACTGACTTTTCCGTTGCCTTCCGACGTAGACAGGTTGTGGTGGTGCATTTCTCCGGATGATGGACAGTCCACGGCGAGTTCGTCATAAAGCTTCAGTTGGTCCCGTGTGTTCGATGTTAGCCCAGAGCTCCACCGGAGATACACTTTTTTCCTGGTGCATGGGCATCAAATCTAAGCATGTTTCAGAGAAAGATGCCATACAAATAGACCCAACCGCTTCTGACGGTTATTGGTAATGAAAAGCACACAAAAGTACCTCTCTACCATGTGGATGTAAGCTTCGACAATCTCAAACCCAGTAGTGCCTCATTCATTATCCGGCCAGGCATTATTAAATTTGAAGGCAGAACATTGTGTGTCGATTTCTTCTTCAGAGTTTGTGCACTTTAAGCTGATAAAAACTTGTGGCGGTGTGAACATGCATATTGATCTGAGATAACGCATACCATCATGGGAAAATAGGTAAAGCTAAGTTCCTAATGCCGTAGAACTAATCTTCCTGGATCCTTCTGGACTTGAGCCAGAAATGAAAGCAAAGAGGGGCAAAATTCTCTACCTCTACATTCTATCGGTGCTGCATCGAAGAAGCACAAGCTCAGTCCATCATGTACAAAGTATCGTGCCTCTCGGTTCCCACTCCACCTTCTGGCACTTTGACGTCCGTTAAACGATCATATTACCACGACCGAGGTAGCCGAGGGGACAACGATGAAGATTTAGTGGTGGCGCTAATGAAAAAGGCCGCTCTGGAAGGTTTGGAAGAGGGTACACGACATCCACACACAGGCTGTGCCCCAATCCCAATCGGGTATCCGGTAGACGTTCCCCAAAGCGTGCGCACAAATTTGCACATGAAAGCAATCACACCCGATGCCGGGAGGGACACACACACACACACAGGAAGCAGGATGCCTAACTTCGCTATGGCCTGCATATGCACCAGTTCGGTACCCAATGATCCATATCCTCCCTCGCACGATAGTACGAAGTATCTCGTCCTACTCTGGTTCGTACGGGTATTCCTTGGACGATGCAGGCAAATGCAATACTGTACAACTGCCAGTCGTCGCCCTTTCCAAGCGATTGGTGTGGAGCTTCGAGAAGAATTTGGAGCATATCAGTCTACTACAGTGTAAAATATACTTATGACCCTTTTAACATGAAGCGCAAAAGTATAAGACTGCTCATCTGGGGAACGTGAAATGGGAAACTCGTTTTAACGGGACTTCTTGATCAAATGTTTAATTTTCAATCTAAGCTGTTAATCATAAGTTAATTCATCGTCTAGCCCAGTCCAACGAAAAACGGATATGAGCTACATTTATAACTAGCAGCCTCTTTCGAGACTTTTCTCAGAGTAACACCGCTGCTCTCATTCGAAAAGACTGCTGTTCGAAATCTCTAGTACATCCGCTTCTCTCAAACCATCATTCCGTCCATACCACTCTTGTGTAAATCTGGTGTTCGCCGATTCATGGACCAAGCGGAGGTAAAGCTAGGGGTGGATTGGACTGGGCCGGAAGTTGGGCAAGCGTGAAAACGGCCACCCCACCTCCGAGCCGTCAATGTACGCCATCGTCGTCGTTGGCCTCTGGTTAGCCCGGCAATAACAATTCATCTGGCACCCGATATATAAATCACGCTTCCAGCGGGCGTTCGTTCGACCGTCCGACCGGCGAGACGACAAAGTTACGCTCGGAAGGTGCGTCGATTGTTCCTTGTTTTTTTTTGTTTTCCTTTTCGCTCCTTCAATTTTTGATTTCGCTTTTTAGAAAACCGGTTTTCTCGGTGCCTCCCTTTCCTTTCGCCAACGGAACGAGCAACCTTTGGAGCTTTGGAAGCGAGCGAACGAGCGGCGCAAAGCGACGCAACAAGGAAGAGGGCAAAAACAAAAAGCCTCCAGAGGATCTGTACTCCACCGGGCAACCTTCCCCTTAGAAAAAGGAAATATACGTTCCTTCCGTCAAAATCTATTCAGCTCCACCGTCGGAGACGAGAAGAGCGGGAGGAAAATTGACGACGACGCCTACAACCAGGCAAGAAACAGCGAAACCTTTGCGCTGGAGAGCTTTTAAACTCTACCCAGTGGAAGCGGCGTTGGTTGGACATACAAAAATCGACCGTGCAATGTGCAGAAGCGATCGTTTCCAACCGAAAAAAAAAGCTCAATGTATGTATGTGCTCCCCTTGCACACAGACGATTTCATAAGCGCCACTTCCCTTCCCAAGGCGCCTCGCAACGGTGGCTGCTCTTCTAGCTGCTTCGCAATCGTGAAATAATAGTCTCTAACTGGTTAACGGCACACCAGGAAAACTAACGGACAGGGAGAGTTCATTCGCGGTTCGCGGTTTGTTGCAACAGCCGAGCGCGAGATGAAAATGCGTCGAGCCGACTGGTGGAGCTCTGGTGAAGCCGTTCGAAGATACACAGGCCTCCGGACGAAAGACGGAGACGCCACAACCGGAACGGCAGCGGTGGAGCCTATCACGTTTCGGAGTGAATTGGAAGTTGGAGCAAACGCTCGTTCGCCTCTGCCGCCGCCGTGTGATAGACGGTTTCCCACGGCGCGGAGCTTACGGAGATGAAGCCACAGACAAGCAGGCCAGTAGTGGCGGGAGCACGGTTTAACGAACTCTCGCGAGCTCCACGAGCGCGTCCGGCCACGCTGGAACGTTTCGGTGGCAGACTTGCGGATCCGTGGACTTGCGGTGAACGCACGTCGACTGAAAAGCAGCCAGTTGTTCCCGTTGCTTCTTGCTTCGCATCGTCGTGGAGCTTACTTGCCTGCGAGCTACGTCGTTCGTTCGCAAAAGCTTTATACACGTTGCGTACGTTGAATTTTGAATTTGATTCGGAGACTCCACTTACATTTTCCATCCAACTAACCATCGTTAAAAATTTACAATCCTCCACATTTTATGCCCCGTTCTTGGAGACCCCTTTGGACTCACACTATCAGCCACCGAAACTTACCGACAAAGAACAAAACCGCATAACGTTGGCCACGTTTTAGGCAGTTTCGGATGTATTCTCAAACCACAACCCTATTTTTATCTTATCGACACAAGTGAAAAGTGTTACCCAAGCCACAATATCTCAGTCCAATGCTAGAGCGTATCGTTTTGACGAGTTTCTATTTCAGATGCTGGGGGACAAAAAACCCTTCAAACTGAAATGTCCTTTTCATACATCCGCGATCGTGACGTGCGAACATTCGGAGAGGTGAAATAAGAAAACTATCGAGCCTGCTCGCCAAGCTGATTGATGGATCCCATTTCATTGAGGAAGCAAGCATTTGATGACAGGAATGTGCTGGTCTATCTAGCTAACAAAAAAACAGACAGAATGGAAATATAGCTCCATACTTCCATCAAGGACGAAGGTAAACGATTTCGGAGACTCGTTTCACCCAAAAGTTTTTTTTTCTTGTTCTTCCTCCCGCAGGCGTTCGGAAGTTTGGACCTGAAAAAGTAAAACGGAAATAACCATAATCATTTTCATCCTCTGCATGTCTCCCTCTTTTAAACATCTCTTACCCCCCCTCTTGCGATCGATTTCTCTCCCGGTTACACACAGGGATCCTACACCCCATTCTCATCTGTTTATTTTTTTTATTTTTTTCATGTGGCTCCAATCGAGCCGAATCCGGTGAGAAGAGGAGAGTAAGACAGAGGGAAAAAAAGCCATGATCCCGGCGGGAACAGAAAAACCTGTTAACCTTGAGCAACATAGAAAGAGGGGAAGAAAAACGAAGCGGAAAGAAACTGTGCAGTGGGCCTCCAGGTGTGACGCGAAATGAAACGCGAATGAATTTCAAGGTAGCTCAACATGAACGTAGACACCTCCAGGCGTTATCGGATTTGAGGGATACAACCCAAGTTGACCTTTCGCGAATGCACGAATGCAACGCATTAGAAATACATCATTTGTACAGTGTCTTTTTAACTCGCAAAAAGATAGGGTTATAAAGAGACTTCCAGCCACTACTAGCGTGGCCGAAAGTAGTATCGGATCTAAATCATAAATAACTGACTGTTATACCAACATTAACAACGGCGTAAATATTTTACCGACACTCCACACCGGGAACTTATCGTTAAAAGCCGATCAGCCGTTAATTACCGGGCCTATTACCCACCCACACGCGTGCCTTGGACGTGCAGTACTTACCGGAGTTGAGCAGCTCGGGCGCGACCAGGTCGGTCAGGTCCGGTTCCTCGCCGTACCAGAAGATCCAGAGCTCCTTGGCGGCGGTGAGTGAGAGGGGCGGGTGAACGACGGAGCCGCCGCTACCGGTGCCCGGTATGCTCAGGTCGAACATGCTGCTCGTGTCGAGCTCCGGCTTCGGCTTGGGCTTGGGGGCGACCACCCGCCGCCACACGCACAGTATATCGACGGCTAGACATTTCGCGTACGAACGCAGCACCGGATCGTCCAGGGGATCGCCGGACGCGTTCGGGCGCTCACCAAGTGCCAGTTGACGCCATCTTATTCCGCACAGGTCGGCCTGCAAGGAAGGTGGAAGTAGGAGAACGGAGATTAGTTCGTTTCAGATTGGTTCTTTTAGATAAATTTAGACATTTAATTATGATTTTTAAATATGCAGCGTCTTAGTCATCATTTTTACTTGGTTTTAGTTTGTCTAACAATTCAAGGCATATTGGAACCCCTTTTTATTATACTTTTCGTCGAGAATTAAAGAATAAAACAAATTTTAAAATAAATTTGTGGACGGTTTTAACACCTAAAAATCAGATGCCACCTGGAAAATTATCGTCCGAATTCTTTAAACAGTGCTTCGAGTTAAGTTACAAAGCTCAATTAAGGCCAAAAGTGAGGGCAACATAAAACGGCAGAAGAAGTCATACAACCGCACGTTCAGTCTCTTTCTCCCTTCTCCGTGCCTTTGCCCTCTTTCCGGCGCACACAAACAAACACGGCCCCACGACGCTATGTGAAAATGTATTAAACTGCTAGTGGAATTGTGAAGTGGCAGCAAGACTGGCGCTGCGGGGGTGCACCATGGAGAGATCGCGTAGGGAAAAACATGAAGTTGTTTATATACCAACAAACCACCCACAACCAACCTCACCCTGGTTCGCACACCAGCACAACCAGCGCCGTAGCTTTAGGTTTAATGTTTGCTAATGAGAAGCAGCCCGTCAACCAACCAGCCAGGTCTGGCGTAAAACGGCGTTGAAGTACATAAGACAACTCAATTCCGCCTGGGTGGGTGGGTGCTGAAGGATGGACGAAGGATGGTGGAGTACATCTGATGCGCGGCCGAGTGCACACGTGCAGCTCTGGGGCAGTAAAGCTGTGTTGCACCGTGCACGAGCCACAAACACAACGGTGTAGCCTCCTGTGACGTAGAGCGTTGACGTGATTGGAACGAAAAGAAGCGTGATGGATTATTGTTCCGCCCGTTTTGAATGCGTCGTGCGCTGTAAGGACTGGAAGCTTCAATCCAAATTTTTCTCTAATATTTTATTTTATGGTTAAATGCAACTTTGGTTTGATAATGATTCCTTCAATCGAATCAAGCACACGAATGCATTGGAAAGCATTGTGCAATTTTCACCTCGACTCCGGTTGTTGTGGCCTTTCGTAAGCCCCTTGCAGGGTAGAAACTGGAGACGGACAGCAAAAACTTTCACTCACTAATCCCACAAATGTGCCGTTTTGCCTTTTTGGCCCAGAAGAAGGAAAAAAACGAGGGCAAAAAAAAACTGTAAACTGCCAACAACAACAACAACAACAGAACAGTCACAATCAACAAACGAACGAAACAGAACACCACAGCCCTCAGAAACTAGTGCGCCAGAGTGAATGGGATGAACAAAAAAAAAAAAGGAAAAAAGGTACCGAGAAAGGTATAGTACCCGAGTGAGGCACGCACCATAAATCGTGAAACACACAACTGCACGAAGCATTACAGCATAGAAGGAGGAGAAAAAAAAATCCGCTACTGCACAAACACACACACAAACGCACACCTAGTAGAAGTTTATTGTTCGGCATTTGTACGTGCATGTGCAGATGAAGGACGTCGACGGTGCACGGTGAGGGAAAGCGAAAAAGAAACCGCACCGTTCGCACCGAGACGGCGGAGATTTGAATGCTTCGGAAACGCGCAACGAAAGAAAAATGGTTCGCTCCACCGGTGGAGACGATGGATTTTTGCGAGGCGGATTGGATTAGCTTGCTTGTATACGTTACAGTCAAATGGCGCAAAAACTTTCCGACGGTACGCAATAGCGCACAACATCCCACACCAAACCCGCCCGCCGCCTGCCGGCGCTTCCAGCGGATTTCCTTGGGAAAAAACAAAAGCCAGCCAGGTAAGACGGTGAAGCATAAAGCATCGATCGATCCGTACGCCAGAGGGGGGGACGTGCGAAGGGGAAAGGGGGACACACCACAGTGCAAAAACCGAACACGAATGAACGCATGAATGTATAAGCATCGCCCCGCAACAAGCAATTGGGGAAGGTGCGGTTTTAAGGGACTTGGGGTGGTGTGTTCACCCACACGAAGGCACGGAATCGAGGACACGAAACGAAACGTCACATCGACCTCAGCGAGGGTCCAATTTGTTGATGGTTTTCAAGCGCACACAAACATACAAACGCCGTGCACGAGAAACGCAACAGCAGGTTGGCGAAAGCGAGCAGCGATCGCGCGAGGAAAAGCGCGAGAGAAAAAGAAACAGAGAGTGGAAAAAAAAAACAATTTACATCGCAGCATCGGGAGAGGGAGCCGTATGCTGCTCCAAATGTCAAAAATATAAACAGTGCAACAGCAACACCAACACCAACGTAGATGGTTGCCTTCTCGAAAACGTGCTCCATCAAGCAGCAGCAACAGCAGCAGCAGCATTCGGCGGAATGTCGGTAGCGGGAAATGGAGGCGCCTGGTTGGGTGGGTGGAAAATGAAGGCGGTGGGGGGGGTTGTGAAATGGGGACGAACGATCGCCGTGAAGGAAAAGCCCCTCCCTCCCCTTAAAGTGGACGTATGATGGCGCTGGCTTGCTAGTGTTGGTGGCGGTATGCAATGGCACGCGCAAGCGACGACGACGACGACGATGACGAAGGTACGATACGGCGAATAATTTCGATTCTCCTCGGATCCTACGTATGTGTGTATGAAGGAGAGATAGCTAGAGAGCGGTTTGGCTTGGGAGATGTTCCCATGAGGAAAAAAAACAGTGAGTGATTCAACGAATCCATCCCCGGTTTTGCTTAGAAGAGTCGGCATTGGGGAGTCATTCAAATTTGAACGTTAAAATCTCGCGCCGTCCTTCACTTAAAACGCTGCCTGTGAGCAAATCGGTCGCTCCTGGATCCGGTTTGACGTAGGGAGGCTCGAATATGCGCCTCAAGATAGGCAGGATAGCAAGAGAATTTCCTCATTCATCAGAGGAATCCTACATTGTCCGTGACGAATTTTTGAATTTCCGTTGCAAAAGAATGCTAAATGAATCCTCATGAATCGTAAGAAAAACTGTCTAAAGCTAAAGTGAACTTCTCATTTGAATTTGTTTTGATTTTCCCTACCAGCAATTTAACATTCCATCTCCTTTTTTGCCAGGACAACTCTGGAAATATCGAGTGATTTTACTGTAAAAAAAAAAAGGGTAAAGGTCAAGTCGTGTTTTTTTTTCGATCCTTTCGCCCTCTTGCCTCCGATGGCGCCTGGAACGCGCCAGTCCCTCCAAACTTCAGCTCTCGCCCATGCAAACATTTTCATCACTGTTTGATCGCTCGATAGTTGTGTGCTAACGGCTTGTGTATCATAACGCACGAACCGCTGAGGCGGAGGATGCGTGGGTGGGGTGATAAAATTGATGATAAAGGTCCAGCACGAAGCAGCCGTTCGGAGACGTTCGCACACAGCAAAACAACAAGCGACCCGCGGTGAACGGAGCAGCGTTCTTTCTCTTGCGAGCGGAGCATGCGCACGAAATGCACCGGGAAAGCCGAAGTTGTCGGGGTTGCAACACGAGGCCTCGCCGCCTGCCGGAATGTCTTAACGTTCGTTTCATGGGTTCGTGGACAAGAGAAGTGGGAGGGTGGGGAGGGGGGATACTTTATAGAAAAAAAAACGGGACAAAGTTTTCCAACCAACTACCCTGTCGCGCCACACGGACGTCGGATTGGATTTTATGAGGAGAGTTATTCCGTTGTTTGTTTTTTGTCTCCTCATTCCGATCAGTAAATTTCGCTAGGTCCGAGGGTCCTTGAATGTCCTTCTGGGCGCGTGGAAAACCGCAAAAAAATGAAGACGCAATTTATAACTCATCAATAAACAGATAGATATGGTGGATAAACATGATAGCGTAGGAGTTTCTCAGCTCGTAACCTTACTCAAGATCATTCCCGTGACGCAGTGAAAGAAATAAAGAACCAATAAATGGACTTCCTCCCCAAAACTATCCCTTGAAATGCATTCAATTCAACACGTCGTCAAACTGCAGCATAACATTATCCGCGGAGAGATTATGAAGCAAAATTAATTACCATTTCATTCATTTATTATTTTCCTCGAAGAGCATGTTGGGAGGAAAACTAACCGTTCTGTTGACATTCGCTTACACTGTTGATGAATTACAAATGAGTCCGTTTTTGAGAATGCTTCAGCACATCTGATATGAACACGCAGCTCCATCGTTGAACAATGGATCGTTCTTCCAACTATTTTCTCTTGCAATGCGGGAAAAAAGTTGGAGGGAAATGAAGCAACAGCAACGACGTCTTTGTCGTGATATTTTACATTGGTCCATAAAATAGTTTCCCAGACAGGGCTGCCTTTTCCTCCCAACAAACACACACAGAATCACTCCGCACTCTCAAAACGTTTACTGCCCGTGCCGTTTCCATGCATTTTCCACTACACCCCATACTCGGGGTTTAACGATCGAAAACAAAACAAACCAGAAGGCGAGGATGAGCGTAAAAGAAAGGCGCAAGAAGAAAACGCCAAACGTACGTAGCGCCACCACCACCCCGCACACATATTCTTCCTCAGGGGCATAGAAAAAGACAAGCGCTGGTAGTTGATTGACCCCTCCGGAGCGCAACACAACCACCAAACTGCTGTTGTAGAGTGCACAGACCATGCTAGACGACAGTAGGGGTGTTGAGAGGCGTGCCAGGGGTGTCAGGCAGATGCTTTGGGTGGATCAATGAGCGAAAGGATGAATGGGGCCGATGAACGCGCCCACGGAACAGCGAAAGAGTAAAGTAAAAACAGAACCAGACCGGGGTTGCAAGTTGTTGTTCTCGGCAAGCTTATCTTATCGCTTCACTTATCGACTAAAAGTAGGTTTAAATAGATAGTTTTCCAACGCAAAACAAAATTTAGGTATATCTTCCAAAAGTGTTTTGGGAAACGTCAACAAAACATAGTAAAGGCCTTTTGGATCCATATTTTCTTCTGCAATTTAACGACATTGAACAAAAACGGAGAGCGCTTCCGTTTCGGAGTTAGTTCAAAATCGAAACCATCGTCTTTGGTGCATTCCCTTGTACAGTTTGATAGTGCGAAACACTAGTGCGCTTCGTCTTCGCGGTGGTTGCTTTTGCGTCATTGCGCGCAGGGGCACCTTCTCGATTTCCTCCGCCAGCTAGCAGCAGGTCGACGGCCCCACCAGCCCCCACCAGATGCACCGAAACGGGGGTTGGCTGGACGACGTGAACTGAAAAATGTAGCTCCTTCACTGTTTTTTTCTTTCTCCTTTGCCTTCGCGTGCTTTCCCAGCGAAGCGACAGCACCCCACCGCATCACACGGCACAGCAAAAGAAGTAGTACAATACACTCTTTTCCATGGTTCACGGCAGCCGCCGGGCGATCCAATCTTCATTTCATTCCGCGGCGTTGGGGAGAGCCTAATTTTTTTCCTTGTCTTCCTTTCTTTCTTTCTTGTTTGCGTATTTCCCCCGGACTCGGTTCGCTGCCTTTCGATCTACCGCAAGCGAAAACGTCGTCAGGCGTTGGTGTGCGTTCGTTGGTTTCTCCTCCGAACGGCTGCAGTTCGATGTTTTCCACGTCGGTGCAAAATGAAGTCGTTTTGGTGAAAAAAAAAAAAGAACCACTAGTATGTACATTTAATGCACCTATGGTGAGGACTTTGATTCGGCTACAAAACAAAAATCCCCCCCAATGCTACACCGGTTTATGGATTAATTTCAAAATCGGTTAGAAAATTATTAAATTGAAGAAAACTACACTTTCTTTCCTCTAGGGCAAACGAGCAAATAGTTCTCCACCAGCTACGATTCTATTCACTATCAAATGCTAGAGTTCATCAGCTCTCTCTCTCTCCCGTGGTCTCTCCCTTACCTTTCTTTTGCGATTCTAATTTGTTCTTGGCGGTCGATACCGTTCGCGGTCTTTTGCTCTCGCGTGAGTTCACTTGCGATTAATGATGACATTAACGACATTAAGGACAAACGGCAACCACATGCACACATGCCTTTTTCATTCTCTATCTAGAAGTTGCTGCGGTATTCAGAAGGTGAACGTTATTTGGCACGGTGAACTTCAGCAGCCAAAAGGCAAACCGAACGTGGTGGGAAGGTGGGAAAAGGATTAATCCATATGTTCGGCAGAAAGAACTGCATACATCCCTGTTGGAAAACTTTCCCCAACCATCGTCCCGACGACACGAAAGAATCGATTCGGAACCAACATTTCAGGACAGAACTTCGCAAACAAATGCAATACAACAGTGGAGGGGGAGGGTTTCGCCAATTTTATCGCTTCTTATCATGCCGCTCAGATAAGGTTTCGCCACGCTATCTACCAACGGAATGCCAAATTTTGTAGCATAGGGGCTTTCTGTTTTGGAGGCGTTTCGTGTCGCACGGCGATTAAGGAAAGATGCTCCAAACATCGAAGGGTCGCGAGAAAATCAAACGATTTAGATTCTTAGCTTTCACAAGTCCTAAACGATTAGCCTCGATGATCACAGCCCACACAACCACAGAGAAAACGTCCCAAGACATAGTTCGAACCGGAAGAAACAGAACGGAAAAACTAGCGGGGGAACAGAAAGAGACTAAATCGACAGCTCCCCTCGTAGATATTTATGATGCTGATTTTATGCTGATAATCAAAGGGACGGAGTGCCCGGTGGGGGATTTGTGCAATAGTAAAAGTACAGCATCGGCATTGGATCGGTTCCGGGTGTGGTTCACGAACGGCGAATGCAAATTTATTCCACCACAAGTTGCAGTTGCAAGTGCATTCGATTACGACGCTTGCCTGCACGGAAGAAGGCGAACGATTTCAACGCCACTGGATGAAGCAAACGGTTCGAGAGTTGCAGAAAAAGATGCAGTTCTTTCTCAGGTTGAGGTCTACATGCTGTTGGATGATATCGCCTTTAGTAGGATCGTTTCGCTGCAAACCAACACTGACATTCTCTATCCGCAGCTACAGTTCAGCGAGAGAATCATCTGAAAATATTTCTGAAATGAAAAAGCGCCGAGTTTAAACGGTAAAACCGTTACTCACACCATCAATCCTTCGTCTACGACCACCACCAGCGAACCGCGTTCAAACGGCTGCTACCTAACTGATCCGTTGCCGTGTAAACAACGACGAAAATGATCTTCCTTCCACCGGCTCGGCTCGGAGGAAGGGGGCGGGACGTTCCGGAGTGCTTTGCGCAGAGCAAGGTGAGATGATGCGCAATCGCGCGCGCAACGCGCTGCCCATTTTTATCCGATGCGCAAACAAGTACAGGCCTCATATGTTTCAGCCGACCTTGGACGTTATTTTTGAGCATTAAGCTGGATGAACGATCGCTTCGTTGATTCGCGATGTTACCTCCATAGACCTTTAAGCTGTTGATTCTGAGAGCAGTGTTCTCTGAGAATTTTCCCTTCTTCTTACGCAGATAATGAACAGGAGATATAGTTTCGCCAATGAAGTTTCCCAGATATGAGAAATCTGATTAATACAGAGTGCTAATAACGCCTCTAGAAACTTGATTATGAAGGAATACTCAAGAAACTACGATAGCGTACAAAACCATTCTGTTCAAGTAGACAAATACGAACCGCGATGAAGAATGACCGGGTACTCGATGCAAGGAGTGAAAGGAACAGATAAAGGCGACCCCAACGGAGAAGAGAAGCAAAGCTGCGTGGTTTGAGAGACGCCGTGATGAATGACAAATACGTTGCTTTGCGCATGACCCTCCTTCGGACATGGAGAGATGTGTTCTTGAAGTTGGAAACAGCGTGAAACTCGTCATCTTTTCTCCCAAAAAAAAAAATATATCCACACCGGATCGGTGGTCTGGGCGGATTTGCCCCTCGCATAATTTTGCGTCCGGGGGTATGCGAAAATGAACCAAGAGGATGTGATATCGTTCCTGCTAGAAAATCGTTCCGCCGTTGAAGGCGTGAATCACACCACGCTCATTTCCATGTTGATGGAGCTAGGATGACGACGGGCCCATCGGAACCGGCTTCGGCTGCCAGAAGATGACTCACAACAAGATTACTTTCGAGGGGGTGGCGTACGAGGACATCGCGTCTGAATCATGATCCATCCACCAGTTGATCGAAAGTCAACGGGTTCGATGTTTCTTGGAGGGGAGGAAAAGCGAAATGGTGATTGGTAGCATGTGTTTTATGGTGTTTTTTTAGCTTTCCTCTGTCATTTAAAAAAGGAAACATATCCGCTTGCTACCTTTTTTTTTGCATGAACAGCAGTTAAAAATAACTGTAAAACGTGACAATTCTTATTGAATTGCCTATAGTTCCTATATTGGCGACAAAAACTTGAGAAACATCGTTCTCTCGGACGAACAAAAGCACTATGGACGATCGAGCATTGACGATCGAGCTGGCGAAAAGCGTAAAGTGGGTCGACATACAATGAATAAAGAAAATCGCATCACGGAAAACGTGAGATGTTTGACCATGGAAAGAAGATCAAGAGCCCAAGAAAAAAAAAATGGGTTCATTTCGGGGATAATTTACCTCGCATAACTTCCCCCCCTTCTGGAACGCACATGTGTTGGTTGGACACGGCAGGCCGTCGACAAGCCGAGTAGCGAACTGCAAACAAAAACGCGCTTTGGCGTATCGGCGTTTATCTTCACCAACACCGCGATCCATTTGGTACTCTCGTTTCTTAACAAGAAAAGTAAAAGGGTAACGATCCGGCCTTACGATGACGAGATCATAACGATCGCGGCGATCGTTTCCCTCCATGTGTGTGTGTGTGTGCGTGCCTTTGCGTTCGAAGTGCATCCTTTTCGCGGCGACGTCGACGGCGATGATCGTAAAATACGCAAATGGTACCCCTCGAAAAGAACGACGGCGGTGGAGGCTCGCTGCGTCGTTTTTACGATCCCCACGATCTGCACGCCTGGTGGTGCTGGTGCATAAGAGCCGTCGTAATTATCACATACTTAATAATAAAAAACCCGTAAAACATCGGAGCGTATACACACGACGACACGAGACGATGCCGGTTCGGACGCCGCGGCTTGCTTGTGGCGAAGAAATTGTGCAATAAAAATCCCATCCCGTTTCGATGAACGCCATTGTCCAATTAAAAGGCAACCAATCGGTCGTACGGTGACGTTTACGCGACCGTTCGCGCGTTATGATGATGGCCAGGGCCGCCCGGTGTTGCACTTGGGCGATAGTCTTTGCGGGAAAAGCGATGGGCGAAACAAAGTTTGAGCCGGTTAACGATAATTTAATGGTGCCGCACACGGGACGGGCGCCAATCGGTCTACAGCTTACCACCCTTAAGTTCACCCAATGCTAATGAAGGGAGGAAGGTGGAGTTGATAGTGAACACATTAAAATTAATAATAATATTAATTGCCCGCTGCTTGTCGGCAACCGTACGGTTGCGATTGGTTCTTTCGAAAGATATGGGTTCCTGGTAATGATGGCATTGCTTTCCCCTACCTGACCGGTGATTGTGATTGGGCTGTTCGCATTGGATTCCTCCTTCTGCCTCAGTTCGCAATGGTCGTTCTCGGAAGATTGGAATGGCGCTTGGCGTATACTTCTCCCACTTGGCCTTTCCGACGGTTGCGATAAGCGATAAAAATGACGTAGGTACCACCATTGACCGCGAAGGGGTGCCCAAGAAGACGACAGCGAGTTGACCACCGGCCAGGGTCACACACTTGAGATAAGATAGGCGCAGAACGCAAGCTCTCGAGCGACCGCATCGCGGCTGATAGCAGCGAGTTCGTGCCCTACACACTACACGCTGTCTCCAGGCCCGGGGGCGAAAGAAGGCCGGTGCAAAACAACTCTCGCCCGATCGCGATTGCTTTCGATTTCCTTTTCGGAGTGCGAGAAAGAAGGTTGCGTCCATAATGCCATCTTATCATCAGCCTAGGCGTGCAGGGTCAAGAAACGGCTGTGACAAACTGGAGGTTTTAGTGTAGTGATAGTACGGACGGGTAAAAGTTAATAAACGCACGAACGAATGCAAAAAAGCCTCGCTAATCATCATTCATTTGGCGTATACTATAGCATCAACGGGGGCCTTTGTGTGTGTGTTCTATTTCTTCGCGGTCTACGCGTATCGCACCAAGGCGACCGAACAGAGAAGAAGTACAAACTAGGAGCAACGCAAAAATGGTTGCGTTGCTTTTTGGACAAAGTAAGCGGATCAGTGGAAACACGTTAGTATGCGTGTAGCTTACACTCTACGTTCCGCGGCTATTTGTTGCCTCGTGACTGTGAATTCAACGGTTCGTGGTCTATTTCGATATTTTTTTTTTCTTTTTCCAATGTTCCCTGCGCCATCATATCATATCCCTCTCTTTCGCTCGTTCAACAGATCGTGTACGAATTGCGGTGCTCCGTTTGTTTGTTTGTTTCGCTACTTACGCTTATTTAAACAACGCAACAAATAGCGTTGGGGTAGGGTGGGCGGTACAGGCCAAGATTTTTTTTCCTTTTTTCTTTTTGCGCCTTCCTCCTCAAGGTCCCCACAGCCAAAAACATCTACAAAAATGTACGCAAGCAGCACCAAAGCGACCGCACAAAAACAAATCCTACTCCTTTCGAGTGACATTTCGGCGTTACAATACGTTACGAAGTGTTACGTTTCTTGGTTAAAGGACATTCTAGACCAAATTCGCTTCGAAAAAAATGGGGGAAAAATCTTGCTGATGGAACTGTTGATTTACTCTACTTCTATGCAGCGATGGTACTTACCAGGGCGAAGAAGTTTGTGTGGCAATCTTCCAAACTGGCGCCGTTAGTTTGGTGATTCTGGTGCGTCATGCTTGTATTGTAGTTAGGACCATTTTCTTACGCACGAACAGGTATAATTGAAGAGTGCGAGTGGGTGGGAAAGCGGGCGAGTACCACACACAATCCCGATAATCACTCTCACGTACGATTAAAAAAACACGCACACACACATACACACTCGGATACTGACGGCAACTGAATTTTTATCTATTTCTCCACTGCTGGTTACAATAATTTATCTATGAACATAACTTCCACTGATCTTTACTGCTTATGTGGAGCATTGGAAACGTGCGACAAAAACACGGCGAACCGTTTGGGCCGATTGTGGCGAGCGGTAAACTGTAAACAACATGTGGCCGCACACACACACACACACACACTTTAGACACGCAGCATAGAAGTGCACAATTGCTTCTTTTTGCCACTTTTCCGCTCCTAATATTGCCTCTTTACTGCACTTTCTCTTTTCCTCCCCCGTCGATCTGTTGCCGACGATCATCCACTGGCTCTATTGCACACGCACGCACGCACGCACGCACGCACGCCCCAAAAGAAAACGGTAGGACTGTTGTGCTGCACTCGGTGAAACAAACAACTGGCCTTACGGTGAACAAAATAAATAGACACTTTCACGAGTGCACACCACACCACTACATGGCACCGACGCACCCGATGCGCACACACAAACACACGTATACAAAATGGTACACGTTTTTTTTTATTTTTTTTGTTTGGCCTTCTTATGGTGGAAACAATTTCCTTCACATTCCTCTTCGCGCACTGGAACAGGGAACGGCTGGGGTCGCTCCGTTACATCGTTTACACACAGCACACACAGTGGAGCAGCCAGTTAGACCGATGTGGGGACACCCCTGGCCTGCCCTCCCTCCCCCCCTCAACACACAGACACGGGCACAGATCGTAAACACTGAGGCACACGCACACACGAACAATATAACAGTGAGTACACACAGAGATCGCGTCTCGCGTCGCTGGCACGCGGGTCGCGAAGGGAGATTGCGATGCTCGGCTCGGGCGCACAGCACGCTGCCACTTCAACGGTTCGTCGCCGACTGTGTGCGGGGTGTCGAAGGAAACTGTTGCCAACAACGGGAGCAACGCGCACACCACCGACCAGCCGCCATCGGTGTGTGTGTAGTAGTGGGTTCCGGGGCGCCGCTGGCTGGCTGGCTGGCTGGCTGGCTGATCTCGAACCGCTGGCGATCCTGCTGCTGTCTGTTTTTCTTTTATTGCTCCACCAATTCAACCAACTTTACACTGCCTGCTCAGCTAGCGCGTGCCACAATTACGCTAGCGCCTTCCACCTAGCTGCGACCGTTGTTCTCACGCGTGAGCAGGGCAAAGTGAGTGCTCCTTGCTTGGTGAGGAAGGGGTTTTTACTCTTTCGCACACGGTGGATTGCAGCAGCGGTGTCTGGCAGCGGCTGTTTTGCTGCTGCTATCCGACATCGTCACGTAACGCAGGTTTCCTTGCCAGGTTTCTTTTAACCAGCCGCCGTTGTTTCGGTTGGCACTGTTGGGTTTTTTTTTGCTTTCTATCGTCTCCTTCCACTTCTCACTGTCAACGGACAACGCTTGTCTCACTAGTTCACAAACGTAAACGGTACAAAACACAAAAACAAACACGTACACAGTAGGCTGGGACACTGAAGTCACACATCGGGGGGAAAGGGCGCACGTTAGTAGTGCGGTGGCATATCTCGGTTGATTCGCAGGCGGTATCTCGACGATGGCTACACACTGCTGGGGTGGAAGAAAAGAATGAAAGGTTGTTGTCGGTTACGGCCGCGACTTGCTTGCAGCGTAGTAAAGTGATAGAAAGTGGTACACCGATCGATGAACCGATACGACGACGACGACGACGACGACGACGACGGTGACTTCGACCACCACCACCAACGCACGACGCAGTTTCAGCCGGGAATGGGTGAAGGGGAGGGGGGGGGGGATGGGACGAAGGGAAAACTCGCTGCGCCAATCGCGCGAGAAGGTCGATCGAGCGTATATATTACTCCGATGTCTCGCGGGGCGGCGTATTGTACAACAGTGTGCCCTTTTCTCGCTGCGGAATGTGGTAGTGAACGCGAGACCGCTTGCGTGATAGTATAGTGCAGCCGACGGAATTCGTTTTCACTCACTCCGGTTTCGTTTGGAGCACTTTTCGGTTTGGTTCAATGGGAAAATCCTTCGCAGATGGTTTTTTCGGTCCTTTTTTCCATCCGTCCCTTCACACACGCTTCCTTTGTTTAAACGGACCATCAAGATCCATTCAAACCGTTGCTGGTGATGATTATTTTCGACAAAGCAATTCAAAAACCCATCCACCGTCGCCATGCGATTCCTCCAGGTGTATGCATGTGTGTGTGTATTGGTTGCAGCTTAGAAAGCATAATACTATCTCTGTTCCAGGTACCTTTTGCTGCTCGCCGCGACCGTACCTTTTTCTCGGAAGAAATACATTTCTCCCCGCTCTCACGCGCGCTATATCTCAATGCCACACCGCCGCCGCCCCGCGGTACCCGACGAAGCATTTTGCCATCCCTTAAACATATGCTACACCACACACGCACACATACACCGATCGGGGTGCCGTCCTACGCTCGAGCCTCTCTGGTTCGAATCTTATCTGCCATTTAACGCGCATTGTGTTTCAATGCATGATTCAATTCGCTCGACAGTGAGTTTTGACGCCGCTGCAATGCGCTTTTGCGTTTTCGCAATCCTTCAAAAATCAAACCCTCGCACCGTTTCCCTCATAGCAAAGAAAAAAAAAAAACAGACAGCTTCAACAATTCGACTACCGTTTCGATCGAAAAAAGGACACACATCCACACCTCTATCCGCTCGCGTCGTGGGTCGGTGTGTGCAGGGAAAAGAATTTCGAACCCGTGCACCGGTGTGTGCGCGTGTTGGTGTGATCCATCTTGTTGTCGCGGACGCTCGTAAATGCATACACACAGCCGCACAGCGCTGGCGGCGAACAGTGAATCAAGATTCCCATCTATTATCTGTGTAAATCGGCGACATCATTCGGGAGCATTTGAAACGGAGACCAATGAAAACAGGGCGAGCTGCGCCGCGTCAGATAAATGTGGTTCGCATATCTCATAGCACACTGTGGTGCGGTTTCTAATTTACTTCTCAAATCTCACTGAGCAATGACGGAAACAACGATTCGAATCGAAAGATTCCAATGCAATGCGTCGGATGTTAGCTTTGATGATTAGGCTAACTATAAGCAATTCTCAACAAGGGCTGCATTTATTATTAGATTTCTTTTCGACTTATTTGGCCCATTTTCGGTCACCATTTAAGGACTCGGACCAGCGGTTTTGATATGCGCGTTTCATCCGATCATCCTTTGCTTATTTATTTTCTCAGCGAATCGAGGGCAACACTACCACCACCACCACCACAACTAGCGATCCGCGCACACAGTCTACCGACGGAAAGCACCAACACCACCACCATTCATCTTGTCATCATTAGTCTCGTCGCACAAACTGGACACGGACGAATGAAAAAATTAATTAAATGCTAGACTTCCAAACTGACACAAAAGATGGTACTTTGTCTAACATTTTACCACGAAGCACCGGACACTTGGGCGTACCGTCGTTGTTCTCTTATCGCCACCTTTGAGACACCGCGAAAGACGGTGTGTCACACACTCGCCTCTGCCTGCACATAATCACTTTCATGGCTACGGGTTTGCACACCGCGCGGGGCGCTGCACAGTAATAATAAATACGCGCACGCTTACTTCCGGATCGAGCCGTCCGAGGTTCGTAATGATTTTCGTAGCAAAGCTCGGAGAAACCATCTACTCTCTCGCTTGCGCTTGCTCTCCCGTGTATCGCTCGCGCTCCGCTCGCAGGATGCCCAGCTCACTGTTCGTTATTTTCTCACATTCAAAATCGATCCCTGCTTGAACACAGTAATCGATTCGCGAAAATGTTACCATGAAACCGTCACGCAGCGTAGGTGTTTAAATCGCAAGCTTCACACATGCTGTTGAGGCCCCGCGGCAGGACGAAGACGAAGATGCACTACTGCGTTCGACAAATTCGTTCCAGCGCATACTTGTCCTGATGATAAACGCACTGCTATATTGCATCGGGAAGGGACAGCGACTTCGATGTCGGGATTCATCGAGGTAACATCGGAACAGCAGGACACCACCACAGCTACGTGTGCCGTGGGGCATTTTAAACGCGAGGGAGATGCTTCACGCACACTACACCGCCTCGTTTGATTGCATCTCGTTTCGTCCTTCGCTGGGCGGCGCAGTTAGGTAGCGTTTCTTCCCTTCTTCACTATGGAAACACCGTTCCACCGAACACCGCCGTCACCTTTTGCCCAATAACCAACAACCCAACGATCGAATCGGCACAACGTCAGCCGCAATGCGATGATATTTCCAGCGGCACTGGTATCAATTAAACCCGCGGCAATGGGGACACCAAACGCGCCGACCGGGACTTACGTCGAAACGTTGAAAATTAGCACAAAAATGGCGGCCGAGCCTGCCGTGGGCGACCGATTGCGACGGAGCACCAATTGTGACAGCCCGCACCACACGAACGAACGCAGCAGACAGACGTCATGCCGAATGCAGAGTATAGCGCAAGGTTGCCGTCACGTCCAATACCGCGAAGCCCTTTTTCGAGCGCGCCGTTCGCGGAGAGCACTCTACGGCTCCCGCGAGCGACGTCCGTTGATGTTTTCGCAAAAAGCTGCCGGAGCGAGAAGGCTGCATGGACAGGGGCGCACGTGTGGCGTTGGCGAGACAAAGCACGCACGGCCGGCCAATAATTGTGGCGAAAGACAGAAAAAAGAAACAACAAAAAAAGGGGAAAAGAAAGGAAGGTGCACACGCCGCGATGAGAAAGCGCGAGAGAGCGCACGACGACGATACGGTGTACGGCACCGTGAATAAACAGGAGATGAGATGGCGCAGAATAATTGTGACCAAAAGCAACACTATGCCCCGTTACGTTACGAATATACCTATTGTTACCAGTCGTGGCCTCTTGACGCTCCGTGCCTGTGTACGTGGAAGGGCACCAATGGCACGGTACCGGTCCAGGCGACCGATCATTTGCGATCAACAACACACTTAATTAAATTGAGAACAGACAGATAGAACCAACAACTCCCGCACTCGAACATTTCAACCAACGGTCATAGACGAGCGAAAATGTAAGTTCGTCGAAAGTCTCGAGATGTGTATACAAAAAATCCCTTCACCACTACAGCGAGCCGCAAGCCACGCACACAACGGTGCGCGTACCATCGCCTTCGCGCACTTACACTACTTCCAAGAAACGCGATACTGTGTGTTTTTTTTTCTCCCCTCGCTCGCATCTTTCGTTCGGGACGCAGCGAGACGTTTCGAGTCGCGGGGATCGAAATTCATCAAACTGTCCCACCACCATCAATTTGCAGTATGGCGACTGCGATGCGATGAGAAAAAGTGAGAAAGCTTCCACGAAATGGCTGGCGCTGGGTTTCAATGGGGCAACATGTTCCGCTTAGCTGCACCGCAGGGAAACCGCAGGATCCGGCAGGACACCACCAAACGACAAATTAGTAATGCTTGGGCGAAATTAACGCGAACGAAACGAACCTGTCACTATCACACATCCTTTATCAGCACCTCCGCACACTCTGGTTAGCAGCGGATCCGCACAACTCCCGACGATTTTGCTGGTCGAGATTAGAGTGTTCAATTATATTTAGAAAGTGTATTTTCCCCGACACGCAAGCCGACACCAAGCTCGATCGACTCGACGAGAAGAGACAGATTTCGCCAGCTGGTGTGGCACACACAACCGTACGTCTAAGCAACTACCAACTCTCTGCCGTGTAAAAGAAGGCGACCCCGCGCGTCGGTTTACTCACGTTCGCTCTCGCGCGTCGTGTGTTTTCCCGTTCACTTGAACGGCGCGTTTCTCGAGCCCCGCGATTGACGTGCGCGTTCGCAGGAGGAGATTTCCGCCGTGTCCGCCTTCCAGGTCCGCCCGCCCTCCACCGCTGCCCGTGCTTCACCAATGTACAATGTTGATGCTCATTTCATGCTGTGTATTGTGTGCTGAGTGCTGTATACAGCAGAAATGCTCCGCGGAATCTCCCGACCATAAATGCTTCATACGCGCGGGCACAGGCGTTCGATTCACGTTCTCATTGTGCTACGCTTTTACAGCCGTTCGCTGGAATCTGGATGCTGGATAGACCATGGCAGTTTCATTTCGAAGAAAATCATGCTGCAAAATAAAGATAAAGCGGAGCACCAATAGTACCAAAAATGGCACCACTGCTGTACCTATGCTTGTGCGAGTTATGTTAATTTTAGGTGCAGGTATACCATTAACTCTTTCGGTGATCATATTCGTCAGTCAGATCAGTCGATCTTTGGTGTTTTGAGCATAACTCTGGATCGGCACACACATTGTGCACAATGCTACTCAAAAGGAAAGGCAGCTGCAGTTTGAAATAAAGTAACGATTTTAAAACGTCGTAAAATCGACAAAAATCAAACCAGAAGTGTTGGGGCAAAGCAATTAAATTTCTAATTAACGAATCCCACAAACCCTTTGGCGAAATAAATCCAGTTCCGTAAAATAATTCATAATTAAATAAAAAATCTCACCACTACGATGACTCGTTCGAAATGCGATGAAAAACTTTGCGATGAAAATTATCGATTGTAGTCATTAAGGCTGGGTTATTGTCCCGACTATGAAAGCGCCTGAATGTAGACTTTCACGTGCACGCGAGCTTTGAATTTGTCAACATGATGCGTTTTTTTGCGGTTTTTTGAAACGATATGTCCCAGTCCAAAATGATGTGTCCCAGTATCGTGGATTGTTGCGTTTATCACTGATTTGTAGTTTTGTGTTAAAAGACTGGCATACTCCGGCCTCCATTCGATACGTTGTATATCCAGGGGAGCTCTGTAAAGGGTCCTGATTCTCATTCTGACCTACTCCTATCGTCTGTTCGCAGGTTATTTGAAAAATGATGCCGTAAGAATAGTAAAAATCCGTTATTTACATTTTAGTTTAGTTTCAAATACACACACATTGCTCGTCGAAAGAACATCCATTGGTTAAGCAAATCTCGTGTGTTGCCACATTTAATTTTTAAGGAGCACAATTTAAACAATAGCATCACCATGATCTGCCACCTTCAATATGCATACAATCGAGTGGAGATGTTGCCCGATCCAAATCGCTGCCGGCAACGGTGTGTTGGACAGCGCAGCATCTTCGCGATCTATTGAATGCGTAAAAGGTGTTAAAACCCATCACAACAGTTGCGCCTTGCGCTCTCTCCTCCTGCCATTTAGCGCTATCGATCGCCGATAATCTTCGCGCCCGGCCGACCCTTCTTGCGAGGAAGCGTTTAGCTAGTGCATTACCCGGTACTTTAGTTCATCTACCATTTGCATACCGATCCGCATACGAATCCACCTCACCAGTTCCACCACCATTCGTCTGAGCGACTGGGCGATCGTAAATCATCCGCCAGCCGCGCCATTAAATGACACTTCCATTGTGGCAAATTGTTTGTCCGTGCCTGGGCCGAATTGTTTTACGACGCGTTGCGCGGTGATCGCGTTCAGCCGCGGTCGGATTCTCACACCCTCGGCGCGAGATGGTTGCGACTGAGATATATTCAATTACGCGATAGCACAACGGCACAACTGACACGCTAAGAATGTGCTGGTCTGCCTTCGGCCGATGCGATTCCGACGAGTCAGGGTGCAGTTATGATTTGTTTTCCGACGGTGGCTCTTAATTTCCTTTCGAGAGCTCGGGTTTCGGCGGGGGATCTTGCTCAAAGCTGGCCGGCTGGCCTTGAACGGCCCTGGGAAGTAAAGCAGCGTGGCCCATTCAGTTGTTTCTGATTCCGTTTTTCCGCAGTGCTCTGTAGGGACGTTACAAATTATGAGAGCTTCTGTTGAGATACGAGATATGTTGAGCTTAAATGCTACTGCTGGCTTATCTTATCAATCGGTACGCAACAGTTCCTCGAATGATTTATGGAAGCATTTTTACTATCTTAATTTTAATTGTTTGTTCACACATTCAAAAGACAAGAAAATCTACGAAAACAAATGTTGTCCAAACAACAAAGTCAACAGTTTGATCTTGAACGAACTCGGTTCAGCCGGGTGGAGTATTTTTCTTCATCTAGATTCATTATTTTCGCACATGAAGTCTCTTCACTTTGACAAACTGTTTTCGTATTCCCCTCTACCTGTCTTTCTGGACCGCTAGTTTTTTTTTCCAAAGATGTTGAAGATGTGTAACATTTATTTTCCCTCACAGCATCGCCCCAATCGAACGTACACATGAAAGACGAACGTGGGTTCGATACGGCGCTTCCCCCTCGGAAGAAGGGAGCGCGGACTGGTGGTATGGTTATTGTACCCAATCCTCTCGAGATTGCTTTGCTATTGCCTCACACCGGCGTCTGGGAAAACAACCGCCCTTGTCCATCGCGGAGTCATTCGATCGAAAAGTAAGAGAAAAAACCAACATTCAAACGGACCCACCGTTGCATCACGTTCGGTTGCTGGACAATTTTCGGACAAGGTAAGCGTAGTGGACATCTTCTATTTTAGGGTGAGGTGTAATGTAAGACTTTGTGGAAAGAAGCAGACAAGCACTACTTATTTTCGGTCAGTGCCCATTTATGGGCCTTGATTTATTTTTTGTTAAATTACAGCAAGACAAAAAAGCCACAAAGCCATTTTCTCTACGCCCATGAAGTAACGATTTTATTTCATTCAATTTCAAATGCCTTTTGAACAATCATTTTCATTAAGAAAAACACACATTGTATTGGAGTGAATTACTACATCAAGAGTTGTCGTGCCCTAAGGGTTGATAAGGGCAAAAGATAATATACCACACATGAAACATACCCTACCATCAGTTGAGCCACTGAAACCTCTTAATTTCCTCCACAGATGCGATCATCACCGACCAACTCGTGTTGATGTGTCAATTAGTGGTTGCATCGGGCGTCGTGTGCATCGTTTCCTCCTTCCGTTTCCTGGTACAGCAGCACGCCGCAGATAAACAAGTGTTAATGCCCAAAATCGACTCAACCGACGTCGCTTTCGTCTCGGACACACCAACGCTATCTAAGGAGGGGAGCGGAGGCATTAAAGGTTAATGGCAACTGGCAGCGTTTTGGCCAAACCGCTTCGATTGCTGGGAAGAATTATGCTACCGTGTAAATATTATAATGGCGCTAAAACTGGCATTAGCTACGCAAACGAACCAAGCCCCTTTGTGGTGATGTTGGAGGGCGAGATGCAGTGGGTGATTTACCCGTTTTTTTTTTTTTCCTTTCGTCTACTGTTCGGAGAAGAAGGGCCGCAGTTGTGGCCGCAGGAATGCTGCATGCGTGCGGAAGAAGTGGCGTTGCGTAGGCGTTCATTGTTATCAGCGAGCGTAGAAGTCGATGGGGGGAGGGAGCAAATCAAATGCAGGCGAAAGAAAGAAAGAAAGAAAGAAAAAACACCGCAGCGGCGATCCGCGTCGTTTGTTGATTTATTAATTGATGTGAAATCGTGAAAAGACCGTACGGCGGAGGCGTTTTGTCTCAGGTTTAGGGACGGTTTTGGTGAACGACCTTAAGACGGCCGCGAGTTCTGCAAGATTGAGCTGCATGCCCTGCGAGGTACTGTGGGCGAACATTTCCAGTCACACTGTTCAATGTTTTAAAGCCTTTAGAATATTTGAAAAACTGTTTACTGTAATCCTAGAGATCTGAATGTTTCATATTTTTGTTTGCAGCACGAAACGAGTTTTCCTAGAAGCCTTTCGAATGGGTTGTGATTTATTCAACAACCAATTCAATTTTAAATTCATAATTAATTAATTAGTAAAGCATTGGGTTTTACATTGCTACTCATTTACATTTAGTAGTTGTTGTCTTTGTTTGCAATGGATTCCTTCGCCGTTCGTTTGTTTCTTTGTACTTGTTAATGGTTGTGCCAATTTTAGCAGCCTTAAAAACACCGAGAAGATCAACAACAGGCACCGACAGCTTACTTACAGCACCATTCCAAGCCATCCAACCGAACCTCGTCTTTCCGTCACGAAGAATTAAATCTGGTCCATCGGATGACGTGCAGAATTGCAAACAATGGCATTTTTCTGGCGAGTGGAGTTTTCCTCTAGAATTGCAACAAATTTGCCATTTTGTTTTCCACCCACCTTGTGTCCGCCCGCGTGCAATGGGTTTTTTTTAAATGGTGGAGAAGTGAGGGCAGGCCAGTCTTCCATCTTGGGTTTGGCATTTTCGAAAGAAAATGGTGATGAAAATTCCACTGCTCCTGAACGGCCGTTTAGCGCCGAACGGTCGTTAGTTTTGCGTTTTCCTCCACCTTGCCTGTGCGCGATTGTGAATTTTGGGTAATTTTTTCGATGTTTTATTATGACAATGACCAGAAAATAAAAATTAAATAAAAAGGAAAGGGTAAAACCGCGCAGCAGCAGCAGCAGCAGCAGCCACCGAGGCCAATCGATCGATGTAACTTGCGCTTTAGTGGAGAGAAGTCCCTGCGATTGGGTAATGGGCGATGATGGGTTTAACAATGGGCAAATGAATAAAAACAAATTCATGCCGATTGGGTTACCACTGGGGTTGATTGAAATAAACGACGGATGGGCCGGCGGGTTTCGCGTAACATATGTGGCCGGATTTATTCATGCTCATCTTGCATCCGCGATTCGTGGCTCACACTCACGTGGCTCTGGGCTGAACGAGCCATTGGTTTAAACGTGTGGCCTTCGTTGCACGTTTTTTGGCTGGCTTTTACAACTTGCTTAGTACAGTCTTGTTAATTGAAGAAAATCATGAACGATTTGGTGATCGCCAATGTCCTTTGTACGTTTCTTCTTTTAAATTTAAAGATTCGAATTAAACTTGCAGGGGATCGATCTGAAAACTCTCAGTTGAAAGCTTTCTGTCAGCCCAATGGCTCAAGCCACCATTCTCAACCATTTGGGTACATCTTCTTCCTACCGATGTAGAGCGACATCGCAACACCCGTGCCGCATTGAGGGTCGCGTGGAAAACCCCAAACATTTCGTAAAGCCACCTGACGCACGTGGAAAAACAAAGCAATCGAGACGGCTGGCTTCGCGTCATCCTTCCATTGTCCACCTGCGAGACTTAAACTACGGCGTGGACAGTTCCCAATATGCTTCAGTCAGTAGCCGTCTGCAGGAGGGGGCTGCTTTCGGATGCACTTTAGGTCGGCGGCGTGCCTTGCGCAACCGGATGGTCCGGCTCGATCGTTTGACTCGCGAGGGTTCTTTTTCCCGAGCATCCCAACCGTGGCGGGCATCCGTGCACGTGTGCTGCCGCGCGTCATGCTGTTGTGCAGACTTATGTGCGAACAATTGGTGGTCACTTTCGAGCACTGCGCATCGATCGCCTAGAGATTCGGCGCGCCGTTGTCGGTTGGCACATGCACTTAAAATGCGTATCCGTTCGATCGTTCTTTCCTGCGCGCCTCGGAATGATCTGCCTCCCCGCCGGAGCCCGGTTTGGGACAGTATTAGGCAACACGACGCACCACCCAGCCGCTGCGACACAGGCTTGACATTTGGTGCCACTATCAGACACACACGGGAGGCAAGCCGTTGGCCCCCGGATGGCTCAATCGAACGAGCGGCGAGAGTGAAAGGTCAGGCGTCCACTTTTTTCCCACAGGCTCACAATAAACCGACCGCCATGCTTCAATCGCCATGCCACTTCGAGGTCGGAAGAATTAGCGATTGCGGGTCAACAAATTGAGAGCGTATCATTAGACCGGCGTGCCTTCTCAATCGGCCGTCTGTTCTCAACATTCGATGGTTATGATTACCGACTCCGAAGGCGAGACTTTAGTACGTTGGCTGCGTAATGGGAAATGAATTTACGTAGCACCCGCCGCCTCATGATCCGTGTGCTATAAATCGAATACTACCACCCGAGCTCGACCGTGCCGGGGTGGAATTTATGAGAAGAGCATTATGATTTATGGATGTGGCTTCTTCGTCGAGCGGAAGGACAATGGAATAGACGGTAATGCGATTACCTTTGATTCTATCATCGGGTGGACTTGGCATTAATAAAATGTGAGTCAATGGCAGGCAAATGTCTTAACGTGAACTCGTCTAATGTCGTCTTATGTATATTCAACCCCCCTCGGACGCAACATACTCCTAGGAAAGGCCAGTTTCAGAATTTAAGCCCTCATGGTATTTTAAATTAGTTTTGAATATTTGGATGAACATATATGAAAAAGAATAAGATAAATTCATGTACAAATACGTTTCCTAAATCAAATCGTTGATCACGGGCCAAAGAGGGGCTGCTAGATGAACTCATTTAGGACATTTGGAGCACTAATGATCATTATTTTGCTTGATGAATTAGCACACTATCATTTTTAAAACCCTTTTCTCTGCAAAAAACCAACCCCGACCCATACGGACAATGCAACGCCTGATCGTTCTTATGGAGACCAGAAGAATAAGAACCGCCACACGCGTTCGTAGGCGTTTCTCATGACTTTGAAACGCACAAAAAATGCTCCCAATAGGTTGGCCCGGAAGCGGGGAACGAATTCAGAGCCAGCGCGGGTCAAACAGCCAACGCACAAGCGCGAAATCAATTAGCTGGTTCAACGTTTTTCGGTCACCGAGTAGCAGGAAAATGGGGGGGTAAAAAAGATTCTGGCAGCCGCACTACAAGTGCAGCAATGCACTTTGCTGCCAAATGTTCACACATTGCACCGCCTGCGCCTGCCCACGACGATAATTATCTAATTAAGCCCCGCTCCCGCTGTCCGTGCTTTCCGATGCTTGGCGGAAAAACCGTTCGCAGATATGTCCGAAAGATATGTGAGAGACTGGGTTTGATTTGCTTCTCACTCCTTCCCCTCGGAAGAACTGAACACGAGCCCGAGAGCTCCAGGGTTGGAAAGGGGAGAGGAAAGAGTAAGGTGGGAAGCAAATAGACCTGATGTTTGGTAGAGACAGCAAGAAGAAAACGTCGCGCTTGCTTTGCAAAGAACTTTTCCGCTCGAACCGACGGGGGACGGGGGCTGGAAAACTTACCACCCACCGTGCGGAGGTGCTGCGATGTTTGCACATAACACAATCGAGACGCCCCGTGCGCCTTCCCCCCTAGGCCCCGGTAAGCCAGCATGGATTTTGCGTTCGTTTGGTGGGGGATGGGAGTTGGTATAAAACGATGACCTGGTGGAGCGGAGTTTTCATTTGATACGTTTTTCTCAACGCAAGCGCGTGCAGTGTTTTGGTGAAGGAGCTGTAGTACTTTGTGGCCGGTGTGAGGGGAGCAAAAAGCGTCTGATTTGAAGCAGTGTGACATCGAAGTGACAACATATTTGCTTCCATGCAAGTGAAGTGATATAATCAGTGTATTTCCATTCGAAGGTGTAGTGTTTGATGTACGAGCAAACCAAAGTGCGTGTGCGGAAGTGCAAACGATCCTGAGGAAACATCCCCCCGAAACGAAACCAGTGAAGATCGACCCAAACGTAAAGCCCGAACCTCGTTTGTTGCCGTTGGATCTTAATTATTAAACCGTTTTACTTCCGCACACGAACTTCATCAACTCGCGCACGACGCGTTGATTGGGCGAAGGAAAGCAAGCACGGGAAGAAAAGAAAAACTAAATTAAACACCGCATGCATCGTGAATGTGTAATGTGGTACGGGAGTAAAGTTATTGCATAAATTGAGAAAATTTAAACGAACACTCGAACAGCAGCACGAGACAAGCGGGAGTTCCGCGTGGAGGAAAAACAGTTCACTCATCAGCATTGCGCATTTGGCGGGACGAATCTTTTCTGCTCGTCTTCAGCGGGCGAAAGCGAAAGTGTGCCTGCGAGAAACGAAGGAGGTACCGGGGAGGATAAATCAACGCAAACAGAAAACAAGACACGACAGGGCACCACACGCCGCACTCATCAAAAACTAAACCAAATACGCAGCTATTGTGAAGCTGGGGAGTTAGTTGCTGAACCTTGATTCCTTCCTTTTCCCGACCGGACGGATTCGATCTTCGCACCCGCTTCAGCCGGCGAGTGTTGGAGTTTCGCTTGCAAATTGGTGGAAACGCCAACGTGTGACTTGAGACGATAGACTTGCGCGGGCGTGCAAGCGACGAACGCAGAATGGCTAGCAACAGCATGTGGAAGTACTCGTTCCTGTTGGCGGCGTTTGCAGTTTTCCTGTACAATAATCATCAAACAAATGGGGTAAGTAAAATATTTAAATGCCTTGCCTTGTTAAGTCAAAACACAATAAAAGCAGGGAAGACTTAATCTATTTTTATTGTTAAAAAGCTCACAACAAATTACTTTAAAATGTCGTTCAATGCTTTTTTGGTTTTGATAATTCCTCCCTCATGTTTTCGACGCCGTAACCAACGCGTGGATTCTTTGGCAGAACATTGTTTAACGTTACAACATTTAAAAAATGAAATAGATCACTGCTTCCAAGCTTGTTCAGAGTTCCCGCGACTATAAACAAGCCTCCCGCCCCGAACCTCCCCCCTCCATGCAAACAATATTTCCATAACAATTCAGCGCCTGATTAGAATTTATGATACTCGTCACGTCGGAGCTAAATTTTCATGGCTAACGATGGCTCATTTACCCCGAAATTTAGATCCTAATGCCCGCCTGATGAGTCTCCGGATAGCCTCGACCCGGGTAATGCGCCCTAGACAATGGTCCATATCTTTTTACAAGCGTTTACGAGCGTGTTACATTAATTATTTTCGCACCACGAGCTCCCGC
This sequence comes from Anopheles atroparvus, assembly GCA_914969975.1. Classification (NCBI taxonomy): domain Eukaryota; kingdom Metazoa; phylum Arthropoda; class Insecta; order Diptera; family Culicidae; genus Anopheles; species Anopheles atroparvus. The sequence goes on along the minus strand of CAJZCY010000002.1, from coordinate 40,882,622 downwards.
CATTCGTTGGCCCACAAACGACGAAAAGCTCAAATAAACTAATCCACAACAGACGAATTAATTAAAGCAAACCCCAACAGGAATGTTTTAAAACAATTAATCTCGCCTATTGCGTCCATCCGCCGGCGAGGCCAGGTGTGTGGGTAGATGGGAACTAGTCAATACTGGGCCCATTTCGACGGAGCTGAGTGCGGTTTTTAGATCAAGTTCAGACCGATTCTGGTGGACGACTGCTGCGCGTCTCGCATAGCAATCCGCGGTTGGAGTGACACGGGTGACAACCGCGGGAACATTTTAGCCATGGCTGCTGGAAAAGGGAAGATAATTGCTTTCCGCAATTCCACCCGGTTGGCAGATTCACCCCGGGCCAACACCCGAACCCTTCCTCGGGGAAGCCGAATGCTGGTAGGATCACGATTTTTCGTTCCTTCGATGACATAATCTGCTTGCAATATGTTCGGCTCAATCTTCCCGCAAACATGGATTCGTAGATACGCTTACGCCTGGAGGCAGCGCAGCGTCGTGCACTGATTTGTTTGCCCTCGCAAAGACAATGTGTTGCGTCTCGGACCGGGAGCGGGAGAAAAGCGGGAGAAAAGCAGTGTGTTTCAAAACATTTTGAACTCCCACTCCCTCTCGAACTGACAGCTTGCTGGTGAAGATGGTCGTTTTAGAAGCACAAAGAGCGAATGTATCACTCGATCGAGGGTTTTTTCCTGTGGCCGATGGGAAAACCCGATAATCGATTGATGAGCACAAGAGAAGGTGGAGGAGTAGGAAGTCGCAAAAAGCAAAAGGAGGCATATAATTGAGCTTGATTGTAATTTGATTGGCGATGATGAAAAATTACGCTCACGTCGATTGAATAATTGATCGATTGCCGAAACGGCGGAACGTTACCCGAAACGATGGGGTTGGCGTAACTTTGAACATTTCATAACTCACACACATCTTTTCTTTCCCATTTTTCCTTTCCATGTTCCTGTCGGACAATGGCTGCAGCAAATCTTTGGCTACGAGCCGGACACCGACTACCCGGCGTATGACAGGATCCCTTCCGGATTGACCTTCCGGTGTGCGGATCGGCAGCCCGGGTACTACGCCGACATCCAGACGCGCTGCCAGGTGTGGCATTGGTGTCTGCCTACCGGCTACATGTTCTCCTTCCTCTGCCCCAACGGAACCGTCTTCAACCAAGTATCCTTCAATCCTAGCGCGGAAAAATGCCCCTAACCTACGCTTCACCGAATACTACTAACGCTTTTCGTTGATTTTATCCTTCTCAGGCGTACCGCGTTTGCGACTGGTGGACCAACGTAAACTGCCAGGATTCGGAGGCGATGTACAGCATCAACGACGATCTGTACCGAGACGTGGAGGGAAATTTGATCGTCGGCTAGAAGACGGGGCACGCTGGAAAAGCCTCCTCCATAGAGAGTTAGCGATCCTACTAGGGTAAACGATGTGTGGTGCAGCCGTCCAAATCGCTTAACTAAAAGCAAAGTGAGATTCCTGTTTTTTTTGTTTTACTTTTGTAAATATAATTTATACTTAATCCGAAAGAAAAATGAATAAAGTATTCTAAGTGAAAGAAATTGTCGTTATTGTCGTTTTTACTTTTTGGTAATACACGTACATCATTTTGTCATTCTTGAAATAAACGATTCATAATAGTAAATCACTGGAACACAATCTAGATCAGCAATTCAATTTGTCCAAGGTCTGACTATTAATAAACACTCCTTTTGCCTACTTTCAGGCGTTTTCAACCCCATCCGCTTTTACGTACACTCAACTTTTGCCTGTTTCTTGAGTTAAATGAAATGCTATAAAATATGAATCTCACGTCAGCAATCGTTTTTATTGTCATAATTGATTTTGATTCAAACGTTTTGCAGTGAAATCCGAGCATGGCGCTTGTAGCTCGATATGGGGAGGGCACACCAAGTGTGCCCATGACGAAAAACCGAAGTATGGGCACACTTGGTGTGCCCATGTCCTCGGCAAAAGTCGAAGATAGCCGAACACAAAGTGCTGCAGCCAGAACAAGCAGCAATATGTTTCTTTCTTTTGCATACCCCTTTCTACCATAGCAAAGCACGATCTAACTTTCGGGTCTTTGGACTTTGACGCACACTACTTTACAAATGCCGTATCTTCCCAGAGGCGATCTATTTGCTTTGCTTCAATATTCCTGAGCCTGATAGAAAATTTTCGTTTCGCATTCGAGTTCGCTCCATATTTCTCTGATGTCAAAGTGCCTGAAGTCTTTTTCCAGAAAGCATTTTATGTTAATTGTCCGAAAACTGATAAAAAATCATCACTTTGCTTTAGGCTTCTAACCGTGTGACTCTGATTTCAAAGTTTACGTTGCCTGAATTATTTTTCCAGAAAGTATCGTATGTAAGTTGTCCGAAAACTGATACAAAAACATCTTTGATATCTGATTTCAAAGTTTGCCAGAAGATATTTCAGCTACACAGGTGCTCCAGGAAAGCCAAGCTGCGAAATCGTGTGCATCATTCACATTACTTTTCAACGTTGGCTGTAACTAAAGTAACACATAAATAACTCTGCAGGCAAAGCGAGAGCAAAGAAAAACCGACGAGATTCTTTCTCTTGCACCCTACAGCCAGGTAATGGGCATTCCGACGACATCCGAGTTGTTTCGAGCGGATCCGAAGGACGATTTTTACTACCACTTCTTTGCCTTGTGTACGTACACGGCTCGCCGAACATGTTACGTCCTCTTTTTTCCAACGTAACTTTTTTCGTCCTATCTTCCTCAGAAGTGTGGCAGCCACTGTTTTTCAGCCTCCAAAACGTGGTCCTACCCAACATCGGAGGAAGATAGGACGAAAAAAGTTACGTTGGAAAAAAGAGGACGTAACATGTTCGGCGAGCCGTGTACGTACACAAGGCAAAGAAGTGGTAGTAAAAATCGTCCCTCGGATCCGCTCGAAACAACTCGGATGTCGTCGGAATGCCCATTACCTGGCTGTAGGGTGCAAGAGAAAGAATCTCGTCGGTTTTTCTTTGCTCTCGCTTTGCCTGCAGAGTTATTTATGTGTTACTTTAGTTACAGCCAACGTTGAAAAGTAATGTGAATGATGCACACGATTTCGCAGCTTGGCTTTCCTGGAGCACCTGTGTAGCTGAAATATCTTCTGGCAAACTTTGAAATCAGATATCAAAGATGTTTTTGTATCAGTTTTCGGACAACTTACATACGATACTTTCTGGAAAAATAATTCAGGCAACGTAAACTTTGAAATCAGAGTCACACGGTTAGAAGCCTAAAGCAAAGTGATGATTTTTTATCAGTTTTCGGACAATTAACATAAAATGCTTTCTGGAAAAAGACTTCAGGCACTTTGACATCAGAGAAGTATGGAGCGAACTCGAATGCGAAACGAAAATTTTCTATCAGGCTCAGGAATATTGAAGCAAAGCAAATAGATCGCCTCTGGGAAGATACGGCATTTGTAAAGTAGTGTGCGTCAAAGTTTAAAGACCCGAAGGTTAGATCGTGCTTTGCTATGGTAGAAAGGGGAATGCAAAAGAAAGAAACATATTGCTGCTTGTTCCGGCTGCAGCACTTTGTGTTCGGCTATCTTCGACTTTTGCCGAGGACATGGGCACACCAAGTGTGCCCATACTTCGGTTTTTCGTCATGGGCACACTAAGTGTGCGCTGGCCTATAGAATGCAACCTGCCTTCTTACAAACGTTTGTTAGACGCTAGAGATGAGCGTCGTCGAGACAACCGACGGTTCGATTCATACATTTGTCGCTCAGGAATCAGTGCCGGACTGGATCCAAGTGAGCTCAGTTTTACCTGTATCACCCTATTTGCCGCGTTTATCCCCTATTTTGTAGTGATATCGGTTATTCTTCTCGATGGGGGGATTTCGCTCAGACCTTTTCGGTACAAATTTTTTTGCACTGAACAGCTAGGGCAAAAGTTTAAACTGAAAGCTTTGAACCCAGCTCCTGAATCGATTCCGAATGTTTCATCTTGTCGGATCGGCTCTAACCTCTCGACCACAAACCCCATCACTTGGTTCAAAGGTTTACATATTTTGACAACCAGATTATCAGGAAAAACGTATTTTAAGGTAGTTTGAACTATTTTCATTGCATTTCGAACAAATCATTCCGCCAACCGCACACAGTCGAAAATGAATGGTTTCATCGTCGCAATCGGTTCGATAACTGCTTGAAGGACGTTCGTGCAGCCGTGAAGAAAGTGAAGAAGATAGTGTACCTGGATTTATTATCACGCAAAGTTTTATCACCGTAATCAAGGGAAAAGAGAGGAGGGGATGGGGGAACCGAGCGAGTCTGCAAGGGTGAACTCCAGTGTGTCAACATAGTATGCAGCTTTGTTGCTGGTTTCCCAAATTGAGTAGAATGCAAGAGCGCTTCAAGTGCGTCCAGTTGGCAAAAAGTCAATAGGGGGACATCAACGTCGAAGGAATTAAAGAAAGTGCAGGTACAGGTGAGAGTGTGTGTAAAAAAAAAAGAGAACAGTGCAAAGTCTCGCTGGAAGAGGTTTTTGTTTTGACCTAAAAATAAATCAACACACTAGAGATGTGAATGTGGTGAATCCGGAACTGACCATAGCCGCAAAAGAAACGGATTAAGGAACTACATGAAGAAGTGGAGAGTGTTGTGCGGAAAACAAGAAATTTAGTGTAAAAAAGGAATTTTGGACCGTTGCAGCTCCATCCAGATAATTGTTTGCAGTTTGGCCAATGTCCAGAGGTTTGATTTTCCTTGAAAGTATCCAGTGAATGGTATTCCCTGCTGTCTGGGTTCGTTGCTCTTTTCCCGGGAACTGCATGGACCTGTTGGGTGCAGGTTGAGCCACTCTACACCAGTGCAGTGTAATTGATGGTCGAATTTGTATCCACGTAAAATGCGAAGGAGCGTCCATCGGAATCAAACGTGGCGGTGTAGAGTGCAGCAAGTTGCTTCGTTCGTTTGCCTTTCAAGCGCAGCGTACGGCTGCAGCGCGTAAAATCATCGTTGCAAGGCGTTTCGGTATGTTCGGTTGGACGTAAAAGGATCGCGCGCGGGCAGTGTTTGCGCGGCAGAAAAAGACGCTTCCTCGCTCCGCTTTTTCGTCCTCAAGAGGAATGCGAAGTGGATAAGTGGTGCGTGGTGTCCGTGCGTTTGTGTGTTTGTATATGTGTGCGGGGAGGAAATTTTCTTGTTTACAATTTATGACATTCAAGCTGGAAAAGCGCGAGAGTTCAAAGGAGACGGCGCACGGCCCCGCGGAGATAGCACGAGCGAGAGCGAGCGAGAGTGAGACGGCGAGAAAACCTCATCACCGCGCCACCGGGATAAGAGCGGCCGTGCGAGAGTGGTCGTGTCGGGATGTCGATTGTCTATAAACAGTTCTTCTCGAAGAGGTGTCATTGCTTTTCCTTCGCGTGTTGTTTTCTCCTATCCGCTTTCCAAACCGCGACGGGAGAATTTTCCGAGGCAAGTGAAAGTTTGCGGTACCGGAATCTGTTGATTCTCGTGTCGAACTGCCGACCAGTGCAAGGCCTACTACGTAATCAATTAATATCGTCCGTATAGTTTGCCCACTATACGTTTACCCACTATCCGAGCATTGGGCCGAGAAATAAGCTGTTCGTGAAAGTACAAGCTTTTTTGTAACAATAATAATTGACGATTGAGTTTACGCCGCACCGGATTCTCTGACTAAAACAATCCCGGTTTGTGTATTATATTGGCGCCGTCACGTTTTGTATAAGAAATTACCATAGGAACGGAAGCAATTAACCGCCAAAACCAATTCGCCGCGCATCGCATCGAAGCCTACTGTGTGTTATACCCCCCACAAAATGTAATTTGACCCCCCTTAACGTTTAGCGTGAAAAAGTCGTTCGTTTTGGAGCGATTGCGTTCCGGTTAATGTATTCCGGCAAGTGCAATATATCCGTGCAATAACCCGTTTTTCGGGCGTGTGGAGGAACATCTGACATCGAGGAGTGAGGAGTCGATTGAGGAAGATGCATCGAAGGATGCAGGAACCACTATCCTTTGAAACGATGGGTGCAATTCGGTGACTCTAGTGGAAAGAGCGTAGTGTTGATAGGACAAAATTAAACCTTGAGCTGCTGAACACGTCGGAGGAAAGACTGCGGTGACGATAAGACGCGCGTGTGAACTAAGCGTGTGAAGCTGTATAGCCTTTGCTTGTCAAAAGAACGCTGGAACATGGAAACGCTAGCGGAGACCAGTTTGCCGCCGGGGCTTCGGCGCCCCGAACCGTCATCCCTCATCCCGACCTCACCGGAGGGAGAGCAATCCCCGCAGAACAGCAATCCCGGTTCGGTGCTGGCCAACATCATCGAAGTCAGCCCGGGGGGGAGCAGTGGCCATCACCTGCTCGAGGACCACTCCCAGTCGTCGCAGGACGACAGTGGCAGCATGGTCAGTCCGTCAGCCGATCCCGAACCGGAGGAAACGATCGAGAACATCGAGAAGGAGCTGAGCGAATCGTGTGCCGACACGGACTCACAGCCTCCGGCGCCGTTTGTCGGAGCGGGTATTGGGCGAGGAGGAAGTAGCAGCAGCGGCGGTAGCACCGGGCCGAGGAGGTTACCGGCCGGAGCCAAGTTGGAGGTGGGAGCGACGCTGCGAACGGGAACCGTCGCGAATGGGGACGCTGGACTACCGAAGGTGGCGACCGGCGGAGGCAAACCGATGGCCATGCGCGAATTCGACCGAAAGATGAACAAGGCGCGGGGGCGACCGAAACGGAAGGCCATTGTGGCCATGTATCAAAGTGAGGTAAGTTTAGGATGTACCATTTTTGAACGGTTTATCGTACGAAGAGATTACGGTCAATATCCAAGGGGTCGTGACTATTTTCTAAGATGAAAGCTACCTATATTTTTTTTTTATATTGGTCCATTAGAACATTTATTCTTGGGTTTACGAATCCAACAGGGAAAGGTGAAGAAACTGCACTGTGTGGTTCAATGCGCTGAAAGGCTGCGGTTTGCCAAATCCGTACAAGTGCTGCGCTGCCAAGGAGGATAGCGCAGCGGGCAAGGACGAGCCTAGTTGGCTTGATTATATATTATTTTTTTTATAAAACATACGATAGTTGGGGTTTTGGGTTTATCTGTAAAGCTTTGCTGTTTATCTTCTAATTTCTTAAATTTGTTTCGACTACTTTCACAATCTGCCTAAAAATTTAAAAAAGGAGTAGTTGGTGAAAATGCATTTGGAGCGGGCGGGATAACCGGACAGGTGCACTGCCAGCTATTCTGGTCGCATGCTTTCAGCCCATCGTTCCAGTACCGGCCATCCGGGCACTTGAACTGCTGTATGCATCCCTCCCAGCACGCCAGATACTTGGTACAGTCAGAGGGATGTGACCAGTAGTTTGGCCACGAGGCACCAGCCGGTGGACAGTGCGGATCGGTTGGAGGATTTACCGGAACTTGCGTCGTGGTAGGGTATGGATTTGTATTCGTTGGAAAGACCGTGGTCTCAAGCGTGTGTGTTGTGGTGGAATATGTCGTCGGAAGAGAATATGTCGGCGTTGGCAGAGGAGTTGTTGTCGTAGGTTGCGGAGCGCTGGTAGATGTTGTCGACATTGGTGTATCTGATGGCGTCATTGGTGTATCTATTGTCGTCCATTCCGGCGTTATTTGCGTTGAAGTAGGTCTTTGAGTTGGACCTGTAGTAAACGCTGTTGAAGTGATCTGCGGCGGCGTCTCTGTCGTTGCCGGTCCTTGAGATTCACATTGCGCCACCATGGGATGATCACACACGTTCAGACGTGTGTTGAAATGCAGTCCTGTTGGGCATTCGAACTCGTACGCGTCCTTCCGGTGACATTCGTAGAATTTACTGCAGTTTGTTGGATGTACGAAGTACACCGGTACGGGTCCTTCGGGAGTGGGACAGTTGGGATGGTTCGGAATCACCACAAACCCGTCAGCCTGGACGCCGACAACCATAAGCACTAGCCCCAAGGCGACGGTTGTTACCACAATATCTGGGAGGAAATAAATGGCACTCAATAACTCAAACTTGCACATCATGCACCAAACAAACTTTGTAACAATTTAAGCTGATGGAACCAGCTTGCAGGAAACTCCAAGTTGTTAACCAATTCTCACCTGTTGCTATCATCGTGAAGCGAACTGGAGCTCCTCTTCTTCGATACTGTTTCCGAAGAGAGCCCCCAGCGTTTTCTTTTATAGTGAAATCCTTCCCTTTCCGGATGATTGAATCTCCCCGATAATGGTGGTGCCAGTATCTGAAGTGGCTTGAACAATTTTCTCGTCCACACACCTCCTGCTGGCTGAGCTTGCCCCCGGCTCACTCTGTCATCTTATCGCGCGTAGCGAATCGCTTGGAATCGGCTGATTCCTCCGGCGAAACGAGATACTATCGAGGAACACCCGGTACTTTGATGACTATCGATGTCTGGGAACTCCTCGAACTGAAGAAGGAGTTATTCTATATTAATCTGGCCCACTTGACTTACGTGTATCTTTGTGAATTGTTATTTAGAGTTGGTTTTTAGAATGGGGATAACGGTGATTTTTCACTGTGCGTTTGAAGAGGTGACAATTATCGCATAAATATGTCTGACGATATTGGTTGTTATCTGCTGTTAAAAATATTAAGAAATAAAATAACCGACCGTCTTACACCATGACCGCATTACTGATTGTCGTCTCTTTACGACAGATAAGTGACAACAAAATCGGCATTAAACTGTGTATAAAGAAAGCATCTGATGCAACAGCACAACCAAAAAAACCGAACCGCAAGCGTGCCCGTAAACCCAGGAGCCTTAACGAGGATAGCTCGGACGAGACGTCGCCGGAGAAGCGCAACCGCCGAAACGAGAAGCCGCGCAAAACGAACAACAACACCGAGAAGCGGAGCGCCGAGGAGGAGTACAAACCACCCGAAGACCAGAGCGTCTGGGCGAACCAGTTGCCGGAACCCGTGCTGCACATGGTAAGTACAGCATCGGTGCACTTGTCTTGCTCATTCCACGCATTTCATGTTAACCTTTTTTTTCCGGTCTCATCCGTAGATCTTTAAAAACGTCATCCAATCCGAGGGCAGTGTGCCGGCCCTGCCACGACTGTCGCGGGTGTGCTCCAGTTGGTACAAAATGGCCCAAACGCCGTCCCTCTGGCGGACCGTCGATTTGGGCACGTGGACGAAGGATCGGTTTAAAACGGAACCAAAGCTGAAGTGGCTGATCGAGAACCGTCTGAACTACGCGACCGATGTCGGGCTGGGTGAGGCGCCGAACCAAAGCAAAGCGATACACAAAACGGCACAAGGATAACACTTGCTTCTCTTCTGCAGCAAACTGGAAGGTGACGAACGTGCAATGCGTGCTGGACAAGCTGCTGGAAGCGACCCCCGGTCTGGTCGCAATAACGCTTACCGGCTGGAAGGCGCTCACCTCGGAACATCTTCTCTTTTTAGTGCAAAACTTCAAAAATTTAGCAAGCCTTGACCTGAGCTCAATTAATGTGAGTTGATCGATAGAACTAGTTTTTATTTTCGCCTCACAATTATCCCCTGCTCATCTCGGTCTCAATGATTGCTTATTCCAGGCCGAAGTGAACGCCAACAAAACAGCCGTTGGGCAGACGTCCCTGTGCAATGCCATTACGGAGATGGGAAGCCGGCTTACGCATCTCCATCTGGCCCACAATCGGCTCAGTGGAATCCCGCAAATCGTCAAAGCCCTCTCGGTAGGTATCCATGATCGACGGGTACGTCCGGGGGATTCTTAACTGACTGATAAGCTCTTCCATTTCTCCTCGCAGACACACTGTCCCAATCTGGTGCTGCTAGACCTGTCCAACGTCAGCACCATTGCCATCTCGCACGGTATACTGCATATCGAGCAGCTGCAGCACGGCTGCCAGAAGCTGAAAATACTCCGGATAACAAACTCGCACATCAACCTCAGCACGGCGACGTTGCAAGAGCAGGTAACGTTTATCTCCATCGATTAGGTGATCATGGTTTTGAATTGCTCTGATTGTGTTCCACTTATAATTCGCTCGTAGATGGAGTCGCCTGGATTCCCCGCGCTAGAAGAGCTCTCCGTTGCGTCGCTCGCGGACGAATCGCGACTGTTCAACGACGAGTTCCTGCAGCGCATCCTCAAAACCAGCACACAGCTGAAGCTGCTCGACGTGCGCGGATGCTCCCGACTATCGCACGACAGTCTCATCCGGCTGCCGACGTGGGATCTCAAACATCTCTTCCTTTCCGGCTGCTCGATCACGAGGGACATGGGGTAAGGCGAGGCCCCGACTGGCAGCTTATGCTTCAGGGTCACATCTTAATACACGGTTCGTTGTCTTCCTTCCAGATCTGGTCTTGAGTTGATCGCCTCAAAATGGGCCCACAGCTTGATAGAATTTGATCTGGCGTGGGCAAACGCAACCAAACCACTGGACGATGCCTTGAAAGCGCTCGCGGATAAGGGCTCGGAGTCACCGTTAAAGTGAGTTGGTTTTATTCATGCAGCACAGTTGTCGGGAAGAATGTTGGCATAGTTTTGATCCCCGGCACTTACTTGTTGCATTCGTTTACCGTTCCATTGCAGTCACCTCAACCTTTGCGGGTCGTCGGTTTCACTGGAGGCGGTCAAGGAGGTGCTGGCCAACTGTCCGCACATCAATTCCATCAATCTCGCCTCCTGTCGGGGACTTCCCCGGGGCGTCAAGCGGTTACTGCAGGGTGCGCAAGAGATTGCGGAGCTGCGGGAAAATCTTGGAGTCACACTAAAACGCCCTCCGCAACCGCCCTCCCCCTAAGCGTGGCAGTGGGGAGGCCCTAACCGAACAGAGAGGCCCGTTAACCGGGGGACGACGGTAGGCAAGAATCAAATTGCACATATTACAAAAGACTATCGTGTGATAAATAGGCATAGGCTAAGACGCGCTATCCAGGCAGCATCGCAGTCGCGCATCGCGTGTGCGTGTGCGTGCGTTTATCCTTCACAAATCGGAGAAAGTGCAGTGTGCAACATTATCCAGTTAATTACGGCATTAGGGAGAACATGAAGCAGCATTTGATTGTCTTACGTGCAAATGTAAAGATATTGTTGTCTTTATTATACTTTTAAGGCGCGCTCCGTGGTGTGCACGTTTGTCCGTGTTATCGGATAAGCGAGGGACACTAGACACTAGGCGCCATGTAATTTAAAAACACAAACTCTTGCCCTTATCCTCGGGTTTCCACTGTAGTCGAAGTAGCATATAGTGTAATGCTTTATAAAGAAAATGAAAGGAACGCATGGTGAAAATAGTAAAGGATGCCAATTAACCTTCCCTCCACCCGTAGACGGGCATGGGGGGGTGCGTGCGTTGGCTTTTAACGTCGCAGAGCGAGCGATGCCAAACCTACAATGTGGCTTCTCGGGCAGAGTACCTTGTTTTTGCTTCTATTGTTTTAACTTGTAACCATTTCGGACGGTTTTTGCACTCATGTCGTACACTAGAACGATCTCACTCGGTGTCTAAATTCAGGTTTATGCCAGACAACAATGTATGAGTTCCCTCGTGCTCTTCAGGCAGCCCCAATTCTAAAGCAACTTTTACACACAAACCTTTGCATAGTTTTAGAGGATGTAAATGAAATTGTATGAAGAAAAATCCTTCGAATGCCACAAAACTAGTAGAAGTAGAAGAGACAACAGCAAAACTGGTCCCGTTGTCTCCCAAGCGCCTTGAAAGATTGTGTTGAACAGAGCGTGCAAGTGAGACACCGAAGGAACTCCTGCAAGCGGAGGTAGGTGTCGTTTTGTTGAAAATGAAGTATATAGCGATAATTACGGCCGTTACGGAGTAACATTGAACGGAACGTTCGTCGAGTTTGTGGTGCAATTTATCCCAAGCAAGGAAACTGGCTTTTCTTTAATACATTTTCTATTGTGGGCATTGTTTTTTTGTCAAATTAAATTAGTACGCAATCGGTTTGGTTGTTTGCAACATCATGACATTTCGGTAGGAATCTCTAAATTCTAAATTTTACCTCATGTTTTCCAATCACTTCAGCACATTGATTTTTATTTGATTTTTTTGATAAATTCCATTCGTGTTACTCAGTATTTTTGTTTAATGGTCAAGTTATTATTATTATCTGTTTGTTTGTTCGTTTGTTTTTTTTTTTGTAACACTTTGCTACGCCGAACCTGCCCATTCCTTCAATTGTTAATATGTGTTCTGTCTGTACTTGTTGAAACGCATCCGACGTCCTCCTATTTTTTATTTTTTATTAAGTATGCTTCGTTAAGGTCGTCACTAAAAAAATGTATAAAAATGAATGCGTAGGTTTAAACGAATGTTGCAATAATTTCTCCTGTGAATTAGAGATGGTATAAGGTGTATCGAATATCATTGCAAAAGAAACAAGAATTGCCCCACAAATATGTTTCCGTTACTATTTTATATCAGTTTAGGAGTTTAGGTAAGAGAAAAGGGAGCCCCAGCACCCCCGGTCGATTTGTAAGCTAGACGATAGTTCAAACTGTTATTTAAACGTAAAGAGCATATTATTCATCACCGGCAGCTGGCACATCGCCTCGAGGTTTTGTGCTGCGGTTGTCGAACACACAAAGGCATGAACACGCAAACTCTAAAATTGCATTGCAAAAAAGTGTGACCAACCAACTCGCCGCAAAATGCAATAAATTCGCAATATGAACCGCTAAATCGTGGATGGATCGCGTCATCTGCAAGTGATGATCATCAGTGTGTTGTGTCAAAAAAATATCAAAACAGGGCATACGCTACTAATGGTCGGACGATGAAATGAGAAAATCACAGATTGTATGATAATAAGTAAGGAATCCAGCACGGTATATCCCCAGCCAACAGAATACGTAGTGAAAAGTCCGGCTGTAAGGTAGCGATAAACCAGTAACTGGGTCGGGGGCTTGTTCTTCTCTTGCGGACCCTATTGTCGTTAACGTTGTACAAAACGTTGTTGGCTGCGGCAACGGCAGGTTGCATTGCATTATTGAACGTAAGTGCTTGAGACGGGAGAAACAACAACAAAGAACAAAGGGAAGAGTGTTTCTGTTAGTGAGCAAGTTTTTCGTTTATAGAGTGAACATTCGACCACAGGAGATACATTCGTTCTAGGCGAAATGTGACGTACAGGATCAAGAAAAGTAAGAAACAAACATGTTCAAACGGAGTCCAAACGCGCGACCACCGCAAGGATGTAAAGGTAGAACCTCCCCCCCGCCGTAGAACCTGTAGAAATCGCAACATCATCATCATGTAAGTTGACCTTTCGTTTGTTTGTAATTTATGAGGTAAAATGAAAATGAGATAAAAACATACACACACAAACGGCGGAAAGGGACGGAGAAAACGCGAGAGGGCAAATTTATTTTAAAATATTTCAACCAGTAGCAGGAGATGATGAGACACGACGCACACCATGCAGTGTGGTAAAATATTGCGAGAATTATATTAATATTCTTATTAAATTTATTATTAGAATAGTTTCGTTTAAACTTATTGAAAAAGTATATTAATAAATGTGTTTTATACAAAGTGAACCTGCAAATGGGAAAAAAGAAAATAAGAATTGAAATATATAGAAATGATAAAAAATAGAACTTCTTAAACGAATCTTTCTTTCCATTTCCATTGAGTGAATGAATTGACTCAATGAAACACAGTAAATGTTATTTTATAATTTATTCACTATGATTTATTCAAAACCTTTTTCTCCAATCGTTTCCTGTCTGATAAACGATCGAGTTTTCCGTCTTTCCTCTCTATCTGTGTTGTGTGGTCGATTCAGTGGCGATCTGTGTTCGATCGTCCTATCGTTACCTTTCTATATCAAATAAATATGAATTCAAATTCAAGTTTAAACAAAAAAAAAAAGCAGTCGATTGAGGGTACATTATCCCGTAGTTGGAGGCTTTCCGTAGCGTGGTTTGTTTGTCTCAACAAGTTCGTCGCATTGGACAAAAGTACATTAAAAAGAATGCGGGAGTAAGGTGTTAGAAAAGGGTGCCGCCGGTAAAGCTTTCCGCGTTCCGCGCACTAGATGCGCAGGTTGGGATTGCTGTACTTGACGTACTTGAGCAGGGCGTCGTTCTCCTCGCATACCCACGGCTTCACGTGATGGCAGGCCACGTCGTGCCAGTGGATGCCGTCGTCGTAGAAGTTGTTCAGGATGGCCAGACAGTTCTCCGAGGCACCTCCCTGGATCAGCTCGCGGTTGTCCGGTTGCGGCTTGCCGATGCCGCCTCCCTCGGACCAGTCGTTCTGGTTGCGCACGGTCGTCGGGGCCAGCTTCTGCAGCTCGGCCGTCCAGAACCAGCCGTTCACGTTGGTTGGCTGCAGATCCGGACGGTCGCAGCCCTTGAAGTCGCACAGGCGCCCGCTGGTCCAGATGTACTTTTGCTGCAAGCGTTGGATGGGAAAGGAGACGCTATTAAAATCGTTTGCCAAACCGCCATCCGCGCGGGCAAATATCACCACCATTAAAGCAAAGATGATTTTAAGTACAGGGTTTGCTCTTATCTCCATTAGGTAAGACGAGCCCCTGGGAAAATGCCACCGCGCACGGAAAGGGTAAGTTTGCGGAAATTAAGCTGTTAATGTTGACTTCAGCAGCAGCTCATCAGCTCGATGGCCTCACCCATTATGATGCGTACGCTGCCCTGGCAAATCACTGTGCCCTCGATCCACCAACCGGCCGAAGGTGGTACGCAGATTCCCAGCGACACAGCCGTTGCACATGGGCTGCAAAACGACCACCCCAAATTGATTATTTCCACCGTCGGCCATTTCGCTAGGTCGCATAAATCTCCAACGTTTTGCGTCGTTTTTTTTTCTCTCTGTCGAAAACGAAACCGAAAACCTTCCATCCTAGGCCTAGGGGCTGGGCTCCGGCCGGGTGTCATCTTTCCGTACTTGCTCTTTCCCTGCTTTCACCAACCAGCTACCCCCTTTCTTATTTATGCTCTTTTTCCCAGACTGTTCGAATGAAGATGGGGCCGATGTTCGGCAATTTCCACGAGAGCGTAATTACCATCCACAGCCTCCGGTGCTCTTGCGTCACACAATTTCGGTCGGTCGGTCAGTCAGTGAGCCAGTGAGCCAGCCGGTGCGCGTTTCACAACCGGTAGAAGCTCGTTTGTTGCACTGTATTCGATCATCCTGCTCGCACCGGTTTGGAGAACTGGTGGTGGAATGGTGTGGTGGTGTTTATTGATATCACTGAACGTTTGCGGCTGGGGAGTGGCTGGTTTAAAAACCCTTTTCAAAAAGTTCCACAGGGCGACCGGTGGCCCTCTGCAGACAATGACTGTCCAGATGGAAGGCGATCTGTTTGAGCGTGCGTACGGTTTGTTGATCGGTTCGAGCGCGTAAGCAAACATTCTTCGCATGATCAAACAAATTTCTTCGTTCGCACGTCATTAATTTCAAGTGGATTCGTTCGTACAAAAAAAAAAGTCAGGAAGCTTTCGTAAATGAAAGTAGATCTCTGAAAAAATGGGTGCAAAACGGCACGGCCATGATTAAGCGATCATCGGAGGATTTGTTTGTGCCTGTTACACAATGCTGGCGCATAGTTATGCCGTTCAAGTCGAATCGAACATATTTATTGCCCTTTTGCCAATCGGTCGATCGTGTCACTGGAGTTATCTTCGGTCAGAAGGAAGTCGAAAGTCACGCTTTAACCGACGAGGGACGATGGACCGGTTCCGGGGTGAAATTATCCAGTCGTCCAGTTCGAGGCGCGTTCCCCCCCCGGTAATGGTGATGACGAGGTCAAACAAGTACAATCTTCCCATCTCCCTGGAGCGATCCGGGAGCTAATCAATGTTCGCTTTCACTTGGCCACCGCCCCATGCACCGCGTGCCGTGTAAAATATTTCACCGTCGAAGGTAAAATAAATTGAAAAACAAAAAGCGTTTTTAAGCAATATTTTACACCCTCCCGCCGAGAGGGCGAGGCTGCCCCGTGGCTTGGGGTCGTGAGGGACACAATTTATCGACCTCAAGTGCAACTGCAATTACGGCCCGAGCTTGGTGGGCAGCAGCAGTTCCGTTTGCACATGCCATGCGTACGACCGCGCCAAGTGATGCACCGGAAGACGTTGGTAGGGGAACAAATAATACAAAAAAAAAGTGAAAGCCAACCCCGAAGCACGGCAAAGACGGCTCACGCAGGGCCTTTGGGGAGGCCTTTGGGGAGTGCGCGACACTGTCCTACTTCGGCATTCCGGCGGTTGTGCACGTGCACGTACGTCACCTAGCAAGCCCGGAATGCAATCATCATTACGCGCACCGTCCACCGCGGGGTGGCCATACTTTGCATACTTTGTCGTAACGCTTTCCTCGCCCCTGCCAAGGAGAAACCGCCCTGCTGGAGGACAACCAACACACACACACAACAACAACCGTCCGATGACATCATCTAACCGACTGGGATGGATTTTCGTTTTCAGAATGCAGATGATGCACACACGTGTGGGATGCGCTTTCTGGGCCGCGGCTAGCGTCGGCCCGACCCGTGTTTGTGATGTGCGTGGGTGAGGCTGTTTCACTGTTTTTTTTTCTTTTTCATTGTTGCATCCATCTGTTGCATCCCCCCGGTCGCCTGTGATTCCCCGCCAATCCATATCCTCCGTCTTACGTAAGGCGGATAACGGCTTTTCGCCACCACGGGCTGGACAAGCGTGTTTCGCATGTCGAGAGCATCTTCTTATCGATAGAAATCGGTGGCACAAGGCCAACAAAACAAAAAACACACAAACACACTCACACGGTGTTGGGGACGTGGATGGGGATTTCGAAACATGCTTCCGGGATTTGATCGACGATCGTGGCAGCTCGTAATATCGCAATCTGCATCAAATGTCACAGCTATGTAATCGGGTTGAATCGATATGCCCCATCCCCAGTTTTCTCTTTACGTTTTGCTTTTCTGTTTTTGGCCACCAGAGTGTGGCGGCGAACCGAGGGTGGGTGGAGTGTTTGTGATTTACCGCTGACAGCGAACTGTCGGCCCTTCGCCAAGGCCAAGGGCCCCA
The DNA here is from genome assembly GCA_914969975.1 of Anopheles atroparvus. Classification (NCBI taxonomy): domain Eukaryota; kingdom Metazoa; phylum Arthropoda; class Insecta; order Diptera; family Culicidae; genus Anopheles; species Anopheles atroparvus. The sequence goes on along the minus strand of CAJZCY010000002.1, from coordinate 40,865,528 downwards.
AGCAGAGTGTGGCGAGCGGGAGGGAGGTCCGGTTGTTCTTTTCCGGGTTCAGAACGGGCCCACTTTCCACTCGCGTGCTATCGCTATCGGACTTACCCGGCCGTCGACGATTCTCGCCTTGATCCATTCATTTTCCGGGCTCGTCTCTACCGACACGCTGTCCATGCAGCGCTGGCGGCAGAAGTTTCGCGCGTCCAGCCAGTCCTTCTCCACGCCCCGCTGCGTCGGATCGCGCCAGGAGAAGAAGTATCTGTGAGTGAGAGGTGGAAAGAAAAGAAGTTGTGTGATGAGTCAGTATAAGCGAGAAAAGTATTGTATTGATTTGTGAATAAAGCTTGTGCACGATGAAGATGCAAACTATGAAACTGTTAAGAAATGCTAAAAAATCAGCTTTCTTAAGAAAAATGTGCGTAAGTAAATTAGACATGAAGTGAACTGAGCTATTATTTACATGTTTCAAGCATCATTCCTTCTGACGTTCTCATTCTAATTTCTTACGCACATCATTGGCGTTGGTGAATGTCAATAAACCCATCGCGCATACATTCCTCCACCCATCCAGCTCGAGGATCTTTAGCCCCGCTTGGAATCGAGAGGATGCCGTAACGTCTTCGGAGCCCTACAGCACCATTTTCTCGTCCGCTCATTAGCATTTCCTCCCGGCGAACGAGCGACGAAGCAATGGAATCGTACCTTTCCGACACTGAACCTACGATGCCGGGGCTCGTTCCCAACAGGTTCTAGGGGCATGGTAATTTATTCGAGGGAAAGTAGCCCAAGAACCTTTCGATGGCATCGGCGTGACTTTTGCCGCTTCCCGGTACAATGATGCCATCCCGGGCGTGTGGCGCCATAGGAAAGGATATCAGTACGAATGTGTACAAATAACAAAATCTGGTCTCTTGTCCCTTGTCTATGTGGGAGAGAAACCACATTCGTGAATTTATTGTTTCATTATTCACCTTTACTAAGCAAACGAGTCGACGTCTCGATTTACGTAAATGCAGTGAAACGGTTCTCACATAAACTTCCGAGTGACACTATAGCCATATTTTTCTAGTGTAACACAACCAGCGAAGAGCAGATATCTCCAATGGTAAAATTAGCAAACAAACTGAAAACAATGATACCAAGCGCACACCATCCTCTGGGTAGGGTGTAACTGCCTTTTTTAAAGACATAAACGTTCCTCGCGAACTGTTGGCAAAGAGCGATCAAAAAGTGATGAGAAAAACAAATAACATCTCCATTCTGCCGGGGGAAACGTAACACGTACCGTTCTCACGATGCTGTGCTCTTTTTCCACTCTTTCGATTTAAACACTTTCGTTCGTCACTATATAGTGCACGGGTCTTTGCAAAAAAGGAAATAGAAAAGTAGGGGGGAAAGCAAAAACAAAAGTACACCGAACGACCGCATAATGCGATGCGGCCGCACATTCAACTGCATATTGCGCAAGCGGGAGCGGGAAAATCTCATCTCCGCAGCCGCGTGCCCCGGCGAGCGGAAGGGACGGCCGGGTGCGGGCAAGGAAGGCGAACAGTCAAAACAAAAATATTCATTGTAAGATTAATTTAAAGCACTTTCTCCAACAACGGCAAAACCGAACCAACGCGCACGCACGATCCCGACGCGACGTTCGTCGCCTATTCGCCGGTTGATGTCTTTTGTCTCGCATGAACCCTCACCCTTTTGCTCACCCGCTACTCACCCTTTGCCATCCGGTGCGCGCTCGTGGACGATCCTGTTGGCGCACAGGCTCGGATTCGGTGCGTCCAGGGTCCTGCCGTTCGGGAACTGGGCGGATGTGAGGCCGACGAGGGCGACCGCTATCAGGACGAACTGCTTCATGATGCTTTTTTTTTGGTTGATTCTACTCGATCGCAAGCGCTTGCTCTCGCTCTCGCTAGGTTAGTGATCAACGAAACGAAAACGGAAACGAAATTTTCAAAACATATAGTTTTAAATGCTGCGCTTGATTCTTTCTTCCTTTTTCGACGATTGAAAAAAAAAAAATAGTTGGCACGAACGGACAGTCAGACAGTTTTTAAGAATGCTATGTTTCAAATGCCGTAAACCATTTGTTGAGCTTGCAACTACACTAAAAAACCAAACAAAAACCACACGTTTCACAAAACAATGGGCCACTTGTGTTGTGTATGAAAGATAAGATACCACACCGGGCGGAGGCAGATCAGACGGGTTAAAAAAAAAATGTTTCCTTCTCACACGTACCTTCTTCTTCAATGCACGTTCCAGCGTCTACTGATCAGAAAATTCCCTGTACACCTTTATTTATAGAGAAGAATGCGACCCACGACGACGACGACGACGACGCCAACGGGCGCGTTGTGGGAGAAGCGAACCTCAGGAAAGATGGAGGAAAAAACCTCCAACCAAACGCTGGTGCGGAGAAGCGAGAAGCACAGAGAACACAGAAAGAGACCGTCGGTCCGTCGGTTTGGGATGGCAGCGACGATGGGATGAAGTGCGTTGTGTGAGAAAGAGAAAAGAAGGTGGCGGCGGAAGGAGGGGAAGCTGCTTCCAATGGAAAACATAATAATAAGACAATGCGTGAAGATGCTCCACGATCGCAACACACCGCGGGTCTCCCTACATGATCCGGCTTTCCCAGTTATGGCCCCGCTGGGACCTGTTCGAATCGATTTGATCGCCCGATTTCGGGTCCTCGATCGTTTCGGATCGATAATCGCTCATAACTTGGGCGAGCGATCGACCGACATTTCTATCCGATGGCTGCGGGACAAAAACGTTCCTGGAAGGAATCACATGATTGTAATATTTTTCCTGTGAACCTTTTCCAAATAATCTATATAGACTTTGAGTATTGAGTAGAAGCTGTTTAAGTAAGGAATAATTCACGGAACTTAAGGTACTCGATCATCTGGGAAGGTGATAACACGGAGCCTGCAAATGGCCGTACGTTTGCAACCGCACCCCTTTACCGCTCAATCTCTGCCAATGCCATCCCGCCAGCGAACAAACTATGACCCAATAGCGCTGGCGTCAGTTAGTTATTCAATTATCATGTACGGTTTAACACATTTCACAGTCGTTTGGTCGTTCCGAACGAAAGTAAAAGCTGCCATCTTTGCCGAGCGGAAGAGACTATGGGGTGTGTTTGAATTTGCAGTTGTTTGCCAAGTCCGGCTACATTGTGGCTGGGGAAGCGCCACATCCACTCGTCGGGTATGATATATTGCAATTCATCCGGCGTTGTCTGACCATGCACAGGCGGACTCTGGATCGGTTTTGGGAGAGGTTTAGTGGAAAGATCACACATTTTCTGCGTGATTTATCGAACCCGAAACGATTTCGCGTATCTTTCAACTTTCTCTCGAAATTCCAAACGATGACTCGTAGGAGGATGTCCAGTTTTACTCCTACTTTACGATCGAATTGAAGGAAAACCTCGTAAAGGTGTGCCTGTTTGTTCTAGGACAGCGAACGGAAGCGAAGTGGAGAAGACGGTGTACTTCTGTGAAGCACAATTGACATCTAACGAGAAGCCCTGGCCGTCGGGCTCTTCCCAAGGGTTCCACCTCCCCGAACTGGGTTTCACTCTCCAGTGTACGTTAGAACCCTCCCGTCGTCACGCGTTGAGAATACAAATCCGTATCTCCGATGCAACCTCCTTCGCGGTCGCATTGAATGCATTTACCTAGCCATCGAGATGAGTGATGTTTATCTTTTGACGGATGATCTCCTCGGATCGGCTTCGGACGGGCACAACACAATGCTACCCATCGCGTCGTCGATCATTTCCGATCCGCAGCGTCCTTCCATTCGCCTTCTCCCGGATTTATGCTGCTTCACCGCATTGTTGCTCCGGGGGCCACCTTCAACTTGATCTTCGGCGTGAACCCATTCGATTCTCGGGCCCGTCTGTTAACCTGTTTCCATTCCTTGCCGAACGAGGACTTGGAAAGAGAGTTTAGGTTGAGGTTAGCGTCACCTCCAAAGGGTCCGGGAAAGGGCGAACCGATTACCTTGAAACCCTTCTTCGTTATGTTTTGGTTCAAACAAAGCAAACCCCAGTTAGAACAGCCTCGGTTTGGGGGGAGATCTTGTTTTCACTTTTCTCCGGTGCTCGCGGTCGTGTGGGTGTGTGCAACCGAAACGAAACGTTTCTTTTCGTTTCTGCTCCTCTCTTTCCGGCGAAGAAATGATGAAAAATAAGGGGAAAAGAAATGGTACACGATAAGAAAAGCACCGTGCATTGTGTAACCGTTGACACTGCAGTGGAACAAAGTGGGAGGGAGGAGGTGAAATGGATGATCTATTTTCGGGCTTCTGGCATCCATCGATCAACCTGACATCATCGCGTTCGGTCCCCTTCCTCCGCACCGCTCAAGCGTGTCGCTCCCGGGACGTGAAAGGTGTGAATTAAAACCACACCGACATCCCATTTGCCAATCGCGATTCGGATAATCATCATCAGGATAACGAAATCCACCACGCGGGGAAACAGGGAAAGAGGCCCAAACGTTGAGCAATATCCGGCAGCTGTAACCGTGGGGATTTTGTTGTCTTTCGCCAGGTCCTCCCCCGGTTGCGATCTGATCGAGCCTCCTTGGGCTGTGTGTCCTGTGCGTCTGGAGCGTCTCTGCGCAAGCCAGCCAAAAACAAAGGAAACGCTGCTGCCTCAACGCGATCCGCGAGTCCTCGCCACGGCCAACCATTCGCATTTAAAAGCATCGAACGAAAACGGACCGTCCAGAGAGAGAAAAAAAAAAACAAAACAGAAAAAAGTCGTCGGCGTCGGAGAAAGTGGACACAAATATTTAAATCACGCCACACCGGGTCCAGCGTCGTTGGCGGTTGCTGGTGTTCCGGGGTCTTCCATGCGGAATGTGGGCGCGTGGTGTCGCCAAATATTCACGCTGCTCCACCCAGGCCTGGGCCTGAGTCCTCCGATCCTGGCCCCACCGGCCGTTGGCTGTGTGATGCGATACATTGAAATGAGGCGATTCATAATATTGCGCCCGAGTTGTTTGGCTGCACGATGCGCAAACACGCCGATGTAATGGAGTGCGACCGGACACGTTTTCCTTCCCGCTAACGTTTCGCGTTTTTGCTTCCTCCCGTTTGACTTCACTTGCGGAATGTCTTTGTTGATATATTTCGAAAAAAATACTCTTTTCTAATTTGAGTTAATATTTCCGTCTTTTTCGATATTCACAAACGTTCTTTCCTTATTTGTATGTTGATTTGGTTTGTTACATTCTTTTGCCACATTGTACTTAGCAAACGAGTGTATTAAATATAATATAGCACCATTGCTAACATCTTCAACATCTTTATTTTATACGAAAATGAAACAGAAAAGCGTGTCGAAAGTGAGCACGAATTTTTAAAACTTCATTTTTATCCCCTCCGATGTATGCAAATTCCTTTTCTTTCCCCTCTGTCTGCTGGCCAGGGAGCCAAGGGAGAAGACGATCTCGGGATAACGGTTCGCAGTGGTAGAGTAGGTCGTTCCGCACGCGATCTTCTCAGTGGGACGTCGGGCGACTCCACCCGGCCTTCATTGGCGTCTGTAAGGCGAATGTCTTTAATAACACTATTTCGGATAGGCGGCATTGATTTCCGCATTGATCAGCTTTGTTTTCACCTGTTCCTTCGCTTCCTCCACCGTCGGAAGCCGGTTCCGCAAGGATGCATGCCTATCGGTTTGCCATTTGGGCCCTCCACGGTAGGGAGGAATCTTGCCTAAGGCGTGCGGCAGGCTCGATGGCACGAGAAGATAATGTTCGACCCTCTTCATGGATGCTTGGCCACCGACCCTTGTTGGAATTGAAAAATCGATAAGCGATCGGTGACAAGCAGGAAGTTCAAACGTGATGTCGTGATGTGCAGGAACGCGTATTTGGGTTCTCTTTTCACTGGAAATTAGTTTAATGAAAACAGGTTTGTCATTTGGATTCAAATGGAACCACTGCTGGACGTATATATGTTGGACGTATGTGTCATGGGGCAGTCTTCGCATTTTTTAATCATCTAACAATGTCCTTCGCTTTTCATACTTTTTTTGTTCAAACGCTTGAAAACAAACACCAGTTCAAGAAGGATGAACAAAAATTGTGCCAAGGTGACGATGCCGATGATGGACGAGGAGCAATTAGGCCTTGTCGACTGAGAGGACTCCTTGCATGCCAATTCCCCATCACAATAGACAGACATTTCGGTATTGACCCATGATGACGCTCTACCTTTAATTTGCTACCGTTCTAATAATATTCGTCAGTAAGGTTCGAAACATCTCGAACCTTCCGATTAGCATGCAACGGGCGTAGGATGGCGGTGCAGGGCATCCGATGACACTATGAAATGCATCCAGTACCGAATCCGGGGGCGCGTGATCCTGCGCAATCACGTACGATCGGTCCGTATTGCGTGCGGTTTTTTTCTTTCGTTTTATTATTTCATTGCGTGCCCTTCCGCGGCATTTGATGACCAAGTGCGGACGGTGCGGGCCGTCCCCTTGGAAAGGTGTAATGGCTCAACGAAAAATGGAACGTCCCGCTCGCACCCTGCGCCACTTCCGATGGGCGATGATTTATGTAAATCGGCAAACGGTTCGTTGCATAATGTGCGCCCAAGAGCGCGCACTGCTGGTAACGACGATGCTTCGATTCCAATTAATGCGGGCGCATATTTCATGCGTCTGGTCACACGGTCGAGGCCGGCTCGGACGAAAACAGGAATGCTTCCGCCGATAAGGTGTTGCGGGCGCTTCGCCGCAAATGGCAAACGGTAGCTTTTTCGGTTTGTTCATGACATAGATTCAGTTTTAGTGTGGGGATTTTTGTTTGTTTTGGCCGTACTGTGTTGTCATTTTCAACTACCTATAATCTGGTGAAATTAAGCTGAATATCACGTCACGTGTTTAATCCGACGAAATGGGGAAACGTATCGTGATTTAAAGCTTGCAAAAACTGTCTCTCTGATATATTATGTCATGAAATATTGCTCATTAAAACAGAGTATGTTCGAAATTATTCTCAGAGTATTATGACATCTTGCGATTAATTAAATTTTGCACACTTGTTTAATCGAACGCCTTTTTAATGTTCATTATCGTAACGGTCTTTTTAAACTAGCTGTTCCGAAAAACTAGTTTTCCGCTAGATGTCGCTGCAGCAGGTAAACTCGCAGTGTCGAAGCTGTCAAATTTGGTAAACACAATAGACGCGTTGAAATTTTGTCAGAGCGTGTGACGCAGTGCAGAAATTTGCAAATAAAACCACTTTTTCCTGATGTTTCGAGTTTAGAAATCGTAGATTCTGATACATTTGAGTGAAGTAGACCGGCGAAGTAATTGGGTGAAGTAAAAATATTTCCGTTCGCTCAGCCCGCGCCATGGGAATTCGCAAGTGCATCGTCCCCGACTGCCCGTCGTCGACGGCCCGTCCGGAGGACCGCGGTGTTACGTTCCACAAAATTCCCTTCCACGAAGAAATGAAGCGTCAGTGGATCGTCGCATGCCAGCTGCCGGATGACTTCCGCGCGTCCAAAACGACCAACGTATGCAGCAGACACTTTCGGAAGTCGGATTTCCAGGAGTTTAAGGGTAAAAAGTACGTGCTGAAGTTTGGTGTCGTTCCGGCGGTATTCCCCTGGACCATTGCATCAGCTTCGAAGGTACAACCACAAAAATCGCCGGTGAAGAACGAAGAGCAGGGCGATGACGGTGAGGAGTTTCAGCACGAGGTCGGCGACAACGAGGGTGAAACCGTCCCGAGCGATGAGGTGCAGCCTTCCATCAAACAGGAGAAAATCGAATCACCAGCGCCAAAAAGCCTAAAGGCAAATGTAAGGACCAACATAAAACGTGCAAGAAGCAGCAAGAAAGTATTTAAAACACCATCGAAACAAGCGCGTATGGAACCGCCGTCTGCATCGCCCAGAAAGCAAACCCCCAAGAAGGCGCCTTCCACACCGAAAAGCATTCCCGCCGATGTCGTTGCGGATGGAGCAGCCGGTAGCGGTTTGGAGAAGGGCATCGACTTTACTCCGGGGACGAAAATCGAGGCGCAGGACTTCGGCGGCCGCTGGCACCCGGCCAGTCTGCTCGAGGTGGACACGGAAGAGCGCGAGGTGTTGGTACAGTTCGACAAGGCGGAAAAGGCAAAAACGAACGAGGAGTGGATCCCGATGGACAGCGTTCGCTTGCGGCCGCTGCAGAGCGGTATCTTTGCGATCGGTGAGAAGGTGTTTGCCCGCTGGAGTGATTCGAGAAAATTCAAGGCCACCATCAAGAGCATCCTGGAGAATGACATGTACGAGGTGCTGTTCGACGATGGATTGGCAAAAATTTGCAGATCAACCCATATCAGCCGTATTAAGCGGGTGGAAGAGGTAGCGTCGAGTACGGCAGAAGAGGTCGTGGACCCGGCCAAGCCGAATGTACAGGGTGTCGTGGTGAAGACGGAAGCACCCGACCTAAGCGAAGCGAAGGACGCTCCGATGCCGCTGGTTTCGCTCAGTCAGTTCTGCATTCCCCAGGTGGTGACGGTAAGCGAGCTGCCGGAAATTCCAAAGGATGGCGAATGGTGCTGCCACTGGATGAACGACTATCCGGTAGGGGAACCGTCAGAGTTGGATCTACCGAGCGGAAGAGTGTACACCGTGATCGTTGCCGATTGGCGGCTGCCAGACGGTTGGGTGAAGCACATCTTCCAGCGTGTGACGGTGTACGGCAAGATGGACATAGTGCTGGTCAGCCCTTCCGGGAAAATGCTCCGTTCGAAGCAGGAAGCGAAAAAGTACCTGGAAGACATTGGCGAAACGTACGACGTCAATACGTACGACTTTGGATTGCACAGGAAGCGCTCCAAAGATTTAGGCTTTTGCCACTACACGCAGGAGTACCGTGATAGCTTTCTTCCGAAGCCATCCTCCGAACCGGTGCTGCTCAACACTGAGGTGAACATTGGCTCGGTGAAGGTGAAGATCATCGATAATCTCTTCCAGTGTCCGGAGGAGGACTGCCTAAAAACGTTCCGCAAGGAGAACCACCTGCAGATCCACATCAAACACTACCACAAGGAGCTAGCGAAAGGTTTGGGGGAGATCCCGAACATGCAGGATCTGGCCGCCCTACGGAACCCGATCGATCTGATCGATGCGCACCCGAAACCCACCTCACGCAGGTCCAACGTTGGAGCGGCGGCAAAAGTAAAGGAAGACAAGAAAGAGGCGGTTCACATCAAAGCTGAGCCTGATGTGGAAGCTCCAAAGGAGTCGGAGAACTTGGTCGACGCACCGGAACACGTGAAGTCACCGACAGAGGTGAAGCAGGAAGAGCGAAAGCCAGTTGCTCTTGCTCCAGTGAAGAGTATTGAAGCGGAAGCAGAAGGACCAAAGGCGGAATCCGGCGTAGCAGAAGAAACTGCTGTTGTAGCAAGTATTCCTGCGGTAACGGCGGGAAGCAGTAGTACCAGCAAGCCAAAGGCGCAAAGCAAGGTAACCAAAATCAAGCTCTTTTCACAGAAGAAGCAAAAGGGCAGCCTGAGCAAAGTTCGGCGTGGGTTCGTGACGAAGAGCGGCGGTTCGGCGAAGAAGGTGAAGCGAATGAAAGCTTCGCAGCGAGCGCTGGCCAACCGCTCGGCACCGGTTTTAGGACCGAGCGACTCGTTCGACGGGCAACCGTTTGCGGGCTTCGGAGACTTTGACCAGGACAGACCGGTGGGCTTTTACGACGATTCGTCGATCAATGCCAGCGTCGCCGGTGGCCCGGCTGGGCTGTTGGACGAGAATGGCGAGCTGATCAAGATCGTGCGCATGCGGAAGGAGGAGATCATCAACTGTCTGTGCAAGGTGACGGAAGAGGACGGTCTGATGGTGCAGTGCGAGATGTGTCTGTGCTGGCAGCACGCGTTCTGTCAGGACATCCGCAGCAGCAGTGAGGTGCCGGAAACGTACGTTTGTAGCATTTGCCGTTACCCGTACCGGGGTCGTGCTTCGAAACGGTACGCCCACGATCAGGATTGGCTGTACGAGGGCAAGCTGCCGGTGGCCAAGTATCACTCGAGCAACTCGAAGCACCCGCAGCGGTTCGATATCCTGAAGAACTGCCACACGCTGACGGGCAATTTGCTAGAGCTGAAGCGGTTCATGCACAGTCTGCAGGTGAAGATCAACATCGCGGAGAACAAGGATCACCCTAAAATGTATCTGTGGTCGAAGAAGTGGGAGAAAAGTCCTCCGCGCGGTGGGGCTACCGATCCGGCTGCGGGTGCTGGTGAAAGGCAATCGACGGGGGGAGAGAGGACAGCGGGCCAGCAACCGATCCCACAGATTCCGGTTCCGGAAGCACCGATCGATCCGGCCGAATGTCAAGCCATCCTGTTGGACCACATTCAGAAGCAACAGAACGATGCGATGGGAAGATTGCAGGCGATCGAAGCACAAATAATAGGTAAGATCGAAGTGCTGGTATGATTTTGAGCTATTTTTTACATATTGTTCGATTTGTTTCGCTGCAGGTCTCGAAGCGTACGACGATAAGGCGGACCTGTTGGAATCTCCCACGGCAAAGAACTACCCGAAGACCAAACAGACCATCCACATGCTGTTGAATGATCTGTTGAAGATGAAAAAAATTGGTGCCATCCACTCGGATTTCAACAACTTGGCACAAGAAATGAAACTACCGCCACAGTAAACTAATAACGGAACAATAATTTTAAAACATCGTTTGTGGAAAAGGTTTTAATGTTTCGATATTAACATAAATATAATAAACTTTTTATTCTACAATTAATGTAACAATTAAGTTTGTTAACATTTTGTGTCGATTGAAAAATGATGATAAAACAGTACCGGATATGTAGTTCCGCATGTCGGGATTTACACTTGTGTGTAGTTTCGTTCCTTTGAACCCACTAAACGACATATCTCACTCATCTCATGGTTTTTTCTCACTAGCGAACCGGTTTCGGTCTCAACGAACCGGCCTACACATGTAAAATGGTCCCAAAAAACCCGCCTTCATTGCCCGGTTCACGTGCGGACCAAAGCCGGTTCACACGTGACCAAGCGCGGGGACCAACCGTTTCACTCCGGAATCAGTTCTCATCGGTTCAGCGGTGACAGATAAAAACGACGAGAAAAGATTTAGTTGCTTCTGAGCCGCTATCGGGGTAGGGTCACGAAGCTTATTTCACACATTTTTCATGCCTCCTATCGCATGGTTTCTTCCAACGTTGACCGTTTCGGACGTGCGTGCAGTGTTCTAAATTTGCCAAAAACGTCCGGCGCCTAACGTGCGGTCGTTCATTCGCTTTGCAGTCGCGGACCGGTGTGCATCGTTGTTTGACCAGGCGTCTCGCGGCGAACCCCCGGGGACAATAAATCGTTGCGCCAAAGTGCTATCATACCGGCGGACCGCCCCCGACAAGCGTCGTGTGTTCGTACGTGCTAAGTTTACCGTCTCGATATTGGATAGATGCAGAAGTGCTGATTGCCGGTATCGTATCCATTGCTCTGTGCGAGATAAAAGGGCTGCCCAAAACGTGTGCGCAGGTACTCGGGCCGACGATTGTAACCCCACAAATGTGAAACCGGATCCACACGAAGCCAGAGGTGCCGAACGATCGTAATTCGTTCTAGAAACGTCTTCGAAAACCACGCAGCATCATTTTTGGGGGTTTCTAATTCTGTTTCTCATTCATTCGTCGTCTGACCGCCCTAACCTCTGGAAGGGTTTATGTGATCTCTGCTACCAGTGGACCGTTCAAGTGTATCAGAAGTGGAATGCCAACCGTCTATAGCATATTGCGGAAGTAGAAGAAAGGGAAGCAGCTAAATTGGATTCCCGATTATCGGACAGCAAACGACGACACCTTGTGCTCCGTCGGGGACTAAACTAACGAACGACGGACGCGCCGGGAACCCTAGAAAACCACACACAACAACAACGACAGGTAATTATTGTTGTTTGATAATCAGATTTTTCACTTTTTCAGTGCTTTAATCGTTAGTGCTGGCATCGTAATGGGATGGGAAATCAACTACGACAATGTACGGATGCCGAACAGTTGTGCTGGGATCGGGATTGACTGATCGTAACTATTACATAAACCTTACACACCGTTTCCCTTAGCAACGACCGGCGGGTTGCTTTGTTTGTACGCTGTTCCCAAACTCGTGCCCTGCCCGTGCTATTGACCTCGTTTGCCGTGGAAGGAATATGTAGGAGGTCGCAAAACACAACCGCAAGGGTATACAAGCAAGTTTTGGGTCACCAGAATGGTTTGATGGCTGGTGCAGACATCAACGCGTTTATTTGGCTGGATGGAAAAGCCACCGATAGCAGCTGCGCCTAGCGAAAAGAAGATTATTCATCAGCGCTGGGCGTCAAATTGGTTCGCTGGGGAAACCCCGGCCCATCTGCTGCGGCACTGCAAACGCAAGGGCCAGGTATGACCGACCGGCTGCAACAACCGATAAACATACATTGCGAAACAAGGGCACAAAGCGCCTTCGTATGCTCGATGTGATTGTAAAACATTAGTTGCTTTGTAAACCGATCGCTTAACGTTGATAAAAAGAATTCAGTTAGTTTACTATCAGTTTTTCTACGAGGCTCGCATGAAACCAGCACTGCCAGCATGTTTTGGCATGGGAGAAAAATAGCACCTCGACGCTGTTGCGTTGCAAGTCACCCCGTGAACATCGGGACGAATCGTCGTCTCATACTGGGCAAATAAAATTATCTCCGCAAATGTGGTGTGTGTTTGCTGTGCCATGTGAAGCAACTCGTTACGCCCGGACGATAATGGGCGATGTGCCTGTTTAATGGCGGTTTCTCTGGCCATTAGAATGCAAACGGATCGCGGTTTATTGCCGGGCACAGGTGTTGTTCCGATCGCTGAAGGGAAAAAATGGCGAACCATGTTGGAATGGCGAGAGAATGAAATTATCGGGTGAGGAGTTTGAATGATGATGATGCGATGCCTGCCACTGACGGAAGTTCACCCTTTTGTGACCTTACCTATGGGTGCTTAAAACTCCCCGTTTAAAATCGTGTAAAGTACAGCGTACCAGGTGTGTTCGCCTAGGACGGGTCAGCTAATGTCTCAACTTAACTTTGTATTCATCATAATCAATCGCGCTCCGATGGGTCGTTTGAGCATGGATTTCGTTTTATTGTGCAACACACTTACTTACTCAGCACGTACAAAATAAATAGAAAATGTTTGAAATGAAAGATTTGTCTCCTTTTCGCCGATTTCATTCCTAGCACTCTTGTTCGTTCATCGATCGTTCAGGAGTGGGTAATATTTGCCGTGTAAATATTGCCGACGTATGTTTATTCTTATATTGCCTTCAGTTCGCATCGGCATCGTATAGCCATCCGTGTTGTAGAATGGAACGAATCTCTTGCACGCGGCAGCATTGATTGTTCGAGGAAAAACCCTTATGACCGATTTCCTTCCGCTATTGGGGGGCCATTTTTTTTTGGCAGAGACGACGCGCGACAATGCGGGCGGAAAGCCATATCCTGCTCTTGAGGGCACTTGAGTGAAGGTGTCCAGCTTATGATAAATAAATACTTGAGCACTTTTTCGACCGATCGGGCAAACATGGCTAGATTGAGGCGGGCTCCGGTTCAACAGACCGTAGGTTACTTCCTTCCGGTGGGTGTGAAAGCGGTGACCTGTAGCAATTCGCATTTCAAAGCTCATGTCTAATACTTCCGCATTCCATGGACAAATTGTTGCCTTAAATCTCTACAAACTTCAATGGATAATGGATTGGAGGATGATTATGTTCAGGTTTCCAAAACCTAAATGCATCCTGCATTGTCCTTCCTTCCGTCTCCATGGTTCATGGTTTTTTCAGTGGACGTCGATCAATCTTAATTGGCGTTAAACATTACTTTAATTGGCGTTGAGCAATAGCAGCTACCCGCATAACACACCTAAATTGATGGTATGAAGCGACGAGAATGATCATATTTGATTGATATTCGTGGCCATTTCTGAGTAATCTAACAGTGCACCAGATGCTGGCACTCCCCGGCATTGCACTTCTGTTGCAACTTTCCTTTTATCATCCTTTGAACTGGAATGTTTTGGCGGGGTATTTAACAACAACAGTTGGTATAAAGCGCATCGGTTCAAGTGTAAGTTCACGATAGGCTGTTGCATGCTTTTGGACCGCGATACGTTATCGCCCTGCAGACGTGGACGGGGCTACGCTCCGATGCAAACGCCATCCTCTTGAATTTGGCACGCTTCCTGTGCATGAGATAACTGTTGCTTTCGACTCCGTCGGAGGAAGATTATAGGACAGGTGTATTTTAAACACGCCTTCCAGTGTGGGTGGGTGGGAGGCAGCATTCGCTAGCCGTGCAATGGTTGCCCACGGCAATCCGGCGCGTGTTCGGGCCAATCAATAGCTGTTCCAGAACAGTCGTCGAATGTTATCGTAAAGTGCTGGAAGTAAACTCTTATCATGTCCCAATAAACGAAGTAATCAGATCGGTACGATCGACCGTTTGCGGAAGAGCTGATGCAAATGTGGCAACTAATTGTGCCAACCTTTGATGAAATTTGTTTTCTCATACGCACAGGATTGGATCCGTTGTTTGATTTTCCTAGCAACAGAATGGGAAAACGAACGGCAAACTATCCCCTTTCAATAATTCTGCGTCCATTGTTGTCGTCGTACTCGGTTTTCCCGCCTTCGCAAAGATACCGCATCAAAACACGTCCCACCGTTTGCACGTTTGATCGTCGATACTCGAGTCGCATCGATCATGGAACATTCTGGCCGTTCATTCATACACACCCTGTACACTCTTCTCACGATCTTCCGGTCGGTCATCATGAATGAAACACCCCCTGAAGCATCCATTTTGCAGGGGGTGGATTGGTTGGGTGGAACCGGGAAAGATGACGGAAATGTCAGTGGAATGTTAACAACATTATCAATTGAACACCTGCCCTCCAAATGATTGAATGATTGTTTGTAGGAGTGACGTTGAAGGGGCGAAGAAACATTGTACCCACGGGAACAATCGAAAAAGTGTCGTATCTTGTTGAAGCCATCATCTCGATATGCACGCAGAAACGACGGAAAGTTCGTAGAGTTCCACTTCCTTGTCCATATTTTGATCATTTTGTTTCGATGATATTGTGCTTCTTACTTTCACAAAATCAATAGTTGTTAGGTCGAACATTAAGGTGTGCGTCCCAAAATACTGCTGCTGTAAAAAAAAATTGTTGGTCAGGAAAAGTCGCACCCCCAACATGCAAATGCGTGGCAAAATTGACGGAAGCCCTAGTTCTATGCCACTGGAGGAAGGAAGCGGTAGGGCGGTGAGAGATCACCAACGGAAGACGACGATGGGTTTGTTTTGTCATTAGAAACATGATCCACCGGAGGCTTGCGCTGTGGAAGGGACTTATCTCTGTCGTCTACGGCAGCCGCGACCAGAAGTGCCCGCGCGCGCCCGATTCGGAGCACGCCCGCTTATCGCCAGGAGAAAATGAACGCAAAAAACAAACATCATCAATGATTTATGCCAGCTTGTGACACAACAACTGGGCAGGCAAGGGTCGCGGAAAGGGTTTGAAGGTACCCCGCAAAGATGTGCCTCCAAGTGCCTCGCCCTGTCGATGGGTAGGTATTCGAGACGGGAGACACACTTTCCTCGTGTACAAATTGGACTAATTAGCCGAAAGTGATTAATTTAAGTGTTACTCACACTGAGCGCCATATGACCGAGGAGTCTTCCTTGGGGTTATCAGTGTGCATTCGTTGACCCCGAGAACAAAAACGATGGAAAGAGTTTCGTTTTCATCGTTGGTCCAAACTCCAGCGACGTGGTTGACGAAGAAAATTCGCAGCTCCACATGCTCCCACAAGATGGGGGCGATAAGTTATTTGCCTCTGTCGCTGTAGCGCCCTTTATCGTATGCAATTAAGAGCATATGTCGTGTTGGTCATTCGATAAGATTATTTTGCTTGTTATCCATCGGCAATTCAGAGCAAATGTTTAAGACGAAAGTGATACGAGAAGAATATAGCTAATGGTTATGTTTTTTTTTCTTTACTAGAGGTACTCTTACTTTAAACAATAGTTTATCGCACTGATAATTGCGGCACTATTTGTTATGACATGCAGGATAGCCGACATTGAACGTAACATGCACTGCAGCTGCACTTTCACAGTCGGCGTACGTACGGAGTCAGTTCACAGAAGCTTCACGGGCTTCAGTATCGATTGTTTGTTAGTCGATGGGAAATAAAAGAGTCCTCTATGAATCTATTTGCAGACACAAGAACGCCCCGCAGCGATCGGACCAATTTGTACCGATTTGCCTGCCGACGTTTAATAATCGATTTAAAGTCGACGATTACATGCAAAGGTCATACCGGCAAGCCCACCACCCAGCGCGAGGGCTGGGTCCCATCAATCAACGGGCGCCCCTAGAACACAGGACCAAACTGAGGGTTTCTATTCCGTCGGTTGCATTGGGAGGTTTACAAAATGGAAAACTCAATACATCCCTCACAAAACAAATTTCAAAGTTTTTCGGAACAGGAGCTAAACATAACCCTCCCCGGTACCGGGTATTGCACGTGCACTGCTGAGGCTTCCAACGGTGGAACTTTGTTGCCTCTATCAATGCCCGATGGACTGGATACCGGATAAGCGGATCGGTGGGTAGGTGGTTTCTTTTCTTTTTAAATCGAACGCTAGACTAGACTACACGCCAACTGGTTCGCAAACACTGTTGGAAGAAATCCTAGGGGATTCCTCCCTCGTTGACTCATTCAACTAACCCTGAAGGGCTACCGGAAGCGTGTAGGGGGTTTCTTGAGCAGTCAAGGCCGGCAAAAGTGTCCAAGAATGTCCGGGGGGTGGTTGGGCTAGGCTGAAGCAGATAGTGAGAGTGTGAGGAAATGATTCAGTTTGAAGTGGACTACTTAGCAGGAGCCTTGTTGCCCTGTTTGCTTCAAGCTGAAAGTACTTGAGTTGAAAGGCTGTGGTTTTCTTTCAGTTTTGCCCTAATCCAAGGCTTCATGAACCGACTTTGAATGGCGAGCCTCTCCACGGAACGGATTAGTTTGCTCGTGACCGATATTATTGGAACTTGAGCTTAAACTTCGTTGATGGACAGCGTTGTGCTAAGGGCAAGGATCTTTCCGTGGTAGTCTTTAGGTAGTTTGGAATTAAAAAAAAAACGTAACCATAGCGCACGCAACGGATCGTGGTCGAAAATCAGAATGGAACCCATGTAGTTACAATTGAGAATGATCGACAGCGAGTTGCTGATGGTTTTCATGCGGTGTACCACGAGTTTGGCATGAACCCTTCGATCCAGCAGACCGTGAAGAAGTTGAGCGCCGGTTGCCTTTACCTGCTTACCTGAGAACGGCTGTGCGTGTAAAAACTGTCTAACTCTTAAGAAAAAAGTGGATTCTGTTTCCGCTCGACTACGCGCAGTAGTAGTATGAGTTGTTTCAACTTTTACTAAACTGGTTCAAGAAAATCTGGCCACTTTGTTGCCATGTGAACCTTCACCGTGATACATTTGTCTTCCACCCAGCGACAAAACGAATCTGGTTCCGTTCTGTTTTGGATAGCGCGACGAGATAAATTTAGCATTATGAATCATATGCTACGCACATGTGATAGTGTAGACCACTTGCTGTGCTTGATAAAGTTTGTAAATCATCTCAAGCTACAAAGAACCTTCCGTACATACGGCGTTTATATTTAATGAGGGCAGCCAAGTGTGGCACATCGTCAAGATTTACTTACAGAACGGCTGAGAGAGAGCATCGTACCACAACGCTTATCATCATGTGAGGCTGTTTGGTGACGCTCCACTTGTCATCGCCTGTGTTCAACATGCGCGTCCCAGCCTGAGCACACAATCAGCACCAGACACTGGTGCTTGCTCCTTCAGATGACATTGCATATTATATGCTTGTGCATCGCGAGAATGCGTGTGGTTGCGCCAAGTGATTAAATCCATTCCTTGTTTCACATTACAGCGAACGTTCGGTGACGATGGAGGGTCAGAAGGGGAAGGAACGCGAGCTCTGCCCGCGGCAGAAGGCAAACTTCCTGTCCTACATCATCTTCGGCTGGACGCTACCAATCTTCTTCAAGGGCTACAAAAAGGAACTCAACACGGGCGATCTCTACCAGCCACTGAAGGAGCACAAGTCCGATGGACTCGGTCACCGGCTGTGCGAGGCATGGGAAAACGAGGTGAAGAAGGCCCGGGTGAAGGGGCGAGAGGCGAAACTACTGCGGGCCGGTTGCCGCGTGTTTGGCTGGGATGTTGCGTTGCTCGGCCTGGTACTGCTTACGCTGGAGATGCTGTTCAAGTGAGTAATCGCCGGGTATCGGATGTTTGGGTTTCATAATAATTATTAATGGCTCCTCCTTTTTTTTTTTCCCTAGAGTAACGCAACCGTTCTTCCTGGGCAAACTGGTGGCATACTATTCCCGCACCGGCGGAGACATCAGCGAGGCCTACCTGTACGCCGGTGCTGTGGTCCTGTGCAGTGCAATAAACGTCCTGTTCATTCACCCGTACATGCTCTCCCAGTTGCATCTGGGCATGAAGCTCCGCGTGGCCGCGTGCAGCATGATCTACCGCAAGTCACTTCGGCTCAGCAAAACCGCTCTTGGTGACACGACCGCCGGTCAGGTGGTGAACCTTCTCTCAAACGACGTCGGTCGGCTCGATCTGGCCGTGCTGTTCGTGCACTACCTGTGGATCGGCCCGCTGGAGACGCTGGTCGTAACGTACCTCATGTACCGGGAGATTGGTGTTTCGGCCGTATTTGGCGTGATTTTCCTGCTGCTGTTCATCCCGCTGCAGGCGTACCTGGGCAAGAAAACGTCGGTGCTGCGATTGCGTACGGCCTTGCGCACGGACGAGCGTGTCCGTTTGATGAACGAAATCATTCAGGGCATTCAGGTGATCAAGATGTACACCTGGGAACGCCCGTTCGCTGCATTAGTAGCCATGGCACGCAAGTAAGTGTCCGAGCAGGGTTGAAAAACGTTGACATTGAATTTTTGAAATGTTTCATTGTGAAATATTTCACCGTGGTGTTGATTCAGACAAATTGTTTGAAATCAACGGTTTCTGTTTTTCACCTTTGCTGCTTCAGTTCGAGCATCGTGCATCAGTATAATTTATTTTTTCGTTTTTCTCGCACAGGAAGGAAATCAAGGTGATTCGCTACGTATCGTACATTCGCGGTATACTGCTGTCCTTCATCATGTTCACCACGCGCGTGTCCATCTTTCTCAGCCTGGTTGCGTACGCGCTGCTGGGTGAGGTGGTGACGGCCGAGAAAGCGTTCGCCATCACGGCGTACTACAACATTCTCCGCGCGACCATGACCATCTTCTTCCCGCAAGGGATCGCCCAGTTCGCCGAAGCGCTCGTCTCCGTCGGGCGCATCCAGAAGTTCATGCAGTACGAAGAGATCGGAACGGTCGAGGGCGTCTCGATGACGGGATGGGATGGCGATGGAAAGGATCAGCTGACGTCGTCGTCTTTGTCGGATTTGGAGGAGAAACCGTCCGCCGACCCGTTGGCCCTGCCGAGCAATAAACTTATACGCCACTCGGAATCGGACGGTCTGAAGGAGGGTGTAGGCCAGGCCGGCAACGATCAGCACCTGTCGGATGCGGGAGTGTTGGTGGAAAAGGTGGTTGCCCGCTGGGATCCGAAGGCAACGGAGTTGACGCTCGACGGAGTGGATTTGCACGTGCAACCCGGTACCCTTGTGGCAGTGATTGGCCCGGTCGGGGCAGGCAAGTCCAGCTTGATTCACGCGATATTAGGTGAGCTACCGCTCGAGTCCGGTAGCATCAAAGTGAACGGGGATATTTCGTACGCGTCGCAGGAACCGTGGCTTTTCTCGGGCACGGTTCGCCAGAACATTCTCTTCGGCCTGCCGATGGACCGCGAGCGATACAAGCAGGTGGTGAAGACGTGCGCCCTCGAGCGCGACTTTCATCTGTTCGCGGACGGCGATAAGACGATTGTGGGCGAGCGGGGCGTATCGCTGTCCGGCGGTCAGAAAGCTCGCATTAGCCTGGCGCGGGCGGTGTACCGGCGGGCCGAGGTGTACCTGCTCGACGATCCACTGAGCGCCGTGGACTCGCACGTGGGCCGTCACCTGTTCGACCACTGCATGCGCGACTATCTGCGCGGCAAGATCGTGATCCTGGTGACGCATCAGCTGCAGTACCTGCAGAATGCCGATCAGATCGTCGTGCTGATGCACGGTCGGGTGGAAGCGGTCGGGACGTACGACAAGCTGCGCGAAAGTGGGCAGGACTTTGCTCAGCTGCTAGCGGCACCGTCGAGCAAGGAGGACGATAGCACCGACACCGAGTCGTTCAAGCGCTCCGGCAGTTTGTACAAGCGCCAGAACAGCGAGTCAAGCATGGACTCTACGGCTGTGGACGGAGACGGGCCGGAAACGAAGGCAGTCGAGGAGCGCCAGAAGGAAGGCTCCATCGGGTACGACGTGTACAAGTCGTACTTTAAAGCCAGCGGAGGCTACTTCATCGTCTCGACGATCTTCTTCATGTTCCTGCTCTCGCAGTTGTGCGCCTCCGGGGGCGATTACTTCCTCACCTATTGGGTGAACAAGGCGGAGTCGACCCCGGCAGCAGCAGATGAAGCGGGCCGAGCCGTTTTCAGTGCCCTGAGCAACGACACGACAGATGAAGCTGGATTCAACGGGACGGCTACAACGATGGAAACGAGCACGGTAGTACCGACGCCCGCGAGTGGTATTGCCGTTTTCTTCACCGCCATCAGGCAGATGTTTGCTTCCGGCAATGAGGACGAGGATCGGTACATCGATATCTACATTTTCACCGGACTGACGATCGCCACCGTCGTTATCACTCTCACGCGTAGCATGTTCTTCTTTAGGGTAAGTGAATGAAGAAGGGACTTTAAATTGTGATTGTTTTTGTAATTCCAATGAATGATTCTGTTTGTATGGACAGACGGCAATGAAAGCTTCCCGCAAGCTGCACGACGCCATGTTCAACGGCATCACGCGCGCATCGATGTATTTCTTCAACACGAATCCGTCCGGTCGAATTCTGAACCGGTTCTCGAAGGATATGGGCCAAATCGACGAGTACTTGCCGAGCGTGACGGTGGACGTGATACAGATTTTCCTCTCGCTGATCGGCATCGTCGTGGTGGTGGCTATCGTCAACCCGTACAACCTGATACCGACGGTCGTGATTGGTATCATATTCTACTTCATGCGGGCCTTCTATCTGCTCACGTCACGCAACATCAAGCGTGTGGAAGCGATAAGTAAGTTAATTGAGGGTGACTTGGGAACAATTATCCCGTTCTCCGGTGACTGACTGTTCGCGCCTTGGCCCTTCTTTCCAGCTCGATCTCCAATCTATTCCCATCTTTCCGCGTCACTGTCGGGCCTCTCGACGATCCGTGCGTTCGGGGCCGAGAAGATACTGGTGCGCGAATTCGACTCCCATCAGGATCTGCACAGCTCGGCGTTCTATCTGTTCATCTCGACGTCCCGTGCGTTCGGGTTCTACCTGGACGTGTTCTGTGTGATCTACATTGCGATCGTAACGCTAACGTTCTTCATCCAGGGCGACAGCGGGGGTAACGTGGGGCTGGCCATAACGCAAGCGCTCGGCATGACGGGAATGGTGCAGTGGGGAATGCGCCAGTCGGCGGAGCTGGAAAACACCATGACTTCGGTGGAGCGCGTGGTCGAGTACGATAACGTCGATCCGGAGCCGGCGCTCGAGGCGGCCGACGCCGACAAGAAGCCACCGCAGGACTGGCCCCAGGAGGGACGCATCCGCTTCGAGAAGGTGTCGCTGCGCTACAGTCCCGACCCGAGCGGCGACCTGGTGCTGCGTGATTTGGAATTCGAAATTGCGCCGCGTGAGAAGATCGGTATCGTCGGCCGGACGGGGGCCGGCAAGTCGTCGCTGATCAATGCCCTGTTCCGGCTCTCCTACAACGGAGGCTCGATCGTGATCGACGCACGCGACACGAGCCAGATGGGGCTGCACGATTTGCGTGCGAAACTGTCGATCATCCCGCAGGAGCCGGTGCTGTTCTCCGGTACGCTACGATACAATCTCGATCCGTTCGACGAGTACCCGGACGAGAAGCTCTGGCGTGCGCTGAAGGAGGTGAAACTGGAGGAAGCGATCAACGAGCTGCCGTCGGGGCTGTCGTCGAAGATCAACGAGGGCGGCAGTAACTTCAGCGTAGGGCAGCGGCAACTGGTGTGCCTGGCGAGGGCCATACTGCGCGAGAACAAAATTCTGGTGATGGACGAGGCGACGGCCAACGTCGACCCGCAGACGGACAAGCTGATTCAGCAAACGATACGGGAGAAATTCAACGACTGCACAGTATTGACGATAGCCCACCGATTGAACACGGTTATGGATTCGGACAAGGTGAGATTTCGACAGGTCAAGAAAAAGGTGACCAAATGTTAACCTGATTTTGTACTGAAAACTTTCAGGTGCTTGTAATGGACGCTGGACGTTGCGTGGAATTCGGAACACCGTACGAACTACTAACCACCGAAGGAGGACCCCGAGTTTTCTATGGCATGGTGAAGCAGACGGGCAAGAGTACATTCAACACGCTTCTCCAGATAGCGGAAGAGGTATGTTGTCCTCGAGAGAGGAGAGGTATAACGACATTTTCTTACGATTGTTCCTAACGTCTCACTTTCTACGTCTTCATCGTTATTTTTTTTTAATACAGTCTCACAATCAGAGGCTAAAGCCGAAACAGCCTTCGGAAGAGGCGACATCGACACACTAGAGACACAATATCTCGCACCTTCAATTAGGGAAGATGATGTTGTCATCCTCGTGGAAATCTCCTGCACGTACCCCGAAATCAAACCTCCGCTAGCTTCCTCAACTCGGAGGGCCTATTAGGCGGGCGGTTGGAGGAATGCTGCTTAATACCTCGTGCTTAAAGTGGCCTTTACTTAGCGTACTATAAGTAACTACAGTAGACATTGGTTGCAGCTGTCGTAGTGAGAGCAACACATCTACGGGCAGGAATAATAACTATGTATAAGTTTAAATATTTTGTGTAAAAAAAGGGAGAGAGATCTTAATGTGCATAATGTGCCTGTAACTGTTCGGTGCCTGAAGTCAATCGATAGTGGCATAGTTGGAGTAAAATTAGGGACAAAAGTGCAAGCGGTGCTTAGATCGTTCATGAGATTATTTCGTCATCTGTTCATTAGTTGTAGTTATACATTGTAGGTCCCCTTTGTGACAATGGCATTATGTGGAGGTGCTTGAAGAAGAAAATGTTCGTTTGTTTCGGTGCCTTGAATGTCTCAGAACTAGATTTAGTGCTATGGATATTAGATACATGCAACATAGGTTCTCGGTTAGGTGCTTTCCATTTATAGGCTAAATGGCAAGCCGTAAAGTATTTTTTTTTTGAACAGCTTAATTCGTACTTAATAAAGTTCGTTTGTATATTTCGGTTCCTCGTATCTAAAGTTAAAGCTGCTCGTTTCCATGTTTTTTTTTCCGAAATCAATTTCATTTTATCTCTTTTGCAACGTGTTTCGATTAATAATGGTGCTTTTTGATTGTTAAGACATCCTAAGATCTTCGCTAGAACGTTAGCAGAATGTATTCTTGAAACATTCAAGGCCATGTTACCAGCGAATACACCTACGTTGCTCTAACTTGAATAGGAATTGACGTCAACCTACGCTCCAACCTGTAATTTAACATGTTGTTATTTAAATGGCGCCTTAAATGAACATTTAAATTATCTTTGCCGCACTCCTGGAATCCTTGAACGCAAGGCCGACCGTTGTAGAATCGTTTGCGTATTCCACTGACCCTTGCTGTGCGGATCTAGTGTTTTGAAATGCGTGTGAACTGTTTGGAATTGTTTTTTTTTTTTAAATCATCTCCGAGTTAAATTAAGAGTGTACCATTATGCGCAAGTAGTGAGTGTGTAACGGTAGCGGAAGTCAACACATGATCGCTGTCGGTTCCGGATGACTATGTGTGAATATTCACAACGGAGACAGTACAAAAAAGCTAGCATCGAGTTGAAAATGTGGCGTAGTGTAGGCGACCTTAGCGCCTTTTTGTCTCGTTGTGTTGCGTGTGTGTGAGTGTGTGTCTCGCTGGTCGTTTGTTGCTGCGCGCAAGTAATGACCCCATTCCCCCGTTATGCTTTTGATCATATTTTTAGCTGCTCACTCCACCGATGCGAACCTAACTGGTTTAGGTCTGTGTTGAGGAAGGTTGGTGGAGGTAAGCGAACGATAGCGCCCACTAACTAACCGATGAGATGTTTGCTTCAGCGTGAGCATAAGTAATTAGGCATTATGACGAGCTGATTGGTTTGATGTGAAAAAAATGGAACGATATTTTAGGCTTACAACGTGGAGGAGGTTATGGCTGGAGAATAAGAACACACGCGTGTACATATCATGAAAATGCGAAAATTATTCTCATTCGTTATGATTTGTAATTAATTCCATTTTGATCTTCCCAACCATCTCTTCACGATCAATCAACACTCAAGTGTTGTAGGTGGGAAAATTGATAAACTGCACAAGACATTGAGAGGCGAAGCATCTACGCTGCCGAGAATGAAAAGAATTAAAAGTTTGCTTTTTCATGACACTTTCAATTAATCGCTTCGAGCCAGAACGACTTTGTGGTCGTCGACAACGTCGGCGATCTTCACACAAGGATGATTGATATGAAATGCCGGTCAAACGAGGTCCGCTGGTGCTGGAGAAATGTCCGTTAGAGCCAAGGAGGCGGCATCTTTCCTTTTTTTCTGATCCGGACGGAACAGAACTGGCTGGTCTCTCGGACGAACCGATTGTAAAGGATCGACTGACGTCAGCCGAGAACCATGAGCGATTGTTCGGGGAGTGTGTATTGTGTGTGGAGAGCATGCTACAAGGATCATCGTGTTCTCGGCCACACCTCGAGATTAATTTTTTTCTCCCATTTTCCAACGTCGTCCGCACGTCTTGCAACGCTCCGACTGGTCGATTGTCGAATGTGAACTTGACGGCCATAATTGCAGAGTAATTAGAAGCAAAGGCCGCTTGCGGTCGGTGAGTTATGTTGTGGTTCGACGGTCGTTCTTTCCGTTTGATTCTGAACAATCAGAGGTAAGCCTGTATTTTTTTGTCCACCTGTATTTTTATAACCATATATTAAATGGAACCAAAACACATGCAAATAATTTGGCGAGCTGCCTTATTTTGCCAACCATCAGCCTGTTACTTCCGTGACCAGCCATCGCATTTTTGCGTTGAGATAGGTTTGTTGACAAACGAACGAGCCGTGTTCAATGCCAACGTTCGGGGCAAGATCGTCCACAAACGGCTGCACCCACCAGAAAAAAAAGAAAAAAAAAACGGAAGTAGCTCGCATGTGTTCGCCATTGCTCACCTGCCAAAAAATGACAGTTTGCTGTGCATTCGCGGGTTCATGAAATTTCCAGGCAGCACGCACTTTGCCGGATCGGGGGCCTTCCGTTGGTGGCCGGTTTGAGGCTGGGAAGTTTGCTGTTCGCGGAAATAAGCATCGGCGTCTACGCAAACCGGTTCAGGTCGAACGATTAGCTCTAGGAGCAGCTTGTCGGTGGTCAAGTGGTAGTGCAGTAACGCCCGGGATTTACGTTGTAATTTTCTAGGGTCAAGTGATCCAACGGACGGCCTTTCAAAGCAAAAGCGTGCGTGTGGAAAGTGGCTGAACGATAAGATATCTGGGAAAGGGTGCTTTTGTTGGCATGACAGAAGAATTGCCATTACACTGTAAAAGCTTTTGGTGAACAATTAATTAATTTTAAAAGCGTCATTTAACATATTGATAGATACTCGATATAATTAAAAGGCTCTCTTACATTTTAATACCACATCATTATGGTGCAGGATTTGAAACGCGGTTTTCTGCGGATCACATTTCTTATTTGTTTCTGTTTCCGTGTACATATTTCGTTGTTCATAAATCAACCGTTTAATGAAGTGTGTAGTGGATAATCGAACGCAAGAGAAAAATCGGTTCTCCCATCTCCAAGTATGGGTAGCGATGGAAAAAAAGGTAAAATTTACCGATTGGAAGTAAAGTAACGTGCGTTTTAATCTGCAACACCAAATGAGCCGCGGCTGTGTGCTGCACTATGTCCGTTTCCGTGAGCGTTTCGGGCTGTTCCATAAAATGTTGGCAAGCTGTAAACTGTTTATCGCCGTCGCTAGTAATTGAAAGTGTTCGCCTCATTATTTAACCAAATTAGCGGCACATTCATGGTATTTTAAACGGTATAATATGAAGGGGAATAAAACATGCAATTGGCGTTATTTAATAAAATAATTAAACGGCGCACAAGCGCGATTCAATCAAAGATCGCATCACGAGATCAAAGATCTGTGATAAATGTTTAACAGCTAGGCAAACGGAAAAGCTCCTGATTTGTCTAACGACCTTCGGAGCTTGCAAGAATAGGAGGGTTGCCTTCAGGAATCGAAGTGCACCATCATTCTTGGCAGGGGTTCGTTTGACCAGACAAAACGCTCGCTGGCCATGATTATCCTAATGATGATGATTTATTATTCCGCCCCTTCGGGCAGGCCTTGGGCACTGGAATAGGCTTTGATGCTGAATCATTTCGCAAACACCCGATTATGTTTTATTTTATACCACCGAACCACCCGAAGGTGCTGCACAAATTGGGGACATAATCGACCCAATCGGGAAAAGGAACTGTTCCTATAAATTGCATTATTAATCAGCTTACGTCAGGTTGTGTGGGACGGATTCCTTTTTTTTTGTACTCTGGCAAACCTTCATGGCATGATTGGTTCAGGAAACGAGTTTATTCTCCTTTGAGGTTGATGAAACGAATCCCACAGGACTGTGAAATAAAAAAAAAAGCTAAGGAAACAGGTGTTAATCTACGGCATAAAATGGTACAGTTTATGCTGATAGGTTTACAAATGCATTTTAATGAAATGCACTGCACAATCGAGGACGGTAATGGCATGTTCTTAGCTCCAAAGGCCAACTGCAGTCAACAGGCTCGGTGGATGCGGATTAAAAGGTTTTCTCTATGCAGATGCCAGTCTGCCATCAATGCCAGTCTGTCGATGGGTAGTTTCTATTAAATGTACTATGGGAAAGGAACGCAACGTTCGTTTTGAGTTGATTTGATACTTTTTCAAGCTTTGTATGTTCAAAAACCTTTGACAACTGCTGAATAATGCATCAAAAATATATTTTATCATTCAAATGATTTTATCGAGCATTCAAGCTCGTAGCGGAAGGAACGATCGTTCAAAGTAGGACATAAACATTTCGTTTTATAGATAGTGTGCTGGTGCTCATGCACAACATGGTCCACTGGCTCATTCCTAGCGTCATGAAGATATTTCATAACATTACAGCGACCTGTGGCTGCAAAAAAGTAGTCCAATCGGAGGACATTATTAATGCCAAACCGTTTGCGTGGCTGGGGTTAACGAAGTTGCGTAGGTAATGCATCGCCTTGGACTACGATATGCTAATACAGCAAGGTGGCCAGGGAATGCTAGACGGTGGGGTACGTAGGATTTTTGCCGATCACAAGATGCAAAGTGCATTGGGATTGAAGCCGGATTTTAATCGTTCGGTGCTGCGCAAACTACTTCCGCCATCTGGAGCAGGTCTGGACTGACGCATGAGTTGTCGATTCGGTCATTATGTCAACAAAACCAGCCAGCGTTCCCGCGAGTTAAATTTAGCTATCGCTGGTCCGGTCGCTTTTAGCTTGCACTTCACGAGGCCTCCTGTCGCGGCATTCTTTGACGTCATGGGAACTACCCTTTCCGATCAGCTACCATCAAATATATATCATAGCCCGCGAAATGGTCCACGTGCCAAGAGGTGTGTGGTGCTGAGCAGGTTCCGGGGGAATTTTATTCCGTGTGATTTCAATTAAATGAATCATTCTTCGAAAATCGTCCACACAAGACGACAGGGCCTGGGCGTGATCGTTTACCTAAACGGGGAAAAAGTTGTTGATATTTTTTCTTTCGTTGCTTTCGGTTGTGGTCGTAGATGAGCGGTTTCGTAGCATCTGGTTATTTGCTACACCGTGCTACAATTCAACCGGTTATTGAAAGAAACCACGAAGGCTAGGAAAAGCAGAATTTCCAAAAGCTTCCCACAGAGCACAACAAAAGATCCAAGCGGGATGATTAGACCGTAGCGATGATTTCAGCCGGCAAATTGTTCCAGCTTGAGATCGAGCCAGGGCACGTTGCTCATATTTTTAACGGCTGGAGAACACGGCGAGTCAAAATGAGCTATTAATAGATGAGGTTTTTTTTATGCGAAATAGTTTGAAGGTTGATTAAATTTGTATCAATGTCAAGTTGGGCAGAAGTTTCATATCATTTTGCAACACATAAATGGCAGTTATGGGGAAAGGGACGTTAGACATTCGGATTGCACTTCCAATTGATCTTTGCTACAGTAGACAGATCGTGCCCGCGTGATTAGAACCCAAGATTAGGAGGCAAAAACCTGAACCACATAAACTACGCAGAATGGTTACACCAATAAAGGCATTTTTTTTAAACCGAAAATGTCAAATCTTTTCTTGCGCGTGCCCGTTATCAAAAAATTCCAATGTTCGAAAACGTCCATTAAGCATTGGTTTGAGGTAGCTCAATTAAGAATATTTCCCACCATCCGGTACGGCACGGTCGCTTATCTCGCATCTGAACACCAGCCTCACCTGCCAGGGTCTCGGTCAAACGCGCGCGAATAATTTGTCAGGGATCAAGTGGGCAGAAATTATGACAACACAAGCGTACCGCGGCGTCCGAAGGACAACTCTCATTCCTTCACGCAAGATTGTGCCGCAGCTTACCTTCGTTGTAAGTGCGCGCAGCCAGCTTTGCGCTTTGATCGAGCGAAAGAGATCTTCCGTTCGAAGGGGAAGTCCCCCGAACGAGTGCAAAGAATCAGGCCGTTGGAGACGGGTGGGATGGGGTTTTTATTTAATTATCTTCCTATGCGGCATGCTGTGACTTCCTAGCAGGTCCGTTGACCTGCCAAAGTTGACGCACCGTTAGGACCGTACTACGCCGTAGATTTAAGAAGGAGCCTATCCCTAGAGTCCGACTTTTGCTGGCGCGTGTCAGTGACGAATAAGTGCAATTTTGGTTAAATGATCCCGATTTAAGGGTCCCAGGTAGAGGAAGAAGCATTAGACTAACTAGTAGACGGTCCTCCTGCTCCTAATGAAAGATTAATCGTCAGTACCTCCGGAGCATCGTACACATCGATGGAGGCGTTGCCTGAAGCTGCACTGGTCGCTTTCTGGACCTCGGGGCGGTGGATGCAAACCTCACACCACTTGGAAACGAACGACGATCTGGCGGAGGGCCCCCAAAAGCCCCCAAAGACGCAACGTACAAACAAACACCGGTGATCGTACGGGGCGATCGGTGGCTCGCGAAACCGCCGCATTCCGGTTTTTCCAACCGAACCGAACCGGGTCGAGCCTCCCTCCGATATAAATACGATCCACCGGGCGCTGGTGGCGGTTAGTCTCTTAGCTCACCTGTGCAGCGCCGTACAACACCGAGAGCGACACATGCTGCGGTGCTGGTACCTTTTGATTGAGCCCAAAAACAATCGCAGGCTTACATAAACGAACTACCCGAACGCGACAGATCTTTCGTGGGACCGCAAAACGGGCGAATTTTCGCGAGAGTTGGCGTGTGCCAGTGAAGAGTGTTTTCGACAGTAAGCCTCCGTTGGTGAACAACTGTGCGGTGCTTCAGAAAAGAACTTCAGTTGTGACAATATTTGACACCAGTGTTCGGATAAGCAAAGGGCCACCATTGGTGCTAACCCTCGCGACACACAAGCGAGTTCTTCGGCGGTTATTGTTCGAGTTCCAAACTCGAATCCGTTTGTACAGCGACGAATCGGGGTCACGTGCAGCTACACAATGGTACCCCGAGGCAACGCGTTTCCAGCCGTTTTGGCAGTGTAAGTGTGCATGAGGGTCGCATATGTGGTGTACGTGCGCGAACTGGGTAGGGAAAATAATGGAGTCAAGCTCAACCCCACCGGAGGCTGCGGCGTACGCACGCACGCACGCACGCACGCTACATGAACGCTGAAATATTTGGCAGTGGTGGCAAATCAACCATAACCAGCTGAACTTGATACCTGTGACCGATGGGCACACTAGTGGTGATCTTAAAGGCACAAGGCCGTGAGGTCCGTCATCCGCACCAGTCCGATGCGGCTTCGGTTGAATGGGTTGTAACCGAAGAATGATTTTGGTTTATGATGCCCAACGTGAAGGAAGATGTTTAAGATGAGATGCAAAAAAACTCCTTCGTGCCCCAGGGCGTGGAGAATCTGTCGTGTTGGCATAATTAATCTCAGTATTGTAGATAGGATAAAAAATAACGTAGAAAAGTACCTGGCATGGCACAAAACTATGGTTTTATTCTATTTTAAACCTTTCTGTTCTGTGTTCCACCAGCACAGAATGGTTCTTCCGTTGAAATTCATTGTGGTGCAAAATGATTCCCTTCCCTAACGCATTCTTTTTTCTCCCCGAGCTTAGCCTTCATGTGATTCATGTTCGACTGTTGCGTGTCTGGATCCCGCTGGAATGTTTTCCTTTCACCTGCCAATTCAAATATATAAATGTGCTAAAGCTCAGATCTCTGAAGCCCAGACATTAGGTCTCTCTAGCTGGTTAAAGGTGTTCTAGTGCACGCCGTACAAACCCAACGGCGTCGCGACTCCCTTGGGATAATTAGGCGAAATCACGCTAAAAGCCGTCAAACTTAATTGCGATCCGAACCGATGAGACTCGCCGCGGAGGCACGTGGTGATGCTTGGCGGACATTAATTAACCTCCAGTTGGTCGCCGGCTAGCTTTACCTGTCCCTCTGTTATCCCCACAAAGTACACCTTTTTCCCCGGCTCATCAAAACGTGCTTCCGGTGTGAGTTTGTGTACGCATGCGGTCGTGTTCTTTTTTTCCGAAAGGAAACCCATCGAACCGTTCTAATTCTGGGTTATAAAACACCACTTCGGACCTCTTTTTGGGATGTGGATAAAAAATTGATTACATCAGTTGTGCAACAGTCCGTACTGAACGAGTCTCATTGCAAAGAAATCAGAATTAGTCATCTTTTGCCAATCGCGCAGGCGCAAAGGTTCATCTACTCGATGCAAACGCTACTCAATTTCTTTAAACAAACTTAGTTAGTTTTTCTTTCCGAACTACGATCATTGTTGTAGTCACGGCGTGATAAATGGTGATGAAGGCAAAATTCAAATCAAGAGTCCACAAAACTGTGCTTCGCGAATGGGTTTGAAGACAAACGAGGCTTTTCCAGTGACACCTCATAGCAAACCTCTTCTACCAACGCATAAACTGCACCGCGATGCAGGGCTGGAATTCCCACACCATGCGGATGGCATCTCGTTCACACTTCGTTGTCAGGTTCAAGGAACCATCCGACGACGCGCACCTTGACAATCAGCCCCGTTGAGGCGCGTTGGAAACTACGACGACTGGCTAATGAGATGCGATAAAATGTGGCCACAACATTGAACAAGTTGTTCAATCAATTAGGCATGTTGTCTTCTGTTTGTAGCGTCCATTATGCGTACATGATCGTTGTCGATTGAACCGTAACTATTCTCAATCACGGACATTAACCACACCATCGATCATTGCCGGTGACGAAACGATGCCCGGTTCCTTTACGATAACAGGGATGCCGACTGAAAAGAAATACTGTGCAAAGAACCTCGGTAGCAACAGGAAATTTTTGTAAAACATGCTACCCATCTTGTCGTTACATACATATGTCTACCGGTCTCGCTGGTAATTGTTGCGGATAGATTTGAAACATAATGAATTCATTAAAGTCCCATTTCCTTGAACCCGAATCAGGAATGCAATCCATAGCGACGGGGGTTGGGAACATAGGTAGCACTTTTCAAGCCGACGAATGCCAACACTTGGCCAGCCAAACCAGATCGACACCGATGATTAACGGCAGGGCCATTATCAAGTAAACATTTTTACGAACCTGTTGCACTGTGCACTGTGAATCTTAATGTTGTTTACCGAACAGTGAGCATTCGTGTTCTTCTGTTTAATTTGTTTTTTTTTTGCGATGTCGATAAAATATGTCGATGATTATCTCCTGTACCTTTGGGACGGACCTTGTTTCATGGTCTGAAGGGGGTTTGGAAAACCTCGCTGGTGTTGGGCAGTCTGTAAAACGCATGTAAATCATAAATTGCAAACTGTTTTATGCCTCTTTGCAATCCGATATCGGAGCAAGCAAAAACATTTTGTCTTGGAAGCTGGTTTACTCCTGAATATGTGGATCACAGAGCTTTATGATTCCAATCGCCATCTCGAGGGTACATTCCATCGAAAACTTGTTTGTTTAAATGTTCATAATCGAGTACATTCGGTTATGATGTTTCAAATTCAAATTAATCTCGTTGAATAGATCTTCGAAAAGGCTGTTGGAGGAGTAACTTTACATATCAACTTTCACAAATGTACTATGGTCTGTGTAAATAAAACATGAAGTAATCATTTCACAATCATGTTCGCACGAATGGGATAGGATATGCTATACCGGATCGGCCAACCAGGGATCATTTATTAGTAGCACAAAAAAAAAAAAATGACCTACTAATGAAAGATTCGGTAGGGCTGCCGGCGCTAATTACGGCGGCCCGTAATAATTCGCTCCTGTTACACCATCGTTTAGCGAAATATCTTCCACGATACAATTCGTGATTGACCGACAGGTTACATAAAAAAATACAGATGTTTATCTCGCATCGGTAATCGTACCGAAGGTGGTAAGCATTTAAGATCGTGATGCTACTTTTTTTTTTAATGGCGCTGCATGCGAATCACGATCGATGAGATAATAAGTTTACCGTGTGATGATTCTGATTCCCATGTTATTATTGTTCAATTTTTTAGCATTACTTCTTTCATGCATTTTTCGGTAATGCACTCGTTGGACTGTTAGGTGCACTCTCAAGTGCATTTACAATTGAAGAAGATTGTCATATGAGTTACAAGGTGACAAATTAAACGCTCGATCTCGATCAATCATCCCTGAAACATCATCCGTCGATCAATCTTGATTAATAATTCCATCAATTTGACTCTATAATTCTTCTTAAATGATTATCACCACCTGTCAGCCATTTGCAAACATATATTACGCTTGGAACCCCATCCTTCAAGTCCGCCTGACGGCAACGAGCACCGTGTTTAGTGGCGTTTTTTTTTACCTTCAGCCAGATTTGAATAGTAGTTTTTCCGGCTTCTGTAGTACCACGGAACTTCGACCGGAGGCCAGGGCACCTGTTCACGCGACCTCTGTTGCCAGCTGTGGTGATCGGAGCGGCGCGCGAGGTGATTTGATTTTTAAATATTGACATCTAGCAGGATGTGGATATTGCAAATGGGGCAGTCACTAATCTTTATTAAAGCACGCTTGTAGCGGGCTCGCGTGCAAGACAAAAAAAAACTCACAAAGTGTCCACCCGGTATGTGGACGGGGTTGTAGAAAGGAATTGGCCTGGAGAACCGTGAGGGGGACAATTTTCTCTCACCGCGGAATATATTAGTACAGATCGAAAAATAAATAAAATGCGTGTACCTGACCGGTTGCACCTCAGGCTGGAGGGTTGGATCGATAATTGATCAGTAGTAGCAGCCACTTCTCATAGGTGGTAATTAACCTTATGCGGTTTGTTTGTTTTCTGTTTTTTTTTCCTGCCAGCCCACGTCTGATTTGACGACTGGTTGCCTTCGTTCGGTTCGTTTCGTTTCTTTTCGCTAATCGCACGTTGAATTCTTTCATTCATTATCCAACAGCCTCGCCCTGCTGGTCCTGGCGCCGACGATCGAGGGACGGTTCGCGCGCCGATTTCCGACCGATTTTCGCTTCGGTGTCGGTAGCTCCGCGTATCAGATCGAGGGTGGGTGGAATGCGAGCGGCAAGGGCGAGTCGATCTGGGACCGCATGACACACCGGCATCCGGAAAAGATTGCCGACGGCAGCAGCGGGGACGTCAGCTCGGATAGCTACCATAATGTAAGTGCTGATTTCACATCCCTCCCTAAGATGGAACAAGAAGAATACTTACGAACCTACTTCACCCAATGTTCTCCCAGTGGCGAAGGGACGTTCAGATGGTCCGCGAGCTCGGAGTGGACGTGTACCGGTTCTCGCTCTCCTGGCCACGCATCATGCCGAACGGGTTCGTCAACAGTGTCAGCAAGGCGGGCGTCCGCTACTACAGCAACCTGATCGATGAACTGATACGCTACAACATCACCCCGATGGTGACGCTGTACCACTGGGATCTACCGCAGCGCTTCCAGGAGCTGGGCGGCTGGGCGAACCCGGAAATCATCGGTTACTTCCAGGAGTACGCGAGGGTGGTGTTCGAGCAGCTGGGCGACCGGGTAAAGATATGGACGACGATCAATGAACCGTGGCACGTGTGCGAGCACGGTTACGGCGTTGACTTTATGGCGCCGGCTCTCGACTACCCGGGCATTGCGGCTTACCTGTGTGGCCATAACCTACTGAAGGCACACGCCGAGGTGGTGCACATGTACCGCAGAATCTTCCAGCCGAAGCAGCTCGGCCAGATCGGCATCACGCTTGACACGTCCTGGCCGGAACCGGCGACAAACTCAGAGGAAGATCGTGCCGCTTCGGAGGTGGCTGCTCAGTTCTACGTAAGTGGTTCATGGAGGGGGATCGCTTCCAATGTCTGAAGCTAATCCTTTCCTTTATTTTCCCTGTAACAACAGCTTGGATGGTTCGGGCATCCCATCTTCTCCACCACCGGCAACTACCCGCAGGTGATGATCGATCGTATCGGAGCGATGAGCCGCCAGCAGGGCTACACCAAGTCTCGCCTACCAACGTTCACACCGGACGAGATCGAGCGCATCAAGGGCACGGCCGACTTTTTCGGCATCAACTCGTACACGAGCATTCTGGTGCGCAAGAACGATCGCAACAATTCGGCCAACTTTCCGGTACCGTCCTTCAACCACGACATGGGCGTGGTGGAGTCCGCCAGTCCCGACTGGCCGAAGAGTGGCTCCGTCTGGTTGCACGTAAGTACCGGGGCAGCATTCTTGGGCTATTGTGGGAAACAAGGTGAAAAATTTGTGATACGGTGGAAATAATAAGGCGGACGGTAGACGACCTAGAAAACCGGATGGTCGAAGGAACGCGCCGAAAGATTAATAGTGCCAATTAGCAAATCCCGCCTGTTGTGGGTCGGGCTGCTTAGAGCGCACTTTATCAATGCGGTGCGGCGCCGAGTGGGCTTAGAGGCTGAAGGACGCCTTGCACCAGCAATCGTTGATCGTATCTGACATTGCAATTCTCCCCATTTCTGTTTCACTCTACGCCAGGTTGTGCCGACTGGAATGAGCAAGCTGCTAAATTGGATCCGACGGGAGTACAACAATCCGACGGTTTACATCACGGAGAACGGCGTGAGCGATCTCGGCGGCACTAACGATCTGAAGCGGATCGACTACTTCAACTCGTACCTCGAGGCCGTGCTGGATGCGTTGGAGGATGGCTGTAACATTCAGATGTACATCGCGTGGAGCCTAATGGACAGCTACGAGTGGAAGGCGGGCTACACGTAAGTACCCAGTAGAAGTGTCCGGTATGGTCCGTTCTCGATTGTTAACCGCTTGAGTGTGTGTGTGTTTTTTTTTAACAGGGAAAAGTTTGGTCTGTACCACGTCGACTTCAGCAGCCCAAACCGAACGCGCACACCGAAAGCCTCCGCCAAGGTGTACGCCAACATCGTCCGGACGCATCAGATCGACTGGAGCTTCCGGCCGACGCCGGAAGTGTTCATACTGCCCCCCTCGCCGTACCAGTCGAGCAGCGAACGGTTGAGCGTCAAAGTACCTGTGATCTGCCTGCTCGTGGTCACTGCTGGTGCGCTAGTCAAAGCCCTGCTCTGCTGACGGTGCACCCCGTCCCAGACCAGTCCCGACCGAATGCCGGCCGTGCGCCGTCGTACTACTTATAAGAGATTTATTTATGACCGCCCTTGTGAAGCGTATGTGTGCCTTGTGTGAGATAATAAGTTAGGTGTAACTGTAGGCTCTATAGATAACGAAAATGCTACCAATAAAATGCATAAGTACTACATCAAGTTGATTCTGGGATGGCACGATTGTTGGCGGTGCAGGAGCTATAACCTCATCGTAAAGAGATCGAAGCGTAATCTGGTCGAAATTTAAATATAAAATGTTTTCTTATCACTTGACCCAAACGACCGGCCTATCTCGAGTGCTCTGCGATCGAATAGGTGAGCTTTTTTGCTGCTTCTAGCACTGGGTTTGGATTCATGACTACCGCAGATGACATCACAGATGGGTTTTGATTAATATTGCTGAAAACGATCATTACCATGACGGGGGAACTAGGAGTAGATGAGTTGACGACCTTGAAGTTGCAATCGCACATTTATAAATCCAGCAGGCCCCATCGCGATGCAAACTGCAGTTGCAAGTTTCATTCGGTGGAGAAACATCCCCGCGAACGGGGTGATCATGCAAGCTATTCCTCTTCTCGTGTACGTTACCGATCACCGTGCAAAATAACATCTCGCTAAGCAGGTCCTTTAATGGTAGTTTTGGTACGTTGTTATTCTCCCGTTGCAGTTTATTTGCAGTGCTAGCGGATGGTGGACGAGAGTTTCCGCCTCACTTTCAGTTCGGTGTGGCGTCTTCGTCGTACCAGATCGAGGGCGCCTGGAGTGAAAATGGTAAAGGTGAATCCATTTGGGATCGGTTGACCCACGAGAGACCGTTCAAAATTGCCGATCAATCTAATGGTGACGTTGCATGCGATAGTTACCATCAGGTAAGTGGAGGGGGTCGTAACGGGGGGTGTCCTCGAACTTGGAAGGGATTCTCAAACGTTTGTTCCACGTTCCATTTCCAGTGGCAACGTGACGTGGAGATGGTGCGAGAACTTGGGATGGATTTCTATCGCTTCTCGATCGCCTGGACGCGCATAATGCCGTCCGGCATCAGTAACAACATCAACCGGAAGGGCATCGAATACTACAACAACCTGATCGACGAGCTGCTGAAGTACAACATAAAGCCGATGGTGACTCTGTACCATTGGGACCTGCCGCAGCGGTTGCAGGAGATGGGCGGATGGACCAACCGGGAGCTTGTCGAGTACTTCCGCGAGTACGCGCGGGTCGCTTTCGAAGAGTTTGGTGATCGGGTGAAGTTCTGGACGACGTTCAACGAGCCGAAGCAGTCATGCAAAGAGTCGTACGAGCAGGATGCGATGGCGCCCGGGTTTGAGTTTCCCGGGGTGTTCAGTTACCTCTGCTCACACCATGTGCTGCTGGCGCACGCCGAAGCGGTTGCTGTTTATCGGGAACAATTTCAGAGCATCCAGCAGGGTACGATCGGAATGGTGGTTGATACGTTCTGGTACGAGCCGAAATCGAAGGACGATCATGAAGCATCCGAGCGCTCGATGCAATTCACTGTGAGTTTTGTCACCCACAATGGTTGTCTTTCTGTACGGTGTTTAAAACGTTTTTTATTTCCAGCTTGGTGTCTACATGCATCCCATCTTCCTCGGTAACTATCCCCGGGTCCTGATCGATCGCATCGGGAACCTTAGCGTGCAGCAGGGATTTCACAAGTCCCGTCTACCCGTGTTCACGCCAGAGGAGATCGAAAAGGTGAAAGGATCTTCTGACTATTTCGGTTTCAACACATACTCCACTCGGTTGGTGCAGCAGAACGGCGTCCAAAATCCGGCCCAGTATGCCGTGCCATCCTTCGACCACGACCGGGACGTGATCGATTTCGTCGATCCGAGCTGGCCGTCGACCGCCTCGTCGTGGCTAAAGATTTACCCTCGCGGTATCTACGAGGCGCTCCGGTGGATCCGGGACGAGTACGGCAATCCTCCGGTGTGGATCACCGAAAACGGTGTCAGCGATCGGAATGGCACGCGAGACGTGCAGCGCGTTCGGTACTTCAACACGCACCTGGACGCGGTGCTCGATGCCATCGAGGAAGGGTGCGACGTGCGAGGCTACACCGCATGGTCGTTGATGGACAACTTCGAGTGGCGTGGTGGGTATTCGGAGCGATTTGGCCTGTACTACGTTGACTTTAATGATCCCGCTCGGCCCCGGCACGCAAAAATGTCAGCGAAAGTCTACGCCAACATCGCGAAGACCCGATCGATCGATACGGAATATTTGCCCGAACCGGATGTAATTATTTCAGCTTAAAACTGGCAATAGCTCGTGTTATATGAGATGTAATATAAGAGTAAAGCTTTTACACGTTTTAACTTAATTATATTAACATAATTTTTTAAATAATTAATTAACGCTGATATGTTATTTATTAATTTGTTGCAGCATACAGCATGCATGCTTGTTTTGTAATGATCTTCTGATGTCTTTCTAGGACATTATTGTATGCTTATTCAATTGACACACTTGATTCTTCCAGCCCGTCCCACAATTGAGTGGATCTTTACAGTTAAGATAAGCTTCTACTTTTGTTTTTTTTTTCTATATTGTACATCTTTCACCATTATTGTTATCGGCTTACCGATGTCACTGGTGTTTAATTGGTTAAGTGTCTACGAAAATGGTCCCCTGCCAGGTCTATTCACCCAGCCATAGATAACTAAAGCTCCAGGGGAGCCCATTGATTGTTTCTACATTGATGTTACCGTGGTCAGTGGCGCAAAGATAAGAGTTCCCCTTAACGTGGGAAAAAATTGAACGTATCCCGCTAAGACCACGTCTTTTGTCCGTGTACGCTTTGTCTGATAGCAGTCCAGCGGATTCGCAGAAGATAGCGATATCGATATCGGGGAGAAAAGAGATAGAGTTTTATAGTGGTAGCAATGCTATGGACGTCGCCGTTTCTTATGGACAGTCTATTGACTGCATTTTGGGAAGCAGGAGGCAAAAATGACACGTCTCTGCACATTGTAAGTTGGTGATTCGCGGATCCCAGAGCTTTTGTACAACGGTATCGTATTTGTTCGTTCCCTATCTCTACCAGGGTGCTCCTGTTCGCATCTGCCGTGTCCGGGCAGCGACGGTTTTCGGAGGACTTCAAATTTGGCGTAGGAACGTCGTCGTACCAGATCGAAGGAGGCTGGAATGAGGATGGTAAGGGAGAGTCTATTTGGGACCGGCTGACCCACGAACACCCGGAGAAGATTCTCGACCGCAGCAATGGCGATGTGGCAGCTAATAGCTATCATTTGGTGAGCAGTGGATAACCCATGGCTTTGTGAGCACGAGATTCAGTATAGATGGATTCCCTTTTTCTTCCACAGTGGAAGCGTGATGTAGAAATGGTGAAAGAGCTCGGCGTGGATATCTACCGATTCTCGATTGCCTGGGCGCGCATCATGCCGACGGGAATCAGCAACGAGGTTAACGAGCACGGGATCGCCTACTACAACAACCTGATCGACGAGCTTCTGAAGAATGGTATCACGCCTATGGTGACCCTTTACCATTGGGATCTTCCGCAGCGACTGCAGGAGATGGGCGGGTGGACCAACGAGCTGATCGTCGATCACTTTGTCGAGTACGCTCGCGTGCTGTTCGAGCGGTATGGCGATCGAGTGAAGACTTGGACCACATTCAACGAACCGTGGCAAACGTGCGAGAACTCGTACAGCAACGATGCAATGTCCCCGGGATACAACTTTCGCGGAATTCCGGCATATCATTGCGCGCACAACCTGCTGAAGTCGCATGCCGAAGCGGTGCATCTCTACTGGGATGTGTTTAAGCCGGTGCAGCAAGGTTCGATTGGGATAACCCTGGACTCGAGCTGGTGCGAGCCGGCGTCGGATTCGCTAGAAGATAGGCAAGCTGCGGAACGGTCGTTGCGCTTCAATGTAAGTTGGGAATGAGGATCCTTTGGTTGATTAACACAACAGACGTCTTATCCGATTTACCTCACTCCAGCTGGGATGGTTCGCTAATCCGATCTTTTCGGTAACCGGTGACTATCCACTAGAGATGCGCGAGAGGATCGCAAACCTAAGCGCCGCCCAAGGGTTTCCCGAGTCGCGACTGCCCAGCTTCACTCCGGCGGAGATCGCACGCATCCGCGGTACTTCCGAATACTTCGGGCTCAACACTTACGGTAGCTCGATGGTGAAAGCAAACGATGGCCCGTACGACCCAGCGGACGGTCCGTCCCACGAGCATGACATCAACGTGATCGGTTACGCCGATCCGAGCTGGCCAACGGCGGCATCCCCTTGGCTGCAAATCGTTCCGTGGGGTATGCGCAAGCTGTTGAACTGGATCCGCGTGGAGTACAATAACCCTCAGATATGGATCACGGAGAACGGTGTGAGTGATTTCGGCGGTACGATGGATGACATGAGAATCGACTACTTGAACAGTTACCTAGATGCCGTGCTGGACGCGATCGACGATGGGTGCGATGTGAAAGGCTACATCGCTTGGTCCCTGATGGATAATTACGAATGGCGTGCCGGATATGTGTAAGTGGATGCGATGTTTATGCACTGAAACAACTCCAGCTGAAACGAGGTCTTCTTTCTTATTTTCAGTGAAAAGTTTGGCTTCTACTATGTGGACTTTGAGAGCCCGGAAAGAACGCGTTATCCCAAAGCGTCAGCAAAGGTTCTGACGAAAATTGTCACAACTCGCCAGATTGATTTCGACTACCGACCACAACCGGACGTTTTCATACCTCCTCCGCAAGTAATGAATTAGTACCATCTTTTGAATCAAAACTCAAAAATCAATAAACCTGAAGATTATTTGAAGTGTGTAGAATTTTCTAAACAATAAGCATTTTTGTCAGTGTTTTTAATATCATTAAAAAGGATCAGATGACGTACTTTCGATTCCTTTGTGATAATATGAACGCCTCACGCTGCAGGTGTCTTCATTTATGTCCATTTAATAATCGACATTAAAGACAGAAAATCAATCTTCGTAATAACAGTATTGCATTTATCACTTATCACAACTTATCTCCTTTGCGGCGGTCATATAAATAAATTACTGCTATTGTATGTTTTTCAGTTCCAGTTAAATCCATGAGATACTGAAGTATAATGGAGGAGATCTGATAGCATCATGAAGTGGGCAGTTTTGATAGCATAATCTTCGGCATACGGCCAAAGGGAAGTCACCAAACAGTACCAATTGTAATGTTTCCGTTGAACCACTTGAGGCTCATTCGTGCTTTGACTTTGGCCTAGTGCGGTTAGGCTATTTGTGAGATGAAGTACGAGCTAATTGTTGTGCTGGTGTGCTTGAGGTAAGGTTTCGGTGACAAAAAAGCTGCGTCCAGAACAGTAACTTATTTCGTACCATCCGACAGTGCCGTGCACCTGAGTAGCGGACAACGGAAATTTCCCGATGGCTTCAAGTTCGGTGTCGGCACTTCGGCTTACCAGATCGAAGGTGGATGGAATGAGGACGGAAAGGGAGAGTCTATTTGGGATCGTTTGGTGCACGACCACCCAGAGAAGATAGCCGACCAGACGAACGGAGATGTGGCCTGTGATAGCTACCATAACGTGGGTATTGTTGTCCGATGCTTTCGATGACTGATAAAGCAGCTTCGAGGGGGATTTATCTGTGATAATTTTTTTCTTAACAGTGGCGTCGCGACGTGCAAATGATACGTGAGCTCGGTGTCGACATCTATCGTTTTTCGCTGGCCTGGAGTCGCATTCTGCCGACGGGTATCAGCAATCAGATCAACCATAAAGGTATCGAATACTACAACAACCTTATCGATGAGCTGCTCCGGAACAACATCACCCCGATGGTCACGTTGTTCCACTGGGACACGCCGCAGCGCTTGCAGGAGCTCGGGGGCTTCACTAACCGGCTGATTGTGAGCCATTTCCGGGAGTACGCGCGCGTCGCCTTCGAGCACTTTGGCGATCGAGTGAAGATCTGGACCACATTCAACGAGCCCCCGCAAACATGCCGCCAGCCTTACGAGTATGACGCGATGGCACCGGGCTACGATTTCCCGGGTATCTACACGTACCTGTGCAGCCACCATGTGCTGCTATCTCACGCCGAAGCGGTGGATCTGTACAGAAGGGAGTTCCAGCCGACGCAAGGTGGTCAAATTGGAATCACCGTAGATGGGTCATGGGCCGAGCCTCTCACGGAGGCAGACCGAGAGGCGTCCGACATCACCATGCAATATCTGGTAAGGCACGATTAGCACGAAGAATTGAATTGTGAGGCGTGTTTGTCATCGGGTGAAACTTTTTTTCACAGTTTGGAATCTACATGCATCCGATCTATAAAGGCAACTATCCGCAAGTGATGATCGATCGCATCGGAAACATGAGTCTGCAGCAGGGCTTCAAGAAGTCTCGTCTACCCACGTTTACCGCCGAGGAGCTCGTCAAGCTGAAAGGATCGTCGGACTTCTTCGGCTACAACGGTTACACCACGAACCTTGTGCGCATGAACGATGCTTCGAATTCGGCCAACTTCCGCGTGCCATCGTTTGATCATGATCGTAACACGGTCGAGTTTCAGGACGACCGGTGGCCGTCAACCGGTTCCGCATGGCTGAAGGTAAACCCGAGAGGAATGTACAACGTGCTTGATTGGATCCGGCGCGAGTATGATAATCCTCCAGTGTGGGTCACGGAGAACGGAGTGAGCGATCTGGGCGGTACACGGGACGAGAAGCGCGTGCAGTACTACAAGGACTACCTGAACGCGATTCTGGACGCGATCGACGACGGCTGCGATGTGCGAGGCTACGTA
Organism: Anopheles atroparvus; assembly: GCA_914969975.1. NCBI lineage: Eukaryota > Metazoa > Arthropoda > Insecta > Diptera > Culicidae > Anopheles > Anopheles atroparvus. The sequence goes on along the minus strand of CAJZCY010000002.1, from coordinate 40,822,549 downwards.
GCATGGAGTCTGATGGACAATTTCGAGTGGCGTGCCGGGCTCAGCGAGCGTTTCGGTCTGTACTACGTGGACTACAAAGATCAGAGCCTGCCACGGTACGCCAAATCTTCCGCCAAGGCATACGGAAACATCGTACGCAACCGGATGATTGACCCGGACGACATGCCAGAGCCTGAGGTATTTATACCAGGACCTGATGATACCATCACCACTACTACAGTGCGGGTAGAATCTACAACTACGGACGATGACGGTGGTGCCACCGGGTTGCTCATTTCGAAGCTACTCCTAACCGTTTCGTTTGTGGTTTTTGTATTCCGTTACTGATGTGAAACTCCAAAAAACGAGGGCTAAGTAAGTGAATTACTGAAAGGACTTGAAGCATTAGTAGCTGAAATAAAAAAAGAAGTAAAAACTGTTCAACTTTGTATGCATGATTGATAGGATCGTTTTTACGAAGATGAAGGAAATGGCGATCAAACGGCCGCGGCACTTCGAGGATCCTCCACACTTACGGCTGCTCGATGAATTACAAATTCAATCTATAGAATGATTTAAACGACGGACAACCTCCACTACAATGCAGGAGGAATGTACAACGGCGGGAGATGACGGGTCATTCGCTTCCAAGGTACTCCCGGCTATTTCGTTTGTGTATTTTGTATTCAGAGCACGCGGCAGATTGTTAATTGCCAGATACCGGGGCTTAGCACATTTAAGCAGCAGTAGCTAAAAACAAAGCAGAAGTAAACAATACGCCTACATGCTGGCCTAATTTGCAAATATTTTTGAAAATAATTCAGCAACTTGAAATGAACTGGTTTCAAGGTTACTCCAAAATTAGCTCGACCCACTGATCTACCCATGCCTTAAGCTAAGACAAGCAGACGCCGATCTTGCTAGAATGTGCAAATTAGGTCGGTTAGTATGAGTGATAGGTCAGAAGCTTATCTCACACGAGACTGATTATGATGTCTCAACTTCCGCTCATCGATAGATTTGTAAACAGAGACCTCCCGAGACGGGTGATGAAAAAAAAAAAAATGATTCAAATCAGCGCCCCTGAAAAATTTAAAAACACACACATATAGTCATATATTTTTTTTTATAATCTCTTAGCATGCGCAATCTGAGAGCGACAGTTTCGATGGGACAGGTTAGGCGGCTCCAAGGCGTTGATGGTGGTGGCGATGATAAGATTAAAACAGAAGCATCGGAACCGGCTTCACTTCGGTCAGTTGGTGCACAACTTTATTCGCGTACGGTCGGCGACATCTTTCCACTCGGACGCCGCGATGAGAAGAGGTTTATCTCGTGTGCAGTGGCGGTTCGCTGCGATGATAATAGGCGTGGGTAAGCTGCAGCTGGCATCATTGTTTGCTACCGTAAACAGCCGATAGGAGTACTTCTTAGAGTGTGAGTTTTTTTTTTGCTCCTTTAGTGCTGTTCCTAACATCAGTGGAGGCCGCAGTTGGCAATGGAGCCGCCTCGCAACAGAGACAGTTTGCGGCGGACTTTAAGTTTGGCGTTGGTACATCGGCCTACCAGATCGAGGGTGGCTGGAATGAGGGGGGTAAGGGTGAGTCCATCTGGGACCACCTAACGCACAACCACCCGGAGAAGGTGGTGAACGGTGCGAACGGAGACGTGGCCTGCGACAGCTACCACCAGTGGAAGCGGGACGTGCAGATGGTGAAGGAACTCGGCGTGGACTGGTACCGGTTCTCGATCTCGTGGCCTCGTATTCTACCGACGGGCCTCAGTAACAATGTTAGCGAGGCAGGGCTGCAGTACTACAGCGATTTGGTCGACGAGCTGCTGAGGCACAACATAACGCCGATGGTGACGCTGTACCACTGGGATTTGCCACAGCGGCTGCAGGAGATGGGCGGTTGGCTGAACGAGCGGATGGTGGACTACTTCATGGCGTACGCGCGCGTCGTGTTCGGTAGGCTGGGTGACCGGGTGCAGATGTGGACGACGATCAACGAGCCATGGCACGTGTGCGAGAATGCGTACGGACGGGACGACATGGCGCCCGGGTTGAACTTTCCCGGCATTCCCGCTTATCTGTGCGGACACAACATCTTGCGGGCACACGCCGAAGCGGTTCACCTCTATCGGACCAGTTTTGCCCCGTTGCAGCGCGGTTCGATCGGTATTTCGCTGGATTCACGCTGGGCTGAACCGGAGTCGGATTCGCAGGAGGACTCGGAAGCCGCCGAGTGGCAGATGCAGTTTCACGTGAGTCCGAAACCTCTTCAACATGCACACCTATGTGAGACGCTGAGTACAGTGATAAACGGGTTTCTTCGTCGGCACACAGCTTGGCTGGTTCGCGCATCCCATCTTCACTGCGGAAGGCGATTACCCGGAAATAATGAGGCATCGTGTGGGTAACCTCAGTCTGGAGCAAGGATTTTCCGAATCGCGCTTGCCAGCATTCACCCCACGGGAGCTGACCCTTCTGCGCGGATCGTCGGACTTTTTCGCCCTGAACACCTACACGACGTCGTTGGTACGCAAGAACCACCAAAACGTCGCCGGTTATCCCGTCCCGTCCTATTTGCATGATATCGGTGTGATTGAGTCGGCCGATCCCGATTGGCCGTTAGCCGAGGAAACGTCCTGGATAAAGGTAGAAGGTCGTGTGCGAAAGGGCATTTTGTTCGCATACTGTAATTTTTCACTCCTCCCCACAGATCGTACCGTTTGGGTTGCACAAGCTGCTGAACTGGATCAAGAATAATTACAACAGTCCGGTGATCTATATAACGGAGAACGGCATCGGATCCGGGCCGGGCACAAAGGACCCGCAGCGTGTTAACTACTTCAACGGCTATCTGAACGCCGTGCTCGATGCGATCGAGGACGGTTGCGATGTGCGAGGCTACGTCGCCTGGAGTCTGATGGACAATTTCGAGTGGAGGGACGGTTATTCGTGAGTATCGTGTGCCCTGGGGAAAAGAGTGGCCTCATGATCGGTCGGTGAAATCGTGTAACATTCCATTTTAGGCAAAAGTTTGGTCTATACTACGTCGATTTCAACGACCCGCAGCGAACCCGGTACGGGAAAATGTCCGCCAAAGTGTTTGCAAACATCGTGCGGACTCGCCGGATCGACCCAAACTATAGGCCCGAGCCGGATGTGCTGATTACGGGCGTCAAGGGCAATGGGTACTCGCTGCTGCCAGACCTAGCCGTGTGCCTGGTGACTACAATCGTAGTGACAGTCGCTCGTAGGCTGGTGCGTGAAATGTAGTAGTAAAGTAAAATAAATTTTGATACTTTAAAATTATTTTTTTTTCTTTCGTTATCGAACGGAGCAACAAATTCTCTGCTTTCTGAGATGTTGAAGATGACAACGAACAAGCAAAGACATCCCCTTGGCATACAAACTAGGACATCGGTGGCACTTAAAACCGCGAACGAAGTCGTTTTTCTTGCACACCACCCAAGACCAACGGTGCGTTGCTGTGTATGCAACAATACTTACGTTGGGGGGAAATTGATGGATAAAACCAATGTACCGGTAAGGGTATCAAATCGTTTCGTTGTTTCTAACCTATTTGTATGCACCGAAGAATGGAAAAAAGGGATGAGATGTACATCCGCCGGCAACAACGTGTTTGTTCTCGCCAACTGAACACACTTTTGGCACGGCACCCACTTCCGCCACTTTCCTTCCCGATTCGGTCTGTGTCGAACGATTGCGTTCCTACAACCGCAAGACAGCACACAACTGTGGGAAAGACTTTTCTTAGTTTCCTCTTTCCACAGGAATGACTCGAAATGAGGACACTGGAAAAATTGCTCTTCCGGTAGCGAGTGGGCGGGAAAGTGCATCAAACCGCAGACATCTAAGCATGCAGTTTTGTTTGTGACCGCTTTGTTCTTCCCGATTCCCATAGATTCCAAGTCGTCTAGTCGCTAGCTGAATACAGTCGGAAAACTGAAACAAAACTGCATTTTCCGAGGTTTTAAACAATCTCGCCCATTCCACGGCCACCCATTCCCGCCCAACTGTACCTCCCACGAGGTTGGCGGTAAACTTTAGTTGCCGGCAGGTATTTCCCTGGGAACAACATTTTCCTTGGCTGAAGAGCTTTGCGAAGCGCATTCGTAAACGTTGCGACGTGGCGCTGCATCGCCGCGTGTACCGGGGGGAATGGTGGAGGTTTCAGGGCGGTTAAGAACGCTTTCAACGCTCATCCGCCGGCTGCTGCAATGGAATTGAGTTCCGTCTCATCGGATACGGTGAGATTTTCTTCCGAGAAGCGAGCAAGCAAGCATTCCCCCGAAGACAGACAGGGGAACGGTAGCTTTACGGATGGTGTGGTAGATACAATGTCAGTCATTTGTGTGTCACGGTCTTTCAAAACCAGCGACCTACAAAACAAAACCGGGGCCTTTAATCGTTCCACCGTTCGTCGATTCACGAGCATCGTTAGCACTTTCACGGTCGTTCAAACACGCTGGCGGAAGGATAACAAAGGATTACAAAGGGAACGTTTCGTTCGAGAAGACTTTTTTATTGTTTCTAGTAGAGAAGAATTGCATGCTGTGAATCCCGACCCATCTGGATTCGGCCAAGGTACATAGAATGAAACCTACTTCGCATGCATTAAATTGTTTGATTGATTACGTTTCGAGGAGATTCTGGGAGCACGTACATTGTTGTCAACATAACACAGCTTGGTATATAATGTCCAGTTATTTATACCTTCTTTTCGATCTTCTTTCGATTACTTTCGTGATGTTTACACATAATCTAAGAATGGAAATTTTAATGAAAATATTAACATCGTTATCACGCTTTCAAACTTCTTCGCCTGAACTTCTTCAAATCAAGTTGAATCACGCATATGTAAAACATGGTTTGCATAATCTATTTTTATGTGCATAAATTACTCATTATCGTACGAACGATGGGACGCATGTCCATCAAAACTACCGCCCAAACTTTCGACGGTGCCTTGCGGATGCAATTGAATGAGATGCATGAATTACTCGGATTATCATCAAACTTCCCTTCCAGTGGACAGTTCGACGGGACGGCACCGGTGGAGCAGCATCCCGACGGTCCCCCGGGGTGGTAGAGTGATTTGTCCTTTCCGACACACTCCCAGCCGAACTCCGGCAGTCTGTCCAAGCCAAGTAGTTCGATTCGTAACCGGCAAATGGACAAAGTTTTCCCTCGGAACCGCATCGGGTGGCAAACCGTTCGGTGCTTCGGTGCCTTTTCTTGCTGCACATGGCGAATGTTCGTGTGCTCGGAATGGCCAAACTCGTCTAGACGGTACATGGAGAAGCGTGAAGCATTTGAAGCATGAAAGAAACAAATGAATCCCATATAGAAAAAAAAACGGAGAAAGAGAGAGATGGAAGCAGAGTTCGTATAAGAGATGTTAAGAGATAAATTCCATTTATAAAAAACGCTGCCAGTGTCTGGTCTGTTCGGGAGCACACAGGGTGTTTTGGGGAGATGGTTTTCTCGGGTGCAGCATGTGTCGGGTGACTTGCCCTAGACATGACCGAAAGGTGAGTTTTTTTTCCTTATCAACGACCCAGACGAGCAACTGCTACTGCTTCCTGATAGCGCTGGAAATCTAAAATGTGTCCTTTACGCCTCCACGGACTTGGTTGCGTTTCCTGGAGCGCTTAAACAGTTTTCCGCGTACTCGCACGGCACTTGTGCTGCATCACACACACACACACCACGAACACGGGTGAGATAGAACTGAAAGCGAAGAAAAGTGCACTTTTCCGGAAAACCAGCACGAACGATGTGGTGTATGTGCCGGAGAGCACTCGGTTTCGAGACGATAAAGGAAAACCTCTTTCGAATAAATTATCCCTATGCGCCTGACGGTGAATTTGCAGTTGGTGCTTTCCCACGACGCGCTTTAAGGAAAGGGAAAGGCGGGTCGAGTCTGTGATCGCGGAAAATCGCGACGCCGTCAAGGCCGAGCCGTCCGACGATTGCAACGAATGTGCAAGGTGGCGCACGTGGCGTCGCCAAATTCCAATTCCGGAACGCTTAGCCGACCGGGGCACGTGACGCTTGCGTTTGATTTATGTCTCCCATGCAAGCGTGAGACCGTTGCAAGTCTGGCGTTCGTCGGCAACAACGCGTTGGAGTGTTTGTTTCACTGAGGTCATGTTACTGTTATGCTAATCGAAGGCTTTCGGATTGTCTGGGGACGGTTGTTAAGATTTTATCGGAACCTGATGGTCCGATGGAGGGAGAACTTTAGCAGGATGATTGATTTGCAACAGAGATTCGGTGGGAGCAAATACGTGGACTATACACGTTTTTTGGGAGGTAACAATTAACGAAACGAGCAACAACTGATTCCAAACTGTCGCAAATGTTTCTTACGATTATAATCGGCACCATGAGAACTTTTGCATACTTAATTTTTATTACGGCCCTATTCCGTTTCTTTGGGCATTCAACAAGTAGTTCTGTGCTTTCCATCTCGATGATAAAGACTCGTTTAAAGACGATGATTGAAGCGCACTATGGGTCCATAATGGTGCGCGGCTTTTCGCCCGGATTGCAAAGTCCCGGGAACTTGGCGTTTCGGCCCTGCTTACACTGTGACGCGGCCGGACCGGCCTGGTAGACCGATCTGTCCATAATGTTCGTGAACGAATAGTTGCAGACGAAGTAGTAGGTGTCGTACTGGCCTTCCTTCCAGTACCACAGGGCGCAGCCAACCTTGGTGGTGCGATCGCTGGCGATCTGGGTGAAGTGTCCAATGGGTTTGCTGGGGGAAAGAAATTTAAATAGATCGCCTTTAGTTCAGGGCGAAATGTCCCCGGTCTGGATCGCACCTACCCGTTGTATGACGTCGGATACTTGGCGACATGCTGCGGACGTGCATCCTGGTACTCGCCCCACCAGCTGGAAATAAACTTCAGCACTAGCTGCTGCTCGGTGAACTTGTACCCGAAGTACTTCGTGATCGCAATATTCTGACCGGCGTACGGGAACTGCTTGGTGTTGCGGCACCGGTCGTGGCCGTAGTTACAGGAGCGCGCATTCGCGTCGGCCAACTGCGCGAGTTCCGGGTCCCAGACTAGCGTGGGCATTTTCACCGCCGACGGGTACGGGCGAATTTTTCCCAGCGCGATCGCCGACCGATTGAGGTTGTGCTTGTCCAAGATGAACGATTGCATTGCGGGCGAAAGGACCACCTTCTTCGCAGCGCCCATGCTACGACATGTCGATCCTCCGGCGTGCGGTGGCGGTTCGCAGCCAACGTGCGGGCCGCCGTGAGGACAGAGTTCCCTGTTGCAGTATTGACCGTCCGTACTGGCAACCGTAAGCCCCAGAATAAGAACCAGCGCTATCGGAGACATCGGGATGAACATTGTACATCGCTGCAAAGGATCTGATTTGAAATCTTACCGTGTGCTATCAAGACCGCCATTTTCACACCTGTGTTGGATCGCTCTATCGAGGGGTGCCCTTTTATAGGCCTCAAAGATCATCAGTCGCTGCTGGTAGATTGTGTTTGCCGAACTCACGTGCGATTGGCTGTTCTAGCACTGTTTACCTGCGCAAGCCTTGCACAGCTGGAATAGACTGGACTGTTGTAAAGCTTGACAAGATTAAGAAACACATTAGCGTATGCCTGTAGATGTGTGGTGCGGAAAAATGTGTACAAACCTATACAAACCAATCTTTTCAAATGGAAAGGAAAATTGCGGTAATTTCTCGACCAGTTAAATGGTCGCATGTTGCATGCTTTATTCATTGCCTATATTTAGGCCACGCGGCTTTCTGATGTTTATGATGCTAGCGTTATCAAAATACTGCTCAACATGCCGTTGCTTATCATTGACACCAAGCAGTTAGTATGGATGTTCCACGAATGACGAATGTAGAAGGTAGGCAAAGTTAATATATACATAAATCCTATTCGTCTTGCATAACCCACAGGCGGAATTGGACAGCAAACTGGCAGTAGCTTTAACGAATGATTAAACCCCTGAGCCAGCGGTCTATCATCTGTTCATGACAAAGACGAATAAATTACCAAAGGAAGCAGAATCAACGGAGAAACTGAGTGAGGGAGAAACATCATTAATCGATTCACACATTATTTATTGAGAAACATACAGCATCCGCGGTTAACTATCAGTTGATTATAGCAGCAGGAGTAGAAAATATGCGCTCCTTTGTCGAGCATAGTCCTGGGTAATCCGGATTCTCTCCAGTGTTGCACCGGGAAGCTCTGGGGCCACGCTGGTAGACAGGTTGATCTTCATGGTTAGAAAATGAGTAGTTGCAAACCATGTAGAATGTGTTCATATTCCGCTCGATCCATGTTTGTACAGCGCACCCGATTTTCCAGGCACGATCATTTATCATTTGCGTAAAGTGCCCGATCGGACGGCTACTGGAAGGACATCGAACGGTAAAGAAAAGCAATATAAAAAAGCTGGTTTATCGAATTAAAATTACTATACATACTCGGATGTTTCCCTAGGGTATCGATCCAGTTGAGCTTGCGTTGTCACGTTGAACTCACTCCACCAGGCTTGTACGCTTTCTAGTATCAGTTGATCGATTTGTAAGCTAGCACCGGAGGTGATCGTTTTCGCGATGTTTTGCCCGACGTAGTGAAAAAGCGGCGTGTTGCGGCACTCATCATGAGCGTAAACACACGAGCGAACATTGTGGCCAGCCTGGCGGGCAAGCTCTTCGTCCCAGACGAGCGTGGGCATTCGAATGGCCGGTTGAAATCCAGCCAGCTTGCCAGAAGCGAACAGTGAGCGCAGTTTGTTATGCTGGCTCAGGATAATTTGTTTTCCGTATCCGTTTGCCGAGGCAAGATCGGCACTGTGTGTAAATTTTCCCAAACAGGCGGGCCCTCCGGCAGATGATGGTGGGTTGCAGCCCACATTCTTCAGTTCTGGCTGGCAGTAATTAGCCTGACAGTAGTTCACTACATCTTCACCGTAAGCGCTGCCGAGCAACAGTGTGCCAACTACAACTGAGTAGTAATAACCGTAAAACAACAATTCTGTTGGGTTAATCACAAGGTGAAACTTACCCAGAGGATGCAGGCTCATTTTAACGTTTGCTTGCCTAGCTGCTATCGTGAGAATTCACTTCGAACAATTGTTAGAATTTCGCTAGTCCGCCTTTATATAGCAAGCAAGTTACGCAAGGGCTACCGGAATGCAGTTTCAATTAGCAACGGTTCGTAAAATAAATGGAAACTGTCAGCAACTAACTAACTAACAATTGGACTTTTAAAGGCCAATAAACTGCTGCAAGCTAGACGCTATCTTCTTAGATAACGACCTAAGGTTTGTCTGTCACGTTTCCATCAAATCTGGTAAAAAACTGTAGTACACTTCGGCTTATACCTATTCATTGCACATTTAAACATATTCGAACTAAGGAAAATTTTACTTGAGTTACAATTTAAAAAAACAATCTTTTTCATCGAAGAAACAGTACTTACAAAGAGAACAAACATGTGCACTTGTGCCAGCATTCGAAACGACTCTGCCACGAAGCCATGATGGCTTGCGTGCATGTATCGACATCTTGCCATCATATGTATTGAATTATACCCAAAAGGAACCGCAGATGCCTTTATTCCGGAAATAATAGGTTTCTAGTTTTATAGAAGTATTTAATTCGCTTCCCCTGCACAACCGTTATTACATATCACCAATCGGCATTACGGTGAGGCACCAGTGCATTTGTAAGACATAATCTCGGTGACCATAATGAGCCATTTCAATTTCTCAGAACTTTAGGCATTAGTCTATATCTTTACTTCCTGTACTGGTCTTGCGTTTTGAAGATAAACTGAGTGCCCTTCTTCGTAATTCGGGTCTTATTTTCATATAAATCGTACAGATAAGGTCAGATAAGGTTCCCAGTAAAATGAAGATTGCCATAATTTGTTATGTGTTCGATGTTGGTCATTGAAAGCTTATCCATGTCGGCAATGGTGTCGATTTTGAACCGTTGGATTAATCTGTCTGCTGGGGTTTCAATAGATTTTATTCATTTCATTAGATAAGGGGCCACGTTCGGCTTTTTTTTTTAACAACCCATCTAATCTGCAGCGCTACTGACTGCAGTATAAATACAGGGACACCTCCAAACGATTCACATAGTCCTACTGGTGTTCAGCCGTTCAGCCAACTGCAAAATGTTCCGTTTTATACTCGGTACTGTTCGCAACCGCAAAATCTCCACCACCATCGCTGGGTGCGCATCGCTTACAATCGCAATCTTTTCTCTTTCTACTTCACAGCTGTTTTCTCGCTGGTCGGGCTGATTGGTTCGATCGAGTCGATTGACTACTGCACCGCCAACCTGTGCAACGGCGGTCAGAATGTCGGCTGCAATCCTCCTCCGCTGTCGGGAGGCTCGCGGTGCTACGGCATGTCTCCGGCGGTCGTGCCCATCACTGCGGCGCTGCAGTCCCGAATCCTTGACCGTCACAACAGTCGCCGGTCGACCATCGCCACCGGAGGGCTCTATCCGTTCCCGCAGGCCCGACGCATGGCCACGCTCCAGTGGGACAATGAGTTGGCATCCCAAGCCGGCCACAACGCTCGATCTTGCCAGTTCGCACACGATCAGTGCCGTAACACGCAAGAGTTCCGCTGGTCAGGCCAAAACCTGGCCATGAAGCAGTTCTACGGCCAGACGCTCAGCGTCGAGAGCCTGATCGACGATTTCGCCACCATGTGGTGGGACGAGTACAAGGTCACCTCGACGGCTTACATCGATAGGTATCCCAGTAATTATGTTGGGTACGTATGGCCAGGACGGGGCCGATATCGGCTGATGAAACAGTCGGTGTAATTTGGTAACGTTTTTGTTTGTCTGCAATTGTAGCCCCGCCATTGGACACTTCACCCAGATGGCCAGCGATCGAACCTGGAAGGTAGGATGTGCCATGCAGAACTGGATCCAAGATGGCCTGTGGATCACGTACTACTTCGTGTGCAACTACTCGTTCACTAATATCATCGCCCAGCCCGTCTACGTTCGAGGCACGACGGCTTCAGGCTGCACGACTGGTCAGAACCCAAGCTATCCCGGCCTTTGCTCGGTCAATGAGGTTGTCCAGTCTGTTCCGTAAAATGTCACAGTGCCAAAAATCAAATACTTTCCAAATGTACCCACGTGTAGTAGACACGATACGATACGCAATGAATTAATGGTGTTTAATAATCAACTCCGAAATCCTTTCTTTATGCTACTCCGTGAAATTAATACTTACAAGCTTCTATTAATGTTGACCTTCTTCATTGTTCTCCTTCGTCCTTCGTTGGCGTTCGACTAGGGTTACTGATATTGGTAGTGGAAAGAGTTGGTGGGTTGAGGGCAAATTTATTAGCGTTCCATATTGACAATACATTAAATAGGTTTACGATTCGTCGGCATACGAGCGCATCAGTAGCAGCCAGAAACACTGTATTAATAGAAATAAGGCCGCTCAGATGGATGCCACGGTGTGTCACATGTTTGGGTCGACGAACCGATGATAAGACAGACTGTAGTAACGTGTACGCAAATTCATTACGGATCCATTTATTGCGCATATGAAAACGCACCGGTCGTGGTGTTACAGCTCGCGGGACAATTTCCCGAACGATCATTGACCCATTCCTACTATTATGGTTTATCGATAAGGAATCCTGGTATTGGCCTGGCAAGCATCGTCAAACGTATTTTTTAACGCTTAATGAACTTGGTCAAGTCCACTAATGTTCAAGCGGAAAAAAAAAGGTTCGAGCAGGAGCTGCCGATAACTTTAGAAAACATGTAGCGTTCGCAATGGTGCATCTATACAGCACCGCTAACCAACCTAAGAAGAATTCTTGTATTTGGAATTGGTGCATTATGAATACGGAACAGACTCGACCACCTCATTGGTCGAACAAAGGCCTGGGTAGACAGTGTTCTCTCCGGTTGTGCAACCCGAGGCCGTTCTTCCCCCAACGTAGACGGGTTCGTCAATGAGGTTGGTAAACGAGTAGTCACACGCAAAGTAGTACGTATTCCACAGGCCACCTTCGATCCAGTTCTGCATGGCGCATCCTACCTTCCAGGTTCGATCGCTCGCCATCTGGGTGAAGTGTCCAATGACGGCACTAAATAGTCATCAATAAAAGAAATACATCAATGATCTCAACGGCTCCCGCACATCCGTACTTGTACCTCGATCGGCTCGGGTAGCTCTCGATATCATCAGGCGAGGTTTGCTGGTGCTCGTTCCACCACGAGGCTATGAACCTATCGATCAAACTTTCAACCGTGACCTGCCCGAAGTATCGTGTGATTGCCAAGTTCTGTCCTGCCCATCGAAATGCCTCCGTGTCCCGGCATCGATCGTGCTCGAAGATGCACGAGCGAACGTTGTGGCCGGCCTGGGAAGCCAGCTCGGCGTCCCACTGCAGGGTGGCCATGCGTCGCGCAGGCGGAAACGGATCGAGACCTCCGGTGGCTAGGGTTGAACGGTGCCTGTTGTGTCTGTCGAGGATTCGGGACTTCAACGCTTGGGTGATGGGCACTACCCTTGCAGACAGGCCGAAGCACTGGGGGCCGCCCGAGAGCGGGGGAGGGTTGCAGCCAACGTTAGGTTCGCCTTCGCAGTGCAATTCGCAGTAATCAACCGATTCAATGAAGCCTATAAGCCCGAGCAGGAATAAGATGGCTGTGGAATACGAAGAGTGTCAGAATGGTGTTACGTCCAAACGATGGAGTTACCCCACGGTCATGTGAACAGTACAGATCACGAAACGGGACATGTTGCAAGTGGCTCAATACAGCTGTACAACGGGAAGAAGTGAAGCGCCCACCGATGGCTCCCCGATATTTATACACCATTGGATTCCGTCTCTGTGGTATCGTATGTGCACATTTAATTGCTGTTTGAGTAAACGCGTGGCAGATTTAAAATCACGAGCTAATCGTGTCATAATTTTTAAGCTATTCCAGGCTTCGCACACGATTATCGTGACCACTTTCCTCGTGATGGCTTTCAGTGAGGTGCAGCGCGTATTACCTGCACACAATTGTTCAATGGTTTGTTTAAATTGTCTGATACAAAAAAGTAACACATACTAGAAGGTGCATTCACATCCACGTGAGCTTCAAATGGGCCATGATTTCCAATATCCAATAGCTCCAGCTCGGTTCATTTGACCGTCTGCTCTCGGAAGTCTTCATCGTGTACACTGATTGTGTCTTAAGGAAACATATCCCAAGCACGCACAGCCAAAACGTAGTCATGGTGTGAAATGTTCAGCAAGGAGGGTAGTGGTTAGTTGCGATACTTTACGAGACAACCAGCCATATCTTCGGTGACTGGGAACAGGAGACTCATAAAAATCAGTCCCCATAATTGGCGTCTTCTGTGCGACGTGCTGATAGTTGAGCTGAATGCTTTTCGACCGTGTTTTTAGTGTTATTCGCTAGTGAAAAAGCAAACCGTTTCCTTCGTTCAAGGATTGCGAGAACAGATCGCAGGGAATCTCGAGCAGATGTACGAGATTCTATTACACATTCTTCCCCCGGGAAATGTCCTGCTGACGGGGAAAGTTTCCCACCGGAAAACTCGCAGTGAAACACGTCGCAGTCAAATTGTGTTCGAGTGGTGCGCCATTCAAATAGAAAGGAGTCCCACGCATAGATGATCAAAAGAGAACGAGTGAAGACGAGAGACAGGAGAGAGGACGAAAATACGCAAAAGAGTATGTTCATAATGTTACTTTATCCTGGATTGCAATATTGCTATTTTGACGATTTGTTATGGACGAAGCCACGAAGAAAATGGCGTATCGATGGTTTCAATATTTTCTGCTGATTTGACTTGTTCGAAACAAAAATATGTTTGGATTATCGGTAGAACAGAAAAACTTGCTCTCATTGATATGCTGTTTTCTTACGCACCATTTCCATCGGTCGGATTCCAATACATCCACGGCAGAAGGTTGATGTTGAAATCATGGCATATATTATTCACAGAATAAGATGTCAATAGTTCACTCCATTAACCCAACGATTCCGGGACGAATTTCCCCATTGCATCTGATGGACACTGTCGTAAATCATGGCGGTCTGGTGCGGGTTCTCCTTTATCCTGGCAGTGTGCCACAATCCCTCGGTCCAGCAACAAGCACCGGCAGCCGACAATGAACGTTAACCAACCACCTCGGATAACCATCGTCCGGAAACGACTCGACTCACTTTTTGGCACTTTGTCCGCGCAAGCCGCGACGTACCGGTTCTTTGTGTCCACCTGTTCACCCCGATTCGTACGTAAAGGAACGTTTCAGCAGGAAACTCTGAACCACGAGTTCAGACGCAGCGTAAACGAGGGCGATAAAATCAAAAAACCGGAACGAGGACGTCTGAACGGGAGAAGCAGACAGTGATGCAGTCTGCAGTGGAAATCGAAGGTGTGTTGGTGTTTCTCCAAGCGGTTGGAAAGTTGGAAGGGTGGCACAGCAAAGTGCATCCTGCAACCTAAACTCCCCCCCACAAACCACCCGCTCGCTCCGAGTCGGTGTCTTTGTTGTCAGTTCGGTTAGTAAGCAGACATGCAACATTGCTCCCCTTCTTTTCCGCCCGTAGTGTCCTTTCTTTGTGTCGGAAGGACGAAGCAAACCTTCTCCCCGGTGCGGCCCCGTCTTCCGATCCGTCTGTCTGTCTGTCAAGCACTATTTAACGATGTTTTCTTGTGTCCGTCCTGTTTACCTTGATCCGTGACCGTCCGCAGGCTTTGCCTCTGACGGTCGATGCGAACTCTTCCTGAACTTGGACTATTAAAAGCGAGCGCAAAGCAAAGCAACGAAAAAAACAAAGGACACCATTCTCCCGTCTGGAGTTTTCCATCCTCGATTTTCTTTTTCCTATCGAGATGGATGACTTTCACACGATTCCTCAGTTCAGCTCGTATCAGCTGTCAATGAAGCTAGCTGCTATCGGTAACTGATACATTGTCTCGCAACATGGGACTGCATATCGGGCTAAATTGTTTAAACGGGAGCTGTCCAAAATGTTTGCTTACCGGACGACAAACACAAGCTCACGAGCACGCGAACGAAACGATACGAAGTCCCATGCGTGTCCTTGCGTTTTCCTTCAAAGAAAGCAGCAAGCACCAAACGGCAGCAGGACGCGGAAGGTGGATTTTCTCCGAATGGCGTGCAGGGGAAACATGATTTTCAATGTGATGTGTCTACCCAACCCGACCGATGGCAGCCAGCAGCAGCAGCAGCAACGATCAAGCGAACGGAAGCGAAAAGAACGGAATCTAATCTGCTATGAAATTACACTCGCCGTAAAACTAAATTAACTTACATGCACGTCTGCATTTTGATCGTAACTTTGGGGGGAATGTGGGGGAGGTTGGTTGGGTTGGTAAATGTATTTTACTGTCCCGATTTAATAATATCGAAATGGAGTTATTAGAGCGGACAAGTCGCGAGCAATAATGCAATCGTCTGCTCGACTTCAGCCTGCCTCAAATGAGATGGAACGTAGCATAATATTTCTGAAGCAAGTATTTATGTTCGATCAAGCGAAGAAGTCCTTCGGTCAAATGCAAACCGTGCGCCATGCAAACGGACTCGGCCGAGACTATCCTTGTGCTAAACACACGATTCGGGGAAACATCATTGCATTGCCAAAGACAAACATCAATAGAAATTGATTGAAGTGCTATTCAGTCTTCAGGTCATCTTACATCATTTCAGTTCTTCTAGCTCAAGCAGAATGCTTCTAGATTGAGAGCCATTTAATTTCCAGTAGCGAAAGACAATTCTGAGCCGATATTTTGCTCGATTCACTGCTGAACGTACTTAAGAATTACTCGTTCTCCTTCTTTTAGCAATTATAATTTTATTGCAAAAATATAATTGAAATTGTTTCGAAACCAAACTTCGTAAGCTAAATTGCTGCTCGTCAAGTTGGGTTGGGAAATCATTCGTAAACGTCTGTTGTTCACGAGCTGCACGGCAATAAATGTGTTTAATTTGGTATACCCTATTGCCCGTACTGATGGTGGCGGAGCCGACTTTCCCTGTAGGATGCACGGTGCAGAAGATGCGGATGTTGAGATGTTTCTGTTTTCCGCAAATAATGTGGAGGGAGGAAATGCACTGGAAACTCGCTCCTACCTGCCTCGTGGCTTCTCTTGATGCCGGAAAACGGATGGAGATGCTTTTCTTCGTTCGTCGCGAAGACGACTTTCAAAGTTTGTTCATTGAAGCATCAAGTGAACTCAACGTTCATGCGTTCATGCGAAAGCAGCAAAGCTCCGTTCATTTTCTTCCTTCTTTCCTGTCGATCCAACGCGCCTTTCCGGTACGTTAGATTTGCCGAGTCTGTCCAAGAATCCATTATGAAGTTTCCTCCCACCTTCCCCCACCCCCCGTGCCCCGCGTTCTGCTCCACAAGGCTCGCATTTCCGCCGCCGGGTTTGGGTTTCCCGGCGATAAACAAAAACTCGCCGGCATTCGGCTTTTCCCGTCCATCACGCCAGCATCCGCTCCCAGCTTTCCACCATCAGACGGTCGTATCAACCGTTTCGCAGGGTTCTATGGTTTTGTTCCGGCCACGCTCGTGTCCAATCGCCGAGCGTCACCTTCGGCTTCGGCGCGTCCAAACGGGAAAACAAATACCGGCGTGGTGAACCGTCTGCTGCCCGGCAAACGAGCGCCTGCGAGCTGTCAGTGCGACAGTCAGTCTGCAGACGGCGGCACAAGCGGACGCTTTTCCGGAGAAGGAAAACCACCGGGTGTGATCCCGTGTGTCCCAAGGATTCCACGGTGTTCGCTTCCGGTTAGTGAGCACGTGCAATTTTCTTCCTGTCGCAAACACGAAACGTCGAAAGTGAGCGTAGTGTTTGCTTTGTATTTTGTTAAACTTTTTTTTTTCACTCGTCAACCCAACAGTTCTGGTAAACGTTTAATGCCGTGTACAACTCAATTAAACCCAAGCAACGAATGAAAAACAGCGTCTCATTTTGTTTATAATTTCGCCGAGAAAAAAAGCGTGAAAAAAGGTGCAAACAGTGAAAAAACATTAAAACCTAGAATGAGGCATTTCGCACAAAATTAAACGGAAGGCGCAAAAAATCTCATTAGCACCGGCCGCAGGAAAACGTCTTAAGGCTAGCCGGCCCCGACAAGAAAAAGAGTGAAAGTCGAAGTGAGTTGAAAAAAAAACCTAACAAAGCAACAAAAGAGGCAGGCGAAAAAATTGGTCACGCGTCGAAAAATGTAGATGAGTTTCCCTAGGGCCGTTCCGTTCGCCTCTCCGGAAGAGATAATTTCGCACAAGTGACGCAAATGACAACAAAGTCCATCCCAGCGCGGCTGTCCACCCGTCAGTCGACGTGTCGCAGTGTGTGTAAGTGCACAGTTAAATAAATTCATCGACACCGACACCAAAAGGTGCGAAGTGAGCAAATAGAGCAGCGCGGCGGGGGAAATTAAAAATAAACAACCCACCCGCTCCGTCGCGAAGGCCGGGAGTTTTCGCATTTCCCGCGTTCGTTCCGCTCGAATATTTGCTCGACGGGCTGGTTTCCGGGCGGGAACAATTCGTTATTGTTACCGTGTGTCACCGTACCGCGTACCGTCCAATTATCATTGAGAACGGTCGGAAAAGTGAGTTGTTTGTGACGGGGTACGGCACGTAGCAGCGATGATGAGCAGCTGTAGCCAGTCGTGAACGGAGCATCAGAATTGGAAGTCGATCGAAGGGGAAACGAAAAGAGGTTACTGGTTGGGTCAAGTTGGGTTCGTACAGTGCTCGTGCAGTTTGCAGTCGAGTGCTTATTGATGCCTATCAAACTCTGCAACGGAAGAACCTCTGCGCTTAGCTGCAACTTCGGAGTGCGTAAAGGTGAGTCATCAGAAGGGGGAATCCACGTACATCGATTACTTTTCACCTACGGCGCCAAGCACTTAATTGTGATCGATTACCGCTGTCCGATTCACGTGAAACATCAGGCGCCTCCATTTGTGTGAGCTTTCTTCCCCACGGGACGATAGTGCGTTAAATCTATCGCATTACTTTACTTTTTGCTCTTCGTAATCGGTCGTTGATTCTATTCCTTCTTCCGCGTGATCGTGTGTGATGAGAAAACTTTTTGGCACACAGTTTATGAGTTGTTTGTTCTGTTCTGTCCAGGGAGCCCCAGCAGGGGAAAAACGCATGGTGCCGTTAGCCAAATTGCTCCTATCTGTTTACCATCGTCTGCTCCGGGACGTTTAGCTTCTATCTTGGCTTCGTTTTGGCGCTGCGGAAAGCAACAAAATTTGCCGTTCGCCACCGGTCTATTGATTAGCCTGAAAAAGGGGTCGGATTCCTCGGTAGGGTTAGGGTAGCCAGAAAACAAAAGAAACTACATCAGGTGGAGCGAGGAAATATTTAAATGAACAGCTGCACACATGCGGAGGTTCAAAGGTTAATGAATGGGGCGTCGTGCGACCGAAGCAACAAAAGCATGCGGATTGAATGATCAGAAAACCAGCTCCCTCCCCTCCCAGTAACCCCAGTGAGCTTTTTCGACCACCTTAAAACTCACCATTTATGATTGTTAGGAAATTTGTGCTGATATAATCTTCCCATTGTTCATCCGTTTCCGAACAAAAGCGACCCCGTTCTTAGCAACTTTCCCTATCTGATAAACCGTTGTATTCTGTCTGGTGTGGTTGTTCTGGCAGGAAGGCGCAAGGATTTGAGCAGAACTAATGCTTTTCATCAGTTTCATCTTACACAATTGTATCAAAGGAAAATTTATTCAAACTGTAGAGCCCTAAAGAGAATTGGGTTCAATCGTTTTCTAGCTGGTAAATATATTACCGTTGCCAAGATGCAAGCAAATCAATCGTGTGCCTCCTCATAACAATCCTTGATCAATTACTTTAGTCTCACGACGGAAACTCGAATCAGTAATGAGTTGTTCCCCGTCTCGCCCTCATGTCTCACCAGAATTGATTGCTTTGTAAAGTTGGCACAGAAAGGCACAGATAAAGCAGTTAACACCTACTCTCGTAGCACGCTTGTACCTCACGGGAAAATAATAGCTTATTGAGAAACACCTACGCACTGTCCCCTTCCTGCCGAGGGTTTTTGAGCCGTGTTTTTGATTCGCTCCGGTGCTCAATAACAACCAATTTAATTTGATTGCGCACAACAAAGATACGGGACGGGTCGGTGTGATCCGCCAAAATCGATTCGGAAAATGGAAAAGTTGCCAGAAGTTGTAAGGCAACCCAGTGCCTTATTGTGATGTGATTATCCCGTATGTCGACAAAGTTACCTGCGGGGACAGCGGCGTTCTGTGCGTGCAGAATCGGTTTACAGCGATTTGGAGCGATAGAGCAAGAGAGATAGATAAGACAAACGTGTGGGGTGAAACTTTCAAGGATACTGGTGAGCCTTCCATCCTCATCATTCTTTCTGGAGAAGATTTGCGATAATCGCTGCATTGTTTATTTGCGCCTAGGTTCACACGTGTGTGTGTGTGTTTGAGTTTATGGGTATGAATCTGCATGAAAACGTGACAATAAAAGGCATCCCTGAGTGGAAAGAAGAACTCCACTGCTTGCCAGAATGGTCGGGCCTGTCGAGGGAATTCTCGCCACAGGGGAATTTTCGTATGCCTAGCGAAAAACACAAGCGTTTTCCAATGCTCCCTCCCTCAGGCACAGGCACATTCATCCGCACTCTGAGCGTCTTTCTTGCTGTGGAAAAATGCGTCTGCTTGTCGATTTATTTCCCTTCCTTGTCCATGCTTGCTTCCGGCCATACCGGCCAACCAAGGGAAAGGTAAGAGGACTAAAAAAAAATCCAAAGAGAAGCAGCAAACCTCTTCGGTCGGCATTACCACCGGGTTCCTGGAACCTCCTGGGCGAAAGATGTTCGGTTCCGGCGCCCAAATCTGTTTCGAAAATCGAATCTTCCACCTTTTGACCGAGGCGTTATAAAGTTCAAATAAATTCATAAGCACTGATTCCGGATTAACTTCATCCAGGAAATTATCGGCTTACAAAACCGTACCGTTTCAGTTGCTAGGAAGCAGCGGATCGGGAATGCGAATTTGGACACTAATTTTCTGCGATATATCCATTCATTAGTCCACTTTGTCAATTACTTTGTGTGTTGAGAGATGAATTGTATCGCATCCAATTTTGTAGCGCAGGCTGAAGGTACAATTGCGATCGTATGATGCCCACATTACTGTGGATCCGTTGCCACCCGCATGTGGGGAGCCTTTTCATCGCAATATTTGCACCGTCAGGGGCAATATTTGCACGAATTTATGAAATCGTGTGCCACTCAGCAAACCGGTCGATCCTGATTGATTTAATCGGAAAGTTTGCCCTGTTTGGGGAATGGTTGGAGCGTGCGTGCGGAAACACGTGCCTCAAATATATTGGCCCGTTCGAGAGAAGTGTCGCATGTGGCACAAATAGTACGTGATCGTGTTGCGAAATTGGAATGGGTGAAAAGGGGAAGGCTCGCAATCGGCTCGCAGGTGTTTGATGAATTTTATGATGTGCGACTGGTTCATCATCAGTTCGGGTAATATTCCCGAGCTTCCAAGCATCGATTAGCGTGCGATTAAATGAACTACTGGGTGGAGTTTGTTCCCCTTTTCTTGCTCACCCCCAAAGGGGGTAAAACATTGTTGCGCGCATTTTGCATTCGATCGCAAATTTACCATTTACTCCACTGGAACTGTGCAACATCTTAGAACATGGACGAAGAAAACAAATCAAAACGGGTTAGCAGGATATAGAAGGAGGATATAACATAAAATTTTCTCAACGTTTATAGCTATGTAACACGAGCGCTTGCTTCTTTTACGGCCAGCTGTAAACACGTGGCTGCAAAATCTGTTCGCAGCGTCTTCTCCAATGCTCTTCATTGCCCGTTGCCATGGTAAAGGGGCACAGGAAGACCTGTTTCCTGAGACAATGGAGGGCCGCTTGCTTACCGTGTTAAGCACCGGGAAAGCAGCGTGGTTGCATGAACCCAACCCAGGTCGTAAACATCCGCGACATCGTCAAACTGTAAGTTGCCGCTTTGATGGCACCAGCATTGGAAGTGGTCTGCATGCGTTCGCCTCACGAAGGGAAAGGGTACAGTTCTGTGCAAACGCTTTGCCATCCGCAAAAAGGGATCTCAATTGTAAATCAGCATGCGACGGCGCTACGCAATCCGTCCCGATTTCTCTCGTTCGAGGAGATATTATAAGCTCTGAGTAACACAACGAAATTCTCAGTGCATTCGTAGGCGGAAAGTTATAATTTATTCGCCAACTATCTATCTCCTACCCTTCGACCTTTTCCCAGTCTGGCGCAACTGGTGAAACGGATTTGTGTAGTTTCGCCTTCCCGGCCGGTTTTCTCCACGCAACACGACCGACGGCGCTACAGGGTTTTTCTATTATCGTCCTTCGAGCAGCCCCGGGATGGAGTTGTCGGTTGGTTTGGGGAGAATTTATTATGTTTCGCGTCCAACGCCTGTGTGCTTCTGTCTGTGTTCCCTCCGTTCCAACTGCTGGACTCAGTCCGTTTGGTTAGCCATTACTAATCTGTAACAGGCAGCGGGAGATTTGGGGCTTTCCAACCCGTCCAGCGTCGGCCAACTTATGGTGACAAACGTTTCTGAGTCGGTCCGTTAAGCATGGTGCCATCATATTGTTATATGATGATTTTTGGCGAAACGGAACTGACCAATGCCGAATTATTGTCGATGAGGCGACGATGTCAATAGCAGATGTCTCTCAACGGATGTAGTCCACTTAAATATATAACCATTTCAAATCAATAAAATTTTCCAACGGTCTCGGCGGCTTAAGCTTAGGGCCTCGTTGAGTAAGCTTCCGTACTTTGAACTCTACACGTATTCGTTAGTTTATAATGCCAGTTAAAGCATTTTGACCCGGAAATAGTTAAGTTTATGTTTTCCCACAGTTTGAGACTCTTCCCATAAGGCATCGCGAGAACTTCACAGATTAAACACTATCTTCAGTGCGACGTACACACATACAATTTATTTCACTGATCCACCTTTGCACAAACTAGGAGCTTCTCCTGGAAGCTAGCCTACCACGTGTCACTTGGCACGTGGCACATGGCTTTCGCTTTCCAGAACCTAGGGTGCTATGTGAAGTAGACTGGTTGCCGTGAGAAAGGTTTACTTGAGGGAGCCTGTTTTCGGCAGCTACTACGAGGAAGGACAAGGGAAGGATGAAATATTGAGAGAGAGAGAGAGAGAGAGAGAGAGAGAGAGAGAGAGAGAGAGAGAGAGCTGTGGATGAACGGTGACTTCTCGTCTGGCGATCCGACGACGAAGTACGATTGGTTCAGGTACGCCCGAGCGGAACGGTTGAACTTTCCTAACTAATTTCACGCACGCAAAACATCATCGTCGACTTCGGTTCGGTTGGACGTAGAGCCAGCCTAATACACCATTTACATCTGCCAAGAAAATGATGAAAAGCGATAGGGCAATTATTGAACATGTCAGCGAATTAGAAACGGAGTACGAGTTCGGTGAAAAAAGGACAAAGTTTGCTACAGTCAAAAAGTATGTAAATGTTACGTTTCAGATTTTATATGCTCTTCCCACCATGCCGAATGTAACGTTGATACCTTGAGTGGCTTCTTCTGAGGTCGTAATTGCTTCTGGTGAAAATAATTAATTCCACGAAGTAAAAATTGTTGTAAATCGGTAGGGTTAACTGTGCGCAGCCTCTACGTTCAGCGTAGGCTTTTTTTTTCAAACAGCATGTGTTTGAAAATAACATCACCCATTTATAATCAAATCTAACTTTATTAGCTCTGACAGTGTTCAATTCACAATTTGCCCTTTCCCGTTGGCTGTGCTTCATGTTGTGCCGTCTTTTAATGTTTTATTCTTGTACCACTTCCCACGCAAATGTTGCTTAAAGAAAACTTTGCCTTCTGGCTCTGAGCAAAAAAAAAGAAAAGAAAAGGGAAACCTAACGTCTTGTTAACGCAATACCCTCAATGTTAAAGATTTACATCGAACGATGCGGTTACATTGCTGTGAGGCGCATGCTTTTTTGCACTGATTGTTCAAACAATAACATGTTTCTGGCATTACGACTTTCAAAAGCTGCCCGGCCCAAAGGTCAATCCAATCCATCTTTTAAAGCTTTCGTCGTAGCTAACCTGGTCCTGTCTATAACGGACCAGGGGGTGCAGAAGTTTTGTTTTTTTTTTTGCTTTAAAATTGGGTACAAAACTCGCAATCAGTGAAGTATGTTAATAGAAACATTCCTGCACGTCGGAGCAGCTCCACGCTCTCGTCCAACGCGTTGTCTCGTTCTACGTCCACCGACTGTTTTTCTTTCGGTTCTCACAACGAATTCCTTGTCTTTCCATGCAGCATTTAATTGCGCTCCCGTAGGATGCGTGGCATTTCGCCGATTCGCCTCCAAGGGAATCCAGTCGTTCGTAGCTCTTCCCTATCAGATGTACGTAAATGCCAACGTGCACTCACGTCTAAGAGCTATAGATAGTCGAGCAAAATGTTGATGGTTTTTTTTAACCATTTTTGTAGCTGTTGCTTGAACGAGACTATAAAGAATCAACTAAATGATAAACCACAACCCAGCCGGCAATAAATCAGCACAAAAAGACCGGAAGGAACCGCGAGCGCGTATGTGTTGATTGGTCGATACGGAACCATGTCAATGTGTTTCTTATCCACAATCACAAAACAGTGATCCAGCTTCGTTGAACCATGGCTTCGTCTGCACAAACCATTAGGATGGTGTGCGTCCGTTCGAACCATAACATAACCAACAAAACCAATCAAACCGCGCACTAAACCGTGAGCTCACGACGTAAGGGAAATGTTTCTTCATTTTGTGGTATTTTTGTTTTGTTTTACCTTCCATTGTCCGCTTTTTTTCCTCATCCACATATACAAGCATTCCTGTAGTGTTACGGTTCAACTGCAGCATCCATTGGTTTAAGCTTTCAATTACACTTCGACACAAAAACAACAAAACGGATCGAAATAGAACGGATTTCCTTTTCTTTTTGATTTCGTAGCATTCGCTGCGCAAATAACAGTTAAACGTTGAACAACTTATTTCATCAAAGCTGGCAGCCGAGGCGCGTACAATAGAGGAGAGGTGTGCGAGAAAGAGGAGAGGTGTGTCGGTGTAATACTGGAAAAAGAAACGAGGACAGAAATGGTAGAGCATCGTACCATTAGATTCTCATTAGAGCTGTCACCATCTGCGTTCGGTTGTGTTTGCAGACGGTGCGCCAGCCGATACCGTACTGCAGCCGTGTCCTTTTAACAACTCGTACGGTCTCGGTGGAAAACGGTGCAGCAATTAACCACCAGGCGCCTCCCTGCTTTTGATCCGTGAGATAAAGAGGCTTTTGCGCTTCGAAAATCATTTCCTCGAACAACCGACGGAAAACTGGGCAAGTGTTTACGCTTTATCACAATGCGTTCTTGAAATGCTGGAGTCCATACACCCTTCCACTTATTTATTCCCATCACCCACACACACACACACTTCCCTTCTACCTTTTTTTCATTGCGATTGGTGCACAGCGAGGTGATTATTTTTCCATGTAAATTTGCAGCACAACGGCGCAGAACGCAACGCCCACGGAAATCACCGCGAAACGATCTCGCCTTGATCAAAACAAACAACAACAGACCAGGGGGTGGTTGGGTGGGTGGGTCGTGGAGTGGGACGACGAGTGGGCAGCGGGTTGCAGACAGCAGACTATCGACGATAATTATCTTTCCTCGACGCATCAGCTGTGGATTGACAAATGGAAATCTGGTCCACCGGACAGCAGCACGCTTTATTTACGGCCTCGGTTTTCCCACCCACCCGTTTATTGTGCTTTTCCGGCTCACAGTAACACAGTAACTGTGGATGGTTTGAGGAACTTATGGTGATTCAGGCTGGTAGAATCTAATCCATCTGTGACACAGTTCGTGAAAATGTCCTTGAAACGCAACTGTTTCCACTTGCTTCACAAATGAGCTCGCGTTCCATTTTCCAAGAGCGCTTTTCCTCATCGCAGGTTAGTTGCAAACTAGCAAAATCCGTGAGTATCGAAAGCAAATTTAAAAATGGTTCAGTTGAAATAATGCATGTTGCAAAACAAGAAACGAAACGCGTTCGTTGTGGAATTGAGAACTCCAGCAAATATTTGTATGCATTGAATTTCCTCTTCCATTTTCAATTTAATCCATACAAAAACGAAAGCGGTGAGGTTTCATTTCCCGCTGATGATAGTTTATTACAGCAGCCCGTTTGCAGGAGGAATTATTCCCGTGCCATGGCCATTCCGCCGGTGGGAAAATGCCGGGGGTTTCTTCAATTTTCACATTGACGCGTGCAAGCAAGGATTGTGTTCGCGGGGTTAGTGGCGAGCCAAACGAACAAACCTCACACGATCTTTCTGCGGTCGTGCGGATAAAGGAGTTGGAGGAGGTACTTTTTCCAACGGAAAGTAACGATGCAGAGCTCGTTTAAACATTTTCTCGGCTTCGTGCTGCCGGAAAATTTGAATGACCATTCATGAGGTGAAACGCAAAACACGAGTAGCGCTGTTCATGGGAAACTGCTGCTCCTTTTTCTCGAAGAAATATGTTCGGAGGGTTTGGGACGGTCCGAGACGAGGGAACGCTGAATAATATTTTGTGTGAATTTCGCTCGGAAACTATTTTCATCCCGCTGCAGCCAGCTAATGAGGGAACAATTTATATGACACATGCATTGCATCCATCGGTGGTTTTTCGTGTGTTTGTTTGTCCACAGCAACTGGTGCCGGAACTGGATGGTTTTGATTCCAGCCCTTTCCGCGATGCATGTGGGTGGAAATGAAAATATCATTGAGATGCACCATCATGCTGGTCTGTTAAACTCTCATCAACGAGCCCTTCGAAAGTTTAAGAACTAAAAGAAAATCATAGAAACAATCTAGATGGATGATCATTAGCAGCCATCAACGGCTTTTCTGCTTTTTGTGCAGGTTTAGATTTCCTACGCAGATTGCGAAGGGCAACCAGTTGCTATAATCCTTTCTAGGCTTGGGCAGTTTTCCAGAACACTCTACTAAGGCTTGTTGTACTTCTCCGTTCACGAAAGGCGTTCGAGACTTTCCTTTACCTGAGAAATGCCAATTTACGTAAAATGGTTTCGAACACCCTGCCAGGTACTTGATTGCACAAACAGAGAGGCAAGCAAGGGGTATTAGACATTTGCAACGCTTCAACAAACCGAGGTATATTACAGTTCACTGCTATCCGTTGTCGTGATATCATCATTCATTAACAGCCATAAGTCGTAGGGACAGCTATAGGATAAGCTAAGTCACTGTGCAACTGTGCTCCTCTATTAAAGGTTCTCTTATCATCCTGACCGTCGTGAGGACCAGAGGTATAAATAAAAGATGGAAGCAAAATATTATCTAACCGTTTGGACCGTTGGCCACCCCTGAAAAAATGTACTAATGTTTTAATGTTATTCGGTGGAATCATCCGTCAGGGAAGGTTTTAATTGTCTTCGTATAGACCCATTAACCCAATCTTCTATCGCAACTGAACCTTTTCCTTTCTTCTTTTTTTTTTTTTGCCCCTGCAGGGTTCAACTAGCGGCAAGCAGCGAACAATTGACAATAGGACTGTTTAAAGCTGCCGGTAAACATCAGTTCAAGCAAGTACTGAAGCGCCCGAAAAGCCGAACCGAAAGCTCACCGTTGAGAAATGGATCTTGCCGGGTGGAAACACGTCAGCGTCGGACTCAAGCTCTAACGCAACCGAACGGTGTTTAGTGCAGACAGCCTCCTAGAACGCTGCCTTTTCAGCCGTGCGTTCTACAAAAGGTCAGCCCGTCTGGGCGAACTCGATGAGTGGCTTGTCTACGCCTACGTAAGCCTGATCGATCGAAAGAGTGAAAGAGAACCAGTGGGCGAGTTTTCCCAGTCCCGGGCTGAGGGGTAGGACGAACGTTGAAATCTTGTGCTGAAGACTGCCTCGAAGTTCTGCGCGTCCCAAATGGCCATCCTACACTCCTGCTGCCTGTGGCACAGCGTCCGCAAGGGCAGCTTTGCGAGCGTCATCTACACGCTGGTAAGTACCGAGAAACAGGAGTCGTAAGTGAGCATTCCCTCGGTAGCACGGTAGAATGCGATTAGAGATTCAATGAGGCCTTGCCCTGAACTGTATGACGCTAAAGACTTGTACATAAACAACGGTAGAAAGCTGCGTCTTGAACGGGTATGTTGGTTTAAACTGAAGCACGGCGGAGATTTCCGGCGGAAGTGAAAATGAATGCAACAAGGTTTCTTAACAAAAGCTGGAAATAATTGTAGGAAATGATAAGAAATAAAGTTACCACAAGGAAATTATTAAATTAAAAAATGTCTGATCTAGCTTTAAAAATAATTCAGTTTTAAACCTGCAATTGTAAATAATCATTTAATAGAAAAACAATTCAACACAATTGTAATATTTTTGTGCCTTTCAATCGTCATGAATATTTCAAGTTTTCTTTACTACGGAAACCCAAAAATACCTAAAGCAGAGTAGACATGAAACAGGATAGCGAATATCCTGGAAATTTATAGACAAGGGACTCTTGGGCATGTTGTTGTTTGCTCCAAGTATTTCAACGACGATTGATGGCTACGGTTTGGCTGAAGCCACACGGACGCACAAAACCAATCCCAATTGTTTGAGGCCACGTTCATCTCCTCCACTACTCACCTCGGACGGTTGATTGAGAAACTCCCTGGCGTGACGCGGAAAGAAAATTGGCAAACCGAAAGCGAAGAACGAGAAGAAACACACACCCTTAGCCACCGAAGGTCATACCACAGGGACATCGCAGAGCTGACAGTTTGTTTGACGAGTTTATTAATAGTCATTAACGCTTAATTGGGTCGCGCAAAATATTGACTTGTTTTTCCTGTTCCCTAGCGGGTCGTGGTTATGGGGTGGGCATTGTTTAAAACCATCCTTGGGCTTGGAAGTCAATTGCTTTCCAACTACTTTTCGTCGATCAGGTAAACTTGTTGAACCTTCGTCAATTGGGAACAGGAACGTTGGATCTTGCAGCCTGCTTTAAAATCTTCAGTTGTTTTTTTGTATTGCTCTATAGCTAGACAATGGATCAAAATCATTCACAGATAAAAAAAGCCGCTGGTTGGCATCCATCTTATTCCACCATTCTTTTGGGGTAATTAACAGATAGAGAAAGTACCCTCACATAAGAAACAAGCAGCTTAATGTGGATCTGAACTGTCCTGCAGAAAAATTTCCCATTAAGGGTATGGGAAAGCTGCTCACAGTGTTTTTGCTTTCGTTTGATTGGTTGGAACAACACGAAGCTGTCGAACACAGACTAGGTTATCGTTTGTGAAACTTTTCCATGGTTTTCCCACGTGGAGCTAGGTTTACCGACACGTGTTCCATGCTGGGGTTGAAATAATCAAGGTAAAGTGTTAGTAAAAAAACATAACCTTTTTATAAAGACACGGGATTTTTTCTTGTAAATCATCTATGCATTGTTCTTGCGACTTCATCGCAAGCAATAGCTCAACTACGACACCAGCTTTGACTTCTTTAACAACTCTCCAATTTATTTAACGGGGTTTGAAATATTGTTATGCCGGGTACACGACAAGTTTAAAAATCAACCGTGTTGCCTACACTAACTCGAACTTATTGATCAGCTAGGTCAGGGTCAGGTCGTTCACCTGTCAGCTGCCAGGGTAACGACGGAACGTCACTTATTTTGCCACAGCCAGTGAACAAATGAACACTTGCATTAAAGTCCGGTCAACGGATGATCTGGTCGTAGCTTAAAGCTAGCTGCAAAGGAGAAAGCTAATTTTTCTTTGAATTTCTCATTGAATTATTTTAAACTGCATCCCACATCAGCTTAGCGAATACTTCAAACAACTGCGTGGGAGACGCAAAGAGGAAAACATTTGAGCTTTAATTTAGATTGATTGTGGCAGCGTGTAATCAGGTTAGTGACGGCACGCTCTTCAGTCCGTGATAATTGCATCCCACGGACCTTTGCCGGGCGACGGTGCAGAAGTTGATTAAAGCGAGCAGGCAAATTAGTTACCGACCGCCAACCAACGCCAGGCTAGCACTTGAAGGCCGACCGCTGGTGAAATTAAATCAATAGTGCTGCTAAAACGTGACGCTATTAGTCGACACGAGATTTATGGCCTCAGATAACCACCAAGAGGGGGGAAAGAAGGAGAAGTGTACGAGGGGAGCAAGCGGAAACTCAATCAATCATTACGGCAGGAAACGGTTTGCCTCGAGCAAAGGGAAGAAATGCAACCGAAAGGGGAGAAAAAGAAATGAAAGAAGGGCGCAACCCAGCGCCAAAGAATGGGGACACATTTCGCTGACCTCATTGGGCAGTTTTCTTTTTCGGCGTCGCTCCAAACGCTTCCGGCAGCTGCTGTGACCGTGGGCCAAAGGACACTAAATTTATCCTTATCATCGTTGCTATCCAGCGCGCCGGGAGAGCATCACGCGATTGCTATAAAACTCGTCGTGTAACCGCAGCGCCGCCGTGCTCCGGTTTCCTGCGATGGGAGGTTGGTCCTGATTTTCCAGCAACCTACATTTTCACTTACCCGGGTCAATAGCTATGGGATTAGGAGGTTTGATCCCATAATGCCCTGAATGCGTCCCACCACACCCGACCCGACGACAGCCGGGCTTGCCTAGTGGTAATTATTTTTATAGGCGATCAACAAAGCTGTCCCACTTGGAGGACTTTCAAAGGTTGGTCGTCCTCCCTTTCTCTCTTTGAATCATTGGACCGCAACGCATGCTTTCGCTTGAAAAGATTAAATTGCAACATACGCGGTATTGTTTGTTCGTGGCACCGGTGTGATGTCGCGAAAACCGGTGGAAAGTCGAGCACATTGAAACATGGAACATGGAAAATATCTTCCCATCAGCAGCAACAGCACTCACCCGGTTGTGCCCAGGCGGAACGCTGAGTGTTGTCCAACGGCTAACGGACAAAGGTGAGGGGTATTATTTGTTGTTATGCTGCGCTTTCACGTCCTACGTTTTTTTCTCCCTAACTTCTAAACTTCACGCTGTTCTGGAAGTGCCTTCACGACCTGTTGACCATCGAATGGTGGACGAATGGCATCAGCCATCGTTAGGGGAATACCGGGATGCTTGCCGTGCATTCAAATTACAATGCCACAATAGTTGCATGACCGTAACCTCGTTTCGCGAGAAGGCAGGATAATAGGAAGTGAACAAAAAAAAAATACGTCGACCAGGACGTAGTTCGATAATGGAATGCTTTGTTAACGCAGAGTGCCTGCCTCCTATCCTTTTTGCTTCTTGAATGGAGTGAATGGAGCTTTACCACCCCAACCCCAACGGGGTCCACCATCTTATCCAGCCATTGTTGACCAATCGGTAATCTCTGACGATCTCCATCTCCAAGTCGCCAGGACCGACCGGTGAGGTGAAGGGCAGTGGGGCCACCTGGTCAATTTCTTCAACAATCCACCACTTTCCTTCCGATTGTCCCCGACGGAAAAGCAGGATGCCGTCATGTGCAAAAAATTCTCATAAATGTAACATTGCTGCTGGGAGGTTGCCGCATCGCCGTCAAGCGTGGAAATAATAGGCGACTTCACATAAAGAAAACTCTGCAGGCGAGTGATTGGTGCAGGAGGAGGTCAACCGAACAAAAGCGAGGATCGCGTTGAAGGTCACGTTTGACAAAGGACAGCATTGCTACTTCAACGGAATGCGTATACGAGCGTGCATAAAAGTGAATGTAATAGATAGTGCATTCAGTGGGCACGATTTATGGCAAGATCAGGCGACTCCACTGGTTTATTGTGCTTTCTATTTTTCAAGTAACCGGTAAGTGATTATACGGATTATAGTGTGAATATAATCCAACCTGAACATGTTTATAATGCATTTTTTTTTACATAAAAAGAACCCCTGAAATATCCTTTCATTTCCAAATGCATGATTTGTTTTAGTTTTAGTAAGTAAGCTAATCAAACATTAATTCATCCAGCTGTGACAAATATTTAGACATTCGCTTCGCTGGTTCATCTTACCTCAACATATTCCATCTAGTTCGAATCCTGCCGAAACAGAGCTTCCTGCTAGCCGAAAGGTTCCTTCAAACAGCAAGATGCTCAAGCAAGTAACGCTGTGTAACGCATTGTGCACACTTCTCTGCTAATTGACAGCACCGCCGGCTACTCGATTGTTGCCACGAGCAACATCCACCCATCAACGGTGCGAGCTCGAAGCGTCGTGTGCTACCGCAGAAATTCCAACGTTCACGCGGAACGGTTGTTTTGTACTTCCGGTGCGCTGAACTAATGCCGATAGGGGCAGCAAGTTCATGCCACGGCGAAACCCACCACCTGCTTTCACACAACGCGCGAACGCCTGTCTGTTGTAAACTGAGACTACTCCTGTTGTTGCTTCTCTAGCAGCCAGAATCCTACGGATTAATGGTTTAATTACACGAATCATGCTCCGCATTCTTGCTTCTCGTAACAACAGGCATTCCACGGCACGACGTAGGAGTATCTTTGCAAGAAGCACCGTAGTCGAGCGGAGGACCATGAGGGCGATATGGTGATAAACAAGCGCATGATGCCCGGTTTCAGCACGGCTTCCGGCAAACTCGTGCCGATGCTTTATTACATTCCACTGCCATTCGGAACGGCAGGTGCATTGGGGAAGAATTCATCGTCAAAACTCATTTGCGGCAAGTGGATTACGCCATCCGATTCTCTTCTGTCGTTGAAGCAATTTCAAATTTTCCGAGTTTCCCAGTTTCGCAAAATAGCTAACTTTACTTCATTTCAGTTCGAAAATCTGTGTAATTCATAACATAAAAAGATGGACAGCTTAATAGAAGAATGAAACGCTCTCCTGCTGCTTGCCATCCATTATTCTAAAAGATCCCAAGCTCACCTCAATGTCGGATCCTACGCTGGGGTTATCGGGGTTGAATCTTTCCACGCCCGAGACCATTATGTTTCCTCAATTACTATTATCCTCCCGTGGAACACCAATCGATACACCGTAAGCGTTCGGGTCATCGTTTAGGGCAACTACAATCAACCTGTTGAGTTTCTGGAGGCACGAGCTCCCACAAGTTGGCTCATGTGACCACACGACATATGGTGTTTCGTGACAAGGAGCACGCTGTGATTGGCTTCCGCAACAGTGTCTCTGTCTCTGCCCCCATCCTCCTCTCCCTTTCGTTAACAAATTTCCCGATAAGGACATCATCTGTTTCCGGTCCAATGGAACGGATATCGGCTTTCCATGAAGCCCCCTCCCTCGTTCGAGCTTCTTTCTTCCAGCGTGTCCGACAGCACAGCTTGCCCATTTCCCACACAGCCCATCTCGTCCAAGACGTGCAGAGGCGACCTTCGCCCCTTCCACCGATCCCAGTGCCAGAACCGTTGACGTTGAATCCATGTCGTTTGTCTTGTTGACTAATGGCTGCATTCGGTTCGATTTTCCGGCTACCCGGCGAAAAGGGCCCCCATTTTGACGCAGATGTGCGCTGTCACATGATTTTGGAAGGTTCGAACGTCCTGGTTCTGCTGCTAATGCGAGGCCACTCGGCGCACTTGGAAGGGGTGGCTCGTAGTTTACGGTGGACGACAGTTTCGTGTGTACTTGCTTCGTCGGGTAATTAGGACACCCGAGAGTGACTTGTCATGTGTGGGTCGGTTCGGTCAGGATGGCTGTAAAACCCTGCTGCTCGCCAGCCGAGAAAGCGACGGAGTATTCCCTTACGAGGTAGCACCGAGATGTGGCGTTGAGGACGATATTGATTTTGGGTAAATATGTAACCGGGGAGCATATTTCCCGACGGACAATGTTCGACAAAGGTTGACATGTGTGCCGTTGAAATTATTAAACGAATCTCAGCTCTTTGTTTCGTAACACTAATGGTTTTGTTTTGTGGAATGTTATTTCGCGTGCTAAAAGGTACCATGGATACTTCACTTTTGAAAAAAAGCCATGATTCTCGGGAAAATAGTTACCTCGGTCGCACAAAGCCATCAAATAAGACAAACGATTTGCATCCGTTAATGAAACAAGCACGGCTGACGAGCCAGCGTTTGATGTTGAGCTGTGAAAATATGATTGGACCGCAAATAATAATCGTTCAGCACGGCAGCTCGAATCCGAGTCGAGTGTATCCTGTAGAAGCGCGGGTGTTTTTTAATCGTTGATTACTTCCGTTACAGTGAAAACACTATGCAACTTACCGGTGGCCGACTTACCTGTACTTGATACCATTGAACCTACGGTCGATTGCAAGGAACGCTTGCTTCCTGTCGATTGAACTTCTGGCGAGAAATAATTGCATTATGCAAAAGCCGCTGCACTTTGGTCGGGAAGAAAAATTTAATTGGATTAGCAAACCCGGTGCAATTATTTCGAAGTAGCACAAACGAAGGCGATTTTGAGGCGGTCAAATGGAAACGGCTTGTTTAATCACGTGGATGATTCATATATTTAGAAACAAAACGAGGTTAATCAGCTGGGCTGTATCACTTGCACATATGTGTTTGAAGTTTTCAAAAATGTAACGAATATGGTGAAATCTTCCTTATGGCATGGTTGATTTCAATTAGCTATCAGAAAATTGCTTAAAAAATGAAGAGGAGCAATGTGAAAATGAAGGAGAAATTTGGGCTTTAATAAAACAATATGTTGGTGGCTCATTCCTTTCCTTGACGTTCACGTGGGGAATCCATTTTACTCTTCCGAAACCACCTTCAAGGCATCTAATGCTATGCTGGGTCGTCCCGCATGTGGTATTTCTTATTTTGATTCACTGCGCCTTCCATGGCCCATCGTTTTATCTTCTCCATGTCTCAATCGACCTGTCAACCCTTCGTTCATTTTAATTTTCTTTCCTTGTTTGCGTCACAAACCGGCAGGTGAATAAAACGAAACCACGAACCGTAGCATGGGTGGCTTTGTTTTGTGGCTTTCCGGAAGCCTAGAGAGGCCCTGAAATTTTAGAAACGGTCTAACACCCGCAGCAGAAATTTTCGTCACATTTGTTTCTCTTTTTATCTCGTATTTGTGACGCAACGAAACTCCTTTGAGCTTATACAGCACCTTGGCTACTTTTTTTTTCTTTAACAAGATACACTCAGGCTGGGAAATTGAAAGCTTGGAGCACGGAAAAACACTTAAGTAAACTGCGTGTTCTGTGAACTTACTCAATCAATTCACAATATAAAGTGTTTGACCTGAACGAGGATGTTTATTTTTCCAGGCCGATTGTAAAATTAATTTGCAACAAACGCAAATTCAGCCCAATGTTTGTAGCGCAAAGAAAGAGTTTTAGATGAGGATAAAATTTGTGCAACTTATTCCGAAAATCATTTTCCTCTGGCCATTCTGGATTTGTCTTCAAGTGTCACAGCCACCGCAGGGAGCAAATGCTCACGGTTTGTGGAAGAGAGGCAAGCAAAATAACACACTGAATCGAAAAAAAACACTTCATAAAAGTACGTTACATGTTTAATGCAGCAACGAGATGAGAGAGAGAGAGAGGGCACAAACAAATGAAGACGGTAGCAGTAACGGAATTGCGCGATGCTCAAACCCTTGTGTTTGTCGAGCACCGGAAAAGGATTCACTACGGAATCGCTCCTCCGAGCACTCCATCCTTTCCACAGTCCAGTGCTGCCAATGTGTGTGTGCGTGACGGTGGAAAACTTTACGACGGATCCGGTAGGCGCATAATTTGCATAAAGAAGATGGAAAAAGTTCACCGGCCGGGTTCGCCTTAGTTAAACTGGCTTATGCTCGGAAAATGTCCGTTATGCTCCGGATCCGCCCTGAAGCAAGTCGAGGGCATCATGCCCGTGCACGGCTTCCCGCCCTCCAACGCCCGGTCCAATGCGACGGTGTGACATTGTTGCGGATCGTGAAATTGAGCCGGCATGATAGTTTTATCCCGGCGACTATGAACAACGCTGTGCGGGAAGTTGAAAACGGCGCGTTAATTGAAAACATTGTAAGCGGCATTTAATGCGAGGATTATCAACCGCTACCGGGTGCGCGGGGAAGGTAGAGGGCGTGAGGGCCAGAGAGCTTTCAATTGTCGCACGTCAAAATGTCGTGTTTTAAATCCACACTAAGAACGGTTGTTACAACCGCTGTGAAATGGAAAACTTCAGGTTTTACTGGAGATGGGAACTTATCTTAAATTTCCCCCTTTCCTTCAAAATAATGCACCCGAGAGGACCAAAATTCTTCACACAAGCTATCATAATATAGTAGGACGATCGTATGTTGTTGCCTTTTACCTGCGTCTTCTGCATTTTTTCGGGACCCGTGTTATGCCGTCCCTACCAGGTTTCCTGTTTGAATTTAGAAAACAAACTAAAATCTCCCACCGAAGCGGCAACGTCAAGAATGATTCGGTGAAACGGACACGAAAGCGTTTGATGTCGTTTTTCTTTACGGAAGAGTGACGCCACAAACTGAATCCACACGACCGGGGTCAGCAGTTCACGTTCAAGCAGAGAGAAAGAATTACAATAATAAAAGAAGATCAACTTTTTTTTCCTGTTTATACCAGCCCTCCCTACGGTCCCATTTGCGAGCCAACACCGACGGACACCGACGGACATTTGCGACGGCTTGTGTGAAGCTAATTCGTTGATCCGTGAAGCATTACGGCATACAGCAATAGATGCCGTTTGATCTTATTTTTCATACCGTACCTTCTTTCCGTCTCCCGTTGTTTTGCGCTTCATTCTATGGCTCACATTACTCGCA
Source organism: Anopheles atroparvus (assembly GCA_914969975.1). NCBI lineage: Eukaryota > Metazoa > Arthropoda > Insecta > Diptera > Culicidae > Anopheles > Anopheles atroparvus. The sequence goes on along the minus strand of CAJZCY010000002.1, from coordinate 40,786,662 downwards.
GCATTGGCCACATGATACGATAATATCTTTGTGGTTGAACAACGGGAAAAGGCGCCAAGAAAACAACTTAACATATACTGCAAACTTTTTTTTTCTGTCATGTTTTGCCGGGGGCCATTCGCACTTTAATTTCCATGTGCGCGTTAGCCATAACGTCGTTACATAATTCGTCATCAATCACCAAACGGTGCCGGGTGCCTTCCTACCCAAGAAGCGATTTGGTGCGATTTGAGCCACGTATGGAAGAACGAGCCGATATCAGATCATTGCGGCTGGCAAACGATCCATCGTGTCCGGGTGCTGAAGTAAGCGGACGAATCCTTAAAGCCCGGCACGATTCCCGGCACAATTTGAATCAATAACATTAAAGGCGGGATTCGCCCAAGTGAACCGAACGAACGAACGAAAGAACGAACAAACGAACGAACGAGCAAGCCGGCGCCGTGGCTGTGCGCTTTGGATGAAAGTGCCATAAATAAAGACTTCCGGTAGAAGAAAAAGCCGGCGAAAAGCCACATCCACACTCGAGAAGGCGTTCAGCCGTACGCCAGTAGTTTGTACGCAGTTCATTTTTCCGCCTGTTTATCTTTTGTTTATACGAAAATGATTATCTGCAGAAGCGGGCCGAAGGAGATTAATCTTGCCGACGAAAGTCATAAGCTGACGTTCGCACAGTGCCGTCCTAGGCCAGAGCAGGCCGTTGGGGCTCTTGGTGCGTGGTGCGTGCTTTCCATTAAGGATAAGGACCCACTCGTACTATTGAGAACGTTGTTGTTGGTTGATGAGAATACTTTCCTGACTTCGCGTAAGCTTATTACGATGTCTTTCCGTCAAACGGCACCGTAAGAGAGTTCTGGGCCCGGCCTCCGGGGGAGGCAACATAAAGCGAGAATTATGCGAACAAACAATTGACGTTCGAAAATCAACCGATAGGTTTTCCAGCGCATCAATATACGCGTGTTGCCGTCGGGAGATTTGTCAGAAAGAAACACGTTGTAATAGACTCGCAGGAATAAGAACCGGAGACTTAAAGGAAACCTATTTAGAAGCGACCAATTTTGGTCATATTTCTTCCCATTAGAGGGGGCTTACGAGACTTTCTTCCCCTTTAACGTACGTGGAAAGTCAATCATTCGCACCGGGGGGTGGTCCGGTCTCAATTCGAACCCACGACATCGTGGATCGTCTTTGAGCCGGTGTACGCGCTCGGCTATCCCGGAATTACAATGATGACTGCATAAATGTCCTACAGTAACTCAGCTCTGTTTGATAAGACATACATATACGCCTTCATTGAATACATGGATGCCTTCATTGAAAGATAAACAAGGATGGATCCTCTTAATTAGAATGCAAATATCAAATATATTTATTCAGGTTAAATAATTTTAAAGGTTCATTTCCCGAAGACATTCGAATGCTGCGAAAGGTCGCCTTTCCCGTGAAACAAGATCCGTGTGGTATGGCGTTTGGCGATGATTAATAGCGACGCATGGTCGCTTGAATCCACGGCACGAATTCGGACACCTTCGCGTACCCATCGGGATTGGATGAGCCGCAGTATTGGATGATGAAGTTGCACACCCCAACCAGCTCGTTGTTGAACACCGCGGGACCACCGGAATCGCCCTGGTGAGGCACGGGGGGAAGATAAACGAAGACTTTAGTGGGCAAGCAACCGAACCCGAGCCGCCTGTCTCGGCTCGACGTGTGCGAGCGGAACGTGCTGGCGTATAAACAACTCACGGGGGAACAGAGTTTATGATACTTATCTCTACAAGACTTACCTGGCATGCGCCATTGGTTTCCGGCGAGGTAAAGCAGATCATTCCGCTGGGAATTCCAGTTCTAGATCGGCACCACTGGTCGCCCATCGCCGTCGCCCGGTTGTACTTCAGAACGCTGGACGGCGGTCCGCCCTGGTAGATGCGTCCCCAGCCGGAAATGGTCACCTCGCTTCCCTCCGGCACCGGCGTCAGTCGGAGTGCGATCGGGCGTATCGTGTCCGAGGTTGGCACTGACTGACTGAGCTGCAGGAGCGCCACGTCATTCTGGAAATTGCCGTAACGCTCGTGGGGCAGCACTCGCGCCACTGACAGGCGGATACCGACGCTGTTGGAGATGGTGCCAGCCAGGACGGTTATCGCCGAGGCCGCAGTACTGTGGAAACGTTAAGCGGTTGGTAAAAACTTCAAGCGCACTCGTCAATACCCCACTACTTACACTGTTACACCATTGGTGACGCAGTGCGCCGCCGTCAGCACCCATCGGCTGTCGATCAGCGATCCTCCGCAAAACAGGAAGTTCCTTAACAGCAGGCCCACCTGATAGGGGAACTGCCCCGCTGTTGCCAAGCCTCCCCCGACGATGCGCGGTCCCTTGTAGATCGGCGAACGATCCCCGAGGACCTGGTTCTGATCCTTCGGGTGAAAGCGATCTTCGGTGGCCGATTCCACAAGGACACTCGACAGCACAAACACCACTAGCACGCTGCAACACAGGTTTGCCATTTTTAAGAACTCCGTAAGGCAAGAAACACTCATTCTTCGAACCAAACTTGCCAGAGGACTAATTTCCATCCATGGACGGCAACGGACCTTATTTATCGGGAAGCACCCGGTTACCCACTTATCGAATACGTTGCTTTACTCTCAAACAACAACAACAAGACATCACAAACATCTCCACCCTACCCCTTCATCGCCATTATCGACTGCGCCTTCCAAAATCAGATCTGCCGTCGTCACGTTCTGAAGGTCGAACGAACCTTTTGGCGGCAAAGAGTGTCCACCACACGGGATGACTTTCTAAGACAAAGTTCGTTCATTAGTGGATGGTAACAGTCGAGTTTGTGGACGTCTTTTTTTATCGCCGCATCTCGTGAAAAGGATTCTTAATGGAGTGCTATCGAGTTGATGATGTATGCAATGTATAGTTTAAGTATCAACAAGTATCAGCAAGTAAAGACAAATTACTGTTCGAACGTTCGAATGTGTTTGGCTCCATCTGTACATTGGCTTTTGATCAGCCTATAACTATGCAGCCAGAAAATGTTTCGTGCAGCATCTTTTACATATTTTGAATTTTTATAGTTGTTGAAGATTTGCTTAATTCATATATTTCAATAAAAGCATCTAAATTTTACATTTGAAACTAAGTTTTACTAACACAAATAAAACCACCATGGACGCTCTCTACAGTTCTTGCCAACATAACAGCACAAAAGGAAATAATGTTTTTTGGGGGCTTACGCCTTTCGGATCGTTTTCGGATACTCGTAGAGATAGGTCTTACTCGCTTGATGTCCAGATGATAAGAGAGAGAGATTAATTTATTCTTAACTATGACAAGACCATGTCTTGTACTAAAAACAACTATGGTACATAATTATGTCGCCCGTTTAGTAGTGTAGTTTGAGTGATCGAAGTGAAACTAAAACGAGGGGTAATGCTCGTAACGCTACAGTTTTAACTCATTAGAGAGTCATAAATGGCATAATTTAGAGTAATAAATGACTAAAAAAAAAAAACTATCGGCCAGTCTTTGAGCCGGTGTACGCGCTCGGCTATCCCCAAATAACAATGATTATTGCATAAATGTCCTACATGATCTCAGCTCTGTTTGATAAGAGTAAGTAAATGTCAACTTAAACTAAAAAATGGACGCCTTCATTGATAGTTAAACAAGGATGGATCCTCTTAACTGGAGTGCAAATATCAAATAAGTTTATTCAGGTTAAATCATTATAAAGGTGAGGCATGAAGCGATCGGTGAATATTGTGGTGAATTTTTAATGGAAATGTGAGCTGTACGGGCTGGAAGGAGCAAGATTGCCTTCCTGGAAAGCAGAACGTAGAGCATGCTCATTTCCCGATGATATTCGAATGCTGCGAAGGGTCGTCTTTCCCGTGAAACAAGACCGACGTGACGTGTGGTATGGCGTTTGGTGATGATTAATAGCGGCGCATGGTCGCTTGAATCCATGGCACGAATTCGGACACCTTCGCGTACCCGTCGGGGTTGGTTGAGCCGCAGTATTGGATGATGAAGTTGGCCACCCCAACCAGCTCGTTGTTGAACATCGCGGGACCACCGGAATCGCCCTGGTGGAGCATGGGGGAAGATAAACGAAGGCTTTAGTGAGCAAGCAACCAAACCACATGCCTTGGCTCGACGTGTTCGAGCGAAACTTGCTGGCGTATAAACAACTCTCGGGTGAACAGAGTGTATGATACAAATCCCTGCAGGACTTACATTGCATGCGCCATTCTTTTCCGGCGAGGTTAAGCAGATTAGTCCGCTGGGAATTCCAGTTCTAGAACGGCACCACTGGTCGCCCATCGCCGTCGCCCGGTTGTACTTCAGAACACTGGACGTCGGTCCACCCTGGTAGATGCGTCCCCAGCCGGAAATGATCACCTCGCTTCCCTCCGGCACCGGCGTCAGTCGGAGTGCGATCGGGCGTACCGTGTTCGAGCTGGGCACCGTCTGACTGAGCTGTAGGAGCGCCACGTCATTCCGGAAATTGCCGTAACGCTCGTGGCGCAGCACTCGCGCCACTGACAGGCGGATACCGACGCTGTTGGAGATTGTGCCAGCCAGGACGGTTATCGCCGAGGCCGCAGTACTGTGGAAATGTTAAGCGGTTGGTAAAAACTTCAAGTGCACTCGTCCATATCCCACCACTCACACTTGGACACCTTTGGTGACGCAGTGCGCCGCCGTCAGCACCCAACGGCTGTCGATCAGCGATCCTCCGCAAAACAGGAAGTTCCCTGACAGCAGGCCCACCTGATAGGGGAACTGCCCCGCTGTCGCCACGCCTCCCCCGACGATGCGGCCTCCCTTGAAGATCGGCGAACGATCCCCGAGGACCTGGTTCTGATCCTTCAGGTGAAAGCGATCTTCGGTGGCCGATTCCACAAGGACACTCGATAGCACAAACACCACCAGCACGCTGCAACACAGGTTTCTCATTTTTAAGAACTCCGTAAGGCAAGAAACACTCGTTCTTCGAACCAAACTTGCCAGAGGACTAATTTCCATCCACGGGCGGCAACGGACCTTATTTATCGGGAAGCACCCGTTTACCCACTTATCGGATCCGTCACCTTACGCTAGAGGCCTTCTTCTGGCGTCAAGTGGGCAACAAGACATCACAAACATCTCCACCCTACCGGTGGTGGAACCCCCGCCTTTTATCGGTTGCGTCTTCCACAATCAGATCTACCGCCGTCACGTTCCACCGGTCGGACGAACGGTTGAACTTGGAGGAGGTTGGTAGTGGCCACAAAAGGAGAACCCCTTCGGCCGGGACTGGTTGCCACGTTTTGGCGGTAAACAGTGTCCACCACGCGGGATGACTTGCTACGACAAAGTTCGTTCATTAGCGAATGGTAACACTCCAGTCTGTGGACATCTTTTTTTTATCGACGCGCCTCGTGAAAAGGATTTTTAATGGAGTGCTTTTCGAGTAGATGATGTATGCAACGTATAGTTTAAGTAGCCAAATACCTTTTCGGATTCTAAGGAATTCGAAAGTGTTTGGCTTCATCAGTACATTAGCTTTAGATCAGCCGTTGTTTCGTGTGGCATAAACAACTAAGGAGCAAAATTCTCTAGCAAATTTCCTCTTCTCGATCCACACGTAGCTAAGTTTTAATGAGTAGGTTTTCTCTGTGCCCCACTAGCCAATTGTGTCATGCTCGATTTTAATTTGCTTTTTATTAAATAAATTAATCCGTCAACAGGGTAAACATTATTTGCGCAACACTTGACCTACCGTAAAGCCAACCAAACCGCGTCCTCTCATTGGCCCATAGTGGGACGGCATGACGATTGCTTGATTCAAATTCCTCTCATGATATCGCAAGATAAGAGATGAGTAATGTTCCCCGAAGGGCCTACAGGTGGGAAGAAATAATAACAAACCTATCGCACGCACGTGTGTTGGTGAGGCGTCGGTGATAAGAGATAAGTTACCGCTCCGAACGTCTGTTTCATTTGCATGTTGGTGTGATTGTGAAATTGTCAACGAAAAAAAAAAAAACAAAGGCTGTCTGCGTTTCAAAGGAAACGACGACCTTACTTCCCGCGTGGAGGCCTCGAGGTTGAACTTGATCCGCAAGGACGTACGCGGAAGTGGAAAACAAAATTTTCTTACCTTTCCCTTTTCTTTTTCCTTCTCGCTGGTACTTATCTGCTGGCCCAGTTTGTCTTTTGGCTGAAGGGAAATACAACGCTTACGCGGAAGAAAATTAAACTTTTGCGCACACATGCGCCTGGCGGAGCGGGAGATATTTTCATGTGAATAAATCTCATCCCATTGGGGGCGGGTGGAAAAAAAAAAAGAACCATAAACCATCGCCCACACAGCAAACTGCACCGAAGCGATGGCAGCGGGAGGAGAACTTAACTTTAATTATGTTTGGGATTTCACGTTTATGCGCAACAATCCGCTTCGCGTATTAAGACGCCGTGAACCATGCCGTTCTGTTTTTTTCGTGGAAATGAAAAAGAACCGCCAGGCTAAGCCGATTCCCGTTGGGGGCTCGATGAAATTCCTGCCGAGGAGAACAGAGGCAAGGCAAGAAGGGCGCAAATCCGATACCCAAAATTCCAATGTCGAGCAATAGGTATTACAAGCGGTTCCATCTGCTGCCCAGAAGTTTGGAGCGAAATGATTTAATCCTCATGTCTACGGTGGATCTTTTCATTGTCGTCATCTTTACATTGCGTCCTCCGGAGCTCCGGAGGGTGATAGATAAGGACCAAACGCAAATTAGCGATGGTAAGTTTGACAAAAAACGTCCCTTGGTTGCTTTCGGGTGCCGGTTTTTTCGGCCAACGCCAATCGTTCTTTATTGGGTATCAGCATTCCGGGTTGCCAGTCGGCGTAGCAAAGCAAATCGGCGTTCCAGTGAGAAAGCTTATTGATCTATAATTGGCTTTATGCGATTGATGTTTACATAACTTCGATAATTACCAGTGTAAGCCTTATCCAACCATTGCAGTAAACCGTTAAGGATGGGTTGAAAAAAAAAAACCAATGAATTAGCTCCGTTGAACCTCTTCTCGTTCCAGATCTACTTCAGCACATCCTGCATAACGATGTCCCAGTTTCTGCACGAGGAACGGCGGTACCTGCTCGGAGAGGTGGACAAACCGATCAGCGAGAGCTTCCTGGAGCGGGACACCATTTCTGGAGGTTGGTAAAATCGGATTTGGTTGTTCCTCTCCTTCTTCTGAAGACCAGTTCAATTGGCGGAAACTCTGCTCAATTTTCCTACGATCTACTATGGTCTATTCATCTCAAATCATCGACATATTTATTCTGGGTACTCATTTTTAATGAGCTGACGATAAACTAAATGGATATTCGACAGATCAAATTTTCAATTCCTCAGACAGTTTAAACCATTCCTTTCATAGTAAAACTCCGCAGACTCGAAACGGATCTTCAGGATCACCCGTGGCCGACATGAATAAATAAAACACCACAAACCTTCCCAGAAGATTCCCATAGACGCCAGACCTGCACGGCGAAGGCGAATTCCAAATTTTGCTCCGCACTGCGGTAATGGAAACAAATTTGTTAATCAATTCGACGAGAGATAAAATGTCGTGTTTTGTTCGGTGCCTTCCACGAAGCAAGCATCTCCGGACTTGCACGTGCAAAAGAATACGTAAACATGAATAAACACCAGAAATAGTATACCGGCAGGCTGTGTTTTGGCAGGTTTTCCATGGCAAAAGTGCCGGACCGGAAAATCCTTACGCCCACCACGTTCGTTTGTTGAGGTGGAAAATGTAGCCCTCAGCAATGTTCATTCAAATGTTCGTTACCATTTCAAAAATACTGTGCATAGGCAACGTACAGGGTGAAAAAAAAATCATCCTACCGAACCGTTTTATTGTCCGTTTGAGCTCCCAGCCATAATCTGGTCGGAAAAGAACCTTACATACTTTTGCTTCCTGTTCAATTCAGCAAAATAATAAGCCTTATTTCAAAACCTTGTACATCTGGAACTCGATGCATGCATCTTTTGAGCAAATCTTTCATTTAAAAGCTATAGAGTTTCAGAGGGATTGGAAGCATTTCTTCATTTGTGCAAAGGAAAGCCAATAGGTAGATGTCGAGTACCTTACAGGGTAGGTGGACAGCTTTTAATTTCAAATATAAACACATTTTGAATGGAAAACCGACCGGGTTGCACCTGGCAAAGAATTGAATTGGAAGCTTCAGGAATATTGGAATCTATCCATCTATTGGATTAAAAATGTAAAATGAAGTACTACTCGAACCGTTAGAAACATCTTTTCACTTGTATGGCTTGAAATATTTTACAATTAAGCTCGGATTACTGCCTCAATTATACATATTGAACCTTTCCTACCTTGCTTCTCATCTGGTGCCATCCGTGTCCTTATTCTTCATGTTACGAATAACTAGTAATTGGTAGAGTTTCCTTAAAAGTAGATTGCGTAGATTGCGCCGAAAGCAAGCACAATCAGACGGAAAACAATGTCTGCATTCAATAAAACCCCGTCCACATCACCTTTACGCTTTCCAGCGTATGCATTCACGTAGGATTAAACAATATTCAAGAGAAAATGCAAGACAGTTTGCAGCTACATGTTGGGCCCATGTAATGCATTCATTGGTGGATTCGTGGAAAGTTCGATAAGCAAATAAGCTCCAGCATAATTTGTCACCCGTAATCCCGTTTGCTCATTAGGGAAATGATAACCGCAACAAAAAAATATCATATCAGTATCGCTTTGTTTCCGAGTTAAATCCATTGGTTGATCCGCCATTCATTTTGTGCATTTGCTACAACTTCTGCAGTGCACACGGCAGTGCGCAGATGTCGTTGCCGGAAGGAGATAAGCCTCCAGTATAAATTACTGCAAGCGTAAAAAATTTCGTGCAATCGATCAGGGATATTTACCGTCCGGGAGTTCCAGCAAATATGATCAGAGGAGCGTTAAAATGGTATTCATAAAAACCGACTGAAATATTGGTTCGCGATTTTTCATCAACATTTTCGCTCAAACTTTTTGCAACGATTTATGGTGTTTCACGTTTGTTTCGCTTTCGTTCTCTTTTGCTAGCGTGGAAAATTTAAAAACAATCTCCCACGTTTTCGTTTTTATTCTTATTGAAAAAGTACCCGGGGTTACTAGAGTTCATTGCCAATATTGTTCGCGCGTTGCACATAACTTGTGAATAACTTGCAGCAGAGTGAAACGCCATTCTGGGCACTTTCCGAGGAAAAAGAATCAGCCTGAAATTTAAAAAAATTAACTAGAATAATCTTGTAAACATTACTTCTTGCTACTTGTCACCCACGCCACCCACTCCCACGAGGGGTTGTTTGCTTCTAACAGTCTATGTTTTTTTGTTTTGTTCCTAATTCACAGCCACAGTAAAATTCAACATACTGCTGCTCATCTTCGCCACCTTGGGAGTCCTTTCTTCGGTGCTCGTCCTAATCGGATTAAAAATGGTACGATTCAACAACCGCATCACCGCCCGTCACACCTTCCCCACAACCAACCCATCCCGTCTCACCACGAGCGCGGCCTTTTATCGCCTTTCAAAACAGTTTTCCATTTCCCACGTCCACGTCGGTTCATCCACTTCCTCATCGGCCCATTTCCTATGTTTAAACCGTTCTTTCATGTCCCGTTTAATGTGCAGTATTGTTTTTTTTTTTTCACTTTCGCTTTCGCTTTCCACAGAACAACCGAGGCCTACTGCTGCCGTGGATTGTGGTTATGGTTGCGGACTTGCTCGTAGAGTGCGCCCACTTTCTCTATCTTATCGCCATAGAAACGGTAATCTCGCTGTTTGTGAAACCCGCTCGCTCCTTCGCGCTGCCCGATAGCATTTGTGTACCCTTTTTTATGCTTCTCTTTCAACTCCGCAGCTCAAGTTTGAACCCTTGACGGCGATGCTATTTACAATAGATTTCTTCGTGATGTGTCTTAACGTAAGTATCAGTACATTTAGTAGGCTTTTATTACAACTTGAACGCATTATTTCGTATTTCAGAGTCCTATAGAATAGAGTAGAAAAAAAAAGACTCGTGTCCTTAAAACTCAGAACCATGAAGGGTAAACCTCAAAATTCCTGGCTCCTGGCTAGTGCGTGCTTGTTTCCAATGTTCTTAAACAAAAAAAAATACAAAAGTATCAACAAGTCAAAACATAAAAAACACGACATAACACATTGTTCAAAGTTTTCCCTTTCGTTGCATACCTTAGGGCGCAACCTTCCATACGCAGGATATTTCGGCAAACATTTTCGTGTCGTGTTCGTTAGGCTTCTCGCAGCGAATGTTCAATGAATCGGTAAAGATGTTTGCTAATATGCACGTGTGTAAACTTGCGAGTAAATACCGGGAAGAGGAGTTTAAGGTGTGTAGTAAAGAAACAATGGAAAGCTGTGTTTACCGTGTGTAAATTTAACCAGCAGGTGTGCAAATGCTTCACGAGCTTTCACCTAAACCGCACACATGCTGTCAAAAGCAGGCGGGCTGCTTTGCTGCTTTGCCTTCCTCTTCCTCCATGTAACGGCCCTAGGAGTGGTTGTAATCAGTTGCGAATTGCCGTTCGTTTCAGCCTTTTACCCCGCCTTTCGGCGCTTTAATGCATCCTTTCTTCTGTTGCAGATTTACTGTCTGCTGTGCGTGATATCGCAGTACCAGGAATACAAGGCCGGCCGCGGGCAAGCCGACGACGACTCGTACACTTGCGTAAGTTCTCTCGCCGGTTGCGTCTGCACCTGAGCCTCGTACCCCACAAATCCTTCCGATGGCGCTAGACGAGGGACTACGCGGGGCTTTAATTATGATACGTCAGACGGTTTGGATACCGACATCCGATTCGCCGGGACCAGCTGAACTCTCCGCATCTACAAATTAATTACTTTTGGTAACACGAGAAACAATCTGAGAAGTCGAAATCGGACAACCGTTCCAAGAAACGATGCTTCGGCAGTTCGAAAGGTCAAAGTCAGCGGATTTTGTTAGCTGGGGGAAACAAGTGTGACATCGCAATGGAGCTCTTAAAAAAGGGACGGTCATCTTCTTGTTGGGCAGCCTTGAACCTTGGGAATGTTCACTTCTAAACTATTTGCATAAAAAAAAAATCCCCGACCGACCCCGGACACAATTTGCATGACTGCGCACCGCTCGACCGGAACAGTAGTGTTTATAGCGATTAAATTATATTCAACACGTTTTCCCACCCTCGACGGCGGCCCATGCTTGGCAAAGCACTCTTCAACTTTTCCAACAAACCCCCGTGACTCGGAAAACGCCAAGTTTGCTCATGGTTCTTCGACCAATAATTCATAGCTTCGACTTTGGGTTAGAAAAGGGTGGGGAGGGGAAGGAGGAAGGGGTTCCCATTAATCATAATACGTACAAATAAAATCCATGCTTTTCAGTATTCGCCTACCCACGAATTTAATTCCTCCGGGCCAACGGGCGGGCGGAAGGGCTTACGTTCGTTTTTTTTTCTTTGCTTTTACGCGCGATGAGTTTATGAATGATTTATCCCCGTGGAAAATGGCCTGTTAGGGGATGATGGACTTTTATTCCCGCCCAGAGCTCGGCTGGTGAATAGTGAGATTACGCGTTGAGATTAAAGTATCAAACGATAGCATCGGGGGTGGATTTTCCTTTTTTTTCCCACGCATTTCCTTTTTTTCCCACTTGGCAGTGACAAATCATCCGTTAATCAAACCCAACCGAAAGCGTTTGGGTTTTAGATACATTTGGCTTCCTTAAAAGGTGCTTTGTGACAGTTCCATTGCAATACCTGTGTGGATGTATGTGGAAGTTGAGGACAAAGAGGTTCAACCGCCTTCAGCCAGCAACAATGTATATTGCCCTGCTTTTATCACTTCGAGCAACATGGCGGTAAATGAATTTTTCATGCAGCACGAAAATGCGCTACCAGTTCCAATCATCTTGACAGCAGCCGTGCCATGCTAAACAGTTTGTTTCCGAGAAAGAAACGCCATTGGAAGGTTGATCATCTTCCATGAGGTCGGTCCAGCGTCGACCGGATAGTTGCAAAAAGGAAATGCTTGTTTTTTTAAAACTCATCCGATGAACTTGTATATTTGCAACGACGCTTCCTACCGTCGCTCAGGTTGAGTTAATGCAGGTTCTGATAGGAAATAAGCATCAGACCAGGTTGCCAATGCCAGCGATGCCAACAAACCCATCCGTCCCCACCGACCGTTTTCATCCGCCTCCATTTTCCATCGGTATGCAGTATTTTTATTGGCTGATTTATTTATGCTCTCTCCTCTCCGTCTTCCGGCAGCCCACCAGCATCCAGTACAGTCCACCGGCTGCCACCTGCCTCCCGCCCGCCAAAAGCACCCTCAGCCCGGTGATCTGCCCACACACCCACTGCACGCTCATCCCCGAGGAAACGCAGATCAACGGAACGTTCGTGGGAAGTATGCTTATCTCGCCCCCATCAGCCTGCCCGGCCGGACCTGGAGTTTCCTAACGATGGCTGTGTTCTTTTTCCCGTTCGTGCCCCCCCCCCCCCCTCTCTCTCTCTTACGCTTCCATCCCCGTGCAGGTGTAGCATCGGCCCAGCTAAAGCCGCCGCCCGCGGTGCGTCCGCAGCGGAGTTCGCTGCTGAAGAAGCGCGTCAAGTTCTCGGCCAACGATAAGCCGAAGGGTTGCTGCACCGGCATCATCCACCCGGAGAACATCATCAAGGACGCCGGCAAACAGCCGAACGGCCACATGATGGTGCCGATCGAAGCATTGCCCGGTAAGTGCTTCACAGTTCATTGCATTCTATTGGTCGCACTTCAGCCATAACCCCGCTTTGTCGTTTGGAAAATGGAAAACATTTCACCTTAACCTACAGACTTGCCTTGGGTTCCAGCAGCATGTGCTTAAACGAATGAATCGCACTGTAACGCATGCGAAGAAATTATTTGGTCCTTTCGATGCGCAAAACACAACGCTTGTGATCGATGAGGGATTTTACAGTCCTCAATTTGTCCCCTGTTTTATTTTTTCCCTCATTAACTCTGCTTTATTTAAGTGATTTTTTGTTTACGACCATCTCACGGTAGAATCCGCTTTCTTACCCGGAAGATTGCGTCGAGTTTTCCCAAACTGCTGGCTATAAATCTTTTAACGCTTCCCTTTTCCACCCGCCTTTCTCCCCCAGAGTACACCGAGGATAAACTCTCCTGGAACGACCAGAAGCTAACCAGCGTCAATCAACTGTACCCGAACGTGAAAGCCCACGGTCCGGACGAGCATTAGCGGTTCTTACGGAAGTGAGAAGTTTCGAGCCACCGCGAGTTTTTCGGTGGCGGTCGCGTGGAAGGATGAAAACGATACGAAGACGAAGGCGCGCTCCTTGATGTCATGATCCGGCGTCGAGCGTGCGGAAAACCCAGCGGAAATTCGAACCACCTTCGGCAGCCGGGCCGCTTTCGGCAGCGATTTTCGATGCCACCTCGGCGGAATCCAATTTCATTCGTTTCATTCGGCCGACACCATGTTTTTTTTCACAAAAGAAGAGCGAGAGGGAAAAAAACAATACGACATGGACGCGTGGTTCATTACTGTCCGTCGGCCGATGATGGCGAAACTTGATGGCGCCAGCGTGTCATTAGCGGGCATGAACCTTTGAAATCGTAAAGGAAAAATCGATCACCACAGAACAGGACAAGAAGCATTCCATATCACGCGGGAGACAGCACGACAGCGAGCAAAAAAAAAAACCTTGCCCACGGCTCGGCTGTATGCAGATTTGGGCGAAGCATTCAAAGGGAGAGGCCAATCGGAAAATGTGTGGCCTCGGGCCATTAAAAGTGTCCACTGCGGAGGAAATGGGCCGCCGGTTCGCCGTAAACGAACAGCGTGTTTGATGTGATCTTGTTTTCCATTCCCGCACACACAGGCAAACAATTTTTCAGATTTTTGTCGGTGAAACTTTATTTATTACCATTCAAGCGCATTTTGAATGAAATATTGACTACTTAACTGACAAATAGGGCCGCCTGGGAGGGGCTTTTTAAGTATCTCTATTCAATTTATAACTATCTCCGCATAAACCTATAACATTATCGTGTACATAAATCTAAAATCTTATAATCTTCGACGAAACCTTGAACCTCTTTTTCTTTCGTTCAAGACGATTCACTGGCCGGTCTGAAACCACGGATAATTAAGATACGATGCGAACCTTTCATAAAAGGAACCAAGAATGTCTTTCAGCACTTTCTAAGCATGTCGCTCGTCTTTTCGCCCTCACAATGGACAGAACCTTTCCACCGGATCACGTGCCCTCCTCCGTGGTAGTGTGTAGCGCGATTGTCAAAGACTCTCAACACTGCGTCACGCCCTCAGGATCAGGATCAATCCGGGCCTCTTCGTGGCGGACGAATTCGTTAAAGAAATCATGCTGATTCGGCGTAACGGTGAATGACTCGCTTTAGAATCTTGTTTGCCTACCTTTCCCACACCATCATCGTTGTAATTCGCGGTACGGATTTTCTTCTGCGACCCACCTGACACTGGACCGCTGCTTGACATAAACCGCACTCTTCATTACCACGAGGGGCAACCACGATTCCTTCTTAGCCTCAAGGGGATGCACGGGATGGGGAAAAGGTGCGCAACCTTCTTCTGCTGGTTTGGCTCGTCGAGGACTCGCTTTTTTCATATTCCTTCTTCCGCCGATCGCCTTTTGTTGTCACCCTCTTGCGCCTGCAGGTATGTAAAGAACAAATCAACGACGACACTCCAAAGGCGGATGGCGCGAAAATAATTCCGCAGCTTGAGCAACCGTCGCCACGCGACAAGTGGACGCTGATGATGCCTCGTGACTCGTGGATCAATGCCGGCCGGTGCTGAAAAGGACCATCGCCACCACTCGCCAGGGTTATAGTCACTTCACTGGCTCGTGGCTCGCACAAAGAAGGTTGACGATGGCGTGTCGTGTCGTCCAAGTCCCTGGGGCGAACGAGAGCGGAGTAACTGACACTTCCTTGACTGGCGGGCGAGGGTTTGGAGCATAAAACGGAACCTGGGGACGCTGGGCTGGGAAAGAAGCAATTAATTAGTGCGCGAATGCTCGACGATGCTCCGGGGAGAGCGAGATTCTTGCCGAGTTTGCTTGCTTTTTGTTCACGGTTGCTCTTTTTTCCCCCTCTCGACCGCTTTCCCCTGCCAGTCGCAACCTGGTGGTCTGTTCGTGCTTCTCGGGTGTACTACATTGTGCTTCCACCCTCCAGTGGAGACATTATCAATGGAATTCAAACCTCTCACCCCCACACCCTCCCCCCCCAAAGGGCACACGAACCTTACCGTGAGCTGCGATTGAGGTTAATTGTAATAGTGCAATTAGTGTGGGTAGTGATTCAATTATTTTATAATGAATCAATGTATGGATCGTTTTTATTTCTGTTTCGTGGATAAGCGCCGAAGCAAAGCGAAGGAACGATAGGGCTTGCCAATGGGACAAATGACGAAAACAAAGCCAAACACCACCACGCCGAATACGAGCGTCCGATAAGGACTGGATAGCACAATCGTATCGGGATTTCCGGTAATAGCACGGGGTCTTCACCTTATCGCACATCATTACTGTTCGAGTAGGCATCTATTAATACAATTAGTTTTCGGATAGATTTTCCCCGCTTTTCACAAGGAGAGCAAACGCAAACGGGAGAGATTTTCCACCAACGGTGTACATGGGGCGTAACAGGGATCGGAGGGAAAACAACGATGGAAACACACAATAATAACACCCAGGAGGACGGGAAGCTTTCCAATGTCGAAATGTTGTGCACAAGAAACTCGAAACTTTTGATTCGTTTTCTAGGTAGCATGCACACAAAATACACAAATACACTGTGTGTACTTCCGGAAAGCTGACGCCAAATCGAAAGCTCAATGGGGATGGAGTGTTTCCAGAATTGAAAATATTGGAAAACAGGAAACCGGAATGGGGAACGCCAGAACGAATTGTGTGATATTTAAGAGTATTTACAGAAAAAAAAACTGTTGTATGTAAGAAAATTGAGAAAGAAAACACAAACAAACAAGAACGCGCGTGAGGAAATATATTTGTATCGTGCCGTTTCGCAGTTAGATGTTGAATCGGTGTCTTAAATATAATCCTTCTAGTTGTGTTGCTATCTTTTCTTCCGAACTTACCTCGAAATTTTATTTATCGTTTGTTTTGGAGAAAGAAAAAAATACAAGTAAGTATATAAATGCATCTGATCTGCCAGGCACCGATCAATTTTCACAAGGAAAAACCAAAACCGCAACCGAAGGAAAGATTGAGAAATCATCATGCTCATCCTTAACTAGATGGTTTTTACTGGTCGTATAAAAAAGGGGCATAGTTTTTCCACGGTGCGAACCCCACAGTGTCCACATGGTTTTTCTTGGACTCCATCAAACCTATCCCCATTAGACTTTGGCCTTTTTGGCTTTGTGACGCCATTACCGGGAAAAACCACTTCCATGTCCCACACCTTCTGCTTCATCCTTCCAATTTGCGCTTGCGGCGCAGGACGGGCTGTCCGTCATCCTATCAGCCGACCATTCAGGATAATCAAAATGGCACTCGCATGAAGACGTACGCCGGCACTTTGGCGGGGTGACACATTTCGGTTCCCATTTTCAACCCCCCTGCCATGGCGCGCCCAAGCCCAATCAAAAGACGCTAAACGTAGAGGAAGAGAAGGTACGACGTAACAGGTCGTCTGGCTGGTGCCATGATTTGGGTTCATTTTTTTTTTTCACCACCTGCCTCTCCGACCATGTTGCTGGAGCCGTTGTTAGCCCCAATAAAAGCCCCCCCATAAAGCCGTCACACTTCCCAGGCCAGGACATATTTTTTAACGAACCGCACAAGCGACCGTGCGCACTACGAGGTCCTTTTTACGCACGATTTTCCACGGTGCCACGTGAATGACGCGAGCAATTGACATCCAGCCGGTCCGGCAGGGACACAGGCGCACACTCACGTGATGATGCCGATTTTGCCAGCATGACCGGGCACTGGGCCGGGTGATTCTTATGAAAGGCGAACGGAACGCTCGACTGAGCAACGGAAGAAAAAGATATATCCTTTCAATGCAAGACGAATTGAGGAAACGGGGCAGCCAAACGGGGAGAAAACTCAGCCGGTTCGGAATGTAGTCTTTTTTTTTAAATTTATCATATGATATCGGCTTTCATTCGATGGAGCATGAGAAATGATTTTATCAGACACGAACAAAACTAAAATTCTCTTTCACTTCAACTGCTGATGCATCCTTGCTTCTAATTCTATTCGGTCTGTATTTTGAAGTACCGCTGAGTAATAAAATGCACCTCAAATCAAAGCTCGTACAGATAACACTAAAGCACGCGGCTACGCGACAAATTATCGTACTGGGAGCTATGATAAGATAACGTCAGCGAATGAGGCGCATTAGGAACACTGCCGATGCAAGCTGGGGGGAATCGATAGGATAAACGAATCACCATCATCGCAGATTATCCACCGGAAATGGCAGTAGAACATAAAAGGTAACATTCGGAACTGTGGCAAAACGAGCCTCACTTGAAGGCGCTCCTTATCGCAGAACCCGTTTGAAAGACATTCATGCTTTTCCTTGCTTGTTGGCGTTTAGTGGCTTTAGTTGCAGTGCAGATGTGCCTGTTATCTGACCTGCTCTTGATCCCTGGAGTGTGCTGTAAAATTTATCATTTCCTGACCGGTTTGAGCCACTTTCGCAAACACATAAACGGAACGATTTTACTGCACTGCATAGTTCCGTTTCCAAGGGGGGATTTTTTTTTCCTACTACAGGGGTTCGTCTGTTGTTCTAAGCCTTCGGTGACGGTTTTTGTTTCCCATTGCGCTTCGGATTGTAGTGTCAAATGAGTCAGCCGGTAAAAACCACATTTAAATATGCAGCTTGCACTCACCTGGCTTCCCTGGGAGAGTCAAACCTTTCGCTCGTAAGGCCAACGGACAATACCGTGATTGATTACATCTCAAATAACTGCGCTGCAAAATACGAAAGTAAACCGAAAACACACTTCAACCGTCGATATCAGTGTGGTGACTTTCGTAAACTGGCGCTAGCTTTCCGCGTGAGAAAACTCCCTCAAACACACGTTTGCTACAGCATGTGTTTTCAATTACATTCTAACAGGTTGATAAAGTTTCGCTTGGTTGTGGAAAGAATGAAAGCAAGTCAGCCCCGCGCCCAGTGCACTTAAACCATCTGGCGGAGATACTGAAGTGTGCAGGGGTGGACATCTCGGTGGACAAAGCCTCGGCAGGCACTTGACGGTCGGTATCGGTTCGATAACAGGTCCTGCATCACGAAGGTGAGCAGCGTGCATCAGCTGGTGTGGGATTTGTCCACCGCCTATAAAACGGCGACATCGTGCATCGTCCGCGAAGCATTCCGTTCGACGTCGTTCCCCGCATTCGACACACATCGTATCCAGGAAGGGAAACAAACCGCGTCCGGGCAAGATGGTGAAGTGCTTCGTCGGGTGTAGCGTAATACTTCTGGTACTTTTAGCCACCGCCAGCTTAGCGGATGAGACGGTGGAAAGCAAAGCTCCCGGAGCAGGTGATTAGCGATCGGAATTGGAATCGGACCTGCCTAGTTGTGTGCCACAGTTGTGTAACTCGTCTTTTTTCCTCGTTCCGGAAACATTCCCTGCTTTAGAGAAGAAAATCGTCTGCTATGTCGGCACTTGGGCTGTCTACCGGCCCGGCCGGGGACGCTTCGATATCGAGCACATCGACCCCACCCTCTGCACCCATCTGATGTACGGATTTTTCGGCATCAACGAGAACGCGACGGTGCGCGTGATCGATCCGTACCTGGATCTGGAGGAAAACTGGGGCCGAGGGCACATCAAGCGTTTCGTGGCGCTGAAGAATGGCCACCCGGGCCTGAAGACGATGGCCGCCGTCGGCGGGTGGAACGAGGGCTCGCGTAAGTTCTCCAAGATGGCTGCCAGTGCGGAGCTACGGAAACGCTTCATCTACGACTCGGTAGCGTTCTGCCAGAGGCACGGCTTCGACGGCATTGACCTGGACTGGGAGTATCCGGCACAGCGCGATGGCGATCCGACGATTGACAGGGAAAACCACGCGGTGTTGGTAGAAGAGATGAGGGCAGTGTAAGTATTTGTGGCCTTAGAAATGAAGAATTTCCTTAATCCGACAACCAATTGCCCATTCCAGGTTCGATCAGCACGGGCTGCTAATGTCGGCCGCGGTAGCATCGGTCGAGTTCTCCGCTGGACTTTCGTACGACATTGCGCGTGTGTCAAAGAGCTTTCACTTCCTGAACGTCATGGTGTACGATATGCACGGTGCCTGGGACGACTACTGTGGCATCAATGCTCCACTCTATCGCGGCTCGGCGGACACGACGGATGTGCAGTTGCAGCTCAACGTCAACGCAAGCGTACACTACTGGCTGGCACAGGGTGCCCCGGCCGAGAAGCTGGTACTAGGCATCCCTCTGTATGGGCGTAGCTTTACGCTGGCCAATGCGGCAAACTCGCAAATCGGTGCGGCAACGATCGGAGGTGGTACGGCAGGGCCCTACACACAGCAGGCTGGAGTGCTGGGCTACAACGAGTTCTGCGAAAAACTGCAAACGGAAGCGTGGGATCTCCGCTGGAGCGATGAGCAACAGGTGCCCTATGCCGTGCGTAACAACCAGTGGCTCGGGTACGACGACCTACGATCGATACAGCTGAAGGTAAAGTACCTTCTGGATCTCGGACTGGGCGGGGCGATGGTGTGGTCGCTAGAGACCGACGACTTCCTCGGCTTCTGCAACGGAGTTCAGTATCCGCTGATGAAAGAAATCCGTCAGCTGCTGAACGGTGGCACCCCAAGCCCCACAACGACACCAGTGCCAACATCGCCGCCGACTTCCGCCGGTCCCGGTGTTTCTCAAACCGGCGGTCCCACGGTAGGGCCTTCAACGTCCCCTTCAACGACCGACGAACCCTGTGTCGGTGCCCCGGTCGGATTTGTGCCACATCCACGTGATTGCAGCAGATACTTCATTTGCCTGGGCAATGATACCGGTATCGAATTCACCTGCCCTGCCGGCACGCTGTTTGATCCGACGCTAAACGTTTGCAACTGGGCTGATAATGTAAATTGTGAAAGTGTTTAGATATAAATAACGAACTCATAATCCAATGTAGTAATAGTCAACCATTTTTGAGATAAACTAAACGGTCTTTCTGGTTAATTTATTTGTTCCGTGTGTGTTGAATTTTGTTTGGCCAATCAACGGCACGCGATGAAATTTTCAAAAAAAAACATCGAAATTGACATGTTTATTGCGATTCGATGATCCAATGGTATTGCCAAAGGGGTACACATGCAGTAAGGTGAACCAGCGAAAATTAATTTATGCAACCTCAACAATGCTACAATATGTCCATATCCATTAATGGTTTTTAAAATGAAAATCATCCAATTTCTTTTCATATCGAATCTTTTAAATATTATAATTCCTTCTGATTCCGGCAGCAGATTGTCAAAGCTCCTTTTTGTTGAAACGTCAATTCGAGCGCAAACTATTCTACCTTCCAATGCCACACCTTGGACAGAACACCCAACATCGGATGTTTATAAACACCCGCAGAATGTAATACGTCAATCGTGGGAGGCGTATGCAGATAGCCGTGGGAAAACAATCCGACGTGTTGTAGAATAAAGGAAAAAAAGGCTGCGGGTCAGTGAGGCAGGAGCAGAATGGAAATCTGCTGCTGAACGCAACGCAAGGAACGCAACTTAAAGACAAGGCTTGTGATTTAGTGAAGTAGTTCGCTCGGTCGGGATGTAATCTTTCCGATCGGTCGTAGGCAAAACATCCGAAAAAGTGCGACCCTGTAACATCGCTCGTGGCAAGAGTGTTCTACGAGGTAGTGTTTGTTACGCTAACTTGCTTCTGCTAACGCGGCAGTGACTCATCGCGAACAAGCGGCCCATGCAATGCGATCTGTCCCGCCAGCTGTGGAGCATCGTTAGCTTATCTACCGCACATTGCTGATCGTTTTTCGTTATTTTTTCATTGTCGTTTTGTTGCAGCTCACGCCACAGTCGAAACCGTAGATGTAACAACTGAACGAAAACAAAAAAGAAAAAAAAAGAACACAAAGGAACATACGCCATCGTTTGCCGACGATTAACGCTACATTGCCAGAAAGTCGGGCCACGTCGTCCTTCTTTGCGCGTGGTTAATGCAAAGAATTCGCATACCGTCCACCGGGCGACAGCACAGGATGAGTTCGACCTACCCGAATGCTCCGATCGGCATCCGCTTGATCAGCTACCTGTCCGGCAAGCTGTGTCCCCGGTTCCAGCTCAATCGAGTGCTGTGGTTCAAATGCTCCGTCCTGGGGCTCACGTACCTCGCCTACACCTGCTACCACATGACCCGGAAGCCGATCTCGGTGGTCAAATCGGTGCTACATCGCAACTGCTCGACGGTTACCCTGCCGCCCGAGTTTGTCACGCCCGCCGGCGGCAGTTCTCCGACCGACACGCCCCTACCGACCGATGGCACCTGGTGCGACTACCCGCCGTTTGATCAGCCCGACTTTAACTCCCTGCTCGGCACCCTCGACTCGTCCTTCCTGTTCAGCTACGCCATCGCCATGTTCTTCGCCGGGTTCATCGCGGAACGCGTCTCGCTCCGCTACTTCCTGGCGCTCGGCATGGCCTTCTCGGGCGTGTTCTGCTACCTGTTCGGCATGGCCAAGGTGTACGACATCCACTCGCTGTGGTACTTCATCGCAGTGCAGGCGCTCGCGGGCATGTTCCAAACCACCGGCTGGCCCGGTGTCGTCACCATCGTGGGCCGCTGGTTCGGCAAGTCGAAGCGCGGCCTCATCTTCGGCATCTGGAACAGCCACACCTCAATCGGGAACGTGCTCGGCACGCTGATTGCGGCGCACTACGTCGAGACCGACTGGTCGCTTTCGTTCATCGTACCCGGGTTCCTGATGGGACTGTTTGGGTTCGTGATGTTTCTGTTCCTGGTCGAGCGGCCGGAGATTGTCGACTGCCAGGAGAAGGTGGGCGATGTGCAGCAACGTGGTGCCTCGGCTGGCGGCTACCGCAGGATGGACGATTCCGTCAGTGATATCGAGGACGCCACCACCGACGAAGTCATAAACGCGGAGCAGGTAGGTTACAACGCCCTGGCGCATCGAACAGTAGTTTCATTGACTAATCAATTACTACTTCTAGACGTGTTAACTATAGTAAACTAACTTGTGTTTTTTTTTTCGTTCTTTGCAAACCTGCCTTTTCTCTCTTTTCTTGCTTGATGTTGGCATTTTTCTGCATTCCATGATTGTGTGACGGATTTTGTTTGTTAACACAAGGATAATGTTTCGACGAGAAGCTTGCGTGGCAGTTATTATTCAAACTCTGTAAGTGCATGGTGGGAGCAGTTGAGGATAGTCGTTTGTTTTGTCTCTCGATAGATAGGCATGACATTGAAGGGCATTTCTTGAATTAGGAAATAAGTTCGAATATTAGCCCCAAATTCATGTTTTCTTTTAGTTTTGATTCGTTTAAGATATCTGTCCGTTACACGTTACTTTCATTTCAATGTAGCGTTCAAGACGTAAATGATGGAAAAATAATTGTAATCCCATCTCGTTGCCTTTTCAGGAAGTAAACGAACGCACTCCGATCATCGGAAGCATCAATCGAGCGCCGCCGCGTGATGCTGCCATCGGATTCCTCGGGGCCCTGCGCATTCCGGGAGTGGTAGAGTTCTCCCTCAGTCTCTTCTTTTCCAAACTCGTCAGCTACACATTCCTTTTCTGGCTGCCATTCTACATACAACATTCAAGTAAGTAACGGGCAGGGTGGTTTCGATGAGCCCCAGGCATATATACACATTTTCGTGTTTATGTTTAGCTTCCATGGGTGCTAAACTGTCCGCCGACGTATCGATAGTGTTCGATATCGGAGGGATCGTCGGAGCCATCGCGGCCGGAATGCTGTCGGATGCTAGCGGAATGCCCGCTACAACCTGCACCGGAATGCTGGCAATTGCGGCTCCCCTGGTTAGTCTTCGTAAGCACCAGCACCAAACAACCGATCCTTTTTCCTCATGGCCATTGTCCGCTCTTTCTTTCCCTCCAGCTGCTTATCTACCGCTGCTGGGGAAGCGTATCGCTGTCCGTAAATATCCTTCTCCTGTTCGTAGTGGGTCTCATGGTGAATGGCCCGTACGCGCTCATCACCACCTCCGTCAGTGCGGAGCTGGGGCAGCACAGTTCGCTCAACGGAAACTCCAAAGCCCTCGCCACGGTGACCGCGATCATCGACGGAACCGGTTCGATCGGTGCCGCTATCGGCCCACTGCTCGCCGGCATGGTTTCCGGCTGGAGCAACGTTTTCTACATGCTGGTGATATCGGACGTGATGGCGCTCGTACTCCTGCTTCGCATCAGTAGCAAGGAATGCTCTCGCCGGAACTACAACCGAAGGCTTAACGTACGCATTGAATAAAGTGCGTAGTTATAAGAACTAGCTCTCGATACAGTCTGATGTGAAATCGCCTGGTCTCGTCCATCAATGGTTGGACGGGAGCCCGGTGTCATGATTAGTTAGCATCTTTTTTTTAACGTAAACTTTTTAGCCATAATCCAAAAGATACGTTTATCAGCAAATATAACGTTTTACCGGTGGTCTCTGCTTCTACAGCATCTCTCTGGGCTACTTTCGTCATCTCTTTCGCTTTGAGCGCCCTGAAAGAAAGTAAACAGACTTTTACTACACAACTTATGAAACATTTTAAACACGTTTATGGTTTTTTTTTTCTGTTATTCTTTATTACGTTAAAATCACAGCAGTCTTTTAATGATAAACTTGTTCAACTGTTTGTCTGGTTTGATTTGTGTTCTGTCAATGTTTAGTAATGCCTTTGCTGTGCTTTCGCGATACGTATTGTATTGTTTTTGTTTGTACGAGTCAAAGCCGTTGTTCGCCTCAGCGTTTTCAACTGTGTTTTTGTCTAACTGGTCAGTTTTGCTTTTTTTACTGATTACATTTGCAGGTTGCCTTTTTTTCATAGCTATGCTTGTTTTATCATGTATCCGTCATTCAGTGTCTTTTTCCAAGGTTCTTTTTTTATATACTTTGTGAAGTCAATAATAAACGCAGTAGAGTTTTATATGGAAATACTAGTTATTATCGAGCTATGCAGTATTGTATATATATATGTGTGTGTATATATATAAACTAATTCTACTATCATATACCTAGTAATCACTTACATTCGAATGTTTTACGCTTTGTATGCAACCGCTCTGAATTAACCTTCCTTTTTGCCTTGATGTAATACTTGCGCTGCAAAGTCGCATCGGGAACGAAAATGTGTTTCTTTTCCCCTTTTTTTTATGTGAAGCCCCGCAACGTGATCCTTTGTACACGTTGCGGGATGCTGCTGAACTTTGTTCCGACCTCCGTTTGTCGTCCCAGGGGACAGGGAAGAGAAACGACTGCCGGACTATGGGCAAGAATAATTTTGAAAACTTTGAAAACACATTGTTTCTTGTTGCTTCTTTGTTTGTTCCCAACGAAAGGGCAAACTGTTCGCAACGTGACGAGTGGTCGCGTGTTGCTGACGCTTTTGAGAGCCATTCTACACTTCCTTACATTTCCATTTCCATTTCCAGAGAGTTTTCATTCATTTTTGTTGCTGATAAATGGTATCCTAAGATTAATGTTGTTTCCTTTTATTTGTGCTTATTACACGCGTCACGGAGTAGGACCTCCTGTTGAACGAATATTCGATTGGCGCGGAACTGGTCTCCTTCGCTCGATCAATAAATATACACATTTTATGGATGGATGCATCCGTTCAGTTCGACCAGAACACTTCCCTATCCGACACATTTCACACACACACATACACACACACACGCACGCACACAGCACAGGACATGCATATTTTTGTATATGTGCACTTTTCTGCACTTTTCCACTTCCGGAATGCGTTAATATTTATCATCCAAACAGACAGCAGCCTTAGCCTTCTCCCGAATTGCTTGATTCGCTTGTCGTCTTCTCAACCCTCAGCAGCTCATTTGGAATGTATTCACTAAGAAATTGCACATATTGGTTCGCTTTATGACTATCAACTAGTACCTAATAATGATTTCTGATTTGCCCAACCCCGTGTTTTGTAACGTTTTTGTCCTTTTTTTTTTAATTATGTGGTTGTGTGTGTGCACGTGCGTCTTTCCGTTACAGCACCATCGGAATCTTAACTAGCATTTTGATATTTCCATTTGGAGATAAACACGTGTTCGTCCGTCCGATCATCAGTTACAGGAAGGCTTTCCACTTACACTTAAGTTTGTAGTTGTTGTTTGTTTCTTTTGCAAATTCCAGCATCGTTTTTTTTTTATACATTCAGTTGCCGACCGGCAGACAGGTGCTTGTGACAAACAAAACTTCCTGCGGAAACGTTCCGGCAGATGATACAAGGAGAAAAAAGATTGAAGGCAAACGACACCCTCACCATTGTGGAACGTATGGTTTGTATCGATCTGCATCTGCACGATCGCTGACGCTCGTTGAACACAAAATATTATCTGAGCCTGGCGGCCGTCGAGTAGTCTTACGAGATTAGTTAACACCGTTGGACGAGCTACGGTACCAATAATAAAACAACTGCTAGGAGCACCTCAAACAAACAAAGAAAAAAAAAACCACGTCTAATCTCCAACGGGGCCAACGGCTTGTCGTAAATTAAATTAATGTCAGAGCCATAAACAGACACTACCGCATGTAGCAATTTAAAGTTTTCTTAAAATTCAACGTATATGTATATATTAAACGATTTCGGATCCCGCGCCGTGGGGATTCAGTACATAACGCCTCGAACCTACCGGGAACTTAAGGGACCCCCCCCCCCTCTCAACAGCCCTATTGAAAATCATCAATCTGACTATACCTTTCTCAGTGCTTACGAGTTAACAATACTATACACCCACGCGAAGGCTAGGGGAAAACCCTATCCACTCACGTTCCTAGAACATGTCCACCCTGACTGCCACTCGGGACGTTCAATCGTGTTCGTCTGTACAATTAAAATCATGTGAAATCAAACGCTTTCCTCCGCGCTAAAAAAAAATAGTTTAAAATAAACGATGATGCCCTGTGCCCTGCAATAAAAAAAAAAAAAAAAAAACCGCTAACGTCCTTGTCGAACGTACTGTTATTGGAAATAAAATTCAATTCAGGAGGAAGGAAGAACACACAAAATAAGCGTGCGTTTGCTGGACTTACGATGGTGAGATTAAAAACAAAAGGTAGTGTTCATTCAATGGCGTCCGTCGCTGTGCGCCGGCTTGGTGGTTTTATGGTAGGTTCGCTTCGTCCCGAGCGAACGTACCGGTCCATGTGTGCTAGACGGTGAGGGACGTGATCAGCTGCTGACACAGCTTGCCGTACTCGTACTGATCGCCGGAGATGCGCCGCAGCTTAATGCCCTTGTTGGTTGTGCTACTGTCCTTGCTATTGCGCCCTTCATACACCTGCAGCTCGATCAGCAGGCCGCCGGAAAACTCCAGGTTCAGGTTTGACCCGCTCACCTCGGCACCATCGTCGCTAACGCGTCCACCACCAGCGAAAGACACTGAAGCGCCCGTAGCGGTTGACGCGCCCGCTTCGATTGCTCCGGATCCAAGCAAGGGTCTGGTAGAGGCCCCGGCAACAGTAGATCCTCCCACCCTGCCAACAGATGACGCGGCCTGCTGAGCATCCACCGGCGACGGTTTGCTGCCGTAGACACACACGCCCTTAGCCGGCATGTTGGAGTCGAGCGTTCGCTTTACCATCTCGAGGATACGGGCCGAGTCGAGGGTGGAGCACTCCTGAGGCAACGGCAGCTCGTAGCACTCGTCGGAGCTCTTCGCGCCGTCGCCCAGCGAGTCAGGGCTGAGCCGGGCCGTGGCGTCGTGCTCCGAGTAAGAGTCGGCGCTCTTGAAGCCCGAGCTGGCGGCCGACGGTTCCTGGCTCGGCGACAGGTTCGTCGAGTGGTTCGAGTCGTTGCTCAGACTGTCGTCGCTGAAGCCGAGCGACTTGTCGCTGCCGCGCCGCACGTACGACTCGCTGATGTCGGACGTGTCCAGCTTGGCCGAGCAGCTGGTCGTCGTCGCCGTCGAGTTGTTTTCCGTGTCAAGGCTGGCCTTGCGGCCGACGCCACGCGTTATCGACGGCATGTCGCTGGATGGTTCGGTGATGAGCAGGCCGGAAAAGCCGATCCCGCTCGTGGTGGCGCCACTGCTGCCCGCTGTGGGGCAGTTGAGCGAATCGTCGCTGTCGCCACCGTGGCTCGAGTCGGACAGTGCCACCAGCGTTATCTCGCTGCCCTGCACGTCAGTTAGGCAGATTTGCGGGTGCGTGTGCTGAAAGGTGAGATCCTCCGGGGATGCATTGGCCGAGTGGCTCCGGAACGTGACGGTAGACGGCAGACCTGCCATCGCTGCCGACGGGTGCTCCTCCTGTATGATGCACAGGTTGGGCGAGGTCGGCGGCGTGCAGGCCGAGATGCGTATGGTTTGTGGTGAAGGTGGTGGCAGCAAGCTTCCGAACGGCTTCACCATCCCGGAATCGAAGTAGTTGACGGGGGTTGTGGGGCCGGAGTAGGCTGCCCGTCCGGAAAGGTCCAGCTCGATAATGTTCACGATGTCCATGCTGAGATCGAGCGGTTCGTTGCAGGCCACGGACGCGGAAGAGAACCCTGTCACCGCTGATGGTGTGCCGCGGGTTATCGACCCGCCTGCCATCGACGAGCTCCCGCCGCCCGTGTTGAGCGTACTGATACCGCGAGTGATCTGGTGCATCGGGGAGGCAGCGCCTCCTCCCGACGAACCCGCGCCTCCGCAGCTCGGACTTGCCATGTTGCCGCTGCAACCACTCACGATCGAAGCCGGCGGTCCGGGTAGGATTGGCGACGAGCAGCCGCTAGCGTAGTACACCGGCGAAGGGCACCCGCTGTTGCTGTTGCTGCCCGGGTACTCAAGCCCCGATAGATGGCACAGTCCCGTCGAGGTGGCCGCACCAGAGGCGCTGCCACCCGGTGCCATCAAACCGCCCCCTGAGTAACCTCCCATTCCACCGTACGGATTGCCAAACGTCCCTCCGCCTCCGGCTATATAGTTCGGATGCATTCCGCCCAGTGTAAGAAGTCCAGTCGGACGAATTGCACCTCCCGGAAAGCAAGAGCTCGCACCACCACCACCACCACCCCCACCGTGGCGCAATGTGGAGCTCAACGGCGACACACTTTGGCTGTGCTGCAGCGCCAGCTGAAGGTTCAGTCCGCCCACGTCAAGCGTCCCACCGGCACCACCTGCGGGCGCCCGTGACACGATGCCCAGCTGATGACCGACCTCATATGGCATCGTCCGCGTCGCCATGATACTGTTCGCCGTCTCGATCTGCAGTCGATTCTCCTGCACCAGCTTCTCCAGCGTGGGCAAGATCGAGAGCAGCACCTCGTGGGGCACACTTATGTCCGGCTGCTGGTGATGATGATTGGGGTGGTAGGTGCCGTCGACGAACGTCTTGCTGTGCATAGGAGACCCGGGCAAACTGACCGAGTTGTCCGCCAACGGTGGGCTCGGTGCGAGCAGCAGGTTGTTATTGCGCTGCTGCTGCTGCTGCTGCTGTTGCTGCGTGCAGGAGGCCATGGCGGCGGCGTGCAGTCCCTTCTGCAGCTGTTGACACTCTTGGAATGGACCTTGAAACTGGGACGTTATGCGAGAACCCTCCGAGGCTCTCCGGACCGGACTGTAACGACCTGTGACGAGAGGCAAGGCAAGAGCATGATATTAGTTACCAAAGACGTCGGTCGGTATTTTAGGTAAATGGATGATGGTGAAATATAAATGAGGAATGAGGAAACACAACACAGTTTCTACAGCGCTACTGCTACGTCAAAGTAGAAAAGCCTACTGTGTTATAGCCAGTAACGTCAAATACACCAATACACTTTACAACCAATGCACAAAATACACTAGCTTCTACATCAAGCTGCGTGAAAATGCCTAAAAGAGGCTAGCCTACTAGGCAAGGCTTGCTTTGGGAAAGCTGTGGACGAATGTGTGTGTGAAAGAGTGAGTGAGAAATTAGTCGTGAGTTCAAACAAACGGTTTCTTCCTCTTCCCCTCCGGCATCGAATATGGTCGGGTTAGTCGGCGCTAGGCTGTTCCTTTTTTATCCGTTTTATTCCCACGGTGGTGACGCACCTGCACCGACATTACTTACCGATTTCCTGTACCGTCGGTAGCTTACAAGTTCGCGCATAGCGTCTACTGCACGGCACACCCTGCGACGGTGGCAGCGACGGTTGCAACGGCTGGTGGTGGGCCGGTGGAGGCAGCACCGAGGGACCCGGAGTCGCAGCCACCGTTCCTCCAACACCTACCCCCACCGACGCGTGATGGTACAGACCCGGGCTTTGCATCGAAGACGGCAGCAACATCAGCGGCGGTCCGGATTCGGGTGACCGTGGCGTAGATGGACCCGAACCGACGGCATTTGATGGTACCCCACCGCCACCACCAACACCTCCTCCACTTCCACCGGAGGAAGACGATGACAACAGCGACGGTGGCAGGTAGTCTCGGTTCATACGCGCCTCTACCTCTCGTATGAGGTCAGGGCTTATCACTGCGCAGTGGGGCATTATGACATAGAATTTGCCGCCGATTTTCGTGTTGTTGTTACCCCATAGGTGCGATGTTAGCGGAGGGATTTGCGTGCATGTTTTTTTTTTGTATGTGTTTTTGTCCACATATTCACAAGAATTCAACACAGAGCAGCAGTTTTTTTTTAATTATGTACACAACATAAAGAAAAGGGGAAAGGAATGGGAATAAGAAGAAAAAAAACATAATAGATAAAAAAGAAACACAAAACAATTTAAAAAAGGGAAAAATAAAGTAGAGAGAATTGGGTAGAAAACAACGCGGAAACAAAATGTAGCAATAACATTCTAAAATTACATTAAAATGGAATACTAAAACCACAGGTACATTACATCCAAACGAGTTTAACAAAGCTAAATTGGACTTAAGGTGCACCACGTAACGAAAACGAACTAGAACACTCAGCAACTCTAAAACTCCAGACAAGATTTAGAAAAAGTACAATCACATGCAAAAAAGGAAAGCCAAAAAGTGTCAAGGAGTGAGGAGTTTTGCACAATAATTGATAACATTGATATCAAACATAGCTGATAACGACGACGAGCGCACAAGGGTGTGGGGGGTTTTTAGGAAGAAGGTTTTCCGGCAAGCAACGAACAAGCTCTTCGTTCGCGGAAGCGCTCGCCTTACTTACCGGGTGGGCGCTCCATGACGGTCAGCAAACCAGTACGGCGAGTTCTTCCCCCACCACCTCCGCCGGTGGACGGTGCGGGCGAATGGGCCTGCGGTGGTTCCATCGGTGAAGCCGTCCCCGCCGACAGATCGTCTGTGCAGCCGACGGTGTGGCGCTTGGTACAGCCCCGGCCGTGCATATATCTGAAAGGGAAAAGTAAACACACCATTATCAGGGTTACGATCGCAAGATCGCTGTGATACGAGTTAGAAAAGGAGGATAAGAAATCGCTTCCGTTTCCCAGTGGCACAAAGCGAAGAACGCGGGTCGCCGGTCGCGATAAGAGCTACACATTGTTGTCAGTCATCCGAAGGCTCCGGTCAGCCTTCGCTATTTTGCTGCTGCTCGGTCAAGCAAATGCGATGCCAGATTTTTTTGTTGTTGCCAGAGAATCCAAAAACTAATAATTTGCATGCGAAAGAAATCGCACCTTGTTTGTGGTACCGTTTGGCGATACGTTCCGCCGGAAGAATTCCAATAAGAAACAGCCGGGACTCCATGGGTGTGTTGGAATGTGAGGATAACCTTCACAGTCTCCATCCGCTCGATAAACACACAACGCCCCGGGAGATTGCTGCCGTCCGGTGTATTGTGTCATGGAGAGCGAAGCGTACTAGTCGGCTAACTTCTGCGAATTTCTTTACCCCCCACCACTACCCTCTCCGCGTCACACAAGACCCTGTTAGAGAACATTGTACAGCACAACGGCGTTACATCACTTCAATACGCCAGAATTCCATTCCTTGTCGCCTTTTGCCAAAGGCTGCTAAGCAACGCAAAACGAATCCAAACGTTGGGTGCCGACCAAAGCCGACAAACTTCTATTCAAACGGAGTAGAAGTTTGAACTCACAGGTAGCAAAACTTACGACAAAACTTCTATTCAAACGGAATTGAAGTTTTACCTCAAAGGAACCAACAACTAGCAACAGAAACCCTATTGGTGGCGTTGGTCACGTTTTTCTATTACTTTCATCCCCATACTTTATTCTCCCACCTCCCATCCTTATAAAGTTCACGGTGAATCCGAAATGGCAAGTTACTCCAGATAAGCACACCACCATGATCGATCCATCCATCTGGACGCTTGATGTAAAGGTAAGAAGAAGACAAAAGAACCACTAGGACACATCTCTTGCACGCGCATCGGCCAAAGAAGCGTGGCGTCTTATGCTTGACGTCAAGATAAAGTGTGCGAAACGAGCAAACGCGCAGGAAAGAAAACAAATACTAACGAAGATTCGCTTCGCGGCCCATGGGGGAGCAGGTACTTGCTTATACAAACGGCTGTTTTGATTTTCTTCAAACGCATCCTTCTCCCTCCATGGGTATTTGCTGATGAAAACACCGAAATGGGGCCTGGAGAATAATTCTGTTCCATTGCGCTCCAAAAGCCGGTACAGTTGGTGATAATAACACGGCTGGTGCCGAAGCACATGTGCGATAAGCGTGCACGCATGAAAGTGAACATCTGTCCAAACGGAGGAATAAGAAGGTGACGCGGAAGGTTTGACCTTTCCAGCGTTTCCCGTGCATTGCAGCAGTGATCAGAACCGTGGTGTCGATGTTTTCCCTATCTTAAAATGTCGAGTCGCTTCTTACTCGTACCTTTGAATTTCATCGTTGGAATCATCCGTTCCCTCGCTGCTTGGGGTCTGCAGCATCAGATGGTCGACGGCCAGCGCGACACCGTTTGCACCGACACCCTGTCCCTGACCGGCATGACCCATTGCCGAACCGTCTCCAATCTGGGGCTGCTGTTGCTGCTGCTGCTGCTGTAGTTGCTGTTGGTGCACATGCTGATGATGCTGATCGTGGAAGTTTGTCGAAGACGAGGGGTAGTAGATCTGCAGATTTGCCCCGCCGTCCGATGCCCGCCGGCCGAAGGAACTTGCTGTTTTCGCATGGGGGAATGAAAAAAAAGAGTACATTGTAAAACGATCAATTGCCGATCGACCAGCACGGACGCAAAAAAAAACTTACTCGCACCCATCACCGTGGGCGGCTTTAGGAGATGCTGATCCTTGATGGTCAGATTGTGGATCGGTTGGTTCTGCAGCGAGGGAATATTGATCGGAACGTTCGGTGTCGGCGGGTGCGACGAGTCGAGCATGCCGCCGCAACCGATCTTAAAGCTAATCGGCACCACGTTCGGGTTCACCAGCACCTGCTCGTGGGCAACATCGCCCGGTCCGACCGTGTGCCGCCGGGTGTTTCCTCCTCCCGCCCCACCATTGGTGCAGGACGGCGGGAAGAGATGGTGGTGGTCTCCGGACAACGGCTCGGCGGCCTGCCCGACACCGGAGGCGGCGGTCACCGCCGTCGGCGACATCGTTGCTGCTCCGGAGGAGGAAGATGCCGTCTCCAGGTCGTACTTCTCCAGATCGTCCGTGCCGCCCAGGCCCGACGAAATGTTCAGTATGGTCGAGCCGACGCTCGTCAGCGGACTCAGCCTCTCCAGCGAATCGTTCTTGATGACCTCCGTCCGGTCGACCACGCCCGTCGTGA
The DNA here is from genome assembly GCA_914969975.1 of Anopheles atroparvus. NCBI lineage: Eukaryota > Metazoa > Arthropoda > Insecta > Diptera > Culicidae > Anopheles > Anopheles atroparvus. The sequence goes on along the minus strand of CAJZCY010000002.1, from coordinate 40,753,681 downwards.
TGCTGGTTTTGCGCGAGCGCGAGTACGCCAGGCTGGCGTGATGCTGCAGGCGGCCCTTCTCCTTGCGCTTCTGGCGCAGTTTGTCCACCAGCAGGTAGTAGATGGCATAGATGTGATCGAAGCGGTTCTCGTGCACCGACTGCGCGATCATGTCCGCCGTCAGCCCCGGCAGCTGCAGCATGTGCGTCATCACCACCGCGTCCAGGTTCTCGGTCGTTTCACGCTGCTGCGTCACGTCGACGCCACCATCCAGTAGCGGTATCGAGTTATGCTGCGCCAGCCAGCGGTGGTGCCCGATCTGCTTGAGCGTGTAGCGCCGCTCCGGTTCCACCACCAGCATGTGCCGGATGAGCTGTTCGCACTCCTGCGACATGAAGTACGGTATGCGGAACTTGCCGGCCACCACCACGCTGCGCAGATCGTGCAGCGTGTTGCCGTCGAAGGGAAGGGCACCGCACACCAGCACGTACAGCAGCACCCCGAGGCTCCAGATGTCCGACTTGGGCCCGTCGTACTCCACGCCCTGGAACACCTCCGGGGCGGCGTACGGGGGCGAGCCACACCACGTCCGAAGCACCTGCCCGGCGACGAACGTGTTGCTGAAGCCGAAGTCGGCCAGCTTCACGTTCATCTCCGTGTCGAGCAGGACGTTCTCCGCCTTCAGGTCCCGGTGCACGATCCCATTCCGGTGGCAGTAGTCGAGCGCGGTCACGATCTGCGAGAAGATGCGGGAGGCCTCCTCCTCCCTCATGCGCCCGTTCGCGACCAGATGGTCGAAGATCTCACCCTGGGCCGCGTGCTCCGTTACCAGGTAGATCTTGTTGCGTGACTCCATGACCTCGTACAGGCGCGTGATGTGCGGATGATGTAACACCTTCAGTATCGATATTTCGCGAAACGTCTTCACCAGGTTCTCCTCGTCCAGACATGTTTTATCGATTATTTTAATTGCGACCTGCGTGTAGAAAAGAGAGAAGAGAACGAGCGATAAAGAGAAAGAGAGGGAGGTAAGTAAGAATGAAACAAACAAACATAAAAGGTCACGCAAGAATGGCTGCACGAAACGGATAGTTCATCAGTTCAAACGCTTCATTGGGGTCATCGAGTGGGTTTCGAGAGACGAAGGGAGACGATCGGCACAACGCAATGCTCACACATTCGAGAAATCGGCCCTTGGTTCGGTTGAATTGTTATTATTATTATTTTTATTTGGGTCGGGGTTATGTCAATAATATACGAAACAATTTCTTCGCCGTCACGGACACGGACGAACCACACAGAGAAAGAGAGTCATTAGACGGGGGCTCGCCCGGCTCGAGCTTGCGGCGTAGAGATATATGATGAACGGTAGCATAAATTATTCAAAACATATGATTCCGAAACCAACCCCGGATCTCCGGATGACCCCTAGACCCCTTTTCTTTTCTGTCGGAACCGCGGTTGGCAGAAACAAAACGGCAGAAGAATGCAAATATTTTCAACCCCTGCGTACGTACCCCACACATTCCCCCATGTAGCCATGTAGTCGTTTCTCCTCTCCTCCACGAATCGAAAGGGCTTATTTTAAATTGTCCCTCGAAATAGGCACACGCCTCATGCATATCCTTTTCCCCCGCTGATACATTGTGTTACCAACCTGGGCCTAGCTGTTGGTCGTGCTAACGTGGACAATTATTCGCCATGCTCCAGGCCAGCGCGACTAGAAGGACAATGCGAGGTCCGTACGCCCGTTACAAGGAAGGACTTTACAGTTACAGCCCATTTTAAGCCACGCTAGTGCTGAAGCGCTTCGACGACCACCGGAGGGAGTATTTTTAAAAACACATGCCTGTCGGAAAAAGAGTACTTGCTTCCTCCTGCACGGGGCCATGTGCAATATGGCCGGCCTCGCCCAGTACTTCTCGCCAGGCCTTTGCGACTGGCCTGCCAGCCCACGACGAGGGTTGACCGTAATAGATGGATTGCTTTCTGCTTTTGAGGTCATTAAAAGTTCACCATTTCCTACCAATACTAGTGCCATCGCCGGCCGTGCGCGACCAATGACGTGGAGCGGACAATGCGAAGAGGCTTGGCTCACTAAAAGCATGGAAGGAGCCTAGCCGACCGACCTCGGCACAGGATGCCGTGGTGCATTATTTCGAGGACCCACGAAGGATATGGGAAGGGGGGGGGGGCGGTTTTTTTTCATTCACCGTTCGTCGACATTCGATTCCAACCTTGCAGCCGCGCGAATTCTCTACACACTTGGATGCGACCCAAAAACGAAACGAAGAAAAGACGCTCAACATCCACGCGAGCTGGAATGGACCTTGCTGGAGGATAAGATCGATTATGTGCCACGGGAAACAAAAAAACGCCTCGGGAACGATTGCATCTCGGACGGTGCTAATCGATTCGAATTGATCAGTTTGTCTCGCCAGAAGATCCACCACCAAACCGCACTACGGAAACAACTGGTAATAGATGATTTCTTCTTCCATCCGAAATAAACAAAAACCCCCGTGGAGAGGACACACCATAAACACACATGCGGGAGTTCCGTGGCCAGTACCGTTTGCTATAGGAATTAGCGCAAAAAATTGAAACATCGCCGTAATCGCTACCGCTACTGTCATATCTCTCCGTTGCCTTCGGTTGGCCTTTTCTCAGTTTCAGTTAGCGTGCACGTGATTATTGCCAATGTATGACTCTTCTTTTTCTTCAGTCCGGCGTCTGTCTGGAGTCCTCTAGAGAATTACATGATTCCTTTTTTGCACGCCCTATTTCAAAACAACATGTTGCGATGTAACCACAAACTAAAAACGCTGCCAACACTAAAGCTTGTGAAGGATAGATCTCTTTTCTTTACAATTCAATGAACACAAATAGTCGATATCAACCTTCTTCTTTCTTGGCGAAATGACCAATTTGGTTATGCCTACGCAATGTTTATGTCTTACGAGACTTTTTCCTCTTTAACGTACGTGGATAGTCAATCCTAACATACCGGGGGAGGTCCGGCCTGGATTCGTACCCACGCCATCGTAGGACATGTTCGAGCCAACTTACGCGCTCGCCTATCCCGGTCCTCATTTTAATCAAAAGAATCCATGGTCCAGGTCTAAGTAGGATTTTAACCTCCGACCACACACGGGACAAGATTCTGCACTTCTGCATATCTCTTTTCCCTTCAGCTTGTATGTTTCGATAAGGTTATCTTTCAAGGCAAAAACAAAAGCGTGCGATCTTCGGTGGAAATGGATAAACGGGTCACCCGCCCTGCCGCTAATCCCCAACGGGTAGGATTTAGTTCGTAGAAAAAATGTCTAATGCTGACTCATGGTCTTATATTGTCTCGTTGTTTTTGGCAGAACACCTCGCGTACGTCTTCAATTTTAGCGCACCAGGGGAAATGCATACCCTGAGAAGCGCGGTTATTTATGTTTTCGTTGTCGAAACTTTAACGCATCAAAGCTAAAGCCCTCAGCTTCACTTCGTACAGTGATGCTCGAATGTGAATCTCAATCCAGCTGTAATCAGAAGGCGAAACGGAAACGGCCGAATAGGCGGACCCATAAAGGAATGGTTTTTATTTGCCTCCGGCGACTCGGGCCAGCCGAATCAACGGACATTTTCTGCTCTTATTCCGCCGGCATCGCACAAATCAGCGTACCGTACCGCGGCGGGGCAAGCAAGCGGCCTAGAAGCGCGGGCCGAGTAAACAACGAAAACAATAAGAATTCTGCAAGAGATCTGCGACTTAAACGCGTCGCTTTTGCCCCGTCTCACTGAGCTGGTGGCCGCGGGATACTAAACGCCACACCAATACTACACTGCGGGCTGCGGCCTTTCGGGCGATAAAACGGCGAGCGCGCGCCGTGACGTAGTAGTGTGCGGTAAGTATATTTACAAAGGCCCGTGATGCTTTAATGTTGATATTGGCCACTTCATCCATTATCTCGCCGACGACACCGGGCGTGAATGTGTGCTTGTATGTGTGAGTCTGTGGCTTTCACTACATAACCCGCGCGGTTCGCAAGAGATCGATTTTCGAATTCCTCCGATGGCGCGGGTCACGCAAACGGGGTGCGAACGAGACGGCATTGGGGGGGGGAGGGAGAAAGGGAGGATGCGAACGGGGAGCAGCTTAATTGGTACACATTTGTGTGTGTCGCCGCACTATCTCGCGTGCGCTTCCCCGCCCGGCCATCGGTTACTTATCCTCGCCCTTTCCTTTGCAACTGAACGCCCTCCAGCCTCCCCCTACCGGTGCCACCCTTTATCATCTAAGAAAACCGGTACAGAAAGATGATTGATTATGTTGTGCTCGGCTGGCGGAAAGGGATGTGGGCTCGCTCTCCCGTATCCGAAACGTATCGGAAAGCGCGTATCGCGTTATCATTCATTCAACCGAACGGAACAAAGGGACTTAATGGAAACACATGCGCTGACGTTTACCTTCGAGTTTGTTATGACATTTGACGCCAGCTTCACGACGGCAAAGTTGCCCTTGCCAATTGTCTTCTCCAGCTCGTAGTAGCCTACGCGAACCAGCTTGTCGATGGACATCGCGGACGCTTGTTGCTGATGCTGCTGCTGTTGGTGATGATGTTGATGGTGTTGTTGCTGTTGCTGTTGCTGTTGTTGCTGTTGTTGTTGTTGTTGTTGTTGTTGTTGCTGTTGTTGTTGTTGTTGTTGATGTGCTTGTTGTTGTTGTTGCTGTTGTTGGTGGTGGTGGTATTGTTGCTTGATGGCGACCATCCCTCCACCGCTTCCGGTACCGCCGTCTGCCCCACCGCCGATGGCCAACGATGGGAACGTTTCGGTCATGTTGTTCATCCGCCGAACGGTTCGCGTTCACCAGCAGCGAACGACGACGAACGACGGCGACTGTCGTTCAACGACCACCACACCGTTGTTCATTCACCGGAGGTTCCTTCGCTTGGTTGTGGGGCCGTGTGTGCCGGTTTGTGTGTGTGTGCGTATGTGGTATTAATTCAGTTCTGCACAGATCAGCCGGTTAGCAGCGACTTCCCCGCGGCAGCCTCCACGCACGCATCCAGCAAGGTGCGGGCTAAGCGCTTTCATTATTCGTCGCCAGCATCTTGTGTTTGTTTGTTTGTTTTTTTTTGTGCTGCTCGATACGCCGCCTATGATGGGTTCGCAGCGGTATTAGTAGTTACATACGACGAAACTTAGCTTGCGTTGCCTTCTCTAGCAACCGAAAACTTGTCAAGTTATCACTCGCGCGCGGCACACGGAAAAAACCCACGACGATTATCACCAGCACTTATCACCAACACATGGGAGGTTCGTAACACACCATTCTCACACGGACCGTCGGCAAAGATTTGGCTGCGCTTCCGCGGTACGTCGTCGTTTCGGCTGACTCGTATTCAACAACAGCATCTTCTGATCGTATTCTCCTCCGCCAGTCACGCAACTGTGGAACGCGGCAAAAACAGAATGATAAAACGAATTAATGGCACGCTCGGCGTGTATCTGTCGTAGACGCAGGCAGCAACCAACGGCGGGCAGCAGCAGGTCGTCGCCTACTATTTATTATCACCACATTATATCGTCAACCCCGCTGGTGTGCGAGGGAAACGCGAGACGTCGATCGATGGACGCGATCGATCACGTTTATCGTCATGCCGACGAAGAAGGCACACACACACACACATTCACACAAACAGGCGCCCGCGTCTAACGAGATGAAATTGGTTGTACGATCTCACTCGCCAGACTCATTACGTTTGCGGAAGAACCAAAATGTGTCCCTTTGATCCGTGGTTATAACAGCTAAATCGTTTCTAATTTGAGCGAAAAATCATCAATCGAAGGACTGAATGAATGAATGAATCGAGAACGGTGGACTGCTAGTATCACACCGTTTTGATAAAGTTTTCAAGATTTTATGAAAAGAAAAGTCGTCGCAAACAGTATTTGCAAGCAACACCGTACAAAAAAAAAAGGCAATGGTTGAAACAGAAGCTAAAAGAAATAGGTTTCTTCCTTCCTGCCGAAGGGGTTGAGGGGCCTTATCAAAGAAACCACCTTTATCCGAAACACCTTGCTTCCTTCTTCCACCGAAGGTCTTTACGAAATGTAATCTTGTGCCTCCGGAGCGGAAGCACGGCCGCCGGTCGAAAGACGAATTGTTGTTCTTCGCTTCTTCTTGGTACCTTCGCGATAGTCACACAAAGTAAAGCCAAGTACAACAACGATGGCAAACGGTTGTGTGGTGTAGGTTGCTGCTGTTTTGTATCAGTCTGATATCAGTGCCTTCAAGTGACTTTCAATCCTGGCTTCCTTGGGCCACGGGGCAGGCGACAACGGGGAGCAGCAGTTTGTTTTCGCCGTTTTTTTCTGCTGCTATTATTCCCCATCTGACGTAGAGACGGCATACATACATGCACACGCGTACAAGTCCTACGGTCTTCCCTTTGTGGTCTTGCTCCGGTCGAACCAAAACCTTTGGGACATTCAATCACAACCTTTTAACCATTGATTTTCAACAACCGACGGCTTATTGCAGCTTGCTTGGATGTTGTGTGCGTGTGTGTGTGTGTGTGTTGGAGCATGTTGAAATTGGCCTGCATAGCTGCTACAAACAGTCTCCGTGGAACAAGCAGGCAGAGCAGACAAGTAGTCGCAGGAAGTTTTCGATTTTTTTCACTCTATCCTGTTATCGCGACGTGTGCCTCTTTCACTCTGTCCTTCGGCCAAACGGACCACCGCGGTCTGACGTTCGCGTTCCTCGCTGCGTAGCACCCACGGAACGAACGCCGTCAGACTCGTGGTGACGGAAAACAATTGACGACTCTTCAACCGTCGAGAAATGCGACGAAATCCCTGTCCATCTCCGGTCGTCGCCAATTGCTATGCATTTCCAACACCCACTTCTGCGGTGTTCAACACTTCAATTACGGTCAGTGTCGGAAACACACGCAAATTGCACGTAGCGCTACGCACTCACTTCTTTTGCACTTCCCCCGCAACTTTTGTGTATGCACCACGGCGAACGGCACGGTTTACCTGTTCCCTCCGTCTCTGCACTACAGAACTCTCGCGAAAACTCTTTACCGTGTGTTCGAAAGTGCCTCGGAAACGGCAGCATCGATAGGATAGTTTCTACTTTGTTCGGAACGAAACGCTTCCTGAGCGCAGTGACACGCACAATCGCACAAACGCGGACGAATCCGAACCGTCCTACGGACCAAGTACGAATGGTTCGAAGACACAAAACGATGGCGTAGTGTGGAGAGTGTTGGTCTGCACCCGAATCAATACTCGAAGAACGGATGACAAGTTTTCGAACCCAGCGAAAAGGTACGCGTTGGAGATGCAAAAGAACACCTCCGCAAAGCGTTAAAAATGAGGTTTAGAAGCAATACATACTTTAATTATCATTTTTATCCGTTGCCAAGTGGGACTTTGAGCTAAAATCACTGTTTTACGCTTAAACTGGTACAATTTCTGAAACATACCGGTTTGCATCGGGACATATCGTTTAGAAAACTGGAACTTGCGTTCCATTTGACCACAAAACGATAAAAAAAACTTCACTTTCAGCCGTTGGCAGCAAGTTTAGCACAATTTGTGCTGCATGGAACATGTACTAAATAGCAGCTGGTACCGCTTCAAAGAATTTGAATCCTTGTTGGAAATCTGCAATATGTATTGTACTTCGAAATGCAGGAAACCGTTAACGTAGCCAAGGACACGCTAATTGGAGCCATTTTACGGGATTGGTGTTTTTCGTCACATTTAAGAAAAACGTGTTGATTGTTTGTATTTTTTGAAGCTATCATTAACATAAATAACCGTAAGCAATTCGATAACGATAGGGGATTTTTCTTTTTTGGCTTATTATTTTAAGATAAATAGGCTGATTTTCTTTGTTGGTACGACCCCATATTGAGAATCAAGAGTGGTAAATTTTGCGTGGGGGCTTACGTTTTGTATAGCTTCTTTTTAGTACTTCATAACTTAAATCTTTTGTTATGGATTCCAAAGTGAGTTGAAATTTTCGGTGAAGTTTCGGAATAATGTCCTACTGTTGTATTGAGGAGGAACAGGATTTTTTTCAAATCTAATACCTACAATAATAAAGTGTTTTGACTCAACAGAACCTTCACCTTGTTTTAACGCCTTTCAATCATGCATGGTAATTTCCTTAACATTCATTCACTCCACACGCGTAAGACCCAGATTAACTATCTTCACAAAACATGTAATGTGTCCAGGAAGCAGCCCACAACGTATCCATAAAGAGCCGGAGATGAACAACGTGGATGGCGGTTCGCGTCCGGTTCCTTCATTCTGAGATGAAAAAGGTAGGTAGGATGCGGAAGAAGTAAAGACAACAGGTACACTGGATAGTCATGCTCGAATGGAAAGGTAATCTTCGCACGAACGACTTCAAATGGACAGGTTATTCAGAAAAAAATTAAACGCTTAGCTTCCTTGTCCTTTTCGAAGCCTTTGTAATGAGGCAGATCTTCCTGGTTAGGAAAGCGCAAAAAAAAAACGCAAAGAATGGAGGCTGCTTTAGCTTCTTCCACGCATTGAACAACGAGGATCGACTTAAGGGCTGAACGGTTTTTGCAGGAAGTGACGATCAAAGCGAGACGGGCTTGGCTCGGGCAGGATTGGCGACGTTTTAATTGTTGTGTGCCTGCTTTTTTTGTCCGCCTTTCACCGATCCCTTCCGGTACGCTCGTCAAACTGCTTCACGCGATGGCTCATGAAATGTCCTTTCCGGATAACACCGAGAAGAGGTTGCACTACTTTATCAGCGACGCTGTGAATTCGGTTGACCTAAGCTCAGAGCAAGAGAAAAATGAAACAAAAGTCCTCGCCACACTTCCAACTAAGAAAAGGATAAATGTTGTTTACATTACATTCCGTTGAATTCATAGCACAGATGCATCAACATTCCGCTGCATCCTGTTGAGGCAAACGGAAAATGACAATGTGCATATGTCTTATGGCCTTCATCCTCCCGTGCTATGACTGATGTTTCCTCTCCTTATTTCTTTCTCGAGGCCCGTTCTCGCATTCACCTGCCTTCCTGCCTATTTTTGGTAGGAACATCCCGGAAAAGCGACTGCACCAACGCAGCCCAGCTTCTGGCAGGAAGACCCGTTCCATCCCGCTTCTATTCTCCATCCCCTTTTTGGCGGAACCTTCGCGACCCGCATGCCGCACCCTGGCTTTCTTTCGCCTTTGTTGCGGGGACTAATTATAATTACAAAACAAGGATTAAACTGGTCCACAAAAGGAAATGGCAGGGAAATCTAATATAGGTACACGGCGAGGGAAAGGGAAATAGAAATAGAAAGGCAGCTTTCTTTTTTCGCTTCATCCGGCCGATTTTCCGTTTCGTACCAGGCTAGTGTCGTCCGGCAAGGATCGCCAATAGACCTTTCTTCCTTTAACGAGCACGCCGACACACCAAGAGCAACGGAAGTGGCCATCCCGACTATGATTATCGTTCAGCACATTGAGAGCTTTCCGGTTAGCAGCGAAAATAGGAGAGAAAGATAGAGCTGGCTGTGAAAAAATATGACCAGAACGGCAGAGTAATTACAGACCGGAATTCGACGAAATGAGGAGGAGTGTGGGACCCACGTTTCCGTAAATCATCGCCTAACCAATGCCAATAATTGCCAAAACCATTGACTCGCCGAGGAAAAGTGCATCCTGTCAAATTAGCTTTCCCTAACGACCGATGACGTGAAAGAAGGACCGAGAAACGGTCAAATCATTGCACCGATAAATATTTCGGATGGTCTAGAAGAAGAATGAAGAAGATCTGTCGATTTTGGAAATCAAATTTTTATTCTTCGTTGGCGCATCAGAAACGCTAAGCAGGAAAAATTAGAACTGAGGGCTCAGCTTTATTGTGAAAGCTTTGGGGGATTGCGGCATGCCTTTTGTCAACTGAAAAGCACCGGAAGGAAGCGACCGTTCTTAATTCGATTGATCACGAACACAATCTTTCAAAGAATGGACCTGTTGTTCGAAAGCTAGGCTAGTCGTGATTACATACAAATACGGTAGCCTATCGAACATGACATCCAGAAGCTTTGACTATTTTAATTAATCGTGTTTTTTTAATACTCAGAGTTTGGATCGACAGATACAAAAAGAAATAAATTGCTTCGAAGCTTATTGAATTCTGAAGAGAACTGCCATTTCAAATTGAGTTCCCACAACATTGTTCGGAGATTGAAAAAGAACAGACCGATTTGGCCGGAAATTCATACGGACGGAAACGATTCCGGTACCGATTTTCACACATTCACTTCCGGCATCAATTCGTTCTGTTTGTTTAGGCTGCTCAAAAGAATTAATTATACTACACGTGCAGAAAAAAAAAAATCGTTTGCCTCCTGGGACGTGCAAGAAAGGCCAGAAAGCAACCAATTCTTCGTCCCAACCAAAACAGCAGTGTTGCAAAAAATAAAATAAACGGAAACTGCAATTGGTGTGCAATTGCCAACCCAATGGGTGGCGAACTTGGGAAAACCCCCGAAGGCCGGAAGGGAGAGCGTGATCGTTTGGCCGTACACCGGATGCAAGGAAATGATTTTACGACTTGGCTAATTTTGCTTTTTACGTTCGGAAACTACCGCCTTCAAACATGTGTGCACACGAACGATTGCCTTTCGTCCTTTCCATCGGTTGAACGTTTGTCGACATCCCTACAGGATGGGCAGTTATCCTTTCCTTTTGGCCCGCTGTGACAAAACGTGACAAACACAAAGGCCGAACGCCTTCCGACCTGCCCCGAGGCTTCCGAGGACTTCCCCGGGAGACCAGCGTTATATTGAGTTATAACACCGGGTGTCGTTTGTCCCTCCGTCCTTTGCAACGCCGGGCGGGCGGAAGGATCGAAAGGAAATCCCATTTGATTATTGATCCCATCCGACGGGCCGGACGGAAGCGGAAATTAGTGTACGACACCGGGACCGCGCGGACTTCCGACCGCGATCGGATGTGATGTGGCCGCGCCTGTCCCGGAAGCAAACCAGGAAAGGCTTCACGTTTTTTTTGTTTTTTTTCTATCTGGGTACTTTTATGGCCGGAGTAAGACGCGAACCAATTGCCCGTAGGGGAGGAATCAATTCTTCAAAGAAACATTCGACTCTCGATCAGTTACGATTGTTCCGTTCGCATTGGTTGGCTTCTTCGCTTGGGAAATCGAAAACGAAGGCGAGAGCGCGGGCCGATGAAAGAAGTCTTCGGTTCGCGGGCAAAGCTGGCAGGACTAAGTGAGTGAAACGTGACACTTTCTCCACGAGCGAAAGGATACACTCCGTCGCCGTATGTAAGGATGGGCGTGCAACTAACCAGCCTCAACGGCAGTGTATCCTTTTCCGTGTGGTTTTACTTCTAACTGTGAAGAAACAAAAAAAATCCTCAAGGGAAAAGGCATCCGCTGCTGGTGCACGCAAGGGACGCGCAAGGACACTCTGTTGACTGATGGAAGAATTATGTAAATAAACGGCTGCATTGGAGGGTTTTCCTTTCCCCCGTCCGAAACGGAAGAATGTTGGCCACGTGCAGCTGCACAAACGAACAAACGGACGCACGAAAGCAACAAATCACGCAGACGATCGCGATCACGTCCTGAACGGGAAAGCGGGCGATAAGATCATCGTCGAGTCTTTTTTTTTTTTTTTTGGCGGCCGTCAATTTGGCGTCTAATTGAATTTCTTGCGCCAGTAAAGTGCGTTTCGGAGGATGATTGAAATGAGGTAAAAAAGGGCTCGTTTCGTCGGAGGTTTTCCGGTCCCGACGTCAGCTTGTTCTCGTCACCATGAATCGTCAATTCTTGTTTCTCTTTCGATTGTCGGGATAGTTGGCATGATTTTTCAGTCCAATCTACCTCTTCCTATCGGGTTTCCTTTCCCCAGCCGGTCGATCCTGCAGCTTCCTGCTAACAGTCTCGATCCTGGTGATATTTGAACGGAAGACGAAGGGAAGGAAGTGGAAAGGAGCGCTCTGGCAGGATGTTTTTTTACTTCGCTTGTGGATGATTGTTGTATTTTTTTTTCTTTCGTCAACTTCCTCCTTTCGCTTCCTTTTGCTCAGCCTCAGAAGTTCAGCGACGGGCACGATCGAACTGACTGCCAGCGGTTGAACGGATCAGCGGATATGTAAAGAAAACTATCCCTTCACAAAATGTAACGATATTAGAAGTTTGTATTTGTTGTGAACCTCCCCGTGCGCTTCGCTGTAGGTTTTATTCCACATGTGTAGATCGCTTGCCCGGTCTGGGCCACATTCCCGAATCTATTCCGGTCACAAAATAAATACAAACAAGACGCTTTTCGTAGCTTCGTAGTTAAAGAAGGTCGAAGGAGGAGGAAAAAAACCAACCTAATCCCAACACCGACCACATAGCAGGATACATGGATTGTGGGCGTGCTGGTTCGGAAAGAGCAAAAAATCAACGCATTTCGTCTAGCCAAAGGATGTCCCATTTGTCTCCTTCGACCAGATGACGGCGGTCAGCAGCAGCAGCAGCAAGGATTCAGTCAGAAAGGGCTGGGTTTCGAAGTCGAAGAAAAAACATATAAATCCTCGTATTTCCTTCTGCACTGCCCACACTGCTGCGGTCCAAATGTGTTGGCCAAACGAATGGTTTACAAATCAGTAAAAATGTCAAGTGAAATTTTATGAGGGTTGCAGTTCGCTTTAGGGCGCTTGAGGGCGTTTCTGAATGCCTAGGCAAAGGTTTAGTGAACAGAATTTTACTATTTGTTTTTCGTTATATGACGACGATTTCAAATACTTCTCATTACATTTCAAACTCACTGGTTGTCATCATTAGTTACTGCATTATATTTTCCAGCAAAAAAGCTGCCACCTAAAATGCATCTCATCTAAGCTGTCCTCTCTATCTCTCTCTCTATCACTCGCCAGGTGCATTCGACACGCGGCTCGAATCAGCTGTTCCACTGCATTCTCGATGATAATATAGTACACCTCTCGCTCTTCAATATACGTCCGTCTCGCTTACAACCGTTACGACCCCTGCGGAGGGATCGAAGCAATCCATACTGCTCTCACTCTCTCAAGCATAGCTGCCTCACTCTCGCGCTCGTAATTGCGAGGACGGTGGACGTCGAACAAAACTGGCGGTACTTTGCTGAGAGCGATCAGTTTGGCAGAGAACACTGTTCGAGAAGGAGCGTATCGCTTTCGTCTTCGCGTCATTCTTCCGCCGTGATTTTGGTTTCTTGTTATTTTATCCCGCGAACTCGCGACTTACCATCCCTTGCCTCGTTACGTTCACGTGTTCCGTGCCGCACTTTCTTAAGAATTCATTTAATCTACCGTGGTCCGCGCCTGCCGCTTCCGCTAACAAACCCGGGTGGATTACTGCATTTAATTGTGGCTTTTCTTTAGCAATTAACTAACGCACGATCATTCAGAGCAGTCGAACATTTCAAGTTTCAAGCACCAAGTGAGTGTGGTTTCGGTGCAGAAGATAGCAAAGGCGCCGGAGGTGCCACAGATCGTGTGTGTGTTTGTTCTACGAAGTGTGACTTGAGGTGAAATTGCAAACAGTGCCTAGGAAAAGAGGGAGAAAATTTACGGATTCTTGGCATCGTCACCTCACTCCGGGAGGGACGCCAGCTCACCGCATCCAGTACGATCGGTACGTTAAGTGCGATCACACGACGCCAAAGACCGCGACCGTAAAACTAATTCCGCCGGCATTAAATCCGAAGAAAAACCGCTCGCCCCGGGGGAAGATCCGCCGCTTGCTCCAGGAAGCACCCGACCGTGAGCTAATTAGAAATACGATAATCAATTAAAATCAAGGCACTCCATTCCGTCCATTCGTTTCCGTTTTCCACCGTGGTGTGTCTGCCAGCCAGCGTACGGCAAAGCTTGGAGACGGACGCAATTAGGGTTGCGCCTTTTAAGATACTCTTGTTTGCCGGAATATCGAATTTCGACCACGCGTACCACCGTCGAGCGTTTCACAGTGTCACCAGTGTGCGTTCAGGATCCTCTTCGAATTACGTTCGGTTCGCTTTGCCATCTGCTCGTGACGGGTGTCTATTTGAAAGCAAAAATACAAACAACAAAAATCCATAAATACGACCAGTGTAATCAGTGGAAAAGAGCGAGAGAATACGGAGTTAAAATATTAACCGGAAAATCCCAGCGTTTCGAGCAGAAAAGGACACTGCCTCAGCTGGCGCGATCAAGGGTGAGATAGAGAAGATCAACGGCAGCAGCAGAAATCCTGCCGGCTGTCGCTCGTCCGAGAAGTTCACATTTCCCCGGCGATCGAAAGGCATCCCGCCGGTCCCGGCGCAGTAGGAACGTACAAACACACACAAAAAAAAAACAAGCAAAACGAAACATCGGCAGCATAAGAAACATCACCGGTTGCAGCTTCTTCGGTAACAGCTGGTGGACATTCTGTTGCGGTTGTCCGTTCTACCTTGCGCCTTCGCTTTCCGCCCAAATCTTCGTTCTGATCTTCGATTTTGCAACCGGACCGCAGCCGGAACGCAGTGCGGCACGTGTGCATCCTTTCGCCCCGGGGACGTAACTTGATTTGGCGCCCAAAGGGAGGGCAAGCAAAACATCGAACCGGAAACATCTGCAAACGATCGACGGCGCAGTCGTCTCCGGGCCACAAGTCGTCTTGAGATTGTTTCGTCTACTCAGTCGCGTTAGGCGTCAGCGAAGCGAGACCGCGCTCGTAAAGTGAATAAAAAGGTAAGCAAAAGTTGTTGACGCATATGCTGAACATGTTTCTGGCACTCGCAGGGAAGGCACAAGTGTATGCGATCGATTGTTTTTTGATCGCTCTGTTAGATGATCGGTCGGTTCAGTTTTTGTGGAATATTTTTACATGATTTTTTCCAGGCCGATCGAATATGCGAAGCAAAAGAAATGTTCAAGAACGTCTGGCGGAAATCTCTTGCGATGCCATTTGCAACTGGAAACGCTTCAACAAACCTGGCCAAAGAAACGAAATGTTTTCCTAAATAACAAAACCAAAACATGAAACGTGCAGGAAAGCAGGTCAAGAAAACTATTATTTTCCTCCTAATATTTGTTTAACACCCGCCAGGTTTTATCAACCACCAAGGCAACGTTGTTGGAGCGTGTGAACACAAACAATCAAGCTTGAAAAGAAAAACTCGCCAAAGAACGCAACATGTGTGGACGCGGGTGGATGCGAAAATCGTCCGTTTGCTTTTCCTGAGGCCGCGGAACTGCTCGACTTTCATCGTGCGTGTTTCTTTAATTACAAATCTTCCGCCACGTGCTGCAGGGCGCCCAGTCTTGATTTGATTTATCGGAATCCGGCGCCCAAATGGAAACCGAAAGCTAACGAAAATCAAGAGCTCGCGCTTCCTTCTCGACCGTGTCTCCCCTGTGTTGGGACATGGGAAACTTCCTGCCCGTGGCGTTCTTGCCAGCGCTGCCGCGGAAGGGAGAAAGAGTTGAATTAGTGTGGCGTGAAACGGAAACGGCACCGGCTAATAAGTGGCCTGCCTTGCGTAATCTACTTTTGACAAGAACGCTCATTTTCTCGCCCTCCGCTCCGTGCTGTGTGCGGCCGAGGGAAATTCCAACATCCGAAACAGCGTCCCGCGAAGAGAAAGAGCATATGCCATAATGGGAAATCATAACGAGAAGGCGAAGAAAATGACCCCACCGGGGAACGCCCTTTCATCCGGTTCGGTGAGATTCCGGCTCGAGAAGATCGTGGTTTTTCCTTGCCTCCCTCGCGGCCGAGGGCCCCTCCCCCCTCCCCTCTCTCTATATGGTCGGGAAAGCATCCAGCATGTCGTGACTTGCTGGCCACACTACTTGACGGACCGTCCTTTCCACCGTGGACGGAAAAGCGAGCAGTTCGGAAGGGCCAACGCACCCCAACGGAGGAAGAGAAATCCCCCGGAGGGAAATCTGCCGCCGCGCTCACATGAATCGAAGAATGAATACCAGCATCCGTTTAATGAGCAGGAAATCTATTATTAATTTACCAAAAAAAAAAACCTTGCCCCGGTTTGGCTGCGCCGTGGTTCAAGTGGTTTGCAATGCGGGAAACCGGGACCGGAAGTTGCTGTATTGACGGTTAGGACGTCGGTTGATTTGGAAGCAGCAGCAGTTGGTGCAAAAACAGAGAAAAAAAAATGCAAACGAGTGTACCATCCCCGGCGGAAAATGTTGGCCATGTTTTCTAGTTTTCGTAAACAAGTTTATTGATTAACGTTTCTGTTTTGTTCGTTCTCAGGAAGGGTTCAGTTTTTTTGGTGGGTTGAATTCTGTTCAACCCATTTTACACCCCTTAGCACGCCTGGACGCCGTGGAATTGTTTTTCAGGCTCCTTTTTCCTCATGCAACCGGGTTTCTATAAAACGAGGATACATGATGCTTTTATATGTATTGAGTTTGCTTCAAATTCGGATGCCATTACTCGGCAGAAAATCGTGACGAAGGAAGCACGTACGGATCTCGCTTTCTGATGTGACTTTTCTTCAGTTTTCTGGTGGGTTTTGCTAGAGGAAAAAGATCATTTCGTGCATCCGTCGTTGGGGCGCCCCAAACTCCGCAAGTGCGTAGCTATCTCTCTCTCTCTCGTTCTCTCTCTAATGTGGAAGCTGAAGGGCGTCGAAGGGAAGCGTGTGAACGGCGGTTTTCTGGCCGTAGTCGCCTAATTTGTCCGGCCTACTCGTCGGTACTATACTTTGTCGACTCATTTCCCGCCACCGAAGAGCACCAGAGGGGGGTCATTTCCGAGCGGCAAGACGAATGACGCCGCAGCTTCCGGCGTGCGTGCGTGCGATGTACGTCACCACAGGCACACGCAGTCGTGTACACGCCCTTGCGATGGCAGCATTTCGGAAATGAGTTGATGGCGAAAAACTGAAAACACATCAAACCCATTTCCCGTGGCGGACGCGCGCGCTCGCATTTCTTGGCGTTTTCTTTGGGCGTTTTCAGTTTTTTTTTTGTGTGGTATGTTTTGCTTTTCGTTTTTTGGGTTTGAAAATCATCGACGGCCGTTTGGCCATCGGGACGGATGGAGCAAATGTGCGGATGTTGTTTGAAATAGAACCATCCATCCATTCCATCTTCATCCGGGAGCAATTCGTCTTCATCCGCCGGGTTGGGGGGGACACGCGAGAAGCGACGTTCGTTTGGAGTTGCTGTTTGGCAAATTTTCTGTCTCACGCACGGCTCTCGCGCCTTCGCGGACGGAAGTAAGATCAAACTTTAATTTTGGAAGCTCCCCCTCGTGTCCAGCTGCATCAATCTAGGCATAACTAGCGCCAAATGGTTACGGAGGGAGTTCATCGGGGGCGAGGAATTCTGGATCCAGCCGCACCAAAATAGAACTGTCCATTTCGCGATTGTTTACACGGCTTTTCCTCACCTTCGGCTGCCGATTTCCGTTCACACCGTGTTCGATTTTAGCACGCCTGTTGTGATTTCCTTCACCATGAGAAAATGCGAGATTGGAAAATCAGATCATTTCTTTTCAGAGACGCGATTTCCCTCCAATTGCGTCCGGAAGTGTGATCAACTCTCTCGCCTTTTTGTTGCTCTCGAACACGAAACATTTGGAGGAAAAATCCATCAGCATCGGTTTTTCGTGATCACCGCATTCCAACACCATCAAAATTTCGTTGGAATGAGTTTATTGGAGGAAACTATCAATTATCCGTGGTTCGTGTTACTCATAGCGATACTTTGAAAATTAATTTTTCATTGACTGTTATATTGATGTTTCAAACAAATTGGTTGATGTCGAGACCCTTTAGACAGTCGGTAGTTTAATGTGTGTTCGATACCATTTGCCTTACAATTGCTCGAAGTTTACGATAAAAGGCACCGCGCAATTGAAGCGGAAGTGTGTGACTACCTTCCGAAAAACTTACCCCGCGCGCCAGTGTACTAAAGCCAAACCCAAACTCGCGATGGCATACACGTCGTTGTCGCCTTACCTTGCACCGTAGTGGTGCTACCTTTGGTGCGAAACGTTCGTACAAACCGCGACGTACACACCACTTACGCTCAACACAGGGCGTTTGGGTTCCAAGGGGAAGATAACGGGTTGCATTTCGATAAGGGTTACCGCGAAGGGGGCGGCAGTGTGTTCGATATTTATTTTTGGATGCTTTTCCAGCCAGCGCGCAGGCGAAACCTGTGCCGTGTCCGTGTGACTCAGAAAAGCCCGGCAGCGATCCGGTGCACGGCGTTGATTCATACGTTTAATTTTAGTTCGACACCGCGGACGACATACTCGAGGTGCGACGGGTTCCCTTTTGGGAGGTTTGCTGGCCCAATTTTGTGAAACGCACCTATCTGATCGAGCGCAGCTCTCTTAACGCGTTTCGAACGCAGCCTGATAACGCAGCGGAAGTTTACATTAAAAAAAAAAAAAATACTGTACGCAAGAGACACGTGATGCAATGGAAGATAATGGCCTACGACTACCAATAATAGGACCGTCCAACCCGACCTCGTAAAAAACGGACCCAAGGCCCATAAACCCATAGAGTAGTTTTGGCCAACCAAATTCAAGGGAACCAGAATTTGAGGTGTTTTTTCTCTCTTCGTTTCAGTGGTGTCTAATCTATAGGTTTACTGGTTTGCAAATGGCATCAATTTTTGGCGTGTGATGTTTCGTAAGCTATTGTCATTACATTTAACCACCACAAATTGTCATTACGCACCCCAGATTCGGCCGGGCCCAACAACGGAACCAGTGGAATCACGGAATCAAAAATGGCCACATTTGTGTCGTCGCAGTTGAAGAAAAAGAAGAAAATTCCCATAAAAGTGCATTCGGGCTGGCCGAACACAGGTTAAGCCGCCAGAACCGCCGCGTCATATGTGTGTTGAGAAAACAAAGTATCCGCGATGTTTTGGCGGTTTTTTTTTTGGTTTTTCCTGTTTTGGAAAATTGTTGAAGCCAGCGGGAAGGCTAAAGTATGTCACGCCAGTTTGTAAAGTAAGCTAGCTAGTTGAAAAAAAAAAAATCCCATTGCCTTCGAGAGTGGACTTTTCACGTGGTGAACCACTCGCCGTTTGAAAATGTTCCTCTCGATGTCTTTTTTGCTTCTTTTATCTTTCTTTCATTAAAAGTGCCTTTACCGTAATCGGTACAAAACAGCACAAAAGAAAAGGAAGCGCTTCGTAAATTGGGTATTCCGATTGGGATCGTCCGCTGCTGGCTACCAAAAATGTGTGCACAACACAATATGCCGGCGGCACTCGTCCTCTCGGGGGCTCTCTTCTTCGTCTCGTTTCCTCGCGACCGCGCATGATGCTTATCACGTCATTTTCCCAACCAGCAGCACCAGCCGCCAGCTAACTGTACCGTCTATTAGCAACGGAACTGAACGATCAAGCCATGCGCTTGGCAGATGCAACGCCACGGCGGAAGAGATCGAAACCGCCTGGTTTTTTTTTTTTTTTATTTCGCATCCGACGCTGCAAATGATGTGAAAATGGGTTTGGAAAGAGGCGGAGCGGCCGGAGTGCGGCAGGAAAAGAATTTCCTTCTCCTTTCCCCCGGCTGCAACCATGGTTTCTGGATGGCGCATGTGCTGGCAGCTCACGGCTTTTCCGCCCCATCGTGTCGGGGCCAGTATCGGCCTTTTGGCACGAAGCAATTCCGCTGGGAAAGCGGATGAAATTATTAAAAACTTACCCGAGCACAGCACCACATCCTCCGGGCCGGGCGGCGAACCGAATCCTCCGGTTTCTTCCCGCTCGGATGCTCGGCCACGCTTGCCCCATCGTTCAATCTGTTTCCATTTCGTGTGGAAACCTAAGGGATTACCCTTTTGGGGAAATCTATTCCACCGGTTTCCACCGGTCGCGGAATGTGCTGTGGCCAAAATCGAGCACCCTTTCGGTTGCGATGCGGGGCAATTTTCTTTTATCTTTCCTTACGGTTGCTTCTGTGTTGCCAGGAATGATGATTTAATTACCTATCATACCAACCCCACGGCAAACGTTCGTTAACCCCTCCGGTCAGAGCGTGGAGCTGCAATGAACGTACACCTATTAGGGGAAATCTCACACCTTCGTCCGAATACGTTTCTGAACCGGCCGCTTTCACGCCTCCGTATTTGAATCTCGAGCGAATCGGATGCCACAGCACGAAGAGGATCCCAAGTGGTCCGCCGATGGTGAAGGTGAAGTGCAAACAAACAATCATCTATCTGCCGCTAGTTGGTGAATTTGTCGGCTTCTTCTCAGCTCCTTGCGAACTGTTCATGGACAAGTCTCCGCCTCCCCCAAGAAACACCTGTTGAAACGGCAATTGGGTGGTTGTGGTAGCCCCATCTTCCCTTCTTTCACGAATATTTTGGAATCTTCCCTAGAGCCAGAAACACCCAAGGTTTCCTACCTGTTCCGGTTTAGGAGTCGCGGGAGTACCTGGAGCATAGCAATGAGTGTAATGGGTTCCTCTTTGTTGAATCCAGTGGGAGGAGGGCGGGGGGGGGGGGGGGGTGTTGCTACATTCACACGAGTCTTAGGAGAGCTCAAGAAGGATAGACACGATGCGCCAACTTCTTGGCTTCGCGAAAGGGAAGCACCAAGACTTGGAGGGCAGCTGCCGGTGCTGCTGGTGCTGTTGCTGCCTTGTTCCACGGAAACAATTGGAGTGTAAATAACGGTGCTGCCCTCGATTCACGCGAACTGCTGGCATCGACATCATTATTACGAGCGGGAACGAACCAAGAACGAGCAGAGTGCGCCGTTTGGGAGGGTTTCCACCGCGTTATGCTCGGTGGGTTTCCAATTCGTTCCGCACTCGCATTCGTAGCCTGCCCTTCTGCGTTTGTGCCGTCGTCTTCCGCAGGAAATGTGAGAACGTGCACCCTCCCCCATCCACCCTGCTTGTGTTCTTTGCTCGTCCCTGCCAGCGCAGACCACCGGCAGCGATGATGTTTAGGAAAGCCTAGACCGAGATGGCGGCAACGAGCCGGTGGCCTCCTTCCTCTAAGCCGCGATGCGAAGTAGTACTTCTTTTGCGCAAGAACAATGCGATCAAGCGTGATCTGTGGCGTCACCAGCGACTCACGAGCCGCAAACTCTCCGGCTCCGATCGGGGCTCATGTTAAAATGAATCCATGTTTCCACGCTTTTTGTTGTTGTCTTTTTCCATGAGAACGGAGTACTACGGATACATTGTCGCGCTAGTCTATTTCCACAGGCCCAGTTCTTGCTCCATGCCGCAGGTTTATGTTTCGTTTGTCTTCGGTTACCGCTGTTGAATTCTACTGCGCTCTTTTCCGCGGTTCACTGACTGTGGCTGGCAGAGCCACTTTTGCACTCCTTGCATTTCCCAGGGCCACCAGCCACCATACGGTTTCCTGTTTCGTCCGGCTAACGCAGAAGTCTAAACATACTGGAAGCTATAAGATCCCACACACTCGAACAGCTCTGTGAGGCAATCGGACGCGTCACACGATCTCATTTGGTTGAGGTAAACACTTTTCTGTACTCCATAGTACGCCGATGTGATCATCGTGAAGTTGAGCTTATCACTTGCCCCCGTCGGTGCTCCGAAGCGGCTCCAGTTCGGTTGTGCGTCACTGTACCAAAAGGAACAAACCGGCGTGGGCTTCTTTATTTGGTTGGATGAGTAACCACAAGTTACAAACTTTTGTCAAAAATGATGTGAACATTTACAGAGTCAAATCAAAATTATTTGTCTATTAGCCAATGTCCGACAAGTACCGAAAGATAGTCGTACAGGATGTGTTAGTCCTGCGCGTGATCTATTGACCATGTTAGAGGGTTGCCCTTTGGCAACAAGTAAGGCCTTCCTTGCTGGTAGTCGCCAATTAACGCGAAAAGGTCCAGTTCCTTGCGGTGCTACCAATTGAGTCCAAAATCAAATCTTGCGTCTCGGGCGCATCCTGTCCGACATTGGACCGGAAGACACCGACACGCGCCAGCAATTACAGCCACAGTGGGCAAGTGACAGCCCAGACACGCTCCTGTCGGGGTGACGTTAGAGAACGCCATCGGCGCTGTCCTAATCAGTCGCACTGCTAGCCGTAAACTGCGTACGGGGTCACGCTAGGTTGTGCTGGTGAAAAGTGTAGATAAGGACGTGTTTTCGTTCAGTCCATTCGCCTGGCCAACGGGGAAGTGTCGGGATGGTTGTGAACCTTGCTGAACTTTTGGCAAAGACGGAGAGGATCTGCCATTTGGAAGATGGTTTTTTTTTGTTCTGAGTTCGACCGACTAATGACATACGGCCTTGATCCTTGTAGTCCAATTATCGAACTCTCTTTTCTCGCCGCCACCGCGTCATTAGCATTGGCTTCGATGTGGCTCACACATACAGGTGCGCCGTCGATCGCCATTAGTGTCACTGCGGTCGTGACGCAACGAAGCGAGGTGGAAGTCGGTCAACATCGAAGCTGCCGTAATTGCGGTCAAATATTTTTCGGCCAAACAGGTTTCACGTTCTCGAGTGCAAGCCGTTTGTGCGCCTCTCGGACGTTTATCGTTGAATTGCAAGGCCTCGCCGGAGTCAGGTCGTATGCTTTGCGCGTTCTATTTACTTTTTCAACGAATATTTTCATATTTGAAACACATCGCTTCACCCTGCCGTGCCCTTGCTTGAAGCCTTAAGGGAGGTGGTTTCGCTCGCTCGGGACGTTGTTTATTTACTTGGAATGGCAAATTGAAGCGAGTGTTTGTTTATGCGCCGCGCACCGGATGCGTCGATCGATCGACGGCCGTACCATATAGCGTCACCCGACGCGGTGAATGATTACTGAACGATCGCTCTCTGATGCTCATGCGTTTCCTCCGTGCTGCCTCCGTGGTTTGTGCCCGCCCGTGTTGGAGGAAGTGTGCAATTAAGTGATTGGAAGGAAAAATGTCACCATTTCCTATCGGCGGCTGGCGCATGGGCAGTTGATTGGCATGCACTGGGCGAAACTGGCGTTCGCAAGGGCGCAGGGTGATCTTGGAAGGGATATCTTGATTCAAGCACATTCCGAAGATCATGGAATGTCTTAGGCGTGCCGCGTAAGAATAATTATCAGACCGAGCAAACAGAACGGACGTGTACAGAGGAAGTGTGGTCATCCTTCTGCTGCCCCTTGGGAAGTGAACGGAAGCGAGCTTGATTCTACGATAGTTGATATACTGCACAAGAACTATTTAACAGCTTTAACACATGAGCTTGTGCAAAACGGAAAACATAATAACGCATCCGGGAAATGAATGATTTTCAATCAAAAACTCTTATCCCTTGTTTGTTTCTAATAGCAATGGGAATTTGTCGCATTCGGTGGGAAGAAAATTTGGCCTTCAACTCGCTACGATGGTGTCATCGGATGAGTTCGGATTCGTCGACGTTCCTCTTTTCGTCCACTGTCCGGCCGTAATTTCCTTTCGACGGCTTCTTCGACCTCCGTAAGCCTAAACCTCCTGCCGGGGCTTCTCCGCGTACCGTTCCCATTACGTGCGGAGGTAACATCCGTCATACTTTTCGGATCATTTCGATCCGAATCGGATCCGATGGACGACGCGAACCACATCGCAACGACCCGCTCCGCTGATGAGTGCGTGTTTTATTTGTTCGCCGCTAGGCCGCTTCTGCCCCCGGAAAGCACAGCTTCCGTCTCCGGTTGGTTTGTAATTACGCTTGACAATTGCTTCCAGTCGGAGGTTAGAGTTTTTTGTTGTTGTCGTTTTCTATTCAATTTTCCTTCCTCTCCTCCTTCTGAGGCAGGTATGGGTTAGCGTTTCTTCACACGAAGGTTTTTTAATCGACTATCTTAAATCAATTTTCCTATTGACATATCAAGAGCTCGGATAAAATTGTATTCGTTCAACCCCGCCTTGGAAATTGTATAGACAGAAGAATGTTTGTCCTAATGCATTTCAAATGTGTAACATCAAGTTCAGTGGCGCGCTCAAAACATAAAATCATACCCGACAGATGCGTCACCAGAAGGAACAAGTAAAGTAATCTTATAGTCAGCAGGGAACTCCGTAAAGTAATCCATAACCGTACTAAAGTTTCCCGTCGCCGCTAGAAAGTCTTGCAACTGCACAAAATTGAGGAAACGGCAGCAGCAAACCCAGCAGCACATCCGCTGCCGCCGTAATAGACGCGCAAAGCATTTCCGTTCGGGTATTGGTTTTCGAGTTTCATTTCGAGTAGCGTACGTGGATATTTCGTACTACGGCGCATGCTTTTCTTTCCCTTCCTCTCCGTTTACCATCCGGTTGCAAATGCTGTCCGACATGTTACGTGCAGTTTCGCGGTTCACCCAGTTTCGGAGGCCTCTCCGCTTCCCCCGCACGCCGATGACCTTGTTAGCCGTTCCTCTCCGTCGAGCTGGAAAAGAGGTCACGAAGCGAAAAAAAAAAAATAAAATAAAATAAAACGAAGCCAATCTAACGACGGTGTAGATTACCGGAAACGATTAAAAACAAGAGGAATAAAAAACATCGTAATTGCTCCAAGTAAACGAATATCAAATCAATCGGATATGGTACTGCCTTTTTCCCCCAAAAAGGGAAGGGAGGATCGGGGGATTGCGATGACGTAAGGGGAGAGAATCGAAGGAATCCTCCTAGCGCGTTCAAGTCGAGCGATATCAACAAGATTTATGTAGCGCTTCCTTTACGGTTCGTTTGATTGCCTTACTCCTGGACGTCCCTGCGGCCAAGGATTTATGTTCGCGTTTCCCCCCGCCAAGATCGAAAGTGATCTTCGCGTCCCCCGTCCTGCGCAAAGGAACTGTGCTTGCCGAAGAGTTTCGGTACGACCTTTGGGATTAGGGAGTTGGAGAGAAGATTTATCGGCGAGCGCGACGAATGAAGTAAGACAGATGCGGGCAATGGCGGGGCCGCTTGGCTATCCTCGCCAGGGGAACAGAGAAACTCCATTAGATACCGATTTAACTGCAGCGGTGTCCCTCCAAAACCG
Organism: Anopheles atroparvus; assembly: GCA_914969975.1. Lineage (NCBI taxonomy): Eukaryota > Metazoa > Arthropoda > Insecta > Diptera > Culicidae > Anopheles > Anopheles atroparvus. The sequence goes on along the minus strand of CAJZCY010000002.1, from coordinate 40,728,726 downwards.
GATCGTCGGAGACGCTTCCTCCAAACAAAGGTGGGGGTTTCCAGGGAAGCCAGCCAGCTAAGCAGCTTTGTTGCGCGTTCTCTGCATTCTGTTGTGTGGAAAGCCATCCGCTCGAAAAAGGAAGCAGACTTCCGACGACGACGACGATGACGATTCACGCGGGGTGGCTCGGCACAGGAAGCGTCGCGTTTTTTATAGGATAATTACATAACTACCAAGTAAACCATCGCCGTTTCTCCCGGTTGTCTGGCCGCTTGATGAGAGTGTGTGCCGTGACAGTCGGAAAGAAGGAAGCCAGCAGAGCTGCTTTGAGATGAAATGCCAAAAGGCATAAGACACAGGCAGTGAGAACATAAATCAATCTCCTTTGGGACACACTTGTCGGCAGCCAATGCTTGCCCGATATGTAGCGAACTATATTCGGGCGGCAACGGATCCTGGTCGTACTCTCCATCATAATTTTCTTCTTTCGTAACATCATGCGCACCACGTGCTCACGGTTTGAAATTCCTTTTCCTTCCTTTTTCTTTTGGGGGTTTTTTTTTTTTGGCACGATCTGTTTGTGCATTGCAAGTAAAGATGAAAGGAAGGATGGCGGGAACCAGGGATAAGGGACAAGCGAGGCATCCGAACGTGCTTGTTTGCGCAAGTGAGCCACAAGGGCGTGTTGAAATGGCCTTCGCGGGCCGGAAAACCCCGCACCGAGGGAAACCGTGACAGCAGGAAAACCCGAACCGAATAAAATTCTACATTAAAGCGAGGAAGAATTAATGGATGAAATAAATTAAAAAAAAAAATGAGCCGAAAGGGAATAAACAGACGAAGAAACACAACATGCACCACACCGAAAGGAAGCGACCGTAACGAGCTGCACACACAAACACGCGCGCGCGCGAAACGAATTGCAATGGGAAGAAAACACTAGAACAGAAAACACAGAATGAACGGAAAAGGAAGCAGAACGGAGACGGAACACCTAGCGTGAGCGGTGTGAGGCGTGAGTGAGACGGAAAGCGGAAGTCTCCGGTGCGAGCGCACACAAGCTTACCAAAGGCCAAAGTCCTCTGCCAGAACGGATGTGACGCAGCGCGCGGAGGATCTCTCTCGGGTGTAAGGAGCTCGGAATGGAACGAACCTCAAAAGAAACGTACTCCAAAAGGAGCGGAGAAGTGATCAAGAGGACGGCGGAAACGTACACACACTGTACCGAGGAAGGAAACGCCGAACGCAGTCTGTTGTTGTCGTCGTCGTCGTCGTCGTGGTCGTGGTCGTTGTCGGTGATCGCTGTTGCTACCACACAAAGTGGGAGACGGCGTTAATAAGGAAATCCCGCGTTTTTAATGGTCCTCCCTGGCGGTGGGCTGTACGGGAACGAATAATGGTGGCCGTGGCGTCCGCCGGTCGTAGGACTTCCTTCCGCCCCGATTGGGCGCGTTGAAACCCGCTCCGATCGCGAGATGACAGCGATGATCAGTCTATACAGGGTTTGGAAAGGCGATCGACAATGGGATGTGATAACTTAGCGGACGTTAGCTTTGGGGCTAATCAAACACACAAAGTCGTCATGTGGTGCATTTGTTACATCGGTTGGGAAAGATCACGAACACTGCTGAGGTCTCGCAAGTTGAGTTTATGTAGACCTACGAAAATCGAATGAAAAATAAACTGGCCATCAATACGCCCGATCGTTGACACAGCTCACTAACGACACATACTTTCTTATGCATCTTCTACTTCTCTCAGCATCCGTTTCGATCGGTAGACGCACAGCGATTTCGCGCCTTCTCGCGACATCCGTGCCGTATCGATATCTGACGCTTACGATCGCTCGTTATCATCGTTTTGTTTACATTAGGCCGTTCTCGTCGTCCGCGGATGGCAAACAACAAACATCACCATGGGGGAAAGAAGGCAAGAAAAACACCAACGCATTCGACACAGATTTCCTGTCCCATCGCCGCCGCCGCCGCGGCCGCCTCCGGTGTCTTCTGAATGGTCCACCATAATTGTTTAATTTTATTAACTCTCCGTCGGCGCACGCACACGACGGCCGTCCCTTGACCGTCTGGCGCGCGGTTGGACGTGACCCGGCGTATCGCTGTGCGTTCATCCGCGGCCAGCCGCAATCCGTTCATCCGGCACGCCACCGCGCCACGCGGTTTTATCTGTGGCGTTCATCCGCGTCTGCGCGCGACATCGATCGTCTGCGCGTTCGTTTTAACCGTCCCTGTGTGCAGCCGCTGTGTGATCACGCTGTCTGGACCAGTTTTTCGACCAGTTCGTGGTGGTTCCAGAGCTCCCTTTCCGCTCCACCACTACCGCGAACCGCGGCGCGATCCGATTCGAGCTTTGCATATGACACCGGCGGAATTTTATGTGTGTGTTTGGCTGCTGATTTCCGGTGCGATATGCTCGAGCTACCGCGTGATCGCCACGGTGGACCATTCTGTTCACACATTTTACGACTCCACCTCTTCCCTGCGACGGCGCATTTTGCGTAGGTGATACTGTCAGTCGCGCCGCTGCACCAAATTCAATTACGCCACAAAACACGCGCACGAACGCCGCGAGTTGCGTTGACCCTTGTCCGCAGTCCACCGCACAGCGACAGATTTATGGAAGCCGATACAGTCGTGCGCCGTTTTTGTCCACCTTTGTGGGAAATGATGGCTTGATAAAATTATACCGTCCCTTTTTTTAAAAGAATTATAAAGTACTAGTACTTAACGTTGCATGCTACGTTTCTGAAGCCATAAGGAACTCCTAGAATAATGTCTCTTTTTCCCTCAACGATTAAAGATTTTTCCACGCCCTGCTGTTTCCATTTGCACTGGCAGAAGAAAAAGCGAGGGAAAACTAATGTAGCTCTTGTCGCACTTCTGGAAAGCAGTTGAACCCCGTCACATGTGCTTCCTCACCATCGCTAGTAATGGATTTTGAATGGGAATGCCGTCGCTTGGAAAAATGGTTCGTGTGAAAACAGGGCATCAAGTGTTGACAGCCCTGTTTTCGTTTGGCAGCGAAAAGAAAATCATGCCCAGTTCCCATCGAACGAGCAATGGTTGGAGAAATGCTTCGTTCATCCACCATCCATCCAGCCCTCGAGGGGTCCAAGGTTTGTTTATGTTCCACCGTGTCTCAAAGGGTCGTCGATCTCGGTCGGGAAGGGTGGAGAAAAGTAAGATAGAAGAAGACGAAAAAAAAAACACCGTCCACGAAGATCAATCGGGCCCACACACCACATTTCTCTCCACTTGAGTCGCTGCATCGTTGAGTGTGATTTTCAAGCGATACACTTTTTCAAGAGCCGTCGCCCATCGATAGAACGAAAACGGTCGTCCCGGATGTGGAGTAACCGCGTCAACCGCTGCGCTTGTGGGTCGGAAGAGTACTATATCCGCTTCCGCGCGGATGTGCGTTAAGAAGTGGCCGGGGCGCGGATGTGCAGCGCGGCGCTTCCAGCTTTTCGTTGCACAAGCGGAATGCACCTCCGGTTGGAAAATTGGTCTGCGAGAGAGAAATCGTGTAAACAGCGCCACGGAGGCACGCATCCGTTGGCCCCGGCTAAAATGCGATCCTCGATCGAGCGATTCGTGACATCCGCCAACACTGCGGTGGTGTGTCACACTATTTGCGTTCTCCGGTCGTCAGCACTCTGGTGGGTCTACGAGAAGAGCGGGCAGCGTGGAAAAAACACATGTGAAAACACGTTGCATCCCCGTGGCGTTGAAATGGGAGGAGTTCGTTCGTCTGGTTGTCTTTTTTTTTTTTTGCCCGCCTTTTTACATCTCACGAAGTCCCATCTGCAGAACGGATTTTCAGACCCCGCCGATGAAAGGTTTCCTTTCAGCTCGTGTCGACAGGACGGGACCACCATCACGGCGACGGTGGCGATGATCGCCGGAGGGTGAAAGATAAACCATCCCACGCGCGTGGCCATTCATCACCCTGCGCCCTAAAGTGGGTCGTACGGGGTGGCCCTTTATTCACTCTGTCTTGTCACAGTTAAGGTACGCGGCGGCTGACGACGAACGACTAAGACGATGATCGCCACCCAAGAAGTGGTGGAGACGCATTCCAAACGTGTCTGCCCCTTCCGAAAGCGGAATCGGCATCGGGGGAAACAGGAGGGAAAAAATCGTTCAATTATGGCACCGGGAAACGAATCGCAGCTCATTGACGCAGCTTCCGATGAAACAATCCCATTTGGGGCGGGTGGACAGCTGTAGAACACATGTTCACAAAACGGTTGGAAAAGTCATACGTAACATCTGCGTACTCGTTCGTTTCCTTGTGGCGCAAACGCAAAAAAAAAAACGATCGCAATAGAACAACAAAACGCGTCCAGCAATCCAATGCAATGGCGCAATGGGATTTGTCACCGGAACAAAAGAGTTGTTCCCCGTTCGCCCACTACTTCCGCTTAGTGCTGCGTGCAAATGGACGCATTGTTGTGCGACTTTTACACCGGATCGCATTGCATTGTGGTTGGGCTTTTCCGCTCTTGAAACGTGCGCAAGCCGCCAACCCTCCAACCCCGCGTTGTACGCTTGTTTGTTCGTTTGCGTTTGTCCAAGGGCTTTGTGGGATGACGGTGGGAAATTCACAGCGCAAAACACATCACACACGTTCAAGTGGTCATTGCTTCCATTCTAACCGCGCTCCCTTTTTTCCGCCCTTTTTCTTCACAGCCAACTCTCCAAGCTGCCGATCGACGCCAAGATGCAGGTCGAAAGTGCAACCAAATGGCGTGTGCCTCCGCTGGATCTGTCCGCCGTTAGCGTCCTCACGAACGAAGCCGAACGTCGCTGGGCCCACGGTGGCAGTGGGGGAGGAGTAGGTGGTGGAGGCGGTACGACGACCCTCGGCGCCCGCGAGACGTCCGCCGGTTCTCAGCTCTCCAAGAAGATCCAGTACGGTGCCGACGGATTGCCGATCGATCCGCGCGACTGGACCCGGGCCAACGTGTGGACGTGGCTGATCAACCTGGCGCAGTCCGAGGGCCTCGACATCAGCCCCGAGCTGGCCCAGAAGTTCCCCATGAACGGCAAGGCACTGTGCCTCATGAGCCTCGATATGTACCTCAGCCGGGTGCCGGTCGGGGGGAAAATGTTGTACCGCGACTTCCGGGTTCGGCTGGCCCGAGCCATGAGCTTATGAGGCGGAAAGGGTGGGATAGCGAGAAACCCTTTTATCAAGGACTCCGCCACGCCGAAGAACTGAACACTCCTAGCGTTTAAGGAAGACGAACAAGGCACATTTAATTTATCGATTTATACTAGCACCTAGTTACCATAAGCTAGCCCTCCAAAGGTTTGCACAGTTACGAATATAACTATGCGATTTCTGTCTTGCACAGTTTCTTATCAGCAAGCAACTCCATTCACCTACCACCCTCCAGGGAGCACCTTTTTTTCAGTGCTTGCGATGAAACGCAAACGAACCTAACAGCAACAGCAGCGAACCAAATCGAAACGCGTAGTTTTTGTAGCCCAGGAACAATAGAGCATTTTGTGTACAGTAAGAGCGCTTACAATTGTATATCTCATGTTTCCTGTCGTTTAGAAGTAGACGCAGTTATTTTTTGCAAACACAAAACTCCTCGTTTTCCCTGTAGCACGAATCATGATACCGGACAATTTGTGAATAGTTAGACTAAGATACTCTAGTCAGTAAAGGCACAAAAAGAATATTGAACATTCGTTGTGCTTTGAGCGTGAAGAAAAAATCGTCGAAAGAAAATGTTACCCTTTGACGCACATGGTAAGTATGATGTTTTATGCTGGAAGATGGGAAAGAAAATATCTAATTTTCAGCGTTGATTACAACACAGCTTGAAGGAAATCCCCAATTTAAAAATTAATTTGATAAACTTCAAGTCTTTTTGATAATTTTCAGACAGTTTAAAAAAATGCTATAAACAATTTTAACGAAAAAGCCCTCAACTGATCGTTTATCTGATCATCTCATCTCGATGCGAAATCTGACAAATCAAGCTGTCTTTGTGATCTCAATAATTGGTAACATTGATTTCCTGTCCTCCATTATGGCTTCTCGGCGTTTAGACACTCGTGGACGGACCGCTTTGTGTGCACAGCGTGGTATCGACGAGACGAGAGTCCCGCGTTGGAGGTTTTGTTTGTGAAATTGTCCTGCTTTTTGTTAAATATTGTGTTCGTTTTGTTCATTGTTTGTGTTATCAACCAAATCAGCAGTTATGTCGACCATGAAAGCAAAAGGTTCGTAGAGAAGGAGACGGTATAATTGGCGTGACTTCGTGATAACGATTCGTGTTTCGTACGCACAATGCGTTTCCCGCAGCGATCGGCTTGACCGTGAACGCCGGCACCGCGATGCCCGGGCCGTCGCCGATGATCAAGCGGATTTCTCCCTGCGGAATCACCACCGAGGACGTGTCGTTCGAGGCGTACAAACAGCCGAAAAATCGCCCCAAGCGACGCAGCTTCTCGCCGATGGTGCACCCGGAGCGTATACCCTCGCCGGATCTTTCCCCGATCGAGCTCAGCCAAACGTTTCGCATTTCGCCCCGGATGAACACACCGATCGCGGCCATGGGCAAGAATGTGGCCAGCAAAACGTACCTTCTGGCCAAACCGATGCGGTAAATCTAACGGTTTTCTAACGCAGCGCCAACGACAAGTGACAATTATTCGCTCCCATTCGCTTTGCCTTGCAGCCCACCGAGGAAAGCTCCTGCTTGCAAGGAAGAAGCGTTTGCCGTGACGCCGGTAGGAAAGCGCGAGCTGGAGCACCGCATTTGCGTGTCCAACATCCTGAAGGACATGGACCTGTCCAAGTACATCCGCATCTTCACCAACGAGGAGATCAACTTCGAGGTATTCCTAACGCTGTGCGAAAAGGACCTCCACGACATCGGGATTCACTGCAAGGAGGACATCGAGAAGATTTTGGCCAAGATTGCCGACTACAACATGCGAACGGAGGGCTGAGCATGGGCAGGGCCCTCGGAGGCTCGCAGGTGATAGTGTAACTAAGTTTTAGGTCAATTAGGAATAATCGTGATTTTAATAAAATGATAATAAAAGACTAAGTTTTTAATTGGGAATGTAGAAAAATGCTATTTTTATCAACACATTTTATAAAGACGTTGTTACGTCGTACAAATCCATATCAGCCGTTAGTCCGTCCGGTAGTCAATGCTCAATTTTTCCCAAACCCATTGATCATGCGATAGTGCATTAGGTATTCGCCTTCGTACTCGCGGAAGCTGCGGTTATTGAACAGCTTTGTCGGCGGTACGTACTTGCGCAGACTGTTGGCGAGCGTGAAATTGTAGTACGCACGCGCCTTGTCCAGCATGTGCCGGGTGCTGTTCGAGAGCGTTTCGATTTCGTCCAGCAACTCGCAAATCCTGCCGTGATTGCTCTGCCATCGCTTCGCCAGCTGACCGTGATCGAAGTGCGGAACAACGAGACTACACGAGTCGTTGGTGCATTCGTTTGCCCGGGCCACCAGCTCCTGCAGTGCCCCGAACTGTTTGATAGCCATTTCCCCGCTAAAACCGGTGCAGGGAAGCAGAGCTAGGACGGTGGATGTTTCAAAAAACAAGCCCACATTCGGCTCCAGACAAAGTTGAATTGCTTTCGTTTGCGAGGCGTACCGCGAGAGGGGAATACCACGGAATACTTCCAGCTCGCGGACGTACGGGGGTAGCACAGCTGGACTGTAGGCGAGCCCGGTTACGCCGAGGGCCGTGTTGTCCATCCGACTGAAGGATAGGTCGCTCGTGTTCAACGTTTGATTGTTGCCATTCTTCTGACGCGCACTGTGCACGGTGTGCTGGCTCGCGTACTTCGCATAGGCGATCTTCTGCTTGATCTGATGCACCTGCTGCAATTCGCCCTCCATCTGCCGGGAGATCTCGTCTACCTGGCCATAGATGCCGCGGAGCTGCGCGAGCAACTGTTCGTGGTTTTGCACCTTCTGCGTGTACGAAAGAAGCTCCTGCTTTTTGCGCTCAATTTCCCGCCCCATGTACTCCAGCTGACCCTGATTGTACTCCCGGGAGTTCCATTGCACCAAATATTCTTCCAGCACTTCCTCAGCCTCGTCGTCCATTACGTTCATCAGGGCCATCTTCGCCTCCAGCTCGTTGACACACGGTGTGTACTTGGCCAGATACTCCTCTCTGGTTGCGTTCACCAAATTGCAGTTGGCCACAACATCCAGAAACACATTTATGTGGCTGGTGCACAGCTTCGCCATGCTACCTTGCAACAGATCGCGATCGGAGAGGGTCACGTTCTGCTCGCTCTCCTCGTGTCGGCTGTCCACTTCGGAGATTTCCCGCAGGTGCGTATCTTTAACCTTTAGCAGCACACTCCACAGCAGGTGATTCGGAATACCCCGCAATGCGTCGCGGATATCGGACCACAGCTTTTCCTGCAACACGCGACCGGCGTCCTGGTTGAGATCTTTGAAATTTTCATAGAAACGTTCCAACAGTTTGACGCATTGCTCGATGGCCTTCTCTGCCGTCTCGAGACGACACGCTTCCGAACCCTTGATGGGCATAATTCGATCGATGCGCTGGACAAGCTGCTTCTCTTTCTCGATGCTAGTTTGCAGTGTCGTTTCGTAGGCAGCATACAAAGCTGTTTTTCCGTGAAGCTCATCTAACTTGCTTGCCGATTGTAGCTTTCGAGCATCTGCAAAAAATGGAAACGTGTGCGATGACGAACAAGGTCATACAAGTTGTTTGATACCCTCTTTCCCTGCCTATAACATACTTTTCTTTTTGATCTGCAGGATAGCAGCTTCGAGACAGCTTTGCGATTGCTTTATGCGGTGCCGTGTTTCCTCAACTTTTCTCGTTATCTTTTGTATTTTCATGTAACGCTGCAATTCCGGTGGCAACGAATGGAAGGTTGCATTCTGAAAAGGACAATCGGATCGTAGTTATCCCTTTTTATCTGGATCTGAAGAAAACAGCACCGGCTTACCGCGACGATCGTGTCCATTTTCTTGTGCAGCTGAAGTTTGTGTACAAGTACATTTTTTCGCATATTCTTTATCTCCTGTCTCGATCTCACTTTGTCCATTATGTTGTTAAACATGGTACTCTGTTCGCCGCGGAAAGACCTGGAAAAGACAAAGAAATCCATGTTCACAATACGTCTCCAGTGCACAACGATCTTAAAAGCTGCAATTCTTACTTTTTCAACGTTTCGTCTGGTGGTAGTTTCTCCGGGGGGCATCCTAGTTTTGTAGCCCATTCTTTGAACCGTGTTAAGTCATCCATATTTCGCTATTTTACAGTTTTTTCACCTATTTATAAGTATTTCTTCAGCAGAATGAAAACTCTACCCGGTTTGTTTGCGATATTTTGAAGAACGGTTGATTAACTGCCGCTACTGTCAGTTATGTCATTTGCGTGATCCACCCTTTACCAAGGTGAATGTATACAACTGAGCAGCAAAACCCATTATATTCTGTATGTAGAAGTCTACCCCGTTGTTTTGCTCGTGCCTCACGATATTAAGCTGAAGCTACAGTTTTAAACAAACGAATACCGATACGAGCGTTGCGAATATTTCATGGTTATTACAGTTTTTAATTTCTGTTGAGACCTGATCGATTCCAACCGGTTCAAACGGTTATCAAAGATCTGCGTTATGATATCCGTGCCCTCTAGCGGACAGTAGGTGCGGAAGATTTTTTTTTAGTACTTTCAACTTTCTTTTCTTTTTTTTTAAACCAAGATCTAGGCTATTATCCTTTTCTTGGGATTTGTACAATCTTTGATTAAATATGTTCTATGCTATAGTTAATCCTTCTCGTCTATTTCAAATAATCGTTAACTTCCCTACCTTTCGCTTTACCTGTTTTCAGTGAATATTTGGTTCTATCGTAGCTAAAATGAGTACAAACCATAATTTTAATGTCTCGCTCGGGTAAATGAACAAAACACATATAATTAGAAAGTTTCTAGAGCGGCCAGATTCTTTCATTTAATAGAATTTGGGATACTTTACACACAGCGTGAAAGATCAATTACCTCAATCATTGAATTGCTCCGTGACGTCAGTCGCCGCACTGTGAAGCCGAAAGCAAAGAGATCAAATGAACAATCAACTCAATTTCAATGCTAAATGTAGATAATCATTCTGCTCAATATTTGCGTATGCATCACTTGAAAACAGCTTACCATACATCGTCCGTTCTTCATCGTGTGTCTTTGGATGGACCAGTTTTTTTTTTTTTGTATCTCTAAGAACGAGAAAACCACTTCCTAAAACACACCGGATTGGCTAGCAACCTGCTCGGCGAAGGATTGGTTCAGTTACAACACCAAGCGGAAAGCACTTTTTTGTCGTCTCCTTTCCATCGACCGACGTTCTACGTCATTTTCCTTGCTTCGATCAGCCGCGGGTTGTGCTGAAACGACGTTACGTTCGAAACAAGTCACCGTAACAGACGCCCTTAAGAGTGTATGACAACGCTCATCTCGATCCAGTGCGAGTCGATCGGTCGAGCGCGCAACATCTGATCATTTGCTGGAAAATTCTACCCAGCCGCCTGTCGTAAAGGAAGTGGAAGTGTTAACCTGTTGTCGGACAAAGAAATCAAACAGTCAGAACGTAGAACACGCCCCAACGATGAGAGCATTCGTAGCGTTTGGTTTGCTGATCCTCGTGATCGTACAGTGCATCCAGGCTGTTCCAGTCCCTCAAGTAAGTCTAGTGTTTACTGTATTCTGTGGCAAAAGGAACATTATAATTTCTTAATAAAACCCAGTGTCCAGTATTGCGTTATCGGTGAAGAATTTATCAAACGTTGTGAGCAAAGCGTTTCGAAACACACCTTAAGGTGGCATAAAACGTGAGAGGCATGATGATTTGATTTTTTTTTTTTTTGCTACACATTTGCGAGCAAAAGGAAGATCAGTCCATTTCATTACCATACAAAAGCCATGGAAGAAATAAAAAAGAAAAGGAAATCGTGTTCCCGAGTCGGTTCCCCGCCGAATAGCTAGGAATCTCGAGAGGATGAAGCAACGTGTCCGCCCTACATCCCGTTTGAATTGAGCTCTTTGTCGACGAATGGAACACCGGACTTTTGTGAAAAGTTTTTTAGGATACGCGTTACATGGAACGAGTATCAGGTTCTACACTGGAAACCCCACGAAACGTGAAGCAGTCAACCATAAGAAAATGATTGTACGACGCAAATTGTGTCTCCCAAATGAGTAATGTAGGAGTCAGTGAGTTGATCGTAAACAGGTGTTAGGAATAAGGCAATTCGTTCCCGACGGTCGTGACAAGAAAAGAGGAGGGTTTACATCGTACGGAAAAATACTGTGGAATGGCCTTACGTGTCCGATTTGTTCTTGATGAAAATACCCAATGGGTGAAACGTAGATTACTCAGCGGCTTTCAGTCAAGACATTAATCAGAAAACTAGCACGAGCCTGATGCCCTCGCGATTAATTTGATGATTTCTACTCACCCGAGCATCCGTCCTACGTCAGCAACGTTGTGATGGGTGGTTTTTTTTTTTGCTGTTCAAGGGATTCAAAGCTAAAAACGGAAAAGATGAAATTGGTTCCAAACCAATCGGAGTAGAGGACGTTAAAGTCATGTTCATGGTTCACTGCCCTTGCGAGGGGCAAAAGAAGAAGGAAACGGCGAATCTTAAAAAGTAGTGCCATACCGATCCCTGGTGTCTCACAAATTTCATATAAGCTCGAAAAAATCAAGGGAAGAATTCACCCAGCGAAACGAACGTATCATCCTCCCTAAACTGGTTTGATCACACCGTGAAAGCACAGAATGGTGTGGGACACATTTTAATTTGTGCCAAAAAACTCAACACTCTTTTCGTCCGCTTTCTGCAGGCGACACTTTGAGGCTCGACCCAACTCGAGGTGGCGATCACCGTTGGGCGGGCTATGAATAATGTATGAGCCGGCAGTGCAAAGAGGAGTCCATAGTTTGGAAGCTCCATTTCGCGGACCAGCTGCCGGAGCTTAACACGAAAGACCTGCGCGCCTCCGCCAGCGACGAACCTCCGGCATCGTGCGAGATGATGCCGGCTGCCGTTTGCCGCCAGCAGCGGCCAAAACAAAAGTAAAAGTTGACCAACAGGAAATAGACCACTACTCACGGGCGGCTTCATGCAATATACACTTGACATTGAATGCTCCGTTTTTTACCGTTCGCTGGACGGGCCCAGAAGTGGTGGGTTTCCTCACTTCATCATAGGAATGTAAACAAAAAAAAAAAAAAGGGTATGTGAGTCAACTCCTTTGCAAGCGCTCAGATTATGTGACTGGTTCTTGTCTTGATACCGACCTTTGCCCTGGAATCAATTCATTGTCAGTTTTAATTGCGTGTGTTGAAAAAATAAAATTAAGCACTTAAAAGTGATACGCAGCAAGTGAATAAAAAGCGGTCCTTCTAGAAGATCATTAGGGAAGCTGTTTTTGTTCACAGTAAAACAAATTAAGCCTCCCTGATGATTAGTTTCGCCAATAGGTCATGCAATTACTGGAAAGCACAACTTGCAAAAACAAAGCAAAAAACTACCGAGATGAACCTTTTTTTTTTGTCCTGTAGAACAAGTCAAACCAGGTGGGTAGAACGTATTTTCCAGTTAACGAACCTAACCGACGGCGATGCTCCACGATGCGTTGTGCATCTTTGTGCTGAAACAATCTCGATGCGGAGCATAAAGGCAACGGACTGATAATTTTCCCCTGTCTATGTATGCGCGTACGTTGCTTCAATCGTCGACGTCGATCGAATGTATGGAGTGCTACCCGAGAAACAGGTTTAAGTGCTGGCAAGCCGAAGGGGAAGTCAGTGGATCCTGTCGGGCTTTAGTATTCATTTAATTTTATTTTTTACCTGTTTGGAGCGACTATCTTTGTCCGATAGAATACGATTCGATGCGAGCAGAACCAGTTGAATGGTTCTTGGGACAAATTGTTTGCAATGATAATAAAACACAAGAAAACCTTTAACTGTTCTAAATTTAACCACAGTTGAATGAACTTACATTCAAAAGATGGGATGATAGTTATCTAATAACAGCAACGACACCCGCAGCTAGATGAATTTAAAACCTTGCCATAATTTTCATTCGAAGAGTAAAGATCCACCATGCGTCTTCGAGTGACCCTTGAGACATAGACCGTGTTGTACATGGAACGGCAAACAATCAACGTTTAGATTCCATCATCTCCATCTTCCACCTTGCTTCAACGTCACCATCATAAATCATCAGATCGAGATCAGACAGCAAACTTTCTGCATTTGCAAGTAGCTGTAACGCTCGATCGAACACCGTTGCTTTCGTGTTCCGCATGACGATGTAAACGAGGAGATTAATTGTGGAATGTTGTCATCCGTAATCTCGTCGTGTGTGTATACGATGACGATTGTATAATGCATCTCGGTGTCGCCAAAGCATCGGGAAGGGCGGTTCTATTCTTTACCGATTCATGGCTACTGAAACTGCGGTTGCGGTCGAAAGGGATGTTGAGAAGAATATGTTTACATGAAGTCGGCAAAAAGTGGCAAGTGCATTTGATGCGTATATTTAACCATTCCATTCTAGTTCCTCACTTTCCGCGATGGAAAGTTCGGCGTCAACTTTGGCGGCTACCACGCTGAGGCCGGCCTGGGCGGACTGCTCACCGGAAACAGTGCCCACGGAGGGCTTTCGGCATCCGCCGGAACACCGCACGGTCAGCAGGCCGGCGCCGGCATCGGCGGACTGCTCGGCGGCAACGGTAATGGTCTTTTGGGTGGTTTCTTAGGTGCTTACGCTCGCTCACCGGGATACTATTAACCGAGACTTATTGCACGCAAACACACTCGCCACTCGGCGACAAATTCTTTTGGTGAGGAGGAAAGCATCCGAAAAAAGGAGAATGTTTCAATAAAAATATGTCTACACGTTGCTTGTTGCCTAATTAACTAACTGCATGCTTTATGTGTTTGCTTCTGCACGGTTTGCAATAAAACGCACGCTGCACCTTCAACTAATCACTTAAACAATATGCTATAACAATGTGTAAGATTTCAGGATGTGGTTGGCCAAACATTGCATGATTTGAAGAAAAAAAAAAAAAAAACAACACAAACACACACCAAATGCACAAAACTACCACTAGAATTACTAGGCGCACAGGATCGTGAAGCTCGCATGCACAGCAAGTAACCAACACCTTGTATTTGGAGAGAAGATAACCTAACCAAACCGAATGGCAAAACTTACCGTGAGCAAACATTCCTAGAACGCACCGCTGGAGGTGCCTATGCTGGAGCGACCGCTGGCCACGGTGTCGGAGCTAGTGCCGCCATCGGTGGTGGTCTCGATGGAGCCGGTGGTGCCGGAGGTGTTGGCGCAGAATCGCACGCTGGAGGCCTGAGCAAGAAGGTGGTCAAGTTGGGTCAAACCAATCAAGGCGCCGCACCGACCGAGGTAAGGAGTCACCGGACAGCAAGGGTCCCTTCGGTGCAAGTTGTCTTCTTTAAAATCTGATGGCGTTTTATTTGTTCTGTAGGTTGTCATTTCCAAGGAATACGGAGGCCAGCATGGAGGAAATTTCGAACGCATCGATCATCACCATGTGAAGGAAGTTCACACGGAGCTGAGGGCCCCGGCTCCACATCCGGCCCCAGCGCCTGCACAGCACACCTTCCACAAGACCGTTTATAAGAAGAAAGTGATCGGTCACCCTCATAAGGTAATAGCGTAAGCTTTTGGGGTTGTGTTTCTGGGCCCAGGAAACACTTAGACACACACGGTTAGAACACATGTCCCCTCCACTGACCGCAAGCAACAAACGATTGACTATTTTTTCCCGAAAACAACACCAAAAACATATCGCCAGATCGCCGTTGTTGAGACGACGTCCCATCATGAACGACCCCAACCTCAGCTCGACATCAGTCGGTTCTTCGACTTCCAATCGTTCAGCAACTTGGGCGCGCAATACGCTCACCCTGCTCCACCCCCACCGCCACCTCCGCCAGCGCATGGTCCAATCGTACACAAGACGACTTTTGTGAAACAGGCTTCCTACGAGCCCACATATACACCTACGGTTCAAAAAGAGGTACCCTCACCTAATTGGCACGCCGTTGTAATGATTTGCTTCAAAATTCACCTTTTTTCACCTCATACAGACATACAATACGCATTGTGCTATATCATCATGATTTTTTTTTAATAATCGCTTTTAGTAGAAAAACGCTCTTAAACGGTTCCTTTTTGTATCCTAAACAGATTCACACCCGATATGACTCGTCCAACGGACACAGTGCTGGTGGTGCGTCCACAAGCACCCACGTGGTCGCCAGCTCGGCACACAATTCAAACTTCTGGAACGATATCTTCAACGTAGGTCATCCGAAGGGACTCGGGGGCAGGCGGATGGTTTCGGGGGATATTTTCATACCACATTTTTCATTGTAGATTCCGATTTCCACACTGACGGCCGTCAACCAGTTGCTGAACAACAAATCCGGCAGCGGAAGCCTGCACGTGGAGAAACGCGTAGAGGTTCACTAAGTGCAGCAGGGATTCCTTCGAGGATCATATCACACTTCGAACGTTTTATCCGCACGATGCGACGAATATTTTCGCAATAAAAGAAGCGATAGTAACTTAACATAATTTCTTTTATCGAATCGATTCGCTGTCCTTTGAGAAATTCGATGATTTAAGATGGGGCGCCTAGAAGGTCGATTTTGTACCGGGCCCAGTTTCAATTAGCTGCAGTTGGTAGAATCACTCATAACACAAGAGAAAACATAACCGATCCTTGGTTTCCAAGTCCGTACTCACTCAACTTTATTCAACGGATTCAAAGGCAACTCAAGACATATGGTTTTCTATTGGAGCGAATAATTTAATTACCAAATAAGTAAGTATTCGATGTAGCAAACTCGTGGACACAAAGAAAAAAAAAACACTGAAATGCAACGGTCCGATCTGAAGACCGGAAGCATCTGCCGAATATATTGACATGATTCGTACGAAAATTGGGAAAAGAAAAACGAAGAGGGGTTTTACTTTGCGTCAGCTTCTCCGCCGGCGGCCGCCGCAGGCTGATCTGGATTTTGACGATTTCGGTTCGGATCGTCCGGCTTCATGGCCGGGAACAGCAGCACCTCCTTGATGTTGTTCGAGTCCGTAAGGAACATTGTTAGGCGATCGATGCCCATACCCCAGCCCCCGGTGGGGGGTAGACCGTACTCCAGCGCGGTGCAAAAGTTTTCATCCACCAGCTGCGCCTCGTCGTCTCCGGCCGCTTTGTCAGCCGCCTGTTGTTCGAATCGGTCGCGCTGCACGGCCGGATCGTTCAGCTCGGTGTACGCGTTGCAGACCTCTTTCTTCATGACAAACAGCTCGAAACGTTCGGTGAGTCCGGTTAGGCTGCGGTGGTACTTTGCCAGCGGGCTCATGATTTGCGGATGATCGCAGATGAACGTCGGGTTGATGCAGTTCTCCTCCAGGTACTCTCCTACCAGTTTATCCAGCAGGCGGGCCGCAGTGCGCGGCGGAGAGCAGTCGACCTCGTGCTTCACGCACAGGGCATCCAAAAACTTGGCAGCTTCCGGTGTATGCAGCTGGTCCGGCGAAGGGAATTTTACCTTCAAAATCTCCTCCAGAGAGCTGATCATGGAAATGCGTTTGAACGGTGGTGTGAAGTCAATCTCGAACTCCTCACCCTCCGGACCGTCCGGGTGGTACTTGACCTTGTACGACCCGTGGATAGCATACACCATGCCGGAAAGAAGCTTTTGAGTGATCTCGATGATATCGTTGTAGTCCGCGTATGCCATATAGAACTCGCACGTAGTAAACTCCGGGTTGTGCGTCAGATCGATACCTTCATTGCGGAACTGCCGTCCAATCTCGTAGACACGGTCCAGCCCGCCTACCGTCAACATCTTGAGATACAGCTCGGGCGCGATACGCAAGAACAAATCCATGTTCAGATCGTTGTGGTGTGTCACGAACGGTTTCGCGGTTGCACCTCCCGCAATCATGTTCATCATGGGCGTTTCCACCTCGAGGAACCCGAGCTGATCGAAGAACCTTCGAACGTAGCTGATAATCTGGGCTCGAGTGACGAAAATGTTTCGTACATTATTGTTCAACATCAGATCCAGGTACCGCTGGCGGAAACGCGTTTCCTTGTCCTTCAACCCGTAGTGCAGGTGCGGCAGCATATGCAGGCAAGGCGCCAGCAGCGTAATCCGCTTCGGCATCACCGACAGTTCGCCCTTCTGCGTCTTCCCGGGAACACCGGCCACGCCAATGATATCGCCGCGCCGCAGCTTCGCCATATCTTCGAAAAACAGGGCCTCGCTTTCGTACATCTTCGCGTTCGCCATCACCTGCAGCTTCAATCCTTCGCCGCGCAGATCGAAGAATATGAGTTTGACGCCGGACTCGCGAATCGCGTGCACGCGACCCGCCACGCTGACACTCACATCGGTCAACGTTTCGCCCTCCTTCAGGTTGCTGTACTTCTCGATGAAATCGCCAATCGAAATCGTCACGTTGAACTTGTGCGGATACGGATGCGAACCGGGAATCTTTTTCAACTCCGCCACGGCACCACTCCGCAGCTTGAAGTATTCGTTCGGCGAAATTTCCTCTTCATTCTCCTTGCTTGACACCTTCTTCCCGGCGCCATCGGCAGCCGGTGGCGGCTGCTGGGCCTTCTTCTCTTGCTTTTCCTTCTCCTTTGCCTCCGCCTTCAAGCGCCTCTTCAGCTCACTGAAACGAATGAAACACGTGCGGCATGGATCAATATCGAAACTGATTCGCGAAAAGGTTAGAAAACTAGAAAATGAAGGGTGTGTGTGTGACTAATACATTTTTTGTTGCTTTGATTTCCATCGTACAGGTTCAGACGTGGCGAACAGCGTGTGAACTACAGGCGACTGATATGAAAGCGGCACTAGGGTACGTAAAATTGAAGTCTTGTGCACCGTACGGAGCGCCAGCATCATTGCTTTTGCATTGAACTGATTTATATTTTATCAATCTTAGCTCCACACTTCCAAAAGCACATGACACGCATCCAAGATACACATTCGCCGGTTGCCGTGTGCTCTGAACGTCAGAATTCACAACACGGTGCGCTCTGGCAGCATGAGAATCCGTGAAAAACGACGATTGAAGAGTGCTTACTTTTTCGATAACTTTTCCTCGTTCGGAATTGCGTCAGCCATTGTTCACTATTGTTTACGTAAACCGTTTTCCGGGGAAGTACGATACCACATGCACCTAGAAATGAGTGAAATAGGCACTGTAAACTCTATCCCGACGGTGGCTCGAAGGCAACTAAAACTCTATTTACCGTTTTTACTGTCACCACGGAATCGATAAGAACCGATTCCATTTAGAACCACACGATAAGTCTCGCGGTTGATTTCATAACCGTTTTTGCGAACCGGTCAAGCGTACTGTGGTTTTTGAAAACATCCCCCAAATTTTACGTCCAAGCCGGTTAAGCAAGTGAGACATATCGTTTCCAGTTGCGACATATCGTTTGCTAACTTCAGCGAAATTTTCATATTCTCACCCTGCTAGAAACGGATTGATTCTGGTGCTTCGTTGAGCTGTCAAACTCATTAGTTTCATGTCATTTTACATGTCAACATTGTTTACAAAATTTAGAGTGTATTTTCCGAGTGCTGCACGTTTTACTAACTTCCCAGTGAATATAAAATGTCGTCTGAAGAATCACAAACGACCACCGAGTCAGCGAGCGCCGGGAACCCGGAGAGCGCTGGGCCGAAGGTGGTATTGAGCGAAGACCAGCAGGCAATATTCAATCGAATTGCCAAAAATGAAAACAGCGAATTGCGTCTGCTGCTATCGCAGTACAAGTCCAACGTGGATTTTGTGGACGAGAACGGAATGACACCGTTGCAGCATGCGTCGTACAAGGGCAATAAGGAGGCGGTCCAGCTGCTGTTGGACCAGGGGGCGGATGTAAACTCCGGAAAGCACGAGTACAATTACACCGCACTGCACTTCGGAGCCCTCTCGGGCAACGCGGAAGTATGCCTGAAGCTGCTGCTCGCCGGTGCCGATCCCAAGGCCACCAACTCCGTCGGTCGGACACCGGCGCAGATGGCCGCGTTCGTGGCCAACCTGGAGGCGGTCGGAACCATTAACAACTTCGTCCCGCTGAAGGATGTCGAGTGCTACACGGTGGACCAGGGACAGAAGAAGGCGCTGTTGGCGCCGGCGATGCTGGAACCGTTCCACCGGTTCATCATGCAAGTGAACATCCACCCGGTGCGGATACTGTTGAACCTGCAAAAGTACGGTCTACTGGTGGCGGACATGAAGAGCATACGTACCGTGCTGAGCGAGATGATGGACCGCGAAATGAAACGACGCGCGGAGGTGAACGAGGTTATGGCGTTCAAGTACCACTTCCTCGGGTACGTGATCGGCGAGATTGTGAAGCACCGCGACTACATCAACTCGCGCCGGGATGCTCAGCAGGATGCCAAGAGCGACTTCGTGGAACTGTTCGCCAAGCGTGTGCTGAAGCCAAGCAAGGACGGCACCCTGGACTACCTGGAGGCTCTGGTGCGCGAGTGTGTACGCGAGTTTCCCTACCGCGAATGTACCATCTTCCGCCAGATGGTAACCCAGCTCGCCAGCAAGGAGAACGTCGCCGCCGCCCTCGATATAGCACGGGCTGCGATCAATGGACAGCGCTGCTTCCAGGACACCATTTCAGTTTGCAGCTCGTGCGGGGAGGAAAAGCCGGACAAGAAATGCTCGAAATGCAAAGAGGTCCAGTACTGCGATCGCCAGTGTCAGCGGTTACACTGGTTCACGCACAAAAAGTTCTGCGCCCGACCCTCCTCTTCCGGTGGCGATGCGCAGCCGGCGGTTGCCAAGGAGATCGATTCGGCAGAAATCAGCGACCAGCTGCAAAAGCTCGTCGCTGGCTGAGCGTGCACTGTCGTGCCGTGCCAGGGAGGATGGGTGTGATGGTGAGAAAGGATTTAGATCAGATGATTCGCAACCGATGAATCGGGGAGGATATAATTTTATACGTTCTATATGTCAAGATACATGTTCCATCGGAAATCGGAATACCTGGTAGAAGGTAATTAATCGATGTTCATATTTTCACATGTTCAAATGGTCAGTGTCAATAATGTAAAGTTTGTAATAAGCAGAGTTTTCGGTAAGGAAATCTCTTCGAATAAACAGCTTCTAAACGATAAATGTTTCTTCACTGTCTCCAAAAGAAACCTTTTTTCCGAACGATAATATGCTTCTTATGCAAATGCTGTATTTATTGATTATTCATTTCAGCTATCGTATCGTTTCATTCCCATTAGACACCTGGGGCAATATTGACGTTGATCTGAACCACTGGAGCCGCAGCTTTGCGAGGGATTTCCGGGGCTTCGGGATTTCTGCGGGGTCCTGCCTCTTGCGGTCCAGACGGTTTACCGCCTGGTCCACGTGGTTTCCTGCCCTCGGCTTTCGGTGGACGGTTCTGACCATCGGGTTTCGGTGCGGGCCCTTGACGATCTTCAGAATCGCGCAGGGGTTCCTTCGGTGGACGGTGTCCTCCTTCCGGCTTGTCGTGATCCGGCTTTTCCTGTTTTTCCGGTCGGTCACCCTGCTTCGGCGCCTCCTCGTGATCCTTTGGTGGAGCCTGTTCATCTCGCTCTTGGTCGCCTTCACCCTCGTTACCTTCACCTGCTCCTTCCTGATGCGGCTGGTCTTGAGCTGGTTTCTCCGGCGCATCTTCAGCAGGTTCATCAGCTGGTGCTTCAACGGGTTCTTCGTTTACTTCTTCAGGCTCCGGATCGACCTCCCAAGCTGACTCTTCCTGGTCGCCGCTGGCCTCAGGACCCTGAGCATCATCTGCAGCTGGATCACGTGACTGTGGTGGTCTCTGGGGATCGGAACCAACCGAGGGCTGTGGCGGTACAGCCGGAGTTATTTTTAGCAGCCGTTCGTACAGCTTGAGCCAATAGGAGTCCGACAGAGGTTCCCCGTTGAATAGCTGGCTGAGCTCTCGTTCAGACACGAGGGGTCTTTTTTCGTATGGTTTCGCCGCGACCAGGGCAACTACGCCCAGGATCAGAACCAGTGTAGCTTTTCCCATTTTAACACCAGCTAGACTTGTAACGATGATGATAATTTCACAAAACTAACTGATATCTATATGATGGGTTCGGCCCATTTTATACTCGATGGACGGTAGTTGTTATGTAAATAATCTTGAGAATCAGTTATCGTAAATATTTTACAGAAAGTACAAGACCACTCGAACGCCGATCGGGGGAAAATTTGATTTTATTTACAGTATTATACTACCAACGTGACCTGGCTGACGAATTGATCAAATAGATGCGATGGGGCAAAAATAAATATTACAAAAAGTAACAAGTGGGAATCGATATTTCGTTGTTTCGTTCGAACAAGTTTCGTTGCAACGACAGAATTCGGACTAATAAGTTTTATGGTTTATTATTTAATTATGTTGGGGATTAATTCATTATAATATAGTTTAATGCGTCATTTGGAAGGTTTCCTAAATGATGTTTTTATGTTAACAATAATAAAAATAAGCATGTTTGGGGGTTTTTCGGTTCAAAATTCCAACACACAAACTTTCTTGATATTCATATTTGATTTAGTAAATGATAATATAACGTAAGCTATTGGGAATTCCATCCCACTCATGTCCATAAAGGTTCACCAGACGTATGTCAATAAAAATATTTAATTAAGAATCGAAGCATTTCAAGAAACGTGCGAAGAGCTCAGCCAAGCTTGATCACGATAGCGCACCTTGAACTTGCTTGTTTAGTGCAGGAAAACACGCGGGAAAATTAAATACTTCATAACTTCACTTATCATCGTCGTTCTACTATAAAGTGGCCCAGTTGTGATTCAAACGATATCAGTTGTTTCTCAGCTACTCATTGCAACACGTTTCAATAGAATCATGTCGAAGGTTAAATTCATTATTCTACTCGGTCTAGTGGTGCTTGCTACAGGAAAACCTCACGGAAGTAATCGTCGGTCGTCAACGTCCGGTGCTCCCCGGCAATGGACGTACGAGCTGCACCGATTTCACGACTCTGATCGATTATCTGAGGCCGAGTTTTTAAATCGTTTCTTCGAGGACCTTCGTGAAGACCGCTATGCAGGGGAGTATCCACCGTTCGTGAGTTTACCGGACTATGAAGCGGGAGAAGAAGAGGATCGCCTGTTGGATGAGTTTGATCTGCAGGATCCGGCTCTGCATGGTGAGCAATCGGAAGAATCTCGTGGCTCTGATGGCATTGGGGCAAATACTGCTGACAAACCCAAGCAGGATGGACTTGAGAATGAAAAAGGCGCAAAAAATCAAGGTTCTGCTAATGAAGTCAAAACATCGGATCAAGTCGAACGGAAGGAAGATAAAGCAACGCCAAAGAACCACCAATCGGGAGGAGAAGAACCGCAAGCGGAGCGAGAGGATCCCATCCAGCATCACGAGGAGAAAGATTCCGAACGGTCTCCTCTTTCCGGAAACGACAAACATCACGGTAAACCGGCCGAAAGTCGTGGAAATAAACGTCAACATGATGAGAAGTCCGTCGGTGCCACTCGCCCCAAGGATTCCCAACCGAAACAAGAAGGCGAACAAGAAGTGCTATCCCAGGAGGAACGGTCAGAACCTCAGCAACCACCAGCGGTTGGTCACGAACATCCTTCCGGTTCTCATCCAGCCCAATCCGAGGTGCAGGGAAATCCGGAAGCACCTCTGGTACAAATCAACGTAAATGTTGCCTCACCAGCCTAAAGCCTTGCCTGGAAAAAAATTTCTCTACAGTGAAACATCGATATTTCTTGTCCAATTTGTTGTTTATCATCACGGAAGTGTTTATGAAAAATCGTTGCTGTGAAAGTGTCATCTATTCCTGTAAAATAAAAATAAACTGATAATCGTGATAGAGATCGATTTTTTCATTTAATAAGTAACCATTTTTATTACCATCGATCGTTTGCCGGAGTGGTTAATTCTATGTACAGTGCTTGTATGAGTAGGTAAACATTCATGTCGCATAATTTCGTCGGTCCCAAACCGATCACCTTCAGGATTCACATCCATTCCTGGAGTTAAACCATTCGCTAAGTATTCCGTTGCCCTTACGCGGAATCTAATTAAGCTTCCTACCCACCTATGTAATGCCTGTCGCAGTAACGTATATTTGGTACCTACCCTGTCGACATTCCCCTACCTACAAACGGCGCGCGCGTTTAGCACGTGTGCACACAACATACAAATCACAAACCTATGCGCGCTCCCGGTTTTCGCTACGCTAAGCGCTTCTCAGTTCCGGTCCCGGAACTGGCGGTTCGGGTTGCCGTTCGGGACCCAATTGGTGAAGCGGCGCACATTCCCCGTGGGCAGTATCCCCAATCCCTTCCTGACCAATTAACCTACGGTTCTACAGCCACAATATGCTGTAGTTTTGATGCTCCTCCCGATCGAGCATCCGGGGACTCCCTACAAACGGTAGTATGCTTCCCGGCCGGAATGGAGGGTTGTTGGTAACGAATAACGAATAGATAATTGTATTTATGTCTAAGGTTCTAACGAAACAACAACAGCAACATTCCACGCTGTAAAGCGTACTATTTCCCTCGTTCTCTCTCTCTTTCGATTAGGCGATTGGTGTTCTTTTGATTTTCCTATTACCCTCTCCTTTCCCGTAGTACAAAGTCAAACCAAAATGCGTTCTTTCTCGCACAATAAATATAATCCCCTCGCTTTGTTTTTCGCAACCGAATAGCAGTGGGTGTACTCGAACCACCGTCACCTAAGCGCCGTGTCCTTTTGAAATCAGTCCCCAACGGTGCATTAAGAAGGGAAGGGTTGGTTTTTGTTTTTGGCCAGAACTCTGTCTCTAATATGTACAACAAAAAACAACAAACAAGGAATGAAATAGAAACCCTTTCCTCCCAGGAAGACACGCGACCGGTAACGAAGCAAACAGAAAAGTGTTTGTTACCGTACGAAACAATAGTTTTTTTTTTACAGCTCCGTCGAGTATTCCTCCGAGTTGATGGAGAACTTGCGCCAGCAGATGTGGTCTCCGCCTGGGCCGTTCGGTGCCGCGTGTCCATTGCTGATGAAAATGTCCCGATTGTAGGAGCCGTCCTGGTGGTAGGACACGGGCTGCTGCTGTTTGGGCGCTTGGTGTACCGGCACTAGCCCCGCCGATCCGTTGCCGGCCGGCAGGTTCATGTGGTAGTGCCGCTGGTGGTTCTGGCTGTGACTGTGGCCCTTGGCGAGCGGATTGCGCACGATGGCAGTACCGCGCCCAAACGCGTCCTCCTCGCTGGGCATGATTTCGATGCGCGACGAAAAGCTGTGGCCGGAGATTTTGCGCCCACTGGGGCCCAGCAGATCCGTGGGCCCGTTGCGTTCACCGCCGGAGGAGTTTCGTTTGTGTTCGTGGTCGGCCGCGCGGGACGTCTTCCGCGTGCTGGCCGTAATGCGCGGTGTGGAATGATCGTCACCCTCGTCGACGGACGGTGTCGTGGTGGTGGTAATGGTGGTGGTTTCGACGAATGTCGGAGTGTCCAGCATGCCGTTGGTGGTGGTACCGTTGGTGTGCTTGTAGTGCGGGTACTTCTCCACGCTCATGTCCTCCTCGATGGCGGAATCGCCAAACACGGAGCCGCTGTAGTTGGGCGAGTTGCTGCCGGTGGTCGAGAGATTGCGGTTCGAGGAGGCGCCGTACTTGTGCGAGTGCGAGTACTGCCCCTTCTTGATCGAGTTGGTGTAGTCCTTGGTGCCGCGCCGGCGCAGCGTAAAGTCCCGCTCGCCCGTGTCCTCGCACACCGACTTCCACTGCTTCCAGGCGTGGCGCACGAGTGGATCGGCCGGGCCCCAATCCTTCGAGGGCTTGGTCGCACCGTGGATCATGCTGCACAGGTTGTAGTCGACCTGCTTGCCAATCTCGACGCACGCCAGGAGCACGATCACCGACAAGCTGAACACGACCGGCAGCCACTTGGGGAAGTAGTCGATCAGCAGGTCGGTTTCGTAGTACGTGATCGACCACCAGCAGAGCAGCGCCAGCAGCAGCACCGGGATGAAACCCCAGATAAACAGCCACGCCTTGAGCACGGGCCTGCCGAGCGAGAACTCCAGGTCCGTGTAGAGGTTCTTCGAGCCGTACACCCAGATGATGAGAATGATCTCGAAGATCATGGCGCAAACGGCCAACGAACCGACGATACGCGTGTCCAGGATGCGCGGGAAAATGTAGTTCGGGCAGAGCAGTCCGGCGATCGCGACCACCAGCCCCGCCAGGCAAACGGTGTAGTTCGGGTGCTTGCGGATGATCCGCGTCGAGGTGTAGACGTACACTGCGATCGAGACGAGCGACGAGACGAAGATCATCGCGTACGACAGTGCCGGTATGAGGCGCTGCACCGTCGGATCCGCCTCCTGCACCGTGATGGCCCGGTCGTAGATGACCGTCAGTGTGCTGAGCTCCGGGTAGAATGGGTGCGCCTCGGTGAAGTTGTTCCGATACTGGAACAGGTAGAACACCACCGAGATCGCCGTGATGAGGATGTTGAAGAATATGTACACAAATGATGTCCTTGCGATGACGGGGAGAAGAAGAAAAGAATTGAGAAGACAAGTTTTTAATTTATTATCTCGACAAAATTTAATGGTTATTTAACAGTTGATTGATTGAATATTGTCAAAGAATTCGAATTGATCAATTAACTCTTAAATGGTCCAAACCAAACACCATCGAACAAAACACGTTACTCACTTGATGGCATCACCTTTGTAGAGGAATTTCCCGGTAAGAACCGGCACGGCCCCGAAGCCGATGTTGAGCGAATAGATCACCTGCACCAGTGCGTTGAACCAGACCGTGCTGTCGGCGAACGATTCCGGATGGAAGGGCCAAAGCTCCGGCAAGTACTGCTCGTTGATGGCCTTCGTCACCTCCCAGCCGGTCTCGAAGATGAGGAGCGTCAGTGCCACGAACCCGAACAGGTAGATCGAGCGGCGATTTATTTTACCGCTGTGCGTGCTGTGAGGACGAGGAGAGCAGGCGCGTTCATGGTAAGGACAATTCATGGGGCTCTGAAGGAACGGCGGAGAGTGTACTTACCAGACCATGGAGATGACCCACAGCACTATCAAACTCAACGCCAGTAAGCCAAAGTACAGGGAACTCCTCCACACGGGACGTAGGAATGTTAATCTGCGCGGTGAAAGTAAGGGAAGAGGCAGAAGAAATGGGCATTAGTAAAACCGATCGAAGACCGATCGACGTTGAAGTATGTCACCGCTGTGTCGCATCGGGGAACGAGCGAGAGCTGCATACTAATAATGGCCGGCTGGAAAGTTAACTCCACTTACTTCAAACACTCCTGTCCACTGCTTTGCTGTACGTCATATCCATTCTGAAAGAGGGGGAAAGAAAGCGGAAGCAGTTATGAAAATCGATCACACAGGGCGAAGGTTAGCAAAGGAGGTGGTAAAGGTCCGGGTTCACTCACATAGATGGCTTGCGGGTTGATCGTAACCGTTTTTGAGCACTCCCGCAATGGCACAGATTTGAATGCGAGCATTCCGATGTAGAGCAGGGCAATCACGGATTGCATCGATGTCCATATTGCCGCCAGCCACGAGGCAATACGTCCTACTAGACTAGCACCTAGTGAAAATAATGCGTCATGAGAAGGAGTTGAGAATACATTGTCTTCTTCAGATAAACTTACCCTTGAGGAAGGGTGCAGCGCGCCACATGTGCGCCGAGCCCTGGCCGAGAAACTGTCCCAGCGATATCTCGAGCAGCACCACCGGGAGGCCGACCAGGAGGAGCAGGATGACGTACGGGACGAGGAAGGCCGACCCGTGCAGCTGCAGCTCGCGCGGAAACCGGACTACGTTGGCGAAGGTGAGGTTCAGGCAGAGGCACAGTATTACACCGCGGAATATAGATGATCTTGACTGTGGAAGAGAGGCGTATTGATGAAAGGAAAGACTTCGGTTAGACGGCAGAACACGAACCCCTTGCGTCTTTTTGTTTGGCGGCGATCGGTGAGAAAGAGTGTGGAAGATGGTTTTTCTTAGTGGCTAACGAATGGGTTTTTTTTTCCTGTCTGCACACATCGATAAATATGCATGTGCTTAGATTTCCGTTGCACGTGCCAATTGAAATGGTTTTTTTTTTGCTAAAATGTTTAGCCGGTCGCTAGAAACCTGCGTTACATGAATATGTTCTGATCTCCGTTACATTTTATTGCAGTTCACATTCGATGCATCAGGAATAGTAAATGCACGATACCGTACGCGCGCAAAGTGTTAAACAAAACAGTGTTGCTCCGATGCACGTCGGGAAAGAAACATTCTCAATCGTTTTGCACTAATGCGCTGGCCTCCCGAAGCGTGAAGCTGTGCCTCGCTGAACATTCTATACTGGGAGCCTCAGATTATCTTTCAATTAACCTCTGGGACTAACCAATAAAATGACAACGTAAAGCATCGATCACATAAATGGAAAGTGTTTGTACAATTGCTTAACCATTAATTCAATTTAACGATTCAAGCCATTATCCTAGAAATTAGATAGACTTTTCAGTTTCGTTTTCTCCTACTAGATTAAAATTGGTTGGACGTTTGCAAAGGTTATCTTAAAAGACAACTTCCTCCTGATTCCAAATGATTCAACGTCTGGTGTTAATGCTTTTTTAAATGTTTTTTTAGTAAGCACAACGTAGAGCTGCTTGCTGCGAGCCGCGTTGGGTTGGCGTAAGATTACGAATTACGTCGAACGCAACAAAACGCTCGAGAGGTTCGCAATCAACTGGGAAAACAAATCCCTTTTCCGCCGCCTCGTTGCCCCCTGCTTACCTTTTTGTAGAAACGAAACTGCTCGTCATCTCTGGTGTAGTAGAGATAGTCCAGCAGATACTTAGCGTTCGTTGCGTCCATTTTCTTCATCTTGAAGGCGAACGGTTCGCCCGGGAACGGTGACGGTGTAAACTTCATACGTGTTCTCGCCAGATCTCTTTTTGTCGCGGTTGAATTTCAGCGGTGTATATTTAAACCCGCTGATAGTTTGCAGCAAACAGCGTGCTGTTGGTTTTACGATTTGATTTTTCCCTCCCTTTTTTTTCGTTTTCGTTTTTTTTTTGGTCAGCTTTCCAGCAGCATTGGCACATTTAAAAGATTGACAAACAGCAGCGACATAACGTCAATGGACAACCTCCTTCACTACCCTGTTGCGGTAGGCAAAGTGGAGGTGTTTTCGTGAATGGTTCGGTTCCGGTTGCACGATTTTATTACGTATGCAAAAGTTTGTTGACACTTCTCGACCGACATGGGCAAACACACAACGTTTGGTAGGCGGCGTCGTCGGCCGTTTAACTCATTGCGCGCTGGCGGGCTTGTTGACACACTGTTTTCTCTGTTTATTGACATCCACTGATGACCAGTTTTTCCGCGGCCAGGACGCGATGGAATAAATAAAACACAAAAGCCACGGACGAACTGTGCGTATAGCGTTACTTTTTTGTGGTTGTTGTCTGCGTTCACTTTCGCTCTCGGGCTCTCAACCTGCTTCGTAGATTGGTGCTTCACGTCCGCAGTTCACAGTCGAACAGCACGGATCGCGCCCTTTGGCACACTCTGGCCCGAGTTGTCCTCGATCTGGCGATCCGATGCACCGATTTCCCGGTGCTGCACTTGCACGTGATCGTGTGCTCGATGGCCCGACAGTTGTCGGCAGTCGGAGGCAGGGGCGTTTCCTCCGAAGGCAGCAGCAACCGTCTTCTTGTCTGGCGCACTTCCAATTCCCTTCCGCTGCGGTCGTCAATGCGGCGTTCGGGCGACAATGCGGCATAATTAACAATTTCAGTGCATAACGAGGGCAGTTCGGTTTTGTTTTTTTTTTTTTGTATTTTGCCGGCAAACTTTTTCTCCACAGAGAAGTGTCAATGGTCCTCCCACCACCGCAGGTGGGGACACTAATCACATTTTCACACACCACTCATAATCATCATCGCCCTCCCGGGAGAAGCGTTCCGATACACGCTGACGAAGCGCTGACAAAGCCAAAGGGGGTTGCGGTTTGTTAAATAGGGAGAAAACTAAAAGTAGCACCAACCAATCCATTCCACCTTCCCGTGACGCCTCCCAGGTCGGCTCGGGGCGATTTTTCACAGTTTGCGGCGGACCGACTTTTCCTAGCCTCGTCCGCCCACTTTTGCGCGAGTGCACCCGGATGCATTCCGTCCGTACCTCAAGAGCTTTCCCGTTTTCGTTTCGGGCTTCTACGAGATCGATCGGGCAAAAGGCCACAACGTTGTTGCACTGGCATCCGTTCCAGTGTGCAGCGAACGGCGTTACACTAAAACCCGATCGATGTTTTTATAAATTTTTCTCAACGATCACGCGACGGTCGCCTGCGGACCAAGTGCTGAGACAAGGGATGCAATTGCATGGGGAAGATTTTTCCATCGAAAACGAATCGCAAAAAACGAGAGGCGAGAAGAAAACAACACGAACCGAACCCTTTCCTAATCACGCCATTCGAGGCGGATCTGATTTTGGGAGCTAATATGGCAATAGTTTTCAGTCGTTAGATCATCATCATCATCATCATCATTAGCTTCATCCACAAACATCACGGCACGCGCCCCCACATGGAACCGATTGTTACCGAATAGATTTCCCCAGTGAGCAAATGGGGAAAAAAATGGGAAAATTACGATGAGCGTCCGACAAGCAAACCACTTTCACACCAAGGACGAGAATGTGCGGCTCATGGAGAATTACTGGACCCATTTAGCGACAAGGCAAAGGAAAAAAAGCTAATTAATTTATTGCACAACTTAAACATGTTGAGGAATCATTCCATGAGGAATCATTTAAAGCGCTGGCTTCTGTTTAAAGCGTCTCCATAGGACCTTTTGCACAATACGGGGAAGTTGTGAGTAACAAGCAGGCAGGGCATTATAAAACCCAATGCCCCGGTAACTTAGCAACTCGGGTACACTCCACAGGAAGTAGTACCATGGTGACAAATCTGTCGTTGCGACCAGAGCACGACAGAGAAATACGCCATCCGAGGCTCAATTACTCTGTTTCGGTTTTGTTATTCAGCTCAAGCTCCCTTGGTGGGAAGTTGGATTCTTTCCTGCCATTCCTAGTGTTTCCCGGCGGAGGAAAGGAGTCGGGTCGGTCCGCCCGTCGTCACGCATCAGCTGCTGCCCGCCGTCGTCGTAGTCGTCGTATGCATATCGGGATCAAACTCGCCGGTGCATGAAAAATGTTACGGCAGCCAGATTGGAAGGGCAGTCTCCATCCGTCGACCGGCTGTGCTGCCGTCGCAAGTCAGGTGTGCTGGACTTGAGAAGTCCGTCGGGCAGAAGTAATAATTCGAAAGCAACTTTTCCGAACCAACAACACTGTATACTTCCGCCATTGTCTCTCGAACCCAAGCTTCCTCCTCTCGAGCTTTGTTTCGTCTTCTTCGGAGATGCGAACGTCAGAGCGTCACCTTCGCATGTTTTGCATATTGGCCACCAATCGAAAATGCTAATGTTTTCTACGCTCCCGTGCGAATTGCAACCCATGAACGGTTGCGGCATGGATGTAGGCGTCGAAAGTTGGCCTTCGCAAATCATCGGCAGTTGTCGAATGTGCATTTTCTATCTTCTTTTTTTCTGCCAAGATGCGCTGCAAGGCGTTAGAAACGTTTCCGCGTAACAAATGTGAACGATTACACCTACATTTGTTTTTTTTTTTTGTTTGCTCGAACATTAAAGGAGGACATTTAAAAAGTATCTCCCACGTTTGCATTTCTTGCGTGTCTGCAATGACGTTTGAAGGACACTCTCTACAAGTGAATTTCCTGGTTTAGTTTTTTTTTAAATACGATTCTTGGCATTGATGTGTTGTGTAGAATTAACATTCAATCGTAGAACGAACCGGTGTGCGGGTAAACCATATGGCGCACCAGAAAACAGGAAGGTATCGAACGTGAACTTCGCTGGCCTTTGAACGGTTGTGGGCGTCCAGCAGTCTTGGGAAGCTGCCCCCAAGCCTGTGCAACCGAGGGCAAGCCGTTAGCAACCAGTTGGAAGACGCTGGAATGCCTTTAAACCGACTGGGCAAACTGGTTCCTGCCGATCGGTTCCCATTCATTTCCAATTGAATGCCGCTATCCTGCAAGCGGAAGGTTGCGTCATCGGGCGGCATTGTGCGTTTGTTCTCCGTGTGGGGAGAGCCAAGGTGTAATAAAACAGAAATCTCTTTCACATACATAAATTGCAGTGCAAATGACTGGATGCGTGAGTAAGAACTGAAAATAAACAGATGAACAAGCTCTTCATCTCGATGAGTAAAATAAACGAATTCAATCAACACATTACCGTACGCTTTTTAAACGTCTTAAAGGCTTTTCGAAGTCTCTCAAATTTTCTGCCCGATTAATGAAGGAAAAAGGTGTAAATAAAATATTATTTCAAGGCTTTTCTAGGGAAGAGGATAAACCCTTTTTTGCCCTCAGCGTGCTGAAGTAATGACACACGAAATGGTTGGCCTAGGCTACCAAAATTTATGACCTTCTGCAGTGGCTCACGTCAGTGCATTGCATGATGGAATGAACTGCAACTAGCACACCCAGCATGGCGGTTTATGCTTGGGGTTATTGTTCCACCGCCAATGCAGTCACAACCGCCGAAATATATTACCACCTGGCGTAAAGCTTTCGTAACATGCGGAATGAATCGTAAAGTAGATGGTTAGGTTGGTTGAAGAGACAATAAATCCAACTTAGATCTGTATCTGTTCTTTTTCCTCATTTTCGTTTGTTTTGCCTAAGAGGCAAAGAAAGTTTCAATTACGACCTATCACCTTCGGGACCGGGGCTTTGGGAATCTGTCGATGCAATTAAAATGTACTAAAGTAACTGCTGAAGACGAAGTCGAGGCGAATCCAGTACCCACTCGGAGCGGGGAGCTTTAAAAACGTCTGGGAAACTGTGAGGCAAAATACTAAAGCAAGCCATTCGGTCTCGCACCAATGCGCGGTGTGGGCAATGAGGCTCGTAAAAGATACGAACAACATAAACGAAGATACCAGCAACAAAAAAGCACACAGAAAAGGCAGAATACTGTGTGCCAACATAGGCCCGAGTGGCCAAAACTTGGCGTTGCCAGACTAATTTTAACCCGTTTCACACAGGAAACGTGAGGAAACGGGCCGTTACGGTCTGAAGCTGGGCAGGGGTGTTAGGGCAGGGGCAGAAGAATCGATGAGAATTGCTCCCATTTTTCCAGCCCGCGCGGAATGCACTATTTTTAGCCAGTAAAGATGTTTGGCTTTGGACTCATCGCAGTGCGATATTACTTGCGGGGCCGTCGTTCAAGAGAAAGACAGCACCGGTTGGTGAGATCAATTTTTTAAGGCGGTTCGCTATAATGACATCGAAACAAGACCGTATCGATGCCGCTTTATGGAGCACCAAAAAGTTGGGTGATGCTATCGCTCCTGATGATGACGCTGTGGATGTTTTACAGCATCTTTACTTCTCAAGACTGAAAATCGGGCTAGTTCGATATGAAAACAGGATATGAAATTTTGAGGGAGCTGAAGCTGAGGGGACATGGACGGATCCAGGCTAAAATGTGGTTGTAATAAAGCTTTGGGTTGTAAGTGTTTTTAACGAATGTTTCGTGACGTATTGTTTACGGGATTTTTAAAGATATGCAAGGCATAAAGTTGCATACAATTGCCAATTGCCTCTTTGCCGACTTTCGTTTTTCACCCAATATGGGGAAGTGAATAGTTATTTTTATGATTAAACATAAACTAATGGCGAAAGCAAAAGTGTAAACTGGACGGAAACGGCCAGCAGCTGATGGCTGCAGTGAAACGTCTTCCATCGGAAGACCCCAAAGCTCATCGTTGCGCCGACAAAAAAAAAACCCCCGGACCCGAAAGCGATCAGCTTCCCGAAGGCGCCAATTAATTGCCGGCAAAACCACTTCTCAAAACCAACCTACCCGTGCCGAGGAGTGGAGCCTGACTATTGTTCATTACGGTTTGGCACGAAAACTAAAGCACCTTACCGAGGCAAGCAAAGCCGCTTACATCGCCGGAGATCACTCGTTTCTTTTTTTTCTCATCTTTTAACTGGGCAGTTAATGTTGAGCTTAGTTTTAATTATTATGTGGCGGTTTTGGCAAGGCCGCGCTTTCTTGACTTTCTTTTATTTTTATCTACCCCTTTGCAAAAAGGGTTTGTGAGCCAGTTTTTAGGTAGTAGAAGGGTCTTGCCTCCAAGGCCCTCCACTCGAGGGTTGTTACGATTTATTTATTCTGGTGTTTTTTTTTTCTTTACACAACTCCTTACAAGGCGCACGGGAATGGATGGATTGTAGTGGACAAGGTGGACGAAAAAGTAACCATTAAACGCACACACGGATACACACACACACGAAAACACTGGGGAACACTGGAGACCGATAAAAGAACTGGATCTGAATGGACCAATGGACCTTTTGCTTTACAAATCACTCGATGTGAAACACAACCGAACAACAGATCTGCATACGTGGGACGCTGCACTTGCTGCACTTGCCTTCGTTGCAGTGGCAGTCCACAAACTCTTCACAATTGAACGTCGGCTCAAGGACCTCCACGGTGATGTTTCGGGTTGGCGAGGCAAAGTTTTCCCCTTTTCCTTTCGTGCAACCAATTGGGTGGCGATTGGAAGAACACTTCAACCTGCGCACAAAAGCTCGCCTTCGGAGCTTTCTTCTGCCATCGCGAGGCCTCAAAAAAAAAAAAAAAAACATCGCGACACAACGCGACTACCTGGGCTGCTGGGTCCCTGAAGACACGGATTTCCAAAACCTTGAACCACTTTCGGTGGATCACTTTGGCGACCCAAGACCAAGACGCCGGGCCTGGTGCTTACATACTTTTCGCTTCTCTTGTTGCACACACGACCGTTGGCAAGCGTTTTGGGTTCCACCTCATCGAACGCACGCCACGACACGACACTTGGCACGGAGCTACATGAGAGCTCCCAACTCCACGGTCGATGTTGCACCGCCCGGTTCCGAGCGAAGACTGAAGGCCGCGAACGCCCAACTGGTCTGCTGCCCGCGCTCGGCACTTGCTCTTACTTCGCGCGTGTAGCAAGGCAAGGCAACGGGGAAGGAGAAGGGTGGACCCGGTGCGCCTGTGGCACAGATACCTCCACGCTTGCCGGCCGATCAGAAATGCCAGAAACGCCAGAAACGCGAGAAGACTTGCGCTGGCATGTAGAAGGAAGCGCGAACGAAAGCATTCTTTTCTCTTTCTCTCACGCGCGTTTTGTCGCGGTTGGTGTAAGCTGAGAATGCAAGTCAGCGCGATTCAGCGACGGTGAAACATAAGGAGACGGTACGCAGAACGATAAGAAAGTGCAGCTTCTTGACGGGATCGTTGCAAGTGCACGCTTCTCTGGGAGAAGTGGACAGGAACCGAGAATATGTCACCCTACCTGCGCCCTGTTGTGCCCTTTGTGGGTGACAACCAGTCAACGATCAGTCGGTCAACGTCGGTGTAAAGCATAACGATCGCAACGTTAAAGCATAACGCGTCTTGAGGAAAGTTCGCGGCCGAACACCGTCACGCAAAATGCTGGAAGTTGACACGGGCACGGCAAAGAACTCGGCTCGGCAAATATACACACAACGCCAAAGCAAACTTGGAAAGGGAAATGAAAACAGCAAACCCATTTCCCAGCGCAAGTGGGTCAGGTTTGGATGCGTTTATTATTTCGTTTCCTCTCTCTCTCCACGTTTCGTTCTCCGCGCACGATAAATGTCAGGCTGGGGGGCAAATGTTGTTACATTTTCGCAAGCTTCCGGGCCCGGCTGGAGTTATCATAATTTGAAGATGTTTATGGACTGGCTGAAGGCGTTGAGAGTTAGAGATTTATACGGCGTGATTTTAAAGGGTTAATCGTTTCTTAGGAGTATAATTTGTGTCCTAATCTCCAAGCATTTGGTAGAATTAAGATGCCATTGCAATTAGCATTAATTGGTGGGAATATTCAACATCAGATAATTCAATTGTTGCTTCATATCTTGTACCAAAAATTATTTAACACGAAAATTTAAACAGAATAAACAATGTTATGAAAATTCGATATTGCACAAAAAAAGGATAAGATTACCCAAGAAGGAAAAGAACAGCATAAAGTAGATCAATAAAAAAGCAAATCAAGCCACATTGAAAAACTATTTTTGCCTGGTAAACCTTCCTTACGACAGTGGTAAGCTTACTGGCCACGCTTTTGGTTCACAAACGGAAATAATAATAGCCCAGCCTTTGCCTTCGGCACCTTTGTAAGGCTTTGCTTTGAAAACTATGTTGTTGGCTAAAACATTACACTAATAATCCTAGATTAAATGTTACTGTCTCGGAACTAACATACGGTGCTCGAGGAATCGAATGTCCAAACCATCTGCCGGACGAGACGGCCGGTGGGGGGACATTTTCTACTCATCTTCCGCCGTATCTCGTTTCACGCAGCGAGCGGCCCGTGGGCGTAATAGTGGCCATTTGAGCCATTCTACGGCTCGTGACAACTGGACACATCGGAATCAGTGCCAACGAATTCCTTCCAAGCCAGACCCGGACGGACGACACCCACACACGTGCTCGAATCCGTTGCATTCTATTGTTCCTCGCTTGCGTTTGGCATTGGATGCCCCGGCCGCGGTGTGTTTCTTGCGTAGCCGA
The DNA here is from genome assembly GCA_914969975.1 of Anopheles atroparvus. NCBI lineage: Eukaryota > Metazoa > Arthropoda > Insecta > Diptera > Culicidae > Anopheles > Anopheles atroparvus. Next base: position 40,692,888 of record CAJZCY010000002.1, on the reverse strand, counting down.
ACCGACCCACCATCCCCATCCGCCCACCCGGTGCGATGAGGGCGAGTGTGTTTCGTGCAGGCGAGTCTCTTTCCGCTTCGATTAGTTTGCAGCCGGGGCGATTCGGTTTGGGGCCAGGCTTGCGGCACACCGGTGCGTGAACCAATAGTAAGTGTATTTGCGAAGCCCACGCACGTTGGTTTTTGCCACTGTGATTCCGCCAATTGGGTACGTGTAAAGCAGCACCTTTTTGCACAACGATGGATGGTTGGTGTTGATATCAGGTACGGAGCAAATCAATTAGCAGCGCACAACAGCAAAACAGCAAAGCGCCATTGTGCGAGAGAACGCAATTTGGCAGGACGAGTTTACCTCACTCGTTGAAGAACCGTGTGTGCTGGAAGAAAGTTTGTTAAGAAGGCTTACAACTCTCTCAAATGTTAAATGTTTCAACTGATCAGTAAATCCCTCGGAGTAAAGAGAAGTGTAACAATGTTTACAAGAAAAAAGGCAATAAAAAACATTTAAAGATTGTACAGGACTGATGCAGGAAAAATTCTTATAGCTGCGTTTTAACCGCCGTGAAACAAACGCAGCATAAACTAATTGCCAATAAAAATTGTTTAAAAAAAGAATACTGAACATTATCAACACTGTTAACAAACGAAAAACATTTATTCTTGTGAGATGTCACTGCTTTCGGGAGTGAAGCGAAAGAAAAAAACCTTCATCTCGCTGCATTACATAATTGCCGATGGATTTGTCGATCAATGCGCGTAGGATTTGTCAACCGTTAGCTCGGACCTGGAATGTCGTAACGCACTCTTCCGGTTATGCTCCGTTCGCCCATTTGGACCGCGATACAAGAAAAAAGCATTTGGGATCCGCGGTTGTTTCGCTTCGAATTTCGGTCCCAAGCTGTGCGCCGACCAGTCGGGGGAGCCGGATCGATTGAATCTTTCGTAAACAAATCGGAAATAAAAACCGAAATGGGGGGAAAAAACTTTCCCCCATTTCGAGAGAGCTTGTCCGCGGCGCTTGCGTTGAGTGTAGAAATTTGTATAATCCAACCATTAAGAGATGACCCAACGATCGGGGCGGGCGCATATTTCGGTGGTGTCCCTCGCATTCGAGGGGGAGACATTGATTTTAGGGACCGACAGATGCAACGAAGGACGCCAACCCTTCGTTGCTCTACTTGTCGTTTCTCCTTGTCCTACGATTGCACAGTCAAAGCGATTCGGTCGATCCACAGAGGGTTCGGCGTGCGTCCTAAATCCCACGATTCAAGTGGAGCCTTTATTTCTATATTGGATTCATTTTCACTGTTTAACTTTGTGCTGATGAGTGCAGTCAGTGCCACCGCAAGCACTAAGGCTACCTCCAGGGTGGTGCACCAGGGCGGCAGACAAGTCACCTTGCAGTCGACAGCTGTGTGAGACTTATTTAACGTTGTGCGTCGTTCAATTGCACTCTCGTCAGTTGAGGCTTCGCAGCGAAAGGAGGCACAAAGGTAGCATAGGAGCAAGGAGGAGATTGCATCGCTTTATGATACCCATCGTTCATCCGCAGCGCAGCTCCCACGGCGTACCTTAATAGCACAGCTGGAGCCCCACTCGGAATGGAAGGCGTCTTTCTTCGCCGGCTCACAGAGTGTTCGGATGCTATCTAACGTGCCGTGGGCGTCGGTTCGTTTGTCGACGTCGCCATCGCACAATGTATGTCTATGTAAAGTAATTCAATTATCCATCCAGATATGTACGTACAGGCGACAGCATACACTCCCCATGCTATCCATACAGGCTACTCCAAACGTGACCGAGAGGATCACATCATGTTGGGTCAAGTAAAGTTTCCTCGTATCATGATGACTTTATACTTTTCCATTTTTGTTCACTTTCTAGAATGGCAAATTAAGTAGTGTTCTATTTCTAGTAGTGTAGCATTTAATTAATTAGTAATATATTTTCACCCTCTCCACAAACATTACGGCGACGCCACCTGCCCGGAAAGAGAAAAAAGCCTACACCCGGCGCGTCTGTTGCATTCCTTTTGTTTAAGCTTTAGTTTTTCCGGGAGCGAACCGGTTGCGTGTGGGATGCGCTCGCGAGTGAAAATTGAAATATCATAATGGTCAAACTGAACCCTCCCGAGAGGGAAAACTTCCCACCACCGACGGGGAAAACCCGTCGCTCGTCGCTGGTGGCAAGATAAAGTTTAATTTAATTTAGAAAACGGTGTTTCTTTTCAATCGCTTGGCTTGGATGGGCAAGCACGGATGAAGATGCAGGAAGAACTAGCTCCTTCACCAGGGGTGAAAAAAGGGAAATTGCTCCACGTTAACCGCCCGTTCGTGCTGATAATGTTGGGTTTTGGGCCAAGGTAACACTAACTAGCAGAAATGGAAAGCTCCCGTCCATCAAAAGTGCATCGAGACGCCCATTGAAGCGTGTTGTGTGTGTGTGTGTGCGCGATTATTTCACACTTTCGTTGAACCAATCGATGTGGCAGCAGCAACAAACCAGCCTTGCAACCCACCCACCCAATGCCCGAGAAGGGTTTCGGCGCTGTTTTTGGGCAATGCAGTTTTCCGAGCTTTTCTACAGCAAACTTACTTTTGCGCCGAAACGAAGAATGAATGAAAAAAAAAAATACAAAAAGCTGTATCTTTAACTGTACCACTTTAACTTTTGCATCACTGGCACATCTAGTTCGGTTCGGTTCCACCTGTGCTTAGACCCCGATTAGCCATGACTGACGGGCTGACAAAAGAGCGAGGGGCGTTCAAAGTATGCTTTTTACACCACCGGAACGGGAGCGATTACGACTTCGCAATGGACCACGGTTGGGCACAGGGTACGCTTCTCTAAAAGACCAACACAAACTTTGGGATGCTTGGTGTTGCAAAATTCCCAAGAAATCGCCTAACGTGTGACTACGAAGATTTTGGATGTAAATTCAGATAGAAAACCAAAGCTTCTGATTATTCAAATGACGTAAAAACAGGGTGTTACATTCGTGTGTCACTATCAACCACTTCCAACCAGAGTGGGACTATAAATCTTCAGTCTGTGTTTCATGCCGAAACGATAGCCGGCGGTTGATTTGCATATCCGGGAAAGCATGAATTTGTTTGGGAAAAAGATAATGCTGGGAAACGTTTTATCGGAGAAATAACTGACAAAACATACAGGGGAAAAATGTGAGTTTATTTTGTTATGTTTTGTGTAAGAAATTATTATTTTAGATGTCATGGATTAATTATGCTAACTATACGTTCTAGAGCAACAGTAGTTTTCCCAGAATGATTTTCATTTCACAAATGTCTCATCATAGAGCGCGTCCATTATGATCAGCGCCGAAATATGGGGAGGCCCATCAACAATACGATCACGCTTTATGGCAAAAGTTCTAAGGAAGCACGGACTTGGCATGCCCATTAAATCGTAATTATCCTGTGTAGATTGTTTTTGTAGTTCACGTTTATTACTTTTTCTCGTCGCTATGATTCTGGTCCACGAAGAAAATTTCTCCACGCCGGAAAACTGGTCTTGCCCCCGAGGCGCCCCGGATGATACAGCGAGAACAGGGCGCGAAAGCCGATGGCACGATAATGAAGCGAGCGTAACCAGAATCGTTAAGAGGACGCAGGAAAGAAAAAACTACTAGAACTTGCTCCCGGCCAGAGTCTGATGAATCTCCACCGAGAATGTGTGGCCGTACGGTTGGAGGCGGAGATAGTGTACACCCGTGGCAGGTTGAAATTACGTTGACCCATTTTACTATGCAGCTTATGTTACTTGCTTCTTCTTTTTCCATATTTCTCAGTTCCTCACTTACTCACGTACTTAGCACAAGCGATCTGTTTCTCGTGCCAGGTACGTCCGGGAGGATTTCTGGTTCAACCGACAGAAACTCTCGATGCCGCATGGGAGGCAATGATCCGAAAGCGGAAGTTTTATTCAAATCAGTGTACCAACCAACAAAGAATACCCCTTTCGGCACCTTCGCGCATCCGAGCGCCGGCAGTGCCGCCGGGAGAAAGCTTCAACGCAACAAGATTCCCATGTTCCTCCTCATGGGCTGGCAGGGCCTGTCGACGAAGGAAAGTTACGCCCCTTTGCAAAGGTCGTATGCGCGAACCGGTCGCGTGTCAAAAGTTAATTCATTTTTAATCTATGTTAGCCCCACCGGGCCCATAAATTAGTATAAACGTTTGATTATTTTGTATTAGTATAAATAGAAAGGCGAACGTCTTCTGATGTCGGTGTGAATTTATCGTTTGCATGCTAGACTTCATCAGTTCATAACAGATTATTTAATGGCCGAGTATGATTATTCTGGTCTGGTTCGGTGATCTACCGAAGGGATGAGAGCGAATAGAGCTTAAACCAGTTTTTGGAAGCCTTCCCATGCTCATGATCATTAAAATTTCTCAACCTCTGAACGATCATAATCCTTTCAGTAATCTTCATATACCGTGAGCTTTTACTGTAAAATAGCACTACACACATTTACTGCATAGATAATTTAAAAAAGAAGACAACGTTAAAGTAGAATATCGAAGAAAAAAAAAATCTGAGAACAACCAGTCGTCATGCACTGTAGCTTTTAAAGCACAGATTCAAACTGCTGCTGTGGCGCCTAAATGTAGGCTTTGAAACTACATACGTGTCGTTTATTTGGTAGCAATTCAGGCGTACTGCACGGTCAGTTGTTTTTGAATGATCCGTTTGGAAGAAAGGCGAACCAATTTCGCAATTTATAAAACGGGAAACTGATTGGATGAGTTTACAGATGTTGTTTTGAATGATAAATGTGTAAAGAAATTGATTAACGATACTAAAAACATTTTACCAATACACGACTTAGAAAAAATGATGTAGGTATGGATCATTTTGCCAACCATTTTCCATTACATTAAAGCATAAGCATTTTCTTATCCGTAACATAAAAGGGGTTTTCAGGCATCCGGTAATTTCACAATTTATGATTTATTACTTATTTTTTTATGGAATCATAAATGGAAACTGCATTAGGGCACTCGAGAGAAGAGATCTTCGCCTTTAGTAACATTCTCTCTGCTCAACGAAGTGCTGCGTGAGAGTGAGTTCCCGCTCTCGCACTTGTCGAGATAAAAGTGGGCTCCACGGAATGCTCCAACATGCTGCAACATAGTGCTCGTCTCATCTCCAGCACACGTTGAAAACGCGTCTTTATTTCAAACGCACGCCAACCGCAGCAACAGGCAACGGTGTGCCAACCCGGTGTGGAGCGGTATTGGTGCGGCTGACGCGCATGGTTTTGTTTAGGTTTCCTGTTTTGTTTTGATTTCGTTGATTCGCGACGACCCGGCCCTGAGCTGTGTACCCAACCCAGCCGGACGCAGAAACGGGAGTGCGACGAATGGCGGATGGCGCGCGGTTCCGCAGTTTTATGCTTTCGCTACCTTACTCTACACTCCCTGCCAAGCTGCCGAAAATTCCGGTTTTCCCGCGACGCAGCAACCCTTCCCCGTGACGTAACGAAGCATAGCAGCGAATCGACTCATCGTCGACCGTAAGGAAGGAAGGAAGGAAGGTGAGCATTATACGATGCACGCATCGATTAACGTTTTCATTGCGGATGCTGGTTTAGTGGTCGATGAAATCATGACGGCATTTATTTTTTTTCGTCTTCCAAAGATTTGCCAGCTCATCTGAAGGGGGCCGTTTGCAGCGAGTTCCACGATCGTGACTTCGGCAGACGCGGTTCGAATTCGTCATTTTTTCTATCAGGATGTTTTACCCGGAAACTTGATTAATCATGTAGCCAGGTGACCCTTTGCAATGACCCTTCCGCGAATGACGTCAGGTGGAGGGAGCAGGTATTTTTCAATACTTCGATCTTCTTCGTTCGTTTAACTACTCCGTCGTAGTCCGTTGGAATGGGCCTTTAGAATATTAAAACTCCTTAGTCGGGACAAATGACATCATGAAAATACTTGCTGCAAGCAACCTGAACGCGCTGCAATCGCGATCAAAGATGACCAGTTTATCACTTGCCGCAGTGCAAACAACTAACCACCCTAATTGCGGTATTCATAAACATCGGCCTTACGGCGGCCAACCGTGAGTTGCCTAGACTCGGAAGAGGCAGGGTACCAAAGTGCGCATAAAAGCCATTAGCAATAGCCTAATTGAAAAACAAGTCAGACCGAACGCTGTTCGGCGGCGTCGCATTAGCTTTTTGATAATGAGCAATCGCAAGCAAATACGTGAACCTCCTCGAAGCAGCCATACTGTGAACCTCTCTGCCCCACGAAGAAAAGATAAATAAACGCTCGAAGCACGCAATAGCGAAAAAGGACGATAGAGCTGTTTGAAAGCATTTTATTTAGTGGTATTGACTTGACTTTGATTGTACGGTATTTCTTGCGGGATCAGCTTGAAAAATAAACAATCCCATTTAAGAAATAAATAATCTGCTTTTAATAAAGCAGTCAATAAGATTTTATGAGTTTCAAACATGTTGTCCTACACCGATCGATTGTCGGTAGCCATGTTTGCACACCAAAGCCATAATGCTGCCAAAATATTGAGGACGAAGGCACCATTCGGTGAGAAAACAAGACGCTTCGAAAACATTTGCATTCGCTTGCCCAAACATGAATACGGGTTAAAGGCGGAGATTTCAGCAAACAAACTCTTTTCGGCACCGACGCCTACAACACCTCTCCGGGGCCGCTATTTTTCGGAAGGAACAGCCAACAACCCAGCTTCAAAGGAATCGAAGTGCTTCTCGCGAAACCGATGCTTTTAATAATTTGTGATACACGTGTAAAAATAAACCTGTTCCACGTTCCGTTTTTAATGAGACCCTCTCCCATCGGAGGCTGTACGGCCCGGCAATGGCACACAAAAGCAAAGTGTGTGCCGCGTAGGTGGTACTAGATATTTTCACTCAAAAAGTTTTGTCCTGACGACGAAACTCCACCGAGACGCCCGGGATGTTGGATGTTGCACAAGTTTTCGATTTCATTGTATACTCGTTAATTTTAGACGCCTGCTTTCCGGGCTGTCCACGGAATCTGCTGTGCGGGTGGTGTTTATTGATTCTTGCTTCCTTTTTTTGGCCCTAGTGGGTTCAATTCTTGTTGGGCCACAAAGAACAGCAGTGCGGTACGAAAATGATGATACCATTTTTGCTGGCGTTCCACCAACGGTGCGGGAGAAATGGCTCGTCACAGACCGCGCAGACACAGCCCAAATTTGATTACACAAAAACCCGCAGGGACTGATGAAGCCCTCCCGGGTGAGATTGAAATACTTTTGGTTCTGTTCCAACCGAAAAAATAAGCCATGGCTAGCGATGGATGCACACACAAAAAAACTACTTGATGCCATCAATCATCGTTATGGGGAATTTGAAAGCCACAAATGCGCCAATGGGACGTCCTTGTGTTAATACTTTTAAATGTACCTTCAAGTCGTTTTTCAAGTCGACAAAATATACAAATCCATTAAAAACAAACGCATTGCTTTTCTTGCATCGTTTTATTCTAACAGATTGCACAAATAGATCGAAACATAAATCTTCCAATCAGAGCGATTTGAAACAAGTCATTCTAAGCTCAATTTCATTTTCCGTTGAACATGAATTTTGGAGTTTTTCCCGAGCTTGATTCCCAACAGGATAAGAAAAATGCGATATCTGGAATGGAATGGTGAAAAAGATGTCCAATTTTCCATCAAATCAAACTAGATCACATCGTAACCGAGCCGCAAGTTTTCCCTCGAGGCAAATCTGTTCGCCCGCGTAGTAACCGTGTTTCGAACGCATATCGAACCGCGAACCACTCGTCGTGGGCCAGTGGGCCACACACTCCGCAAATCCATAGAAAGTGAGGAAATGTGTGACGTTGATTGTGGCATCGAAGAGAAAGAAGAACAAAACCATCATGCTTGACACCCACCTGGCGAGAAAATGGGGATAACGAAAACAAAAACTGTGGCAGAAAAAAAAATCAAATGAAACAAACCCATTCGCATACGCAGCATACGCTTGCTCCAACCCGTGTACCAGAGTGCATTGCGGTGTAGATGCCTTCGTCGACATCGGTATCCATGAAGATCAGACCCGAGGGGGAAGGTGAGGGGAGCCAGACATGATCAACTGCACCGGCTAGAAACATGATTTTTTTAGCTGTGCTCCATCGTCACAATTGGCACCGATTGGTGGCGTTCGATATGATACGGTGCGTACAGCGGCGGATAATAACCGCGCGGAATGGAAATGCATAAAAAGCCGATGATGCCGATGGAAAAGAAAGTGAACCACTCGGCGGGGAAAAAATGCCCCTCGAACACCCGAACATCCATGCAGCAAGCCAAGGGGCACGAGTGTTCGATGGTACGCGTGCAGCAATTACCAAAATGGCCAGAAGAAGTAAAAGAATACAGACACCTTCACCGAAAATTGAACACACTTTGATGCTGGCCGGTCAAATCGGGGACACAACAACGTGGCGCGAGCGATATCCCACTAAGTGAAGCGCTAGTTATCGAGGTTCCGTGCATCACAATTCTCGTTCGATGTTCCTCCTTCTCAGTCGACTGCCAATTTGTGGCGTAATGGCGCAGTGATATCGCGGTCGAACAGGCTGCGAAATTGTGATGGAAACAAATCTTCTTTACGCAAGAAAGTGATAAGCATGTGGTACACCCCACACTTCCCCACCCCTCGTCGGGATTCACAATAGACAAAAAGGCCCCAAGTGGCTGTTGCTGTTTTTTGGGTGGAAGAAATTTTCGCAACCAACGTAAGGCAATGATAAAGCCGTCCTCGAAACGAAGACGGCCCAAAAAAAAAAGAAGGCACGCTTCCGTCTTGCGACTTACACCTTTCGCGGACGTTTTTTTCCCCTCGTCTGCTTCATGTACACAATTACTCCTCCTGTCAAGTGTGATACAATCGACACGTTGTTTCGGGCCGGTTAATGGGGATGATGAGTAACAGAAGCCGGCCAGTGTTTCGTCCAGAAAGCAATCTCCAAAGGCTGACAGCAATAGCTGCAGGAGAAAATTATGGTGTACGTTCGATTGACGTGTTCAAAGCCAATAGATGAACCGAACTTCCTATCACCTTATATTTTTCCTTACGTTAGGTTTATTTTACTGAAAAAAATTCCATTACATTATCCATGGTGCGTGTATGCTTACACTAACCTTGAATGTTGAAGATAAACATATTTATTTTAAAAGAAAACGAAGAAACAAAGCGCTCCATCGCCACGAAAACTAATCAACGAAAGTAAATGTTGTCGGTCAAGTAGCTTGTGTATTACACTGTTCTACCGTTGCAGGGCCGAGAAGGACGACCAAGCAGGTTGAAAGTAGTTTGAACGTGCCGGCTCCGCTCCGATTGTGAGTCGCGAAGCAACGGCAAGTGGCAAGTTGCTTGGAGTAGACTGACTTTTTTTTATCTTGTTTATTATTCTTTTTCGCAGATAACGCATCTCGAGTGTTCTCCGTTGTCGTCTGCTTGCGATGGTGAACTTCATCGCACGACGCCGTCGAACGCGATTCAGCGGCTTGGAATGGCGAAAGGAATGTCGGAACACATGCTTCGTGTGTTGAACAAGCTAAAAGTAAGTTGTCCAGGGAAGTGGCATGCTTAATCTGAGACGGGAACAATTTGCTTGGGTTTGGAAGAACTTTGTTTCACGTGAGAAATCATCAATCGTAAAAAGGAAGCGTGGCATCTTTGGTACAAACATTTTTTACAGGCAGCAACAAAGTTGTTAACGAGCGGTCCGTGAGATTCAGAGCAAACCGATAAATCCCTTAACTAATGCTTCACTTTCAGCATCAAAGGGCCTTCCCCGGAACGCTTACCCGAGGTCGAAGGAGGAAGTGGAAAACCCTTCTTCTCTTTCTTGAACCATAAAACAAACCCGGACGATTGGTCAATCAATGGCATTAACCGGCAACACTTTCTGCGCCCAGCTCGGGTTAATTTCGTCGGTGGCTTCCCCCTTGAGGGAGAAGCGGAAGAGCGAATTTTCCAATTTCACCCGGCTTTTCTTTTTCTTTGATTGCGCGCCGATGGGATACGCCCGCTAAGAAAGGGCCACCCCGTCGGGCGGGGCGGATGAGGATTATTAATGATTTGATGTTTACATTGGAAGATTATCTACGGCTTGTGGGTACCACCCCCGTGTGGGAGGGGGTAGGGTAACGTGGAGTTGCTGAGCCAAAAGCGCCACAAAATGGGATGAAAACATTCAAACCTTTTAGTGAAGTTTTTTTTTCCAACACCCCGCCCGATGACCGATGCGAGTTTGGGTCAAGAGTAGTGTTGAGTCATGAGACTCTTTCCGAAGAGCGGAGCGCTGCGCTCTCGCACACTGAAGAGAGCGGTGTGCGCGAGGCAGCTCTTGCGCTCCTTGCGCACTTGCGCTCTGTGCGCACATGCGCTCGCGTGCGCATTTGCGCTCGCGTGCGCATTTGCGCTCGCGTGCGCATTTGCGCTCTTTGCGCTCTTTGCGCTCTTTACGCTCGCGTGCGCACTTTGCGCTCTCGTGCGCACTTTGCGCTCTCGTGCGCACTTTGCGCTCTCGTGCGCACTTGCGCTCTCGTTCGCACTTGATTTTTGCTATCCCTCCACTTTCGCACCATGGGTCCACACTTGTACGGGGAGTTTGAGAAGACGGCTTTCGGCGGCTCGCAAAATTCTCGAGAAATGCTACTCATACTTCTCAATCCAATGGGAATTACGGCCTTTCGCATTTCTTGTCTTCGGTGCAGCTCTTGGCAAGCAAGCACGTGATTTTCTGCAGAAGTAAATATTGATGATGATAATGTGCGGACAATTTTCTTTATCGTTTAGGACAGATATCGTCTGCTAACCTCACTATGTCGAGTATTGGCGTACATTTCCATTCAACTGCATCGCTGCCAGTGCCAGTCCGTTCAGGGAGCTGATCTTCAAATTTTTCGCGTCCCCAGCGCTTTCGCGGAAACAAATACTGGTTATCTAAGTAAGCATTATTGTTAGATAACTTTTCCACCATGTTGATGCATCGAAAACGGTAACAAAATCGGTAATCCTTCGGAGTCATTAGCCGTTTTGTGCACTAAGCACGGGATGGGAGACGCAAGTAAGATACGACAGGCAGGTGTTTTTGTCGTTCGAACGGCTTAACTTTTATTGGGTTTTGCGAAGTAAGTTTCCTGATTTGCACAGTTCACCATATTTTCGTTATTAATCATACAGTTGCAAGGTAATACATTTCAAATTAACAAAATTGTAAGATCATTTGTTTGTCTTTGCCCTAATTTGGCGACGACGATCAGCTTGCAAATCCGAATAAGACAGGCCACTGGGAGAATGTTAAGTTGAACGTTTCCGGTTATTATTAAGCCAAAATAATATCTTGAATTTGCGGTCAACACATTATCCGACTTTTATTAGTTCTCAGAACGAAAACTGCCCGTCCCATCTTTCTTGCGTTTCCCATTTCACGTGAACAATAATTCCGAAGGTTTACCGATTTTGATACCCTTTTCGACGTACCATCGTGGAAGAGTTATTCAACAGTAGTTCCACCGAAGCGCTAGGGACGTTAAAAGCCGGGACAACCTCAAAAATTTGCACAGTCTAATTTAGCTGCATGCGGACTGAATGTTTTTTCATGGGATATTATGAAAACTGTGATATTCAATAAACCATAAAAAGGTGTTAAGATAGCTTTTGGGTCATCATCGTCATTATCAGCAAAATACTAGGGGAAGTAATTAATAACAATTTATTATAATTCTCAAATTATATTTCAGCTTTCAAAGCTCTGTTATTTATTATAATTCTGTTTTATATATAGAATTTTACTAAGCTTAGACGCACTTAATCTATTTCTCTTATTAGTTTCTATTTCACCCGCTTTAGAAAAAACCCGCTCGCAAGGAACGGATGATGCAGGGATGCATAATGTTTTTAACATTAGTTCGTACAAGGTGGGATATTTATTTCTGTATAGTTTCCACCACTCGAGGGGACTGTCGGATCTGTGGGCCAACTGTTCAGCCAAATAATTATCTAATTCTATCTGATTTTCGGACCGTGCGTGTAGCATTATTTGGGAATTTTCATTTGCTTCCGCATCAAAATCCTCCCATATGGTGTCGGTAGCAGGACCGGAAGCATTTGAAGAGGCCAAAACTATTCCTTCTCTACTTCTTTGATGGGAATTGATGTTTTCCATTAAAGACAAAATACCGTCACAACATTTTTTGAATTCTAATTCGCTATTAAAACCTTTTTGTTTGAATCGTGGGTCTAAGACTGTCGATTGTTGTACAACTTCTTTATTAATATGAATTGCTTTTTCTTCTAGTCCATCGTGAAGAAATTTTACAAGGCTGGCGATTTCGTCGCAAAAACTCTTGGCTTGCAAATACGTTTTTAATTTTTTAATCATTAAATTTGTTATGACGCGCATTTTAGATAATGTGACGGATTCTTCTGCCGACATCTCCTTTGTTACTAAATCAAAAAACTTTAACACACTGGCTGCCTCTTTAATAATCCTCCAATCGTTTTCAACAAGATTCAAATCATAGCCTAAGAGTGCCAATGAAGATACAATTGGATCTTTGTTAGCAGCAAAACGCTCTAACATATAAAACGTGGAATTCCACCGCGTTGGAACGTCTAGTATTAATTTTTGTTGCATATGATTTAAGTGAGCCTGAAGTTCGTGAAGCTTGGCACTGGCAGCTGGACTTTTTTTATAATATTTGACTATTTCTTTAACAGAACTTACGGTTGATTGAATCGTTTTGTTAATGGAATTCTGTACAACAAGATTTAGAGTATGTGCATGGCAAGATATCTGTTCTATTTCAGTTAGCTGTACTGCACGTTTCATGTTCGGTGCATTATCGGTGACAATACAAACAGTTTTATCAGAAATACCATAATTTTCGATGATTTTTTTCAGCCAAACTGATATATTGTTCGCGGTATGTCGACTTGTGAATTCCTCGCATTCCAAAAGAAAACATTTTAGCTTGCAATCTTCGCTTATAAAGTGCGCTGTTGCGGCAATGAAACATTCGTTTTTATAGTTGGTCCACCCATCTGATGTGAGACATACTGCCTTGGCGTTGCTAAGTTCTCTTTGTACTTTTTCTAATAATTTCTCGAAATTTACATTTAATAACGTATTACTAAGAGTCTTTCTTGTTGGAAGGTTATACGAAGGACACAACTCTCGCACCAACTCCTTAAAATCTTCTGCCTCTACTAAGTGGAAAGGTAGTGCATGGCTACATATCACGTTCAATAGTTTGTTATCTAATGATTTTTTTTTTTGATGCACTCAAAGGATTAGTCACTGTCACGTACTGTTCTATTGATTTTTGTGTTTGGATTTGCGGTGTTACACTGGACGCTGCTGCAATATTATCAGTTGATGCAGTAGGATCACTTTGGCTACACGGAGTTGAAGATCGTACAACTTGCATTGTGGGATGTTTAGTTTTAATGTGCCTTTTCAAATTAAATGTTGATCTGTTGTTCACTGTTAACTGTTGTTTACAAATAGTGCATCTCATTTTATTAGAGGCTGAAGCACAGCTTTCGAAAAAGTTCCATATTTCACTTATTTTTTTCTCCGACATTGTATCCGTTGATGCGGGCAAAAATTTTCAATTATTACTTGATCCACAACTTGAAAACTTCACTTGCAGGTGGTCAGTTATCGAGTGCTTATGGTGAGCCAAGGCAGCTGCTTAAATAGCAAAACGTCGTGCAATACAGTTAAACCTAAATTCTTCAAAAATGAATTAAATAGTTCCCGGGATCATTGGATGTCACCACGGATGGAGAGCGACAACACGGACCGAGCGATATGGAAATCGATCAGGCCTGGTCAGCACGAAGCTTCGTGCTAGTGCTCAACTAAGAGCGGGCAAGAAAAGAAGAAAAGAATAAGAATCCGCTTAATAAGAAATAACAAATCGGAGCTATCCACGTCCACGACTGTTGTGTCTGGCTGGAAACCAATAACGGCGATTTTTGATGAAAAGTTCGCATCGGAGCATTTATTTGAAATGGCCTACACCTGTTGCCAGAAGTAAGCATTGCGAACTTCAGGCACATTTGAATTATTCCAACGCGGTGGAATTCCACGTTTTATATGTTAGAGCGTTTTGCTGCTAACAAAGATCCAATTGTATCTTCATTGGCACTCTTAGGCTATGATTTGAATCTTGTTGAAAACGATTGGAGGATTATTAAAGAGGCAGCCAGTGTGTTAAAGTTTTTTGATTTAGTAACAAAGGAGATGTCGGCAGAAGAATCCGTCACATTATCTAAAATGCGCGTCATAACAAATTTAATGATTAAAAAATTAAAAACGTATTTGCAAGCCAAGAGTTTTTGCGACGAAATCGCCAGCCTTGTAAAATTTCTTCACGATGGACTAGAAGAAAAAGCAATTCATATTAATAAAGAAGTTGTACAACAATCGACAGTCTTAGACCCACGATTCAAACAAAAAGGTTTTAATAGCGAATTAGAATTCAAAAAATGTTGTGACGGTATTTTGTCTTTAATGGAAAACATCAATTCCCATCAAAGAAGTAGAGAAGGAATAGTTTTGGCCTCTTCAAATGCTTCCGGTCCTGCTACCGACACCATATGGGAGGATTTTGATGCGGAAGCAAATGAAAATTCCCAAATAATGCTACACGCACGGTCCGAAAATCAGATAGAATTAGATAATTATTTGGCTGAACAGTTGGCCCACAGATCCGACAGTCCCCTCGAGTGGTGGAAACTATACAGAAATAAATATCCCACCTTGTACGAACTAATGTTAAAAACATTATGCATCCCTGCATCATCCGTTCCTTGCGAGCGGGTTTTTTCTAAAGCGGGTGAAATAGAAACTAATAAGAGAAATAGATTAAGTGCGTCTAAGCTTAGTAAAATTCTATATATAAAACAGAATTATAATAAATAACAGAGCTTTGAAAGCTGAAATATAATTTGAGAATTATAATAAATTGTTATTAATTACTTCCCCTAGTATTTTGCTGATAATGACGATGATGACCCAAAAGCTATCTTAACACCTTTTTATGGTTTATTGAATATCACAGTTTTCATAATATCCCATGAAAAAACATTCAGTCCGCATGCAGCTAAATTAGACTGTGCAAATTTTTGAGGTTGTCCCGGCTTTTAACGTCCCTAGCGCTTCGGTGGAACTACTGTTGAATAACTCTTCCACGATGGTACGTCGAAAAGGGTATCAAAATCGGTAAACCTTCGGAATTATTGTTCACGTGAAATGGGAAACGCAAGAAAGATGGGACGGGCAGTTTTCGTTCTGAGAACTAATAAAAGTCGGATAATGTGTTGACCGCAAATTCAAGATATTATTTTGGCTTAATAATAACCGGAAACGTTCAACTTAACATTCTCCCAGTGGCCTGTCTTATTCGGATTTGCAAGCTGATCGTCGTCGCCAAATTAGGGCAAAGACAAACAAATGATCTTACAATTTTGTTAATTTGAAATGTATTACCTTGCAACTGTATGATTAATAACGAAAATATGGTGAACTGTGCAAATCAGGAAACTTACTTCGCAAAACCCAATAAAAGTTAAGCCGTTCGAACGACAAAAACACCTGCCTGTCGTATCTTACTTGCGTCTCCCATCCCGTGCTTAGTGCACAAAACGGCTAATGACTCCGAAGGATTACCGATTTTGTTACCGTTTTCGATGCATCAACATGGTGGAAAAGTTATCTAACAATAATGCTTACTTAGATAACCAGTATTTGTTTCCGCGAAAGCGCTGGGGACGCGAAAAATTTGAAGATCAGCTCCCTGAACGGACTGGCACTGGCAGCGATGCAGTTGAATGGAAATGTACGCCAATACTCGACATAGTGAGGTTAGCAGACGATATCTGTCCTAAACGATAAAGAAAATTGTCCGCACATTATCATCATCAATATTTACTTCTGCAGAAAATCACGTGCTTGCTTGCCAAGAGCTGCACCGAAGACAAGAAATGCGAAAGGCCGTAATTCCCATTGGATTGAGAAGTATGAGTAGCATTTCTCGAGAATTTTGCGAGCCGCCGAAAGCCGTCTTCTCAAACTCCCCGTACAAGTGTGGACCCATGGTGCGAAAGTGGAGGGATAGCAAAAATCAAGTGCGAACGAGAGCGCAAGTGCGCACGAGAGCGCAAAGTGCGCACGAGAGCGCAAAGTGCGCACGAGAGCGCAAAGTGCGCACGCGAGCGCAAAGAGCGCAAAGAGCGCAAAGAGCGCAAATGCGCACGCGAGCGCAAATGCGCACGCGAGCGCAAGAGCTGCCTCTTTTTTCAATTGATTGTGCGCGAGCGCGCACACTTCAAAGAGCGGAGCGAACGAGGCAGCTCTTGCGCTCTTGACCCAACACTAGTCAAGAGTGACCGAACAAAGGAGGCGCACGAAGAAATGTTTGAAAAAAAAGCCACCGAGAGGGAGGGCAAAGGAAAAATGAAGGCGAAATTACATGCGGCACCTGCCCTAGAATCCGAGATGAGTTAAGGTTTGCCGCTTCTATCCTCCACCCCGTCCCTCCCCCCCGCTCACTTTTTCGCCCACAGTGCGCATCATCATTATGCTCTGGGAACTGTTAGGAAAGTGGGATCATGAAAATTATCACACTACTGCAAGCGGGGAAATGTGGGTGGTGTGGGGTGGGAATAGATGAATGGGTGATTTCGGCCCAACGGCGGCACCGATTCTCCCACAGCCACCCCACAACAATGCACCAACAAATGCACTCTCCCTTTCGCTCTCAATGGTGGAGTTAGTTTTTTTTTTTTACTTACTTAGTTTTGTTTCCTTCAACTCCATTGACCGGACTGGGGGGGATAGAGCGGGGTGTGCTTGGTTGGTTTTTGGTTTTTCAAGTAGGTTTCATGAGCCAGAAAATTGCTGATACTGTAAATTGACACCTCGGTCGAATGTGGAAGCCGAGAGTTGCGTTACAGTTGTGTGTGTGTTATGGTTTTTTTTTCGTTTGTGTCCGCGCATGCAGCTGCACAAATGACGCCATCGAGAGGGAGACCGCGGCGTCTGCGGTTCGTGCCGGTGGTGATGCTGGGTGTTTTGGAAATTCGATATGTATGCAATTTGCATGAAAAGGATTTCGAGTTGACTTCTATGCGCGGCGACCAAATAAACCCTACGATGGAAGATTTCCATAATTAAACAGGCGTGTGCCGGACGTTTATCGTTGCGCAAATATTACTCTATGGATTGGATCATCAAAGATTATAATTTATTTTGTTTGAGGATGAACCTATTATCGAAATGTGAAACAGTTCAGTTCCTTCTATAATCATTAATAGTAACCATTTGCTAAAGCAGAGATGGCGAAACTTTCATCGTATCATATGAAAAATTGTCCATTATTCAGAATTTGAATGCTGCGATGCTTAACTGCCCAAAGTATACCAGCGATAAGGAATATAAAAAACGCAATAAAGCTCAAAAAGAGTTCTTGAAAATCTATATCTCTCAGCTTCTCTAATGCAACCACTGCTCTGTGATAAGCTAAAACAAAGCTGCTCATTCTCCTCAAGGCAAATCGAAGCGGGACGTTCAACTTGTGGAACCGGAGGAAATCGATCAAGGTTTGTCGTTCTTTAACTTTTTCCCCAGTCGAATGCAACCGCAAAAACCGATATTTGCACCCTGCACGCCTGCAGACACCATTTATAACTCGCACAGTGAAACTCCCACACGACAACGGACGAAGAGTGCATCAAGTGCACCATTTGTAGAAGGAAGAACAAAGAAAGCGTGTAAGGAGAGTAGCTTGTGGTCCCTCGAACTCGACGATGACGCCTTGTCGTATGTGTTTGGGTATGTTGCACCATAAATCAATGCGCGGGACGCATGTCAAACATTCCTAAACATCACCGAGGGGAAGAAAGGAAAAACAACAGCTTTCCTTTCCAAATTTATTGCTTGCCGCAACGCGCTTAACAACGGCTACGGCGGTGCTTAATCCAGTCTACCGTTCGTTCTTCTCCCAGGGCCAGTTCTAGCACCGGCTGATGTTATGCCATGGGGCACGCAAACCCGATAGTCGGTGTCTTATCGCCCGGACGAGACACGTACTTGCGTCCCGCGAAGTTGGTGTACTCCAGGAGTGCTCAAACGCGCGGAACAAAGAATGCACATTCATACAGCAGTAGTTTGCAAGGAACGTTTATCGCAACAGTCACCGGGTATTTCCGTCGCATGCCGTCGATCATCGGGGGCGAATCTTTTTCCCGAGAGATCAATAACGATCCTCGGGACAACAGTTTAAAGCTGGCACTGGAAGCTCCCTGGCGAATTACCTCATCTGCAACACTTCACAACGGCGTGGTCCAGCGTTTCTTTTTATGGGGTCAACAAGTCTTGCCGGTGCCGTCACGACTCGTTAGCGCCAGCGGCAGCAAACAACTGCCTCTCAGCCGGGCGGAACCAACGATACCGGTGCGGAATTCAAAATGCCTTCTTATTAATCTTCCTTTAAACGAACCACGTTCTGTCAATTTGGCACGCAACATGTCATTTTCGGCCAGCGCGGCAATTCATCGGATGATCTTCATCGCATGCACTTTCTCGTATGCGTATGGTTGGAAAAAGATTGCAGCAATGTCTCGCAAATACTTTAGTAATAAACCTTACTGTGAATGATGACTGTGTAATGGATTCTTTAACGAGTTTAAGAACTTGTTCCATTTCAACATTCGGCATTCGGTGGGATTGAAATTGTTTTATTTATACCAACGGTACACCATTGTGCACCGTTACAGCAGCAAAGCAATAAACCATTAGAACCCACCCGTATCACCTTCTCGGGGGATTTTTTTTTGTGCTTCCGAGAGCTTATACGACACAGGACCGGGGAGAATTAGTTCAACTCACCCTCGCCGTGATACAATCAAACCCGAAGTGTTGACCGTTAGTACGGTCGGTTCCGCATGCAGCTTCCTCGGCTGGGTGACGCACAAGTGCGAAGTGCCGTGTGCGAAAACCCACCGGCGAAAGAACGCCAAGTGAAAGGTGGAACAACACTTGTTAGGATAGCGAACCGCGATGACCGTCTTTAGTGTTTCACATTCTCTGCGCTGGCTTCTCCTGGCCTGTGGCCGAAAAAGTTCTATGAATAAAAGATGGCCCACTTCCACATCCATCGGTAACGGAACCGGCGAAAAGGCCAAGAACAATGGTACTTCTACGGCGGCTACGACGGAGGATGGAACGGAGGAACTGGTGCGCATCGTAAAGGAGGAACATTCGCATCTTGCCTTCTTCCCACCGAGAGCAAAACGGGGGTGTCACAGCATCGTGTGTGTCGGACTGGCCGATCGCATCCATCACGGCCTTCAGGAACCGTTGGGGATTGGCGTACGTTCGCGATTCGGTTCGAGCGTTTGGCGCGCGCGTTACGCCGCGTAGAATCAATTGGACAACGTTGCAAGGAGGGACACATTTTTCACACCGCACGACCACCTGGGTTGATGGAGGAAAGGCCTCGCCGAGACGTACCTGCTTGTTCGTCTGATCGTCACTCGCGGCCACGGTGTTGGCGCTGGCTTTGGTGGAGATGAGCTTCACGGTCGAGCCGTTCTGGATCACGCTCGAGTTGTTCGGGTTGGACGACGGCGTGGACAGGTAGCGCAGATCGCCGAGCGTCGGAATGCCGGCGGTGGTCGTGGGACCGGCCGGGGTGGCCGAGGTGCCAGAGTCCGGCCCGTCCCGTCCCGAGCCGTGGCGACCGCCTGGAGGACGCTGCTGCCGCCGGTTGCTGTTGGTTATCGTGTTGGTCGTGTAGTTGTTGAAGGACGCGTTCGTCGTCCAGATGGGGGACTGGTCGTCGCCGGTGGCGGTGGCCTGCGTGTACGAGTGCTTGCGGGTGCGTTCGATGGTGCGGTTGGCACCGCCAACTCCGCTGCCCCCGTTCGCAGCGATGTCGGGCTTCGGGAGGCCACCGGTGGCCATGCTCATCATCGTGGTCGGCGCGCCGCTACCGTTCAGAGCGTTTTCCATCGATTTCTTGCGCTCGGAGGTGAACGTGATGGTCCCATCGGAAAAGCGGTGAAACGTGAGGTTCTCGTCGGACAGGAATGACATCGAGGTGACGCTGGATATCTGCAAAACGAAACGAACACAAATGCATTAATGATTTTCCCGATGCGATGTAAAGGATAACTAGCACGGTTGTTAACGGTTATTTAAGTTCCCTTCTATGTTTCCAAAATCCATACAACAAAACAACACAACAGTCTCAATGTACTCTCATTCATCATGTGTACCAATGAAATGGAAAAGAAATTGAGTCGCTTCAAGGACCAATTAGCTTTTCTGCAAAATGTGGGCCAACTGTTTGCAAATAGTCGTTGAAATCATGGGCAAATACACCTTTACAGGAGAAATCTTAACCAACTGATAAACATTAACATAATTAGGCAAACAAGTAGCTCTTTATCTAATTATACATGTTCAAATCTAACTAGACATGCTCGGCAATATTTAAAATGCATGGTGGAAATTAATTCGAGGCAGTGTTGTAAGTTTCGCTGCGCCATATGTTCACCTCGGTGGCCGATTTATGCACGCGTGTAATACAGCCTGTCGGCACGTCGGCATAAGATAACGAGTACAGCCAGTTCCCGAGGCCCTCCTGAATTGAACCTTAAAAACATCAAATCGATCAACCACCACGAATCAGCCACGCGCGGAAGAGCCTCGTCTCGGTGCACGGGGGGAACGGAGCGCTTGTAACAGCGCAGCTAGTAATAGGATATTTCAGTTTAGGGCCGCTCTGAATATTCATTTCTGCGTTTCCGCTCGCCCGAACGCAATCCAACCACGAACGAAACGAAGGAACAGCGCACCCAGTGCTACACGAGTTTTATCCTACTTCCCCCGTTTCGATTCTGGGCCGAGGCCATTCCGCCTTCCGGGCAGCCGTACACATGTTGCAGCTTTTCCGGATGGCGCGGACGTGAACGGAAAGCCCAACAAGGTGCACCAGTACGGAGACCACGGGGAAGGCGCCTGGGAAGGGTGTCCTGGCGGTGCAGTGCGGACCTAAATCCGCCAGGAAGCTTGTTCCATTTGGAAAACTATCATTTTCACGGGCCGGAGAAGATCCTTCTGGCCGGGGTCGAAACTTTTACCCAGTCCCAGCGAAACTTCTTCCAGGCCAACAGCGTGAGGTGAAAGTTGAGACGCTGTAGGACTCTAGGCACGGGACCCCGTTCAACACCTTCTAAGGATTCGCTCGGGTTTGTGCCATCGGGTGGGGACAGACACGTCGACGGCTTTAAGGATTAGCGAAACACGGTGCGGGAGGGGGGCGCACCCAAACGGAAATTGTATTTTAATTGGCGACCAAGTGGGACAGATTTGCATCTTAACCCCAATTACTTTTAAATTCGAGGGTTTCGGGAACTGCGGTGGAGCCTTGCTTTACGTTTGATTCAATTAGGAAGAAAGGTAAAACGTTACGCAATCAAGCACACGTTTCATTCGAAAGGCGTTACAAATGTTAAAATGGATTCCAATTGATATTGAATTGTGATGGTTTATTAGTAAAGTTTGTGCCATACGGTGATTTAAATGTGCTACAGAATAAATTTCTTTTTTATTTTGAGTAAAGCCTAAAATAATCTGAAAATAATATGACGATGTTGATAGAAGTTTCTGTTTCAGATCTTTTGTATTTATTCATCTCTAAGTTCTTTGTAACAGCCATAAAATAAGTTTCAAATTAAAATATGAATCATAAATTTAAATTTCTTCTCACCGCCCGGAACTTATGTTCAGGTGTTCAACTCCTAAACGAGCCTCAAAAGAACTAGAAAGCTTAGGTCGGAAAATCCCATTTGATTAATGTTTTAATTATCATTCCAAACATAGAAACCATCCAATACCGTTGCCAAACGGTGTTTTTCATTCTACATACCGTCATAGGAGGATAAAAAATGGACATCGTCTGCAAAAGAAAGAAGAAAGGTGACCGGAAATGTACACCATCTCCACACATTAGACTGGCACGTTGCTCGCCTCCGTCGCTCGTCGGTTACGTCTTGTAGCAACTTGTTTGGCACGCGGCACTGGCACGAAAATGGCATCGATCGGAAAAAGTGTGTGTGTGTGTGCCTACGGCGGAAAGCGAACGGAAAGGTTTTCCACCGTGCAACAGAACTTCACAACGATAGGTTCCTCGTGCGCGTTCGTGCCGTCCTGTTCCCGGCTAGTGTTTGTCCAGGAAATTCCTCACGCCCGGAAGCAATGCGATTCCCCGGGCGGAGGAAACACACTTGAGATTTGTTTTGTGACCGAAGGCGGAAAATTGAATTCCGAAATCGATAGGGGAAGCGATCAGAAAACAAGGATGCAAATTACGTGGGGCCATGTTTCGGACGAAGCTGACAATTGTCCGTACTCCCAACAGGACAGTCACCTGGGCCGGGTGTGTTCGCTTGTTTGGTGGATGTTTTCCCTTTTCGAGGTGCCTGAACGGATAACATTATGTCGAATGAACCGGAACAAATTGAATGGAAATTTCCCTTTTTTTTGAAAT
Source organism: Anopheles atroparvus (assembly GCA_914969975.1). Classification (NCBI taxonomy): domain Eukaryota; kingdom Metazoa; phylum Arthropoda; class Insecta; order Diptera; family Culicidae; genus Anopheles; species Anopheles atroparvus. The sequence goes on along the minus strand of CAJZCY010000002.1, from coordinate 40,670,269 downwards.
ATTATTTCACTCGAACATTATCGTTTTGGTACCAGTTTATCGGCTCGAGGCGAGGGATGCGACGAGTCCATCGGTGCCTTGCGGTGCTGAAATCGCATGATCGGACAAACGCTTAATCCGGGCCCAGTGAGTGTGCTAGACTGGAAAATGTTCCCTTAATGGACCGTGGCTTTTATTCGGTGTGTGCATGGTGTACCTTTTCCATGTCGACAACAGCTTTTTGTTTTCTCTCCGGTACGCGGTCGACGGATGGATAGATGGTCAAAGCCGTTGCACTCGAAATTAAATCATACGCAACGTTTTTTTTCCCTCCATCCCAATAATGGTGCACTATTCCGATTGATTTTTTTTTCTGTGATACCATCACACTTATCAAGACAACGTACTCAAACAGCGCTTATTTACGGTAGGGAGGAAAAACAAATGATGTCGACAGTTGAAGTTTTGCAGACTCTCACCGAGTCGAAATGGAAATGGTCGGGAAAAATGCTCTCTACAAATGAGTTGACCCTCCCGCATGGGCACGGTGAAGAGTATTTTTTCCACCGCGAGCTACGCAACCCCGAGTGTTAGAAAGCGAAAAGGGGCTCGCTTTTCGGAAGCGAGTGTTTAATGAAGCTAAAAACATCACTTAATGTGTACGATGGGCATACACGCTAGCGTGTGCTGTGATCGTCGGCAGCGTTCAGCAAGACATTCGCAAGGCTGCGAGCTGAAGTAAACGATAAGGGCTGAGCGACCAGAGAAGACTGCGGTCCCATTCGCAGGCGAGAAGGTTGCTGCTCGATGGCTATTGTTACCGAGCTGTGGCAAGCGAGAAAAAACCTACCAGCTTCATGTGTAAAACAATTACATGTGTTAAAGAATAGAAGAAGCTACCAGAAGATCGCGTTAAGGCATTCGACTGAGTGTCTCTGGCTATTGTTTGAATTTTTCCTTCGTTTGTTAAAATTTTTCTTTCTGAATGCAATTTTGGCCATCGTGACGACATTTGTCAACCAAAGATTTCCAAATAAACTACGAAACGCAAACCTTTCAAAAATGTAAAGCTCTTTTAACATAACACGTCCCTCTCTGCTCTGGGATAGATAAGAACCACGAGGGAAAAACAGAATGTCAAGGTAAATTGAACAAGTTCTTCAACGCACTGTACAGTAATGAAAGGAACACGAATGGCAATTAACAAAAGCCAAAAAAAGGAAAAAAAAAACACTAGCCCGCGAACGTTCTTGAAAGTAACGCAGATGTAAGCATCAAATTACCGAAAACGACATTAAAGATAAAAGAAATGCATGACCTAAACCAAGAGAAAAAAAAATTTACTCCAGCACAAACGTGTTTTCTAATTGAAAAAACGTGCTATTGCAATTTGGAGAACAGAGTCCCTCCTCTCTCTTGATGCGGGAGTAGAAAAAGACAGTTTTTTTTTGCCCCAGGTGCAGGTGGAAGGTGTAACAGAAAGTCGGCAACATTTTGGTGAAACCGTTTCGGACTCACTGGGGTGCTGCTTTTCAAAGGCCAAAAACGCCATGACAGCTATCAGCCTTTTTTGCTGAAGGTGAAGGTGAATGTCGGCGGCGCATTCGCGCTTCGGTGATGCACCGTGGGGAGAAGGAAAATATATTTAAAAAAAAACCACGCCACCGCAATCGATCGACTTTGTCCGGGGGCGAGCAGATAGATGATGATGATGCGGAGCTTTGGGGCACCGTTTTTCGATAGATTTTCGACTGTACCGTGCCACCTTGGGTTTGCCGGCTTGAAGTGCATCCCGCCGTGTCGGGGCTTGCATAACAGTTATTCTCTCTTTCTCTCGCTCTTGCGTAATTTGCAGCAACGTGCTGCTGGACGAGGGCACGAGCCACCCAGGGCACAACTTACCGACTGTTTTGGCTCCTTATTTTTCCATTTCATGTTGTCACTCCTCGAAGGTCACCGGGAACTGTGTGGCGGGAACAACAACTGGTCGGTCGATTCTCTCGATAAACTCGTTCTCTAGAGGGAAGGTTACACACACACACACACACACACTTGTCAATGCGGTGAGGGAACCAGGGAGGGGGGGGGGGGAGAGAGGGAAATATTGCTGCACCGCGCTTGGTAACAAATCGGATGTTGGGGCGACACTTTAAAAACTTATTTGGGGCAACTTTTACGGAATCTTTTCTTTTCTCCTTCACTAAACACAGGTTCACTGAAAAAGATCGATAGTTTTTCCCTCAGGTTTTCACCGGCACTTCAAATCGTCCCATCGGTGAACGCTTTCGAACGCACTCATGTTGATGTTTGCAAAACTGTCACAATTCCTGCAGGCACCGAGAAATGGGAGAACCATTATTATATGGAACCAGTCTATGCAACATACAAAATCATCTGATGCAATGCGAATGGAACCAGCGAGACGGAGGAAGGGAGGCCTCCAAGTGGTCTGGGAGGGCCGGTTTCCCAATATTTTGGAAGTGCTGTTTCGCTGACAACCCGAAAGTCCCACAGCAGATTTTCTTTTTCTTGCGCCAAGTGGACAAAAGAGGGAAAGGGATAGAGCAGCACGGGAATGTTTAGCACACGAATTTAGCAGTTTTTGTTTTTGAAGCCGTCTTTGTATAAAAGTTTTCTCAGACAATAGCGCCAGCGAGCGAACGCGCGCTACTGTAGAATGAAATGAATGTAAGAGAGCGAATGGTACATGGTTTACATGAGTGGTGGGAGGGAGCGAGAACGAAGAAAAATCCCTCCGTTGGTCAGCTTTAGGCACAAAACATTGCATGATTAATTCATCTTTGCAGCCGACACGGGGACGCCCGAGCAAATGTGCGCTATAAAAATGCAGAGATGGAAAAACGCTCCACCACTTCTACACGGCGGTGGAAAATAAGCAAAAGTTCTCATGTCCCACGTTCGTCAAGTGTGGAGGATTTGCGCCAGTGGTCAGCGGCTGACGCCGTTGGATTAAGCAGTCATCTGCATCAACAATAACATTCGTTTGTTTCGATAGTTTTCCTGCATCATTGTAACTATGTGTTACTTTTTTGTGGTAGCTTAAAATAAGGTTTTGGTCCTTATGATTGAAACATGATTTTTTTTTTAAATGTTACATGAAGAAAATATAATAAAAATAAAAGAGCCACTATTCATAAAAATTGTGTAAAAAGAAACCAAGCCTAAATGTCTCAATTGCTCGATCTTTTAATGAAGTTTTTCGTTTTGCATGCAACAACAACAAAAAAAAAAAACACGTGTGAACTAAACAATCAACAATCAACCATCCGTGATGATGCCATAACCCTTTGCCGTGCCCTGCTTTCAGGGCATCTTTGCGACACACGCTGCACCGAGAGTATACTGATCACGGTGGTGGTGGGCCTTTGGCGTAGCCTCGGCCTGGCCTAACTCAATTATGTCGAGACACAAATGCACTACCAGAGCTCACTCGGCGGCAGGGCTAATGCCTAGGGTAGGCCGACCTGCCCCGTGCTGGGTTTTGCAAACCGAGACGAGCAGGAGGAAGAGTATAGTGATCTCCGGATCCCGCAGTCGGATAAACAATACCGACCGAAGATGCACTTCATTGTCGATGGCGTAAAACCTTAGATGCAACGTAGCCGTTATTTTTAGATGTCTTCATGTTTGAACTGTCCATGAACGTGTGTGTGTGCTTCTGGGTTTTGTTTGCTTTTCCTCTCATTTTTTTTTATTTTGCACACCGGAGGCGGAAGTTTTTGCCACACAAATGCAAACGACGGACGATCGATGCCAAACGCTGCGGGGATGATGATGATCGGGTTCGGGTTTCGCCAAGAGCACTGCAAAGAAATAGGTGGGAAAAAAGAAGCAAAAAGAAACATGGTAAGTACGGCGGAAAAAGGGGCAGGTGAGAGAGCGCGGCTGAGTTTGGGCGCAAAAATAATAATAACAAGCAGCCGGAAGCTTTCGAGATGTGCGCTTATAGGAACCCGCGCGCGCAGAGCAATAATACGGAACCGCAAGCCGACGGCGGACAACCCATAATCAAAGTGTTTCGAAATGGATTTTCGTGCGTATGTTTGCCAGATTACACACCTCCAATGTTTGTCGCGTTAGAGAGTGCGGAAAGGACGGAGGGGGTACTGCATCTCTTCGAGGGGAGTAAATCAATGCGGTAACCTCATAGAAAATTACGTATGACAAACACTTCAGCTTCCGATTATATGGGTTCGTCGGTGAAATGGAATGTGAATAACTGGCAATGGGTGCACCCGTAATCTGCATTGATTACCCTACAAAGAGGTTATGACTCAAACGTGGTAAGGTTATGACGATCCGTTGGACGTGACTTTCAAGTCGCCATTTGAAGGCATTGCTAGACGCGCTCGTCGATCATCGCAGTTAATGTGGAATGCAAGGAAATATACATCTTTGCTATGAGATCGCTCGAGATAACAGATCAAATTAGATTACCGATCATATCAGCATCGTTGTTCAAGCAAAATTGAATCATCTTGCTAAGTTGTTGTCTGATAAGCGAATAGAGTGCGATGACTCAAGTAGCGTCAAGAGTGATGCTTCAAAGGATTAACTTTTGTCTATTGCGTCTTCTTAAATTTTTCATTTCGTAAAAACAGATATTCATATTGGAGGAACTGTTCGTTAGATCGATTTTAAGGAATGGAAGCCTGAACGACCGTGAGTACTTCGGTTTACAAGTTCCGTTGGTTCCGTATGAGGCGCAGGTGTAAAGGTGATCAAGTTCACGGCAATTGCAGTCACTACATTTCCCGGGCAGTTTTACACGATCGTAAAACAACTCCGCATAGCGTGGCCATATTTTAGGTGTCGATTTGTCGATCGCTGCTACCACGAGACATTCGCTTCCGACAAGCCGTCTACGACGACTGTCCATGAACCGATCCGCCAACCAGTCCCATCATCCCATCGCGAGCACATTTCTATTTCGATAAACGATTCGCTTGGAACAATAGGTAATAAAAGTTAAACAGTAAAAAAAACACACACACACACACCAACACGGATGGTCAATTGGTACGGCTTTTTAAAAATCAGCGAGTCACGCGTGCCCGGGCGCTTTCAAGGTGAACAGCAACAAGTTCGCCATTATCACCACCGGAAGCCGATGGTGGTGATGATCGTGCAAGGGGAAATGAAAGCAAAACCAGCTCGTCGCCCCCGTTTTCCCTGCCTGCCGGTGGGGTTGTGAGGGTGGCCCCCACGAAGAGGAACACTGGAAAAAAAACTAATCATCGGCATGCTAAACAAATAAAAGCTACGTCGCAAGCGCGTCCGTCCACCAATTTGTCTCGAATTTGGGTTCGGAATTGGTGGAAGTGAAAAGTGGGCAGGCCACCCCGCCACCCGGTCACCATCCATCCATCGCCGCATATACCCATTAGCCCAGTGACACTGTGATCTCAATCTTTGCGAACCCTCCCCCCGAACCCCCTGCCACACGACGGTTGGGCATGATATCGTATTCCCACAATCGATAAACAGCCAATTGAGTTAAATTAGCCACACTTTCCGCCTAGCATTTGCCCCCCCCCCCCCCCCTTCTTTCCCACCCCGGTCGGGTCAGTTCCGTCTCGGGAAAAGTGCTCCGGCCAAAGTCGGAAACGAACCATCAGATATGCTGAGTCTACTTGCATGCGTGCGTGTGTGTGTGTGTGTGTGCATTTAGATTTCATCTGCGTATCCGGGAGGAAACGTGAGACGACATCTTATCGGAGGCAAATGTGATGAGGCTGCAGCCACAGCGAAACGGGGTCGAATGCCAGCCCCAAACACGGGAAAAGCCATTTTTATCCATTTACAGACCCGGGGGCCCGATCGAAGCCGGAAGCGTGCGTTCCGACACGCTACACCGGGCTCGATTGGGCGCACGATTGGTTTCTCCATCGCCCGTTGCAAAACTGCAACTGCACGGTGGTGCCGCCGCATTGCTGGGAGGGGGTTGGCTTCGGGAGGGTTTGCTCCCTCCGTCATCGCCAACCGGTAGGTAGGTAGGCGGAAGAAGATCAGCCGATAAACGCGATTGGCGTTCGTCGTCATTTCATCGGAAACAACGTCACAAGTCGACCTTGCAAGCGCTAGCGTTTTCAACCTCAGTCTCGTAACCCTCAGCCGTCCCCCGCCCCGGTGCAACCGCGAACGCCCGGAAACAGGTTGGTGCGAGTTTGCCGAGGCTGACGAGAAGACGATTTCACCTGAGGCACCCTCTCGGAGGTATGTCGTAGTTCCTCCCAGGAGGCGCGAAGTGGGAAATCATGCACAACTCTCGTTCGCGCAGTTGTCAATGGTTGCAAAAGTGCGACGAAGGCATCGCCAACGGTGTCACCTGCGTTCCATTTTTCCCGCTCGAACACCCGGCGAAGGCAGAGACTCACATCGGCCCGTCGGATCACTTCCCCTTTCGTTGCGTTTGGCCGGGACTTTTGGCTGACTAATGAATGTTTGCTCAACACGTTCACACCGTTCTGCTGCTCCACATCGAACCGGAGATAACACGTGTGAAAAGCCAGTCCGGCGGCTCGTGGAGATGAAGACTGCTGTGTGTACGGGGCAGAGATTCTCCTTCGAATGTTTACCAACAGCATTCATTTAATTGGTAAACTATGACCCTTTTCAATCACTTTCAGTAAATCCGTAGTGGGGGATCCTTAGTTTCAGAAGATAAAAGGATAAAAGAAAAAGGAAAAGGCCATATTTCTCTTGATGGTTCTTATGAATTATTCAATGTTCATTCGAATCAAAATATGATTGTCAGGATGAAAAGAGCTACGCTTACTTATTAATCCAAGCATCTAAGGGACAAACCTTTGCTGAGGTTCATCTGCGGGAAGACAGATTCACAGAATTTATGTTTTCAATCAACTAAGAGCTATTTGCAAACAAATTATTCTTCATCAACTGGATGCCTTGCGTTACCGAGAGCTTATTCCGAGCTCTCTTCGTACCGAGTCGTCTTTGCGACAGTACTGCACATTCATTTGCATTCATACCCTGCCATTAAAAACCTCTGGCTATTTGTTTTTCCCTTGAAAAACTGGCTCGCAAATTTCAATGGCAGCCCCGACCGACATAGTTATTAAGCCATCAAAGCCGCCGCACACGGCAGTGAGATGTAATGTCTCGCCGAAAACAATTAAAAGCATCCTTTTATAACGGACCCCTCGTTGCGGTTCATCAATCAACGGTGGTGTTTCGTAACGTACGCGACGAGAAAGGCAAGTCCTTAAACGACGAGAAGAGACGAGTGGCCAGCGAATAAAAAAAAACCGGGGGAACCTTCACGTTTGAAGAAAGATCCCAGCCTCCTCGGTCTCCTCCCGTGGTGCTCGTGCCAATTACGACACCCATCGAATCGTATTTTCACGAATTTTCATCTCACATGGCAACCTAGAGGCGGCACCTTCTCTTCGCGGACAAAAAATCACCTGTGGATCAATTATTCTCATAGATCCATACGGCCACGGGGTTTGTGAACCGTGTTTGCGCACTTACATCGGTTACCATTTGTGCACCGTTCGCGTGCGTGTAGTTGTGTGTGTATTTGATGGAAGCTGTAGCTCCCGCTGACGCTGACACTGACGTGACGACCGCGAACAATGGACGATTGGACGCGCGATGGAGAGCCCAACGAAAATGCTGTTCTCGCGGTCGAGAGGGAGGAAAGGGGGCGCAGCTATGAAAACCCCACCGGATCTCCCATCTTCCCCACGACGATTCGGTGTTCGGATGCGAACATGACGACGATTATTTGGCCCGTCCCTGTCCGTGCAACTCCCGGGGCGGGTTAAACGATGCCGAAGGGTGAAGCGTGGCGTGCGCGTGAACAAGTGTGTCGTGCAGGCATGGCATGGTCAGTCGGAACGCAATTCCATACGCAACAAAAAGATGAGCTTGCTCATTACCTGTACCGAGCGCCGCTGCTCTCTCGGCGGTCACCTGGGGTCGTTAATCGCACGAAATGGAACACAGCCGATCACTGTGGGGTGGCAAAAGGCCCAGGAAAAGTCACACAATATGTAGTTGTTTGCACTTTGAGGCTAGCGATTACAGTTTTCACAAGCTGACAGAAGGAAGGATGAAAGAGATTCTTCTGAAAAAGATGGGTCCAAAAATTGTAATATTCAAGTTTTTGGTCCACTACCTTTTCTTGCCATTATGCTCAGGGCGTAGTCCCATTGTGCAGGCTTTTCATCGGCCCGGGCGAGCTTCATGGAGGGCCACAACAACAGTCGAATTGAGCATACGCGGGTATGCTGTACAAAAGTCAATGCCGCGCTGCGGACACCTCACGTACGATCCTACCCCAACAAAACCCACGGTTGACTATTGAGCCGAGAGATGGAATTTCCTCTCCCAGCAACGGTTTCTAGGCCCTTACCGACGCCGTTTAACGTCAGACGCCTACCGTCGTTACGCGCGGACCTTCGTGGCGCTCCATTCGTCCTTGGCGTGAACTTTACCATAATTGATTTATGCCGAAAACAAATTAACAACTCTCGCCCGTTGCTAATATCATCACACCCGGCGCGATGGCGGTGGGCGACGGTGAAAAACTTTATTGATTATCCTGAGCGGTGACAACGTTGGCAGCAGCACGTTTTGCGCACAATGGATTTGTTAGCAAAAGTTTATTAACAAACTTGACCCCGGCGTTTGCGTTTACATGCCCGAACTCGCAGGTCACCTGCAGTAAGGAAGAAGTTTGATGAGCCTCGGCTTCAGATAACTTGGCTCGACATGGCATCCAGAGGAAGGAAAGCCTAGTATTTGAGGATATTTGTTGGAAATCTGGCATTAACTTTAAATCTTCACGGATTTATTGCTGTGATCACATTGCTTAGATGGTGTATTTTTAAGTTTATTTGGTTTCTTTTGCTAAACATTCGCAACTGGCAAAAGACTTGCAATATTGCAAAACAAAACAGTCCAATTAGGCGCAGCTGGTCTTTACTCCAATTCCCATTTATCTGTTTCTCCGGTATGCTAAATCAAAGCCTGTGTTTAACCGAAATCCTGACTCAACTACGATGATTCAATCCGCTGCGCCTGCCAGCCATAATTAGGGACATTTCAACCCGAACCTAGTTTATCGTTCTCAAAACGAACAATCTTGCTTTGTGAGAGCCTCTTTATTTTCCGAAGACTGTTTACGTAAGCCCGCCCGCCGAAGCTAAAATCATATTTTCCAACCGCTTCGTTCTCGTGTGCCCCGATTGGAGCTACATTTTTTTTTTTTTTTTTTGCGGGGGCGATTGATAACCGCGGCCCATTTTCATCTTCTTTCAAAGGCACAAGCAAACATCATCGCTCCAACTGCAAGGAAGACACGATTGCTAACGATAAATTATTGACGAGTTCGCGGGAAAGAAATGGGCAGAGGGAGAGAAGTGGAACAAAAATCGCGAACCAATCACTTCTGCCATAATCAAACGATTAACCGTTCCGCGTGGCAGTAAATCACCGTGTGGTAAATCAACTATTATCCGCGCGTGCTACTGGGTGGTTTCCTAGCTCCCCCATGCAAGGTGGGAGAATTGGATTACGAGGGCAGGAGAACAGCAGGACGGGTGAGAAGAGGTGACGCACAAGCCGACCGACCAACCAACCAACCATCAGAGTCTATCGGGTCACTAATTTATTCATCTCACAAAACCACACACAGCCATCGGGGGAAATCGTGGCAGACTAGGGGATGCCGGATAGAAGGTTGGCGTGGCGCGTACTTCCGTAAAGAAGCCTCAACAAGCCAACGGACACGACGACGTACGGCAGAAGCATTGACCTGTGTTCCAAGCTGGGAAAATTGGTGGTAATCGCATTCAACCTTCCGCCTAACCATTGACACCTACTGATATACTCACTTAAACACAAAACGAGCCTCGATGAACGATATGTGGTGTTGTTCGAAGGGTTTTTGGAAAAGAATGGCCACCGATGGGACATTTTAATTGTTTGATCTTAATAGGGATAAAGGCATCGAGGCAAAAAGCCAAACCGAGGTGAAATTTTCCAAACGCTTGGAAGCATTTCTTACAACCAGCCATGTCCTTCTGAGGACACTCAATAATGTGTCCCCAGATGCATTCGAACGGACGTGACACGGTTTCCAATGTTTGTCCAGGGCGATCCCCGACGGGAAGTGGATCATTCGACCACACAAACAGCGCAACCGCCGTCGAGTGTTTGAACGTCATCGAGTGCATCCGACTTCATTCCCTATACTGGCGAGTTGGTTCCCATTTTTTTTTCGTATGCTAATTGCACTGCAACGCACAAATAATTAGCAGTCGACTCACCGACCGAAAACCCGGTTGACTCATCCGTACCCCCCTTCAATGGTCGGCAGGCAACCTTCGAAACGGGCAGCGGCACCAGCAATGGACGGAAACGGTCTGTGAACTCGGAGCACCTCGGAGCTTCCTTGGACGGTCCAAACGGGGAAGAATTGTGTTTGTAAGCGTCTAAATCACCATTAGTTCTTTCTGCTTTGCCATAGCCCGGTAGCGAAGCGGTGATCGATGGTTTGTAGCGATCAACTGTTTGCATGATCGAGCAGAACGACCGATCGGTGCAATCATAAGTTTATAATATAGGAATTAATTACAGAGCCACAAACCAGCGTCAAGAAATAAAGAAACCAAAAAAAAGTGTTCTTCATCAATGTGTTGAATGAGAAGCCCATTTTTCGGGTTTTCTGGCTTATTCGTCATAATTTGAAAGGTATTAGGTAGTTTTAAATATTAAGAAAAACTGAATACCATTAAAAATGTACAAAGAAGAGGATGGTTAGAAGTTTTATAAACTGCATCTAATTTTTAAGAAAAATCTGATCTTGTACATGGAAAAAGATAGATGCAAACAATTTCCAAACATAGCCAACACAATATTTAACCAGTGGATAACGTTTTGAGCTTCTGGGTTCAGTCATTACATCGCGTACCGTTCTTCAAAGATCCGCCAAGGTTCCACCGTTTGGCAGCTAGCAAAAGGGGGGGAAGAGAAAGAGGGATATTCTTCATTCTCGTTACGGTGGTTGGTCCTTGAAGTTACCCGGCGAAGGGTTTTGAAGCCTACCACACCGCTGCTACACACCGTGGGGATCGCTCATCGTCAGCTGGGGATTAATTGGCTTATAAGTATGATGAGCGTAACGTTAAAGTTGTGCCGTGCGATGGTAGGGCGCTAAAACTCCGACGATAATTGTGTGGAAGAGCGGACTGCCGAACTAGACCGCGTAATTCGATATGATTCTAAAGACGTTCTAATGAACTCGAGTTTTTCACCAACTTACCGCGGTGCGCGATAACATTTGTTGTAAACCATAAAAGGTTCGTGGGAAAGTATTGCTGAAAATGTTCGGAAATTTATGCTATTTGATAGCATCGATTTTGGTAAACTAATCCTAAATGAGACGGAGACTCTTTCAAGCAACTTTACAGAAATGACAATGTCCCTCACTGAACTACAAAATGGCAGACCAATGCACCGGATGATCCCGGTGGAAATCATGATGTTGTAACGATGACAGTCACGTGACGGGCTTTCATGAGCCAATTAAAATAACAAACTATACAGCACATATGCGCTTCGGTGAAATTCAGACCGATTCCCTTTCCTCAAGTTCTCTCTTGCGCGGGGATCACAATCGGTTTTTGTTCGGTTTTGTTTTCACTGCAAGCTCGTCTAAAGAAAATAGAAGGTTTTATCGTCCTTCCATTGTCGTCGAACGATTATGTTCTGTTCGGTGAACTTGTACTTCAAACAGTTGTGGTACAATAAAACGAGAAGAAAAGAAATTTAAAAAAAGGACGCCGGGTGAGTTTTCGAGTTCGCTTCAAACGATTTCGTTGGGTTTGTGTTCCATGGCAAAGGCACAACTACGTAGGTAAAGGTAAAAACGCCAACATAACCAGTGGAAGTGTTGAATCCATCCTGGCCTAAGCTCTTTTCTTTGCGAACATATTACATTACATTTGCTCTAAATTTAGGCTGAAAACAAAACCACAATTTCTTCAATAGTTTCCTTTCCACCAGTTTGATCTTCCCTCGAAGCGTCCCACTCTGCTTGAACAGGTTTTCACGTGAGCTGAATCAATGAATCTCGTAAATAATGAAGGCTAAATTGAGTCAAGAGGGAAAAGGTTTCAACATCGGGGACGCCCGGTACAAATTGGATTGTCATCGACCCGGCCCGGGTGAATTGTGTGATTTTGAATGGAAAAATGGAAACGACTGCCCCGGCTGGTCCCGGACGGTGCAGAAAAATGTCCCCCGCGTTCCGGAAGTGACGAGTGCGCCGCCGCCCGTGTTTGAGCAGTTCTATTTTTTCATTCCGATTCAATTTTGACCGTACACAGGGTTTTTGAGTGTCTCACCTATAGCGGCCTATATTGCGACACGAATGCACCTCTCAGGCGGGCGGACCGTTTGTATAATGCATGTGTGCATGTAGATTTTATTATGCTCTGGAGATTCGTTCCGGAAGGGAACCTGTTCCCATAGTCCGCACACTCCCTCACTGGCCGTGATAGTCTGTCCTGTTTGCCTTTACCAAACATCCACCCAGGGCAAACAGTTTTAGCCAGTGTGTCATTTTCCAAGCGTCCCAGTTGCTGTCTTCTGATAAATGCTCCCACCGGGATCGGTTGGGCTTCTCGGTGGTCTTCTTTTCTCCAAAAGAGCTAAAAGTGACCGTTGTGCTTAGGAAGAGCTGACCCCGAGGAACGTCTGCTGCTGCCAGTGCCGACTGTACTGGTGAATAATTCATAATTACCTCATGGCGTTCACGCATCAGGAACCCTGGCTGATCTCTCCCTGCCCCCGTGTGGGCCGGCACCGAAAAGGAAGCGATGCGTTCAACAAGCAAAACCTCCAGGGAAGAAGCCCTGTGTGTGTCGAAAGGAAGTGAACGTGGTGTGCACGGACACACAAACACACTACCAGACGGCCGATGGGTTGTGCACACACATCACGCTCACCAGAAGGTTGCTAGAACGGACGTTAAAACGTCCCCGAAATAAAGAAAACCCTCCGAAACCTTCTTGGGACGCATCACTTTCGTGTGTTGGTGTGTATGGTCAGTTTCTTGCGCCCTAACCAGCGAGAATGGGAACTGCGTCCGCCTGCGCAAGATGACCGGACAGAAAAATCGGACAAAGGCGCACAAAGAAGGCTCGTCTACGGCAAGGTACCAATATGGGACTCGGATGTTTCCTTCTGCAACCGGTGGCTCACCTGCTGTCGGCCGCGTTCGCTTCCTGCACGGTGACGTAGATTTTATCCGACCGTTTCCGACCTTTTTCCACATTGAGTAGCAAAGTGAGGCTTGATCAGCGAAGCGTTATTGAAGAAGGTGTTTGTTACTTGTTTGTACCTTGCAATCTTACAATTGTTGTCAATTAAAGAACCAGAGGTTGGACAATTATTGCGTAAAATGAGGATACAAATATAAAATGATCATACGACGCCAGCGTGCAAAGATATTTATACCATACCAAAACAGCTACGCTTACTGTTAAACGTCCTAATAATATATAGGGTTGAAATCTGATAAGATCCTTATCGAATGAACGTCATGAACTGTCCTGCTCTACTCCAGCTGAGGAAAGATTCAGGAGCAAGTTGCTAGGATGCAATGATTCCAAAATAATATAAGCGGCAGATAAACCTTTACCAGATCATCTAATCAAAATGATTAAACCAAAATGACTGTTCCTTCGTAGCTCATCCAAATGGAACGGCAACGTTCGACCGGAAAGGGCAGAGTATGGTATTTATTGTTCATACCCGCAAGGGAAACCTCGCAGGTAGCGTCACTTTCTTCTCGGAAAACATCTCATTCCTCTTGGATTCAGTCATCCGCTGGAGGCACCTAATCTTATTACTACACCGATGAAAGGGTTCCGTGCTGCTCCTCGATGTTTGCCGTAACGCAGGGATCGAACACAAAAAAAACATAAACCAGTTCAAGGCTTAACTGGATGATAATGTCTTCAGAAAGTTACCGGCAATTTGAAACGGGGCCTGAAAAAAAAAAGTCTAACTATGGTGCAGACGAAAATTCATAACGAGCCGCCAAGCAAGAACGCCGAACAAGAAGGACAGAGATATAAGTTGGAGCACATCTTTTTTTTTATTCCCTTAGAGCTAACGTCACTTTTTTTTGTTTCGTGCAAGGTCTCCAACAAGATGATTAGGTGCCAGAAGATCCTGCGGTGTTGAATTGACCCAAGTAGTTAATTCCTACTTCCCATCGGGTGGTTTCTCGGATATATGGGGCGATTCCGAGAAGGATTAAAGTAGGTTTCAGAAATCTACCAACACAAAAAATGTATTAAAAGGCAACTTTAAACAGTGTATCAAGGTTGCGGCATTTTTTGAAGGATTAAAAAGAACGATCGTAAGGTTATTTTAGGCATTAATTTAATCGCAAAGCAAAACAAAACATATAAAAAGAAGGAGAGGAGAACGCATGATTTAGAACTTGGTTTACAATTAAAAAAACTTACCATTTAAATAATTTATTCTCCGCCGAGGAAACTGCCTTGTCGCCACGAAAAGAACTACAAGCTGTTGGGATGATTTCGCGTGATAAATCGAGTCGTGTCGCAGTCAAGTGCCACACACAGAAGAAGTTGACACATGATCATGTAAAAATGTAAAGTTTGTGGGATGAATAATACATTGCACACCGTCCCAAGGAGAGGAACATGAACGAACACACACCGGCCAAAGCTCGCGAGCTTGCAACCTCAGGCGACAATCTTCGAAAGACGTGCTTGCAGTTGGATGCAGTGAACAATTGACAGTTGCACAAACAAATAAATAGTGCGTCAATTCGTCGCACTTGCGCAGCACATCGCACACGGCGCCATAAAACGCACACTTGACGTAAAGATTTCGCTCCGACGAACCGATTAACGGCCATCGATCACCGCCGCGCTGCGTGTGTAGCTGTTGATCACCGCATGTTCAAAGGCCTGGATATGGCTGTGATCGTGGAAAATATGGCTCTAGCTGCTCTGCCCCGTCGATATGGGGCAATCCTGTTCGTCGGTCCGATCGGTGTCGCGGGCAATGAAGAAATTCGTTTTCACACCAATTCGATTCGTCGTCGCACGGCGCTTTATCACGGCAGGTTGAAGTGGACGGATGTGCTCCGAGCCGAATGGTCACTTCTAGCACTTTGAAACTGCCGTTTGCCCTTCGAACTATCTACCGATGGCGTCGCGATCATTAACACATACACACATGGGAAATCATTAGTAACCAGTCACACCAATATTTTCCAAACTCTCTAATTACTCTTCCACTGTCGTCAGCTTGATATCATCGGGTTTGCAGGAGACAAGAATACCACAGTTAGGTTCTTTTAACTTTTTTTAACGTAAAAAAAGCAGAACACATTTTCCTACACCTAAACATCCTTTGGTAACGAACCTTGAACAGTTTCATAGACACGTTTTATTGGTATCTTTTTATTTGTACAGGTGAGCCAGTACAATTCACCTCAGATTACCCGGTACAGAGACTTTATGCATTCAAACGGTGGTGCTTTGTACTAGACGAGCGGTTTTCGTTCAGAAGGCTTAAAAAGGCATTTAATGGGTCGCTTTACCATCTCCAGCCAATGTTGTACGCGGCATTAGACGGATGATATGAGCCGTTTCGTAAACCGGCCCAACGAAGGATCCTCCCGATGTGTTCCACTAATGCGAGGAAGCAACAAAATAAAAAAAACCGGACCAGCGCGAGCACACATCACGCAATTATCGTTAAAAATGGTTCTGTTGTCGACGGGGCTGTACCGTACCTTCCCGGCCGGACCAGCCACGCACAGGTGAGGGAAAGGAAAACCACCGCCGAGCCACCGCACACTACACTTCTTGGCTCGAGGGCAAAATAAAACCTACCCACTTGACGTTACGACACGATAAGCGAAACACGCCGGGCACGTTTCGCTGTTAGAGCTGCAGCAGCGGCGGGCGATATTTCGCTTCTCACGTTAAAAACATTTGCTAGAACAATTCACCTATGGGAAGGAACGGTTCGGGAAAACTGGGAAAAACAGCCGGCACAAAAATTTAAAAAAAAACACAGACGCACACTGGATTCTTCTAAAGTTGGCCAACGGAAATTAAAGATTCTTTGTTCGGCCCTTTTCACGGAGGCGGCATTTATTTGTTTATTCCCCGAGGATCGTTTAAAGACACCTTTCGCAGAAAACCCTCTCGACCGAAAGCACGCGCACAACCGACGGCGAACGAGGCATAAAATCAACTGAAGCTTCTCGGCGCTTTTTAGCAAGGTGTAGCGAGTTCCGTGAGGCACCTGTCCGGATTGATCAGTTCCTAGAGGAAAGATGGAGCACTCAATACCGAGCCACCTCCAGCTAAATAAAAAAAAAACGCCAACAATCAACCGATTCCGGGTCCGACGTCCAGCTTCCGGTTCTAGCTCCATAACCTTTCCTTGCGAACCGGTCAACAGAAGCGGGATTTTTGGGACAAACCTCCATTTTTACGATGAAGCAGAACATTTTAAACTGGAACATATCATTTCAGTTCTCCGCTCAATCCCTCGCGTTTTGAGAGAGACCGTGCGTTGTGTGAGAGTGAGTGATTTAAAGTGAGAAAAAGAGCGGGCGCGAACCGGTTGTTTTCTTGAAACGGTTGAAAATTTTGTAACATAATTTAAACAAATTTCTCTGGTTTTTAAAACCAGTAGAAATTTTCTAGCTGCATCATTTGGAATAGAATGTTATGTTGAAAGCAACAGGAAAACTTTCAGCACTGTAGATATGACTAATTAGTCGTTATTTTTGAAATAAAGCTTATCAAATAATGCTATTCTCTTCAGCGTGTGTATTTCCACCACGATTTTCCAACAATTGACTCATTGACGGCAAGATCCCGAACCCCAGTGATAGAGACGGTAGTGTTTAGGCAAATCTCATGAAGGGATGACTTTATGCAATCAACCATATTGCATTCATCGCGTGCGCTCTTCTCGATGGCGCTGGGATAGCGTTGTTGTTGTTGGCAGCAGGAAAAGTACGCACACAGAAACTCTCGTTCTCGCTCGAATGCGGTTTTAATGACGTCGGTGTCGCATGCCGCCGTGGTAATTTGTCGCTAGAAAAACTGGTAGTGCAAGTAAGCTGCTGCAACAGCCGCAACTGACCCCGCCGGGCCCCCGCTGGCTATGGATTCAGCCCGATTTCCGAGCACCGGTGGAACGCCGGCGGGCTTCGATAAGGTATAGGACATAAAGGTGATCGAGCGGTTGACAGGCGCGACAGCGCAATCCGTAAAAGATCTGCTAACGGGCAGCAAAAGTAGCGCAATGGCGCGGCGTGCACGGTGGAATTGCCCGGCCCGCTGCTCATTAGCTGCATTTTACCGATTCCACACTAGCGCTTCCCAGCTGCGGCAAACATCGGGTCGGGAGCATTTGCTGAGCCTCTGGACCACTTTCCGCGATGCTACACGACGATTCAATTTCACTTTCGCTGCTTGGAAGAGATTTCTGCTTTTCTATTGCGCTATCGTTTCCCGTTCGAATTCGTTTGCTTCACGGATGCACTCATAAACATCGGTATGAATGTTTTTGCTGCATTCGATTGACGGTTGAAGCGGAGCTGTTAATGACACTTAAAACTGGCGCTATCATATCCAATCCGCCAGCCAAATCCGGAAGTGTTTCGACAAATATAGTTTCATGCACATAAAAAAGTTCAGGGATGTTTTATCTAATTGTTATGCAAGAATACGGTAGTAATATCGAAATTTTCGTTACAGTAGTGAATTTCATCATTGTCTAAAGAAGCAAGGAACAGATTTTTACTTTCCCTTTCTTTTCTGTCGAGGATAAAAGATCAATATTTTCATGTAAAAAGTGTGTAAGAAATATATTATAACTTTATTGTCCCTTCGTAGCGGCAGTTTACGCTTCCGATAAAAATGATTCAAAAATGCAATCATGCTATTCTAAAATACTTTACTGTGTGCTGGTGAGTACTGGGCAGTTTTAACACTAAATCTTGCTGTCAACAACTTTACTTTTTATATTAATCGTGATTAAAGTGGGGCAATTATATCGCACAGGAATAGTATTAATAATAGCACGAAAAAGGCAAGAAATATTCCCCAGTTTCATGATTGCCTTGACCTACTTTAGCCAACCGTGGAAGTACCATCATAAGATTAAGGGACCATGTTCCGTAGAGATTGCTTTTAGATTTGGTTATTTGTTGTTACGATGCCACCTCCTCCTGGGCGTATCACAACATTTTAAAAAGCGTATCCGTCAGACCGAGCGGCTCTTAGTTCCTGGTGGGTGAGTCGTGGTCAGTCGCCGCAGTAGTGTCCGGTGCGTACGAGCTGTTGCCGTTGAGTGTATCCTCACAGTCCCCGGATACCGAGATGCCTACCTTTTCCATCAGTTCCGTCAAGCGTTTCGCTTTGCGCTCCTCGTTGTGGGAAATGATTGCACATAAATGTTCGGTGAGCATCTCCTTCTTTTCGAGCGCCTGGTGCAGCTCTACTTTCGCTTTGAGAAACAAGTTTTCGATGTTGAGGTAGTTTTTCCTGTAGCATGTGCAAGAGATAAGGTTTAACGCTCAGTCGCATTGAAGCATCGACGAATAATATGGAATAACTTACTCAACGTTGGAAAAATGCATGCTGGCAGCATCGATCTGCTTCCGTAAAATTGCCACATCCGACGCCAGCTCTGAATCCAGCTTGGTGAGTTCCGATTTAATATCCTGTATTTTACTTGCTTCAGCAGCGGTTTTCTGGGCGCTACAATAATCACAATACAAAAAAAGATATTAGTTTAATCTTTTAGAACCATTCCCACCTCAGTCTGGGTTAAATCTTGCTTACTGTTGCTCTATAGCTTTGTGCAGGATTTCTCGTTTCTGACGGTTCTGCTCTTCCATCAACCTGCGCTGCTGCTCAAAATCCTTAAGTGACATGCCTTTGAAGGGAGTGTTGGCCTCACCCAGGGCCGGCCTTAAGCCAGCTACTCCCGGAGTACTTGTGGCGATGGCAGGGGGCGCCGTGAACTTATTGCCCACCTGTTGACCCGGCAGAACCAGAATCGATTCATCCTCGGGGGCGTTCATCATTACAGGCAGTGGTTTGAATGCAACGGCTTGTTGTATCGGATGGTTCGGATAAATGCTTGAGTCGACGCAACTGGTGGAGGTGAGGTTGCCAGTGTCCACCGTCGCAGGAGGAGGAACAAACTTTACCGCACCTGGCGGTGCCTTGGGCAGTCTATGGGGTCTTGATAAATCCTTTGCTGAAAATCGAAACGCCAAATTGAAGTTCGTCGCAAAGAACCACACGCCTGTTTGAGGCAATACTAACCGGAATCTTTGCCATTTGTCTGGCGGGTGATCTTGAAGATGTCGTCATCGGAGAACCCTACGAATTGTTTAGACATGTTCACGAAAACTTACTGCACAAGTCTCTCCGAAATACTGCTACCAATCTCGGCGTCGATTTGTTTACGTAGACGCGTCAAAGAACTTTTCTACTGACTGACACAGTTCGTAACGTCAGTACTGTTCTACAAACATGACGAGTATCTGTTATACAAACTTTCAGAGGCGCATTCAGAATGAAATATTTCATCAAAACGCACATGCAAACGGTTATGGCGCCACTTGAATCGGTTTTGGTCCCACCCGAACCGGTTAACACGTGAAACCCTAAATGTTTTCAAAAATACCGACTTTTTTTATTTTTTTATTGTTTGTAGGCAAAATTCAAAATATTTGAATTATGTAAATGATAAGTGTTTCATAGTGTGTTAGTTTATTTAGTAGCCTCCGTAGTAAGTAGAATTATTGGAATTTAAAGAAAACTCTCCAGTTTTAAATAAATTTAGGATTACATTTATGTTTGCGATCTCGAACACGCTTATCTTTAGCCATGACTTAAATTCATGAGAGCTCCAAATCATGCTAAATTCATAGCCTAGAAGTATTTCAAGACCGCCCTGTAATCTCTAGGCTCATTATCTATATTGAATTTCTTGAACATAGATAAAGAACCTGCAATCTTCATTACACAATTATTAGATAGGGCAAGTTAAGCCCAACTGTTTGAAGCGATTATTCATCCAACCACTCAAACAAACGATTTTTGATAGACGCATTTTTCAAATTTGATAATTGCTCCCTTCCTTCCTGCTTTCTCAGTGCCAGAGTCCCTGGGTCGACATACGCATCAATCAAGCCAAGAAGTTTTCCCAACATGTCTAGTCGGTCTTTTTCGATGAATTTTTTCCCAGCAGTTACTACCTCGATGTTTTCCACTATGATCTTGAACAAATCGAAGCCTTGCACGTACCCAGAAATTGTCCTGCCATTGAGCTTGTGCTTGCAAAGATGGATTATTTTATCGATCATGCGTTCCTTGTTCTCCGCGTAGCAGTGTTGAACGATAACTTGTGCGTATCGCTCGAGCCTTCCCTCTACATGGTCCTTGAAATCTTCAACACAGTTGTCGGTGCAATACTTTACAACCTCATCAAACACTTCCGGAAATGGTTTGCGAATGGACACCTCTAAAATGTCTTCTACATTTGGATCGGTTGGAAATAGTACATTTTTAATAATCTTTGGTCTGCCATCACCACTCTCTTTGAGGGCCTGCAGCAAAAGGATCACTTGATTTTCTCCAAGACGCTTCAAGTTGATTTCATTTTCGGTGGACACATCTGAGATGGCATCCTTTCCCTTCCCTTTTTTCCCGTCGTTCGTTTGTTTTACCGAACCGAAGCGGAAACACAAATCTAACAACATCGACTCCGGAGCGGTGCTTAGCAATAATTTTAGTGTATTAAACGTGGCATTGTTCAGTGTGGTTCTGACGAATGTGGGAAGGTGTTTGCTATTGCTTTGCAAATATCGGACTATAACATGCCTTTTCTTTTTAGTAAGCTTGTTACTTGTTAAAAAGAAATCTATAAACTTATCCGCAATGTTTGCACGAGACACACAAAAATACCTCTGCAGGAAATTTAGGAACGTATCTTTCGTTTCATATCTATCAAGATCAATATCCTCCAGCATGAAGTAACGAACGAGGAAATATTCCATTACGGTTATGTGAATAAATTCATATTGATCATCCTGGTTAACTATCAAGTCGTAATATGTTAGGTCCTTGAATAAAGTAGCTTCCTTACAACGCTGGTACTGATTGTAATACGCCAATTCCATGTGCTTTGTTAAGAAATCCGTCCTTAAAACTCTTAGCGCCATAGCATCCTTTAAATTATTCTCATCAAAATAGCCTTCGAAGGTGTTTGCGAACTGGCTGTGCACAAAAGTGTCATATATGGCGCCGATTTCATAGTTGTTGTGTAGTTTAAAATTGGGTTTATCAATACGATCCTGATAGATACTGCCCATGATGCGGCAAAACTGTGGGACTTCGAGAAACAGTTTGCAACCGGCCCGCTTCAGCAGATTATCAAAGTTTTCTATGAAATAGTTCATGTTGCTTTCCAGGGTTTCCGTCGGAGGTTCCGCCCTCTCCTTTAACCATAACTGCTGAAAATATTTTTCATAAGCAAATTTACCCAACGTGTAACATTTGGCGTTTTTAAAAGCCGACTCCAGCTTCGATTGAGCTTCCGTTCTGGTGGCTATCACTATCGAACATGATGTTTGTTCTAGCGCACTCTTCATAAACTTGATAACGACAGCTTGAGAATCATCTACTATTTCATCGAACCCGTCCACCAACAGGATGACTTTGTATCGCTCGAGGCACTTTAAAACAATTCCCTCCATAAAGGGGCTCTTGGGCTCTAGATGGAGAAGCTTCGGTAGGTATTGGAACGCGTTGAGCGAGTTCAAGTGTGTCGGTGGGATGTCTTTGGCAATTGTCTTAGCCCTGAAGTATAAGCATATCGTCTCCATATTTGTGGAGTTGTTTGGAGTTTGTACATTTTTAGCAATTCGCAAAAGCTCGACTGTTTTCCCCTGGCCAGCTGTATCGCTAATAATCGATATCAGTTGTGTTTGATCCGATGTTAATGTACCATGGTCCACAACATTGTTCTTCTCCAGCAACTCCCGTTCAATGTAATGTTTTTCGTCGTAGTGAAAAATATCTGATTTCACTTCCAACTTTTTCAGGTTGTACAGTTCCATGAGGTTTTCCATTTTATCGTTTATCACCTCTTTACCGCAGAATTCCGTCAATCCGATTTCATTGCCATCAATTGAAATTTTCCTGTCCTCAAACTGTTCGAAGTGCACTTCTATATCGTTGAGATCAATTTGATCTTCGAAACAACTGGCTTCGTCGATGTCTCTCGCATCAGCTGGAACTATGGAAATCATCCGTATTCCCGTGGGTAATTGCAGTACCTTTTTCAAATCTACCGCTACGATAGTTTGGATTTCACTGAGAATAAGTTTCTCTTCTATCGTACACAGTGCTTCGGACAACATTTTCGTATCAGTGTCCTGTACAACGACGCATGTGCTGGAAGTTTTCCGAACTTCTCTCACAACCCGCGAAACTGTCCAATCAACGATCGTTTTAGCTATGATGGTTAACGTTGGTGATTTTATAGGGTCCTCTTTAAGAAACGATCCAATTCTATCACGTAGTTTCTGGGTTTCGGAAAATTCCACACAGGTAACCAGAGGCTTGCTGGTTACTTGGAGCGTTTTAATAAGTGAATTGATGAAAGATTTGCCTACAAAACTTGAGCCAACGGTTGGATTTGTAATCAAATGTTTTTCAAAAAATTGTTCTTTAAAATTTTCCCCGAACATGGTTTCATCTTTCAACAATTGAATCATTCTTTCGCCCTTTGGCACGTTGACGTAGTACACGAAATGCTGGAAAAACCAATCCAACTCCTCTTCGTTTAGCCCTTTGTACTCGAACGTACAGTCCCTGTCCGGGTTCAGCGCAGACGTAAAGTCTAAGCCAAAGATATCGTCGAAGGTGCGAGCTTCCAGTTTGGCGCAATCAGGCCTTTTGCCTATCGTCTGATAAGCCAAATCCAGGCAATCTCTAAGAATAACGGCATTTTTCGAAAGGCTGTCACCGCGATATAGAAATTCTTTGCGTAATTGTAGCTTTTGGACGGAACCGGATTCCGTTTGCACTTCCACCTGTTGCACAGCTTCGCGAATTAGCACGTTGGCAACGGACTCACATTTACACTTTTTTTCGTCGACGTTCTTCCCAGCCGACTCGGCGCAGTTCTTTAACTTCGAAGCAATTTCGAAGATAAACAACTTTTTCCAGTGTTTTATCCAATATTTCTGTATCGGCGTTTCTGGTTTGATTGGAATCTTCAAATGGTCATCGTGGCTTTCGAACACCTCCATCACTTGCTTCGTGGTGCTGTGCAAATCCACCGACGTCCAGTAGATCATTTGCGCAGGCAGACCATCTTGTTTGCATGTCTCTGACGATTTGTAGGTATTATATGATTCGATGTATTTGGTAAAGCCATCTCCGGGGTGTAGTAAATCAAGGAGCGATATTTGTTTGTCCTCCTTTTGAAATTGTTTCGCTTGAATCAGGTAGAGTGCCTTCGGGTTTGTGCCGTCCTCATTACTGTTGATCTTCAGTATCACATCATCCAGTGCTCCATACGTTCCCATTTCTCCTTCATAACGTGCCGCGTAGTCATATTTGTAGTGGCATAAGCCAATAACATAATAGAACAAGTGGTACTGGAAATCTACACCATCCTTGGATGCTTTGTTGTTGTTATTGTTGCTTCTATTGGTATTCTTTGCTTTCTCCACACCGGCCTTACTTATCGGCTGTTCCTTACGCATCGTGCCAAACGTTTGCTAGAATTTGTTGTTGATGGCTTCGTGAAATCACTTCTATTTTTACTTACATCCGCATTAATTATTTACGTACATATTGCTCGATTCGTACACGATCTTTCTACAATTCTCAAGAACGATTTTTAAATATGTACACCTTAATTACTTATTCGACGTATACGTAGTGTTCCCGGGAATTATTTGGACGGCTGAGAAAAGAAACAAATTCAGCACGTTTACTTCAAGAGTTCGTGGTTAACTGCGACGCGGGATTTACGTTTGCAGGACGCAACTGCACAAAACAAAATATTTGTCTTTTCCCTCGCTCTACTACTATCGCCTACTCGCTCATCGACTGACTTTGTTTTGACGTATATGTACACATCACGGAGCCAAGTTTGAATTGTCAGTTAGAAAAGAAGAAATTCAAAAATTAAAACAAACAATATACCACCTTTCGTTCAGTTCCTCCGTTGCTATGTAAAATATGTGATATTACAATGGAAAAAATGGTGATTGAATTAATATGGTGATTAAAATAAGGTATTTTTTTATTTGGCACATACTTTGGAATTTGGATAAGGCTACAAGACTAAGGCTGGTGTCATTGCTCCGTCGGACACTTTTTAAATCGGACGATATGTCAAATTTTTGTATGGGATTTGACAGATGGCAAAATCGGCCGATAAAAATCGGCCGATTTAATCAAAAAAAATTGATTCAAGTGAACTATTGAAAAGTACGTCTGATATATTCAGTAGTTGAACACAGAATAATCATGTATAACAAATCAAAGGCTACTACAATTCATAGATTACTCTTCTAACATCCCCCCTTAATCATGAATTGTTTTAATTCCAAGGGCCTTCCGTCCATCTTCAAATTTGCTGGTAGGAAGTACCTTAGTTAGCAAATCAGCTTCTTGTTTTTCAGAGCAAACATGTTTCAGCTGAACAAGATTTCTTGCAATGCTCTGTCTCACAAAATGATGTCTAATATCAATATGTTTGCTTCTAGGTGAGTAGCCAATTTGT
Organism: Anopheles atroparvus; assembly: GCA_914969975.1. Taxonomy (NCBI): domain Eukaryota; kingdom Metazoa; phylum Arthropoda; class Insecta; order Diptera; family Culicidae; genus Anopheles; species Anopheles atroparvus. The sequence goes on along the minus strand of CAJZCY010000002.1, from coordinate 40,645,405 downwards.
TTCTCCGCCAAATAGATAGCACTTCGATTATCACAAAAAATCGTCAATGGCTCTTCGATTCCCAACAGTTCTTTTCGAAAACCTCTCCACCAAATAGCTTCCTGTGTGACAGCTGAAAGTGCCATGTATTCGGCTTCCGTCGTCGAAAGTGCAACTGTTGATTGTTTGCGACAATTCCAGGCAACTGAACCTCCAGATTGCTTCATCACATAGCCAGTAAGGCTGGTGTCCCTGCTCCGTCGCTCGCGATTTCATCGCGCGTGCTGTCAAAATTTTGTATGGGATTTGACACGCGACGCGCGATGGAATCAAAATGTTTTGATCCCATCGCGCGTCGCGTCTCAAATCCCATACAAAATTTTGACAGCACGCGCGTCGAAATCGCGAGCGACGGAGCAGGGACACCAGCCTAATGGAATGACGATTATCAGTGTCATTACCCCAATCAGCATCACAAAAACCTTCAAAGCCTTTTTCAATTGTTGCTTTATATAACAGCTTCATGGATTTCGTGCCTTTTAAATAACGTAAGATCCGTTTGGCTGCAATCCAGTGAGTTTTCCCAGGATTGTTACAGTAGTGACTCACAGCATTTACAGCAAAACTTATGTCCGGTCTAGTTCCTTGTGATAAGTACTGCAGGCCGCCTATCAGTTCCCGGTAAGGAACCTGTTGCATCTGTCTGCGCTCTTCTTCAGTCTTAGGACACATTTCCTTGGACAGTTTCTGGCCTGGATCCGCTGGAGTAAGAACTGGGTTGCACTCAGCTACACCGAATCGCTTCAATAATTCATTTATGTACAGTTCTTGATCCAACATAACTACACCATCTGCTCTGGTCACTCGTATTCCAAGAACTTTGTTCGCGAGACCTAAATCCTTCATTTTAAATCTCTTGGTCAACTGTTGTTTTAAGTTCTTTTCCCAGCTCTCATTATTCGAGAAGATCAATAAATCGTCTACATACACTGCTACAATCAGCACACTTCCTCTATCAATCTTGTAGTAGACACAAGAATCGTAATTGGACTGTACCAACCCAATGCGTTTCAGCTCAGCATCTAGTTTCAAATTCCAAACTCTACTAGCTTGCTTCAGTCCATACAACGCCTTCTTCAATTTACACACTTTGTGTGGTGCTTCTAGATTCACAAATCCTTCTGGCTGCTCCATGTATATTTCCTCTTCTCCCAGGTCTCCTTGTAGAAATGCTGTCACTGCATCCATCTGCAGTATCTTCAAGTCCATGTTGACAGCCAAGGACATTAGATATCGCACGGTAGCCAATCGAACAACAGGTGCGTAGGTCTCGTTGTAATCCACACCTTTGACTTGCGAAAAACCTTTAATGACTAACCTGGCTTTGAATCTCTCCACCGAGCCATCTGCATTGGTTTTCACCGTATACACCCACTTTGATCGTAAGGGTTTTCGACCAGCAGGCAAACTCGTCAAGTCCCATGTTCGATTTTCCAATAAGGCATCATACTCTGATTTCATAGCATCTTTCCAGCGACTGCTATCTTCACAGGAATTAGCCTCTTGGTACGTTATCGGTTCATTTAACATCGCTGGAACCACGGTACAGGATTCATCAGGACTTTTAACTGCAGCATTGCAACTCATTACAAAATCCCGGTACTTGCCAGGGATAATGCGCTCCCTCTCACTACGCCTTACCAACTTCTGTGGGTCCTCTATTTGTGGTTCATGGTGTTCAATAGCTTCTGCTTGATCTCCTATAGCATCGTCGTATTCTGAATCGTTATCATCATTCCGAGCTCCATTTGTCTCCAAACTTTCTACTTCTTGATCCTGTACGACAGGTTGAAAATGGAATTCACCAAGACTGACTTCAGTAGATGATTCTTCAAACTCAGAAACTCGATTCTTTGCACATTCATCCACAAATATTACATCCCGACTAACGATAACCTTCTTAGTCTTTGAGTTATAAACTCGATACGCCTTGGAACTGCTACTGTATCCCATGAAAATGCCAGAATCTGATTTGGCATCCCATTTCTGCCTTCTTTCCTTCGGCACATGACACATCACCTTTGCTCCAAATATTCTAAGATGGGCAAGATTCGGTCTTCTACCAGTAAACGCTTCGTGAGGTGTCATTCGCAATCCCATAGTAGGTGATCGGTTGATCACATACGATGCTGTCGCAACTGCTTCAGCCCAAAAACGCTTTGGCAGATTGGCATCACACAGCATACTCCTCGCCTTTTCTACAATCGTCCGGTTCATACGTTCCGCTAATCCATTCTGCTCCGGAGTGTACGGAGCGGATGTTTCATGATGAATACCGGCTTGACAAAGGAATAGCTTCATTTCACGATTCATATATTCCCGTCCGTTATCCGATCTGATACGCTTAATTTTCTCACCAGTCTGGTTCTCGGCATAACTCTTGAAATGTTTAAACGTTTCAAACACTTCGGTTTTCGATTTCAGGAAATATACGAACGCCTTTCTGCTCGAGTCATCGATGAATGTTATAAAATAACGATTTCCTCCTATCGATGCTGTCTCCATGGGTCCACACAAATCGGAATGAATTAACTCAAGCACACGATCCGCACGTTGTCCCTTGATGTTAAACGGATGTCGATGATGCTTCCCTTGTATGCATGGTACACACTGCATTCCATCCGTCACTCTAAATTCAAATCCGCTTGCCATGGTTTCAAGTCGTTTCATGCAGCCAACAGACATATGACATAGTCTGCGATGCCAAAGCTTAAAGTTGTCTTCCATCCGGCTGACCATGTTCACCAACGACCCAGGTGATCTTTTCAATCTGTATAAACCACCAGATTCTTGACCAATCGCAACCAATTTATTACTAGGACTGATCACCTTACACGTCTGTTTTCGAAACGTCACTGTGTAGCCCTTCTGACACATCTTGCTAACAGATAGTAAGTTCACAGCCAATTCCGGTACATACAGGACGTCGTTCATGGAGATCGCACATGTCGATGCTCCAACATCTGCTGACACGTTCACCGAACCTTTAGCAACCACTGGAACAGCAGTATTATTGGCTACGTTGATGCTCGACGAAACATTCTCTGCATCAACCAATAAATTTCTGTTTCGGCACAAATGAGAAGTTGCTCCGGAATCAAAAATCCATTCTTCTTCTGCCGCTGTTGATGTCTGACATGCATTGAAAGCCGCGAAAAATGTAGCGTGACCACTGTTCTTGCTTTTCTCCTGCTTCTTGTCAGAAAACTGATTCGAACATTGAGAAGCAAAATGACCCATTTTCTTGCACCGGTAGCATTGAACGTTAGATTTCACACTACTTCTTTTCGTCGTCGATTTCGAGTTGCCAAGGAACGCTTCCACAGTTTGCTTCTCGCTCGACACTTTTACGTCTTGCAAAATTTTCGCTTTCACTATATCCGCAGTCAACTGAATTCCGGATGATTCCAAACCAAGGATCATTGGGTCATACTGCTTCGGTAGGCCTTTCATGAGCAAACTGGCCAACCAAGCGTCATCGACTTTGAACCCAACTTCTGCCAACTGATGACTCGTTGTGAATAATTCGTTCACATACTGCTGAGTCGTCTGGCAAATGATGTCTTCATCTCGTTCAGCTCCAACCAAACGAATTCCTGTCAGCCGTCGCAGCAGACCAATCTTCCTGGTTGATCCACTATGCTCGTACGTATTTTTGAGGTTATCCCACGCCTGTTTCGCATTTTTAGCATCTCTCACGAGTCCGTATATACTGGAATCAATACTCAGACATATCGTCGCCAATGCTTGCATGGATGTTTCTTCGCTCACTGCCGGTTCACCTTCAGCTGGTTCCTTCACTGCACACCAGGTTTTCTCCTTAATCAAAACCATCTTGGTGGCGAAAGACCAAGAACTGTAGTTTTCCGATCCTCGAAGTATTTCTCGCAAAGGCAGGGAAAAAGATCCCGCTAGTTTCGGATTCGCCATTCTTCACAAAACTGCTTTCAATCTTTTAATTTCAAACTAACAGAGTCGTATTCTGGGCCCATAACCTATTGAAAAGTACGTCTGATATATTCAGTAGTTGAACACAGAATAATCATGTATAACAAATCAAAGGCTACTACAATTCATAGATTACTCTTCTAACAAAATCCCATATAAAATTTGACATATCGTCCGATTTAAAAAGTGTCCGACGGAGCAATGACACCGGCCTAATTTTCAGACATCAGAATTAGTTTGGGTACCGCTGCCCGCCATATCTCCGTTGGAGGTGTGAAATTTAGAAGTTTTTGCCAGAGTTGGGGACATGGTTGATGGTTGGTTCAGCTTTGGCAACCTTCGTTGTGGCTTCGAATTTTTGCAATCGTCGCAACGTAAAACAGCCCAATATGCGTTGCTGTAAAAGCAGAGAACAACATTATTATTTTAAGTAAAACTACTGCAAGCGAGAGTTGCGAACGAAAGCACAAAAAGAATGGTTTTTCTGAAAAGTTTACAGTTCTATAAAACATATACGTATACAAACCGGTAGTGACGACTTCCCAGGGCATAAATAAAAGGATTAAGTACGGCGGAATGCCACGTCAGAATGGACGCCAGGACATGCAGGTCTCCAGCTTCGCCAACCGTGTCGGCGTCTTCCAGCAGCACGTTGGCTATCGTTAGGGGCAGAAAACAGAGCATAAAGCAGCCGAATATGGCGGCCGTCGTCCGTGTCAGGTGCCGCTCGTCGTCATCGTTGCTGGTGGCCATACTACCACCGGGCGAGGCCGGTGTCTGGTCCGTCGGCTTGGCGGCATGTCGCTGCATTTTTCGTCGCTGCCGACGCACGGCGGCTATGATGGCCGTGTAGCATAACACGATGGCGCAAAAGGGTAAGGCAAAACCCACGATGAATATAAACTTTTTCGGGCTGGCCGAGAACCGCCCGAAGGATGTGACCGACGGAAGCACTGTGCAGGAGAACGTGCGGCGATCGAACCCAAGCCGGCCCCAGAATTCAAAGAGTGGTAAAGCCTATTAACAAACCAACGAACAAAACAAAATCACTTCAAGTAATTTGCAGTCGGAAATGTGTGGATTTTAAATGTTACATCACCACTTACCATCAAGCCGTAAGGAATGGCCCAGCAGATTGCCAGCTGCAACGGAACCACACCTGGCCGCCGGTAAACCGTACTGTACCAGCTCGGGTGGACTATAAGCACGTATCGGTTGACGGTCAGGGCCACCAGGCTCAACACGGACGTGGCCACCGTTCCGTACAGCGCCACCGGAAACAGTCGGCACCACACGCTGTCGTAAGCGCCGGAAGTGTCGAAGAAGGGCCACCGGCGCCGGGCATACCGAAGGGCCATCAGGGGCATCACTGCGATGCAGAACAGCAGATCGGCCGTGGCCAACGATAGCACGAACGCCGTCGTCGGCTGGCGTCGCCGGTTGCGTACCGGCCGGTTGCGTCCGAGTGCCAGCAGAGTCGTCACGTTTCCTACGGCGTCGAAACGGAAATGCGTCGATTTCAAGTGCGCAGAGTGACGCACCGAGAATGAGAGAACACAGAACGAGTTAGACGCCGGCAATCGGCAATGCACGCAGTGCAAGTGCGGTGGATAAAAATAGAGCACACAAACAAACCGATTGTTCCGAGCACGGCGACGACGGTGGCGCTTGAGGCGGCCACGATCGATACTGCATTGGAGCAGAATACGCCATCCGCGAGCAGCTCGCCGCCGGACGCATCGCTGAGGTTTCCCAGCCAGGAGTTGCCCATAGCCGTTGCGGATCGCGTTCTGGCGCGGCGTGTTCCGGCGTCTTCACTTGAACAGTATCTTACAGTTGTGCACTCTCAACGACTGCGATGGAAACCACATGTGCACGCAACACTCATGTCCGGAAAGCACAATCGAGTCTTTTCAAGCGATCACTGTTTCGGTCCACTAGCTGAAGTTACAGACACACACACAAAAAAAACTAATCTTAAAAAATACGGCTTAAAATCGCTCACTACAAAACACACACAGAGTTTAGAGCCTCCACAGCTACAGCCGGAGAAAGGTGTCCAAAGCCTTTTTCCTTCCTGTGAACATTAATTGCAAAACGAACACTTACGAACAGATCAAACCCGCCAATGATTGACAAACGTATGTTAAATATTGATACCGAAATGCGGAAACCGTTACTGGGAGTGAAGTTTGTTGTGATAAAGCAGCGCCAGCCGAGGCACGGATCAGCATCATCGGATCGCTCGCGATCACGTTCCAGTGCGAACTACGGCTACAGACCCCCCTCGCGAATGAAAGTGAGAGCACGGGAAGAAGAATTAAGCGCACCCAGGCCAACCAAAGGGAGCAGGGCGATCCGACGCGGGCAGCCTATATGTATAAGCCACTTCTGTAACGCGCAAGAACCTCTCGGCGAATGTGGACCGCGCCCGCGAGTGCGAGGGACGCGCGATTATAATATGGTGCCAATAGAAAGCCAATCGTATCGCGCACGCACACAGACTGCCCCCGTACGATAAGTCACAAGTGTGAGCGGAACGAAAAACTCTATGTACACCACGCGAAACCACCGAAACGGCGGCACGCGGGATGCTCGCGTTTGGAGAAATGCACAGAAGAACAGATGCGTTCTGATAGCGAAGGGCGCGCGCGGGAAGCGGACAAGCTGCGCAAACGATGACTCGGTCGTGTGCATGGCGTGGGGGGGGGGGGGGGGTGTTGGGGGGTTCCATATGAGACTCGAGGGTGGGAGGGCATCGAGCAAACCACGGACTCGCAAACACCCGGAATGCAGATGTTCGTTGGTCGGTTCTTCTCTTCTTCTTTCGAGAGCCCGCGAAGAGGGCAGCTTGAGCCGACATAAGCATTTTTTTTTAATGGACCCTCGATGGGGAGAATGAATCGAAGTGATTCACCATTTGGTTTGTTTCACTGCGCTCTCATGTGCGCAAAGGGAAGGAGGGTGGCGGAATGTGCTTCGTTTACGATCCGTTATGCTCGAATGCAATAAAATACATATCCCACCATTGTGGAGACTTAAAGATGAATGAAGTGTCTGGATAAGTTTCATTCATGGAAACATAACTTTTTCCGTAAATTCTAGTTAGCCGAAGTGAAAGAAGTCGAAATTTTAGCTGGGCTAGTTAAGCGGTACTTAAAAAGAAACAAATCTCGTATTTTACCAGCGCTTTATAGTTATAACTATCATAACCAAATGTTTTATTAGATTGCGCAAAATCAAACTTTTTATGGCTGTAATACACCACGGTTTAACACTAAACTCACATTTGGGGGTTCATTTGAGCTATAAACTCGATGTCATATGAACTTTGAGTTTCTATTGTGAAAACATAAACTAGAAGATTTATCTAAAACATTTTTAAATGATCGGAAAAATTTGAAACTAACGTATCTGACCTTAACCTTGATTCAAACTAATACATGTCGGAGTACGGCCAGAATTTTAACTTTTCAAGCTATGATAAGCTAAGTACGTAAATTATCCTATTTTGTTAAGAAATAGAAAGAAAATGGCACTATGCAGGTAAATGAAGTTTAACATAATTTATTGCATATCAATGTGAGAGGCATTTGGTTGAAAATGTTCACACTAAACAAAAACTCGTTATTGATACGACGGCAGATGCTGAAGGGTTTTATTGTTTTACCAAGAGTTTAGGTATGCGTACCAGTGGCCCATTCCAACAGTTGTAGTGTAGAGAAATTCAGAAGATGCTTGCCTTGGCGAACTTCTTCCAGATGTTGAAGATGGTGGAACCAACGGGATACGTTAAGAAAGTTTTCTTTTTCTAATGGTTGCAGATTTGCCTGAAAGATAATCGGAAACGGAAACAAATATTTTAGCTTTTCAAGCAAACTTCGCGACTGTTGCAACTTACCATAGTTTCGTGGATGGTGTGAAATACTACCACGTCAGCCACACTGAGCGCATCGTCCACCAAGTAAGATCTACTTTGCAAGTACTGGTTAAGTTCCTGTGTAGAAAATGCACAATGGATTAGTATGACTATCGATGTCGATCGATCGTATCGATCGAAGAAGAAGAAGAAGAGACTATCGATGTGCGTTATATTGCACTACCTACTTCCAGGAGGCTTTTGGCCGCATGTTTATCTTTGTTGGACGGTGCCACAAACAGCACGGCGTAATCTAACCATTGCAGTATCTGGCATTCCACCTCAAAGTCGGAGTGCAGCGCTTTCACGGCCGGTTTCTGCGTTTCTCTGACCAGCGACTGGATGATCGATGAAAAACCGGAAATACTCGGCTCCTCCGTAGATTTAGTCCTGGTAAGGATCTGAAGGAAAAACAAAACACGCTACGTCAGATTGCTACCACATTTCATTTGGATATTAAGACCTCACCTTTTCGGAGTTGTATCCCACTTTTCCGAGTGGAACTTCGAGAAAAGCGGCAATCCGTTTGGTGTTATCCACACTGCACATTGTTTCTTTCAGCAGTCTGCCTGAGCTGTGCGGAATATTTAGGCGAATCCGAATCACTATTATTTGCGTACGGCGAGAGGAAATTCTGCAAAATTTACGAATGTTTTCGTTGAGCTGTCAAGCGCGTCAGTGTCAAAATGTCAAAATTGAACGAAAGAGAACTTCACCTGAAAATGTTTCAAAAGTTTCCCTGGCTTGAATCTTCCAAATTTCTTTCTCAAAGTTTTATTGAATGTTTAATATCGATTTATGGCTCTTCAGGAGCATGCATGTTCGATAGAAATTGGGAACATCGTGGAGCTTCGCAAATATCATCACTTCAGCGCGGTGGTATACTGTGGCACGTTTTTGACGGTTTTGCCAGACCTTTCTGTCAATCTTCTACTTCAAACGGTGTTTGCCATCGGAGAAGAAGGAACGGACAGACGAACGAGGTGTGGAGCAAAGCAAAAAACGCGAAACAGCGCTAAAAATATAAGCAATGAAGTCATATATAGCAGCGTAGAAACAGAGGAAACATTGGAAGAGTGCGTGCCAGCCCTTGAGTGTTTAGTCAACTTTGTCGGGCGTAGGCCAGTTCCACATACAAAAAGTGCTTATAGTTTTTCTTCAGTTTTGTGCGAACTGAACGAGGAAATTTCATAGTGACTAGAACGAGTTTATCACAAAGGTAAACTACGCAGAATATGGAGGGTTAACGCTCTGGTAGCCGTGGTAGCTCGGTGTCAAAGTTAATCGAATGAATCTATTTTTGCTAATCTTTATGCATCAGGCGGTACAGCGTCCTTTTGTTGCCTTGCATTGTGCAGATCCTATGGGTCGTTCGGTTCCCTAATCAAATACAGTATGTCGTCGCGGTCGTCGCGGGCCAGCGCTGCTTGATTACTGAGAACAGCGATTGCTGCGAATTACGTCAACAAAGTCGCTTGCATCGGCTGCCGATCGAGGCACATAGTTTCGCTCTGTGTGGGCCTTGTCAAGCGCACCTGGCCTATTGATTAAAATAACAAACGTGCGGGGTACCAATATGCAAACGCGTATTAATTATCGTAACCGAGCGAAGAAGCGCGATCGCGCGTACCGCGTACCACCGCCCCAGCAAAACCATTTACAGGACAGGAGGTTGTTCTCTTTCTGACGACGCGGGACCTTCGAGCGCAGCGATGGAAACGCGCTGAAAAAAGAATTCTGCTGACCTTGTGTGTGTGTGTGTGGGAGCCAGAGTGTTGAAATTTGGTTGTTAATTTACACAACCAATAGAGCAAAACTGTATTCGGGGTCTTTCTGGATGGATCCTCCGATGACTCGATCGTTAGCGACTGGATTACAGATTACCCTTATCGTCCAGACGAGTCGCTCGCTATAAACGCTATAAAATGGCACAGCGCGCTCGTATGGAAATTGCGAATAATGTTGGTATGAATTGCTCTTCAAACAAGCTCCTACCCCTCATAAAACTTATTCGACAAACATTTGTGTTTTATTTCCCCGCATATCATTTGCGATTTATTGAGCTACATTTTAACACTGGTAAGCATCTCATGTTGCAATTTTAAAGCAAATTTCGTCAGCAAAAGGAAAATCAAGAAATAGTCAGTAAGGATATTGGTTGCAAGTTTGCTCATAACTAGAAGTAAATCCTATTTGCTGCATTTGTTACGCGTTTGCACCCGGTGCAGCTGCCTTTTGGGAGTAAGACACACATGCGCTTGCAGAGTCCATGAAAATGTTTACAAGCGTCGCGTGTTCGACCACGGACGAAAACGGCGCGTGCCAGAGAGGGAAATCGTTTTCCCACAGTCAGCCATTAGTGTTGACCTTCACAAGGGAAAAGTTGGTTTCGGTTGTGAAATCATCGTAATATCGACTGATTGGAGTGGTTAACAAGGACAAGGATGAACACATGGGGACGTGGGATGAAAGTAGCTGGGATGACATGGGTCCCATGTAGGCTTCATCAATTATTAAAGCTTTCCTTTCGTTTCCTGCCCGCAGATGAGTAAAGACGGACCGCCACCGTACGGCTTTGTGCCACCACAATCCGCTCCGCCGAGCTACGCGCAAGCGGTAGGTGGTGTCCCACCGTCCGCCCCGTTCACACCGCAGCAGCCCATCCTGACCGGTGCCCAGATTGTGACCACCGTGGTGCCCATTGGACCACAGTCGACGCACATGATATGTCCCAGTTGCCATTCAGAAATTAACACCCAGACGACGACTTCGCCGGGCATGATTGCATACGTTTCCGGTTTCCTGATCGCTTTATTCGGGTACGTTTGGGAGAGCTCTGTAACGGGGAGGCATCGGTTTTACTAGTTTATTGCTGGAGCCCAGTCTGAAGATTTTCAGTAATTGTCATATTATTCTAATTTTCCATTTTAGATGTTGGCTAGGATGCTGTCTAATACCGTGCTGCATTGACGAGTGTATGGACGTGCACCACACGTGTCCCCACTGTAAGGCGTACCTGGGACGGCATCGATAATAAGTTGATACGAGCTGCTATCAAAGAAGGGTGGCCGTAGCATTCACTACGGTAGCTGCACATCCGTCAGTGTGTACCAACGTACAGGAGCAAACTGTGTGCCGTATGTGTGTGCTTAACGATTCCAAATCCAGCCTGCTTCGAAACGCCTATATCGGTGTTCCCCTGTGTTCTCAGTTTATAACTACATACTACTACCACGACACGAGTACGATGCATCACCAAGTCAACAGCTACGCAAAATATAACATTCTTGAGGAGAATGTTCCGAAATTGGTAGATTGCTGCATACGCTGGCGCGCTCGAACGATGCAGAAGAAATCTCTCACACATATTTGATGTTTGCATACCGCAAGTTGTAGGGTATCGTTCGCTGATAACGAATGTCATATGTCCACTAAAATTTCCCGCATTTATTTCAGTTGTTGATTCTGAGATGAATGCGTTTTTTCTTTCTTTGTTGTATTTCACGTATTTCCTACGTTTATGTATTTCTATTTAAAACGCATGGCTAGGTGTTTCGACAAAAACTTAACCTTAGATTAATCCTTTCCGTCAATACTGGCGTTGTACGAAATGGTGTTCTTACATATTACTACTAATACACGGTTATTAGACGCGATTATCAAGCGAAGTGTTGGCCACAATTTGTGCCATGCAGTTGGCGAGCGATTTAACAAACTCCCCGATTAGTTATGTCTGATTGTTTCACGTTATGCATGCAAAAGGTAAAAAAAAAAACGATCATTGACTACAATAAAATAGCTCCGAATTGAATCCATCACAAATCTTTATGTAACGCTAGGAAAAAGTTTATCTAATAAACCAAAATGATATTAACGTAGCAATAATTTTTTTTTCATTTTTCACAGAAAAGGTCATGTGCACAGACACTTATATAACTTATGCAAATTAGTGGTGGTTTAAAAGAAAGCAAGTGAAGAAATTTTATTGCAGTTTTCTTACCAGGAAATGAACTTGTTCATGTTTTCCAACAGGACCAGGAGCAGATGCACATGATTGAAGTTACTCTAGTACTGTAGTAATCGGGGCCATGAACGTTTTGACAGCCAAATGATCTTCCCTCCGGTGCACGCCGTGCGGAAGCCGGCGGTTACAATCGTTAGTAATTGAAATGGCATCGTTTGGTATCGCCTTTTTGGCGCACCTTATTGGCAGCAACTCATCACATATGGACGTGGCCTAACGATTACAATTGGACGGATTGATGGAATAATTTTTGATCCGCAGTTCCGGCAATGCACGGTATAAATAGTAACTACCGCCGCCCACACGTTCTCCCAGTCCGACGAGTGGGATTTTGCAAAAGAGTTGCTGGAAAGGTTGGCGCTGCGGTTACAGCACGATGCATCTGCATAGCATCCGGTTGATCCTGTGGTGCCTTCTGCTGGCAATGCTTCCGGGCACGCTGGCTGCTTGCAGGGCACCGATAAAGAGCGACGATTACAACGATCCAGTGGCCACATTTGTTTGCCGGTTTATACGAGATCATAAAAGCCTGAAAATGGGTATCATTTTCAGCTGTGAGCAGAAGTTATTGCTCATTTACAGGGTTTTATCGCAATTGGCGGCCGGCGGCATACCGGCGCGAACGGTGAACATTGACCAGCGCTACAACGAATCGCCCGACCGTTTCTCGAGTGCGCTTCGAAATTCGCTAGAATTTCATCAATTTGTCCTGCTGGACATGGCCTGCCAGAACGCACCGGCTGTACTGGAACAGGTGAGATTGACCGATTGTGCTTGTAGTGCTCCGCGTCGTCTTATGGCAGCAGGGAACGTTACTGTCCTCGATGAGTTGATTATGTGCTTCACCGGCTACAGCGCAGCATGGATGCCTTTTCGAAGGTATTAATGGAATCGTACGGAGCACTAACGCATACGTTAAAAAGTGAAGCTTAATTTGCAGTTACATGGGACGAATCAAGATTTAGCAGCTAGTGCGTTACTCAGAAATAGCCCCGATGTTCCTATTGCTGCGACGACGAAGCGGTGGGTTTTAATCCTTCGCTCTCAATGATGAGATTTACGGTTCTAGCACGGTGTGGGTGGCAATCAAGCATCGATAGGGAATAACGAATTTTTCCGACACAAATTGCGTTCAACTATTGATTGTACTGGCGTTGATTTGTGTTTGTGATACTATAACTATACATTTGTTTAGATGGTAGCAATCTAAAGCTTACGAGACCATGTACACATGTCCTTCACGCGTTGAAATATTTTACATTTCCATTGCGTTGGAATATTTTAAAATCACCCGAAAGAAGCATTACTGTTGGTGCACACCTTCGCCCTTTTTTGAATCGCTCGGCTTTTCTCCGGTCGTGCTATAACGTTATTGATGACTGATGCATTCCCCACGTTGGCTGCAGGCTTCGCAATATGAACTCTTCAACGCATCGTTCCACTGGCTGATAATTGATAAAAATTACAATGGAACCGACGGCAGCAGCGGTCTCCGGAGCGAAAGCGACCCTTCAATGGACTCACCCTTGGGCTGCGGGTCAGGAGCCGGGGCCGTGATGTCCGTCGGTGAACGGAGATGGTGCACCGGCGCTAACACTGACGCAAGTGCCACGGGCGATACCGTCGAGCTGTTTGCAACAATGAACGTCAGCATGAATGCAGAAATAACCGTTGCGCAGCCTGCGGATGCGGCCTATCGGGAATTCACACTCTATGATCTCTGGTAATCAGCCGTTCCTTTGTTTTCGCCGCACTTTCCCGCCTCGCAACCCGTCTCCTCTCGCACATGGCTGGTGGTGTGTTGGTTGCTTGGCGCGAGCCCGCTTTGTGACGGTCATTATCAGACAGCACATTATTATTGGCGTGCCCGCACTCCACCTCCACGCCATCGCCACGCACTGCACAGTTTTCCACTAATCTTTGTTATCCCCTCTTATTTCGCGTACACGTGATTAGAGATTGTGGATGTGTGAATGCACATATTCTTTGCAAAGCTTAACCTAGTCTCTAAAAACTATTAATAAAGCATACGGCGGCGTTTCCCGAATGCATAGGAATGAGACTACATGAGTGACAAAAAGTATGCTCGTTATGGAAATGTTTCCGCCCGGGTTCGAACCGGGGACCTTCTGCGTGTGAAGCAGACGTGATAACCGCTACACTACGGAAACGTCGATACGTTTTCGTGGTCAGTTGGACATCCAATGCTATTTGCGGAACATACAGTACAGTTGCACCAAAGTTTACAGCGCACACATTATTTGGTTAACATTATTTAACTATCTACTCGATCCTTAAAGGATTTTTTCATGATGAATATCAACTATATCAATTTCAAAACTCAAGTTCATTACCTACAGGACCATCTCATAGCTTTTGTTCACGCAATACCGGACTAGGTTTATTGTTCATCAATTCATAATACGGTTGTTTGTTGAATTACTTTGATGTTCATGACAAGCGGGAAAATGCTTGCCACCGCCCAGCGGCATATTTCAACATGGAATAGCGAGAAAACCTCTCGACGTGGCGACGTAGATACAAGGATAAAAATTACTTTGCTTATCGTTGCACCATTTCACTTGTCCCGGCAAACGGCCTCTTGCCTATAGCATGTTCTCGGTCTTTTCTCTTTCATCCTGCTTGACACCCCTGAACCGCGCGGTAAAAAAAAAAAAAAAGGAACCCTGGCTACAGGAGCGGTGGCAGGTTGCAAGTGGACCGACTGGGCCGCTACTCGCCGACCGAAGGGCTTGTGGTGGGATGGCACGAAACGACCGTGGTTCGCCGCCGGAACATGGACGGGCTGAAGCTGAAGATAATGACGGTGGTGACACAGCGACCGCACCAACCGTTCGAGCGGTATCTGACGACGCCTCGGGACACCCATCTCGACTCCGTGCATCGCTACAACTACGGGCTGATGAGCATACTGAAGGATTTCTACAACTTCACGTAAGGGTCGTCCTCTGCGAGAGGTAACAGGGAGGGAAGTAACAAGCTCTGGGTGGGTGAAAGTTCGATTCATTACGGATCATATCGGCCCGCTGCCGGGGTGGGGCCGTCTTTTGTGGTTTAACTTTTCACACATGATTGATGATTATTATGGCCCTGGTGATGAGGTGCTGACGGCGTTGGAGAAGGTTAGTTTTATCCCGAAATGCGAGCCTGACGATGTCCAGATAATGGGTAGCGAGGAACCGCTTGGAAAGTGATTGTCCTGAGGGTTTGCAGGGTGTTTGACAGTTGTGCTTCTTGCCTCCCTTTTTTTTTGTATTGGTTGGGGAGCACATTTTCGTCCTTGTGGTGAAAAAGTTTCAGTGGCTCAGTGGCTAGGACCTTGCGTGTTTTGCTGGCTGGTCGAAGAAGGGTGCGAATATTGGAAGTACTTACCGAAGTCATCAAAAACTTTTGCTTGTGTTCTTCCGCCTTCCGTGTTGGCCGTGTGCTTGCTCTGCTGCAGCTTCGTCAACCGGCGCACCAAGAGCTGGGGCTATCTGCGGAATGGCACGTTCGACGGCATGATCGGGGCGCTGTCCCGGCGGGAGGTCGACCTCGGCGGTTCGCCAATGTTCTTCCGGCAGGAGCGGCACCGCGTCGTCAGCTACACAACGCGAACCTTCATCGAACGGTCGGTTTTTGTCGTCCTTCAATGGCTTCTAAGCTAAATCGCATCGTTTTGCTTGCAGGCCTTGCTTCATTTTTCGCCATCCACCCCGGAAGGACGCGGTGAAGAATCCGTTCCTATTGCCCTTCCAAATCATCGTTTGGTACCTGATGGTTGTCTGGGGTTTGATCCTGGTGGTTGTATTGAGCTTAAGCTTTTACTTTCAAGACTCAGGTAAGTGTTGTAAGTGTGTGATTGATTGAGAAACATGTTGCAGCCAGCCTGCCTTGCCTCAATTTGATTTAAAAAAAAAACATTTACAATACATCGATAACAGAAAAACGGTCGCAGAGTTAAAGGAAGCAGGAAAGAGTAAAGATATTGAATTTTTTTGTGTCCATACCAGTGCCAGCAATATTCGAACGCATTCTCCGCCAACAGTGTTACGCGTTCGAGCTGCCTCGTAATCCATCATTCTCTCCGGTGTAATATAAACATTAACGTAATAGACATTTAGTATTTTCTCGCTCACAATGGAGCGACGACTAGCTGAGCGATGATAGGTGTCCTAATGTGATTGGACAGGTATTTATAGATCATTTCACCATCTTGTCGACAGCAACCGACGACGGGTTCCCGAGCACGGTCCCGATGCCGGCCCAAAGTTGCAATATTGTCAGTGAAATTTCCGCCGCCTGGAGAACAATGTGCAGGAGGAAGACACCAGCATCGGGCGGCCTCGTCCGGGCCAGCACCGCGACGCTGCACACGCCCAGCGAAACCCCGGACCGATACGTGCCACCGGAGGTGCGTCGGGATGGGAGGGAATCCTTTTTAAGCCGCCCTAAGCCGTCACCGATGCAGTGCCAATATTGGCAGCGAGCGAAAGACATCCGTTACAGCGAAAATGCGCCGGCAAGCGGCTGGGGAGAATCTAATGCAGTCGGCAGCGCTCGGTAGGTGACGCTCGGAGTGTACACGTGTTCCGCGCCCTACGCGCGCCATTATTTATGTTGATGAAATCTGGGGCTGCACGCCCTTAAAACGATGCATTCATGCACATGGGAGGGCGAGGGAGCGGTTCGGTGTGCGGTGATTGGATTGTAGGTGCGCGGTGATTTGATGGTGTTATGTAAAGTTTTCGTTTTAGTCTTCAATGCATTCCAGGTTTTGAAAACCTTTCCAGGCACTTGTATGTTTCTGCTCTGCTTGTCTAAAATATTTTCAAGAAAACAGACTTTTTTATGTGTAGGCAGTCGATCCCTATTTAATTCCCTTCAATGCGCCATCGATCGAGGGCACATGCATTGAAATCGGATAAAAGATAGTCGCTTGCAAGTCGCTTGCAAATTGATGGCAGCTGGCACTCCAGGACATTATTTCCATCTGCTCGATGCATCTCGGCCTGTGGAGTGGGAGCCCCTGGCGATGCCGTTGCACGATCGGTTTCTAGTTTTGGACCGACATCATTAGTGGAATGAGATTCACCTTTTGTATGAAGCGGAGCCCGCAACTGCCACTGCATGGCGGATGCACTTTGGTGCAAAGGATCGAGTGCACTGTCGAAGGGGGCTTTGGGGAAGAGTGTTACCCTAACAGCACAACACTAGATATTGGAACCGGATTCACCGGATTTTACGAAAAGGAACCCAAGGCAAACGTTGCAAGATGCCGGATGTGCCCGTGAAGGAAAGCCAGCCCGCTGCCTCCCGTGCAGCCGTTCACCGGAAGAAAATCATTATTACAAGTAACATTTTTCATTTCAATCAGCAAATGCAAAGTTTGTCGTATCGAACTGATGGATCTTTTTAATGGTGGCCCTCGTCTGAAAAAAAAAAGCCGAACCAAATAACGATGAGCATCGTGTTACATTTCTCTTTTTTTTTTGCTCCCTTTTGTCCCTTTTTGTTGTTGATCCATCCTGTTCCGTAACCTATTCTGATCCTTGCGACTATATGAGGTTTTTTCGTCAAACGCTTGTTTTTTTTTTGCTTGCTTGCCATTTTCTTTTCGGGACTTACGGAAAGACCCATGCAAACCGAGCGATGGCGATGGAATGTCTGCCACCGGCAGTATCCGGATCGTCGTCAGCGTGTCCGGGCCGGGGCTGCACCGGGGACGAACAATTGCCATAACAAGGATGTCCCGGCGAACACATCGTCACCGACGCATCCCTTCTATCCGGCCGGCGGAAGCGGCGGCGCCAAATGCAATTATAAGGCGGAAAAGGTATCGAAAAGCATTTTACTCTTTCTCGGAGGCGTTTGTCAACAAGGTAACGGAGATGGGATTTTTTTTACCCGATCGCCTCATTTTTCTTTGCCTGCCCGTGTTGTTTGCCTTTGTACGTCCGAAAAGTTGCATCGTTCGTAATTTACAGTGTCTGTGCTAGCCGTGTTGGGGTTTGATTGGAAAGTTAAAGTTAAAGTTGCTATTAGCGGGAGTAGACATTTTTTCTTAGATCGTAGCTAGTGCGGTATCCACAACCTTTCATGCTTTGTAGAAGATTCAACCATGCAGTAGAATGGTTTATAATTTTCAGATTTTGTAATTTTAAAAATGATATTATTTTATTTCGGCTTGCTTTCCAGTTTCAAGAATGCTTCAATATGTGTATTCATCATCTCGTGGAACCTTTGTTGTATGGTGCAACTTTCATTTTTTTCCGGTTATTGCTTGGGTAAAACAGCTCTCATAAATCGATTCAAAGGTCATAGATTAAACGCTTCCCGGATCACATTACAGACCATAAAATAGGTACAGGCGAATGTATAAAGATCTCATCTATGGCCGTTCATGTTCAGTGAGGTTAAAAGCTGAACGAAATCAATTTTCTGATGAAAAGAAAATCCTAAACTTGAATGCTCCAGCATCGACTGGTGAGAAAATGGGAAATTCAATCATCATCTGTTGCGAATGAGTGAATGTTTCATTAAGATTTATCATGTTTCCCCCAGGAAGTAAGTAATGGTTGATTTTTACCAGCGTAACGATGAACCACTTTTCCTGATGGGTGGATTTTTTTTTTGTCGGTAAAGAAAACAAAGGTTCATCCCGACAGATGTACGCATGATGGGGAAAAGTTTAACCATATTCCAATATTGCCGCCCGGTTAGCTCCGTTGTATTGTTAAGCTGTCACTCCGACTCATGTTTCACGTATGCGAGACGCCGAAACTGACAAGATACATTTCTTGGCACAAGGAAAATCAATCATTCCGACTTCAGTGCGGCTCTGGTGTGCGAGGACGAGGAAATCGTCTGGTTGATAGAGAAAGTGAGATGGAGCTCTTAAAAGTATTGTTGCGGAGAGATATATTTAGATCGATTTTCATCTGATTGACTCCAGAAGATGAAAAATACACTTTCGAAGGAAGATGATGCTTGAGATTTAAAACATCTGCAAGTTAAAAATTAAATCGAAGAATCATAGATTGTATCAATTTGAACTCATTCGTCTCTAATGGTCTCTTTAATTAAGAAGTCACCAGAAAATGTTCGTTTACATTATTAACAAAAAGAATAAGTAAGTAAGCAGAACTAAAAAAAAGAGTTGACTATGAGGCAGTGACTTATTTCCGGTAGGGGATTACTATTTCACACAAGTCAACCAAGGCGCACCATAAGGGGATCGATATCGGAGGGAAGGGGAAATTGGAGCAGGACTTGTAAGTTAAGTGACCGTAATGCTGCACCTATAAAGCTTATATCCCCGTGCCCGACAAGCCCATCTGCTTGTCTGCTTCTGCTTCTGCTTCTCCTCCTTCTGCCGATGCGTTTCGCTTTTCACTCTCGGCACAATCATGCCGGAAAATGTCCCCCCCTGACCTGCTCGCCTCAGTATTATTTTCGTTCCATTTAACAGGATTATCCGAGATACCGCACCTATCATCCGGCAGATGTACGTCATTTTTCATCCTGCTCTTCGGCTACCTCATGTTCCAGTACTACTCGGCCAGCATCGTCGGCTCGCTGCTAATGGAGCAGCCGAAGAGCATCAAAACGCTGCGCAGCTTGATTGACAGCCGCCTCACGCTCGGCATCGAGGATATTCCCTATTCCAGAGATTACTTTGTGGTTAGTGTTTGATTGAAATTTATGCCCAGCACCGCCGAACTTCCCAAGACGCACGTCGGGGTCCGAAATGTCAGAGTGTGGTGGTCTTCGTGCACCAGCCGGTTGCCATTTGAAGGCCGCACAACCCACACAATTAAGGTTGCCCGGCAGTTGACGACGACCAGGAGCAGGGTTTACCTTCATTTCCTTTGGTTTTTTTTGTGCACCTTCGCTTTGGCAGTCTGCAACGGTTTCCTGCACGGATCCAACGGTGTTTTGATGCGCCTGTTATCCCACGTAAAACTTTTTGGAAAAGTTTGGCTAAATGGAAGACATTCCCTTAAAATTCGAGAGCAGCACAGACGGGGACAGGAAAAAACTGGATGGAAAATGCAAATATTTTCGGTTGCATCAACTCGCTACAATGCACCCGACCAGTGCATGTATGCACGTTCAGCCACTGGGGAGAGCGTAAATAGATTAGACCAGGATGTACGCAAATAGATTAGATGGGAAGGCACGAACAAACGGAGAGCAAAAAAAAAAAATTGGAAAGGAAAAGCGAGTTAAAAAAGTGGTTCAGTTTGCTCGCCTGCCGCCCGTGGAAAACAATGGAAACTGTATGGCCTTATGTGCATGGTTTGTGTTAGTTGATTTTTTTTTCTTCACTTTCCCTACTTTTCCTCGCCTTGCCTTGCCTCCTCACCCATATGTATCCTGTGCGCTCCCGAATCCATCTGTGTGCGTGCTCCATTGCATTATTTCGGAGGACTCCTGGGAGTTCCCCATTCCCGTTTTTTTGTGTGTGTGTGCTGTTGTTAATGGTTGCATGAACGAAATCGTCACCCGGCAAAGGTATAAAAAAGGACCCCGAAAAAGTAGTAGAAGAAGAAGAAAAAAAAAGTGGTTCATCCAAAAATTTTCCAGCGCACAACCGACGCCGACTCGCTGGAGCTGTACCGGACCCGGATCGAGTACTACGATGCGCACACCGGCCGCAACGAGTCCCACTTCCTGCCGGCTGTCGACGGACTCCGGCTGGTGCGAGACGGTGGATACGCGTTCCACGTCGCCATCTCGGCCGCCTACCGCATCATCCGGCAGACGTTCGGTGAGCGGGACATTTGCGAGCTGAGCGAAATTGATATGTTTCCCGTGTCGTCGCAGTGGATGGTGGCGATCGTCCAGAAGAACTCGCCGTACCGCGACGTCATAACATATGGGTAAGGTTGCCCCTCCGCAAGCGAGCTGAGGTGCAAAACGACACATAGAAAAAAAAACACACACACACACACGTGCACAATTGTGGGTGAGTCTGAACTGCACTTGATCATTCCTTTTTTTCAGTTTTACTTACCGTAAATTATGATTTGAATTTATTTATTTTTATGTTACACCAGTGCTAAAACCTGCATAATTTACCATGTTAATTATGACCTAATGCCCTCATTCCCTTGGTTCGATACACGTACCCGTTATCAGGTCTTTGAAGAATGGCCCCTTCAATACTGAAGCAATCGGAAATCAAACGAAATTAAACAAATTCATTCTAAATTCCTAACGAAGCCATCTTTTCGCTTCACTGTATGTTTTCTTTTTTTTTTTTTTGTAAATGAAAGTTTAAAGAAGCCTAATTTGTACCCGTTTCGCTGCGCCCTTCCGGACAGGCTAAACGGTCCTCGAACCAGAAGCCGCAAAATGTCGCGCAGCGATGGCGTGCAAAAATTCTCAACGCCATCTCGCATGACGCGTCCGCCTTCCCACCGACGCCACGTCGATTTTTATGCTCGATTTCAATCATAGTTTCAATAACGCCTCACCTGCTTTCGTCATTGGGGCCACGCTGGAAAAGTCATTTGTGTTGCTGCTGCTGCTGCTGCTGCTGCGACGGTGTGAGCACGGTGTTAGTGTGTGTGCCTGCGAGAGAAGGTCCTTCCTGTGATAGATTGTGGCCAATTTCGGTTTTATTCAGTCGACGAGCATGGACGGTTCGTGGTGGCGTTTTTTTTTTCTTCTTCCGGTAACGCTTTTTTGTTGTCTTTCGTTTTCCTTTCCACCCCTTAGCACACCCCCCCCCCCCCCCGGCCCCACTCCATCTTGTTGCACCTTGGGCAGTAGGACGGCGAAAATGCGTTTTTTTTTCGCGTTCTCTGCTATCAACCGCACCTCTGCACTCACGTTCACGAGTTTTGATGTTGAGAGTTGATGTTTGTTTGTTTGTTTCTTTTTTTCCCCGACATACCCTTTTTCGACCTTTTTGTTTTGTTTCCTGGATGGATAATCCTCGACCCTGGTGTGTGTGTGTGTGTGTATTTGCCATGCCTTATGGCCTTCGCCGACCCCCCCCCCCCCCCCCCCTTTTAATCCCCGGGACTAAACTCACAGATTACGCCGGTTGAATGAAGCGGGCTTAATGCAGCGGCAGCGACACGTTTGGCAGGAGCCGAAGCCGAAATGCGTTCGCCAGATTGCCCCGGACGACCTGATAGTGGGCCTGGATGCGGTCGTCTCGGCGTTCGTCCTGCTGGCCGGCGGGCTGGCCCTGTCAATCAGCATGCTGATCGGCGAAATCCTCTACCGACGCGTTGCTCAACGGTGTCATCGCCAGCGGAACGAGGTGCGGCAGCCGCGGTGGATGGAACAATTCTACGTCGAGCAGCCCGGATTGCCGGGTCTCGGATTTCGGGGCCACGAGGATGCGACTAAGGCGAAGGCTTGATCTTAAATCGATACTCAATCATTCGGTTCCAACTCGGAGTGGGGGACCGGGATAGATTGCCCAGATTTTCTCATCAAAGCTAACGGTGGAGTAAAAAAAAACAAAAAAAGAAAACGATCCAAAAGGTAAAATGGTGTACAGCTATTGAAATTGGCAAACGATTTCGGTTGACTTTGCTGCCATGGTTTTCTTTTGCAAGTGAAACATGAACTACGCAGCGATTCAAATTAACCGGCAAACTTTACGATTTTAGCTGGAGTACATTTCAAAAACATTACGATTCACATTTCTGAGTTAACAAATCATACTAAAAGCAACTGTAGAAGAAAAAAAAATTTAAAGGTAGAATAAACAGAAGAAAAGTTTAAAAATGAATATTGCTGAATTTTCTTCTTGTATTATCAAAAGATTTATCGTGTTCTAAAAAAAAAAAGATTTGTATACGCTTTGTGCTACTATCAGAGAATTATGAAGATAAATGCTACTTTATTACACGTTTGCCTACAACCTAAAAAAAACATTTATTTCATACCGAAACTTTCTAGCGATGTTTAGACATACATGCAAGCGGACTGACGAGGTATATCTATGAAAAACCTTTCCGGAAAAATGACAACCAAGTTGTGAAACGCTCCACAGCTGCATGGTGGAAAAGCTTGCCGGGTGCTTGAAGCCCACCAGCACCGTCCAGGGATGGCCGACGGTGTCAAGTAAACGGCAGACGTCTCTTTAAGCCCTCCCCCTTGTGACAAGTTTATCTCCGTCGGAATGTGTCCGGCAAAAGTGAATGAGCCGGAAACGGTTTGTTACATCCGCAAACATGGCCAAACGGTGCGGCGAGGCTTGCCGGGGGAAAAACGTTTGCGAATCTCGGTTGGGGGCCCAAATTGTGGCAAAGCATATGTGTGTCTGTGTATGCTGTTGTGGCATCTGGAGTGGATTTAGGGGGTGTCACCGTTCTGGAGTGGATTTGAATGCTCGACTAAGCACGCCCGGCCGTAAGTAGTGCGGGCGTTCTTTAGTTCGTCCGTCGAAAATTGATTCGATCCTAAGCCCCGGCCCGTTCGACGGCAAATGGATATTGGATTTTTCGGATGTCCCGCGGGATGCACGCGCGTCCCATCGGCTGCCCGGCTCGTGGCTGCATTGTAGGTCTTCTTTCTGTGCATTCGGGCCAAACAGCGCATCGCAACAAGCGGTCCAGGCGAGGCGCAGTCTCACGCCGATTCCAGCGGCTCCGCACGGTTTTGGTTCGGCCGTGGCGATAGTGCAGCCTCATATCCGGCGCACCGGAACTGTGTGTGAAATAAATTTAATTGAATTTTCGATTGGAAATAGTTGGCCAAAGTTTGTACCGTGCCGCGGTGGAACGGCAACTCTGCGCGCTCGCACCGTCGAATTACGCCCAGAGCTACAAACGCGCCCGCGGAAGTCGGAATATGAAGGATTGATGTATGGAAACTAATCAAATGTTTTATTCAGCTAGGAAATGGCTTGGACTGGCGGATGGAAATTATACGCCCGCTGCGGGACACTGTCGCTCGCTCAATCATTCATGCGCAACAGGAAGCCGACGTTAGTTTTTTTTTATTGTGGACGGCAAATAAAGCTGTACCTGGGACCGAACATACGTGGAAAATAAACAGACGTTTGCCAACGAGTTGTTTCGGTGGAGTAAGAAACTGTTAAAAATAACTAGAACATATGCAGCGCGTTGTGAAATCGGTTTAGTTCTGCCTTACTGATCGTTATACAACATTATTCAACTCTGCATGTCCCATTCGGTTAGGGATAAGATCGTCAAGAGTTGCACAGGCTCGCACTGATAAGGAAATCTAAACAAACGTTTTATTTGATGCATATACATTCACGTTTATCATGTTCAATACAGCTTGCATCGTTCACTATTTGTTGATAGATATGATGAAACGTTTTGACAAATATTTAACTGCTTATATCAATGTTTGATATTTTTGCGAACTTTTTCGCTCAGGGTGTTTCTATTTCGCATTTTTTTATCTAAAGCAAGCATAACACTGAAGTCAAGCTACATAAGTTTGTATATATTTCTGAGAAAACCGCCTCCATCTGCAACTCAAAAAACGCGCGGTCAAATCAAGCACATTGCCTGAAGATGCGAGAAGAACAAAGTGATGTAGTTGCATACATACATCATAAACTATGAAGCCAACTAAACTGTTAAATATGTAATTAGATCTTGTGCATTCCCACACACTCACCGCCCAGTGAGCAGCAATTGATAGCAAAATGCATTTGACTTCTGCATGCTCGGTGGATGGAACTGGAATTAGGGGTAAAAAGAATGAGGGTATTAAATATTTATCTGCGCAACGGTCGGAGGCAGAGTAAAAAGGCCGGTAGCTGCTGTAGCAGCTGCAACCCTAAAGTGTGAGAACATACTCGACTGCCGGGAGCCGGTGGAGATCTATAGCAAGCAGCATGGAATCGAATCGAGGGCGAACTTCTTAAGACGAGTGCAAGAAGCGCAACGAACCGCTTGGAAAGCATGCAGGAACTGTAAGCTGCCCCGTAAAGTGCAGCGTTCTTTCTTCTGATCTTGGGAAGTGGACCGAACGATACGTCCGAAGGTGCTGCCCTGAACCCCCTTCACCAAAGGAAAACCCAAACACAAAATGCGCATCGATTGTGAGCGAAACCATTGAGACGTCGTCCCCCGTTTGCTCGAAGGAAGGGCGTAAGGGCCGTTGTTATCGGCGTGGTAGAAGTAGTGGCAGCATTAGCAGTAGCTGCACTGAGATGCATGAGGGCAATAAAAAAGAAATATTGAACACCGTGTGCTCCGAAGGGAACAACCTGGCTGCGCCAGAGTGCAATAAAAAGGCAAACCGTTCACCGGAGTGGATTTTGAGCCCCATCGAGGGTTGCGTTATCGACAACGGTGGACCGAAGGGATGCATTTACTCTGTTTTCGGCGCTGTGTGAGAACTGTTGCCATGGTCGGGAGGCCGTGCAGGTGGCCGCCTACTATTCGTACCATCGCACGGGTAATCTAGCTTCGGATGAGGATTTTTGCCACAGTGCGCCGGATGAAGATGCGCCAAAAAGTCGAGCTGGTGAAGTCGTGGCAACAGTGAAGGGCCGTACATTTGGGAAGTTTGGTATGGTAGCATTTTCCCTATGCATGGCATGGCAGAATGCGGAACGACTACCGGGAGGCCTTGGGAGGTTCGTTAAGGGGTGTTCGACATCTGCATATCCGGTGTAATCCGCACGTAGCACGCCGGGAACGGACTCGAAAGCCACCTCCGGCATGACTAGCAACTGCGCTTCGGATCCGGTGAATGCAACCTAGCAGCCCACTGACTGACTGCTTGCCCAGGCTCAAGGTGAGTGCTGGCATTGGGAAACTTCACCAAGAGGGCGATATTTTCCATTTTTAACGAACCTTCCGGGAGCGCCTGGAATACCGTGAAAGTGGGTGATTTTTGAATTCGTTCAAAGCTCCCGAAAGATATCGCGGATTAAGGACACCGATGGCGATTGAATGGAGCACTTGTTACACGAAACGATGGCACTTGGATACCAGTGCCAGCTCGGTGGTACTTTTTTGTTAATTCTTTGCGTTGGTTTTACTTTCGATTTCCGATACCATCGGGGATGGTCAAAATGTTTTCTTTATCATGCACCAATTAGGACGTAAACAGGTTATTCTATGTATTTATATGTGTTTTTTTTTAAATCTGCTTTCCTTTGAACAAACATTTGACACGGAAAGATGGTAAGCTTTAGCAGGTTTCGATCTTTATGTATTCACATTAAAACCTTTTCTTTCGAACGAATTTCTTTTCGATGCCTCCGATCTTCATTTTCTTGGTAACGCAATATCCAATTGTTGCATACTATTCGATTTGATAAAACGTCTGAAGTATTATTAAATCCTGCAGGATCTTTTATTTCCGTTTGGCACTTAAAAAATGCAAACAATTTATAGTTAAGCTAAATGATCTAATTCGTGATCCGAGCAAAATTCATGTTAAGTACTGTGGAACTAATTTTCTCGGGCCTTGGGACGAAGCATCATCTTGGCCTCTTTGATGGATCCTGCCTTAATGTCTCCCCAGTACAATCCCTTTACAGTTTGGCCTCTATCGCCCCGATCGTTATATGGCACGTATTTTCCATTCAGATTACTGAAATATGAAATTGTTATGTTATCAAAAGGTAATAGCTCGCTCGATGAGTTTATACGTGCATAACAAACCTTTGACTGCTATCCCAAAAGCCCCCTACATTATCTCTGTAAAGGAAACTGGGCCCATATTTACAGAAGTTATCACCGGCAGAACCGGAGTACGAACCACATTCACGGAAGTCATAATGCGTCCCAAATTTGTTCATGTTCAGGTGAGCATACCTGGCGTAGGAGGTGTTGCCAGAGAAATCTTTCAGCCAAATGAGAAGCTCGTGCGGTTCAGACTTGGCCAGCTGGTAGATGTTTTCCAGGCCCAGCCAAAACTCCTCGTCAATATTTCCGAACCCTTTGATGTAGTCCCGAAGATCGCGATCGAAGTTAACAGTTCCATCGATGCGACGCTGTATCACTGTCCAGCCCCCGTACTCGTAGTCCTGGTCGCAGTACACCAGCATCGGCTCGTAGAATGGCCACTCTGGTTGAATCCAATACACACCGGACTCACGTTTCAGGGTATCGCGACACGACTTGGGATGCAGCCTCTGGGGTCCACTCGTATAGTGGGCGCCATGGTGGATGTGTTTTGCATCCATGATCGCCCCTATAGGAAGCTCACGTCCCATAGAAGGGGTCGCAAGAATCGCCACAGAAAGGCAGCACACTACAAGTCCGACAAGTTTCATCACTAAAACCGTACTGACGGCCAAATGCTTCCGCGGCGAACATATAAAGATCACGATAGATAGCTGGAGAGTTTTTTATCATATCTACATAACACATGCATGGAGTTATGTGCGATAACACAACAATGATATTTCTGTTCTCGTTTTGGTTCTGATGCCGGCAAATAAAACTCTTCCATTTGCTGTTTGATGCATTCCTAAAATTATGTACAGGCAAAAGATGGGAAATATTTGTATGTTCTATGTGAGAAAACGTGGCCATGTTAGTTTTACAAATACCCAAAATGTGAAAGAAATATAATTAATACACCGACTGTTTCCACTCCCATTCACATATATCAATCGTCCGTCCTAGCCAAACTGGGAGCATCAGCATTGCGATTCGGTGGCAACGCCAAAACGGGTTGGTGGAAAATCCCATTAACGCCAAAAGAAAATGGACAACCCCGGACTCGCTTGGCGAACGCGTCTGGCTCCGGCACTGGGCGTCATGTTTTTGACGGGCAGCCACGTGATTGAGTGGGAATCGATTCAGATTGAACGAGTGAAAATGGGAAAAATGGGCGACCATTGGGTCCGTAAAGAACCATCGGGTGGAAAACGGGGACGGGGAGAATAAAATCGAATTAAGAGATTAACGGAGAGTTTGTCTTCGGCCGACCGGTGGGGTACGGTCACCGTTGAGAAAAATCTCATTAGGTTCGCCCCAGGTCGATTGTCCAAAACTGTCGGCCGGCGTCGGCATGGGCTTTAATGAATATTTAATTAATGTGGTGTGTAACAAACGCAAACGGATTGAAGTGTGCGTAGAGTGGGACAGACAGGCAAAGGGCTCCCGTCCAGCCACCTCGTCTACTCCCCTTCGAGTTTTTCCAGGGCGGACTCAGAATGGGTGATCCTGATGGGTAAATGTTTACCTCCAGAAAGAAACCCTTATCGCTGGCTGGCGAACGCTTTGCAGAAGGTGTGTCAAATTTTATCCAAAAGATAAACACTCGATTGTTGGTTGCAGCGCTAGCTCGATATGATAAGGTGATTGATTTTGACGGACAAAGAAATTGGTCATCGTTCCCAGCAACTGAGCAATGAAATCGACACATAATGAAGAAGTATCAATATAGGAAATATAAAAAAAGATGTTTCTGCCAAAAGGTATCTAAATGATCTCATTCGATGACTGCATTTAAAGAGGTATTTTCTAAGATCTCTCGCAAAAGTTTCCTTGTAAATGTCAAAGACATGACAAAATATGAGTTTTGCATCTGACTTTTAGTGCTTGAGAGATTTTGATTATTTCGAACCTAAATGTCTGCCTGCAGATTAGATAAGGAAGAAATTTTGGGTTGAGTTTGGGACTTATGGTGAGATTTCTGTATGATGCAGGCTCCAAAATAAACAAGCACCTTCTAACATGTTAATGATAAACTAGCAGAGCACGTCAAACGGCGCTGGGAAAAACATGACCCTTGTTTCTTAGACAAAATAAATAATCTTCTATTAGAACACCGGTTGACAAGCCGGAGGCAATACATCACACTAGCACGAAAAACCCAAAGATTTCGGAAAGCGGACACTCGTCTAGATCGGCACAGTTTTGTAGTGGCGCGCAAAAACAAGCGAAACTTTACCCAAACCCGACGCCCTTCCGGCCGACGGTGTTTTAGCGGTGTAGAACTCGAAGGACCCGAGCATGGAAAACCGCAAAAAGCCCCGCGCGTCAAACAGAATGAATTACCGAAAGCGGAAGAAGAGTGATGCCCGGGGAAAAGTTTTCCCGTCCGGCATGGGATCGTGATTAATTAATGGCCGCGTTGACCGCACTCGGCGAGCGCCGAATTGCACGCAACTTTCGGTCGGGGTCAATAAATTATTAGCGAGCTGCGTCGGGCGATTGGGTGTTTCGGGAGTGTGTTTTTTTTTGCGTTCCCCCCTCGACAGGTAAGTTGGCAAGGAGGAGGAAGGCGTAAGAAAGATTTCGTTTGTTCGCCTTCACCCTACACCTTTCAACGGGGGGTTTCTGCGCCCCGGCGGAGATAAATGTGGCGACAACGAATGATAAATAAGATTATCGTGAGTTCGAATCAAACAAACCTTACCTCGTTCGGTTCCGCTTGCACGCAGGGGGGGTTGCCGGAAGAGAGCAGCGAACTGTCCTAAACACCGTGATCCGAAGTTTAATGAGCACTCGTAAAACCGTTGAGCAAATTGCAGTCGTTGGTCACCGGTCGTTAGGAATGCGCGAAGAGATTTTTTATTTCGCTTTTTTAACTGAAGCTTTGAGCTTTGCTTTAGTGCACGGGCGGGATTTACGGCGTCGGTAAAATATCGATAAATCCCGGCATTGGGGTCAATGTGTCAAGGTATGAAAGATGAAACACGGAACTTTTATGTGCTTGAAAGAGAATTAAAACCACTTGAAGGAAGGCCTAAAGACAGCATCCATTTCAAGCATCTCACGCTCAGCTTCGAAAAATTTCCCAATGATAAATTAATATGATAGCTTTACTAGTAAACATAAAAATACTAGTTATATGAAATCCAAACGATTACACAGTCTTTTTCAACTATTTGCCCACCTTTTATCTAAAATCCTAATAGCTGAGCTCACTATAGTGACCCGAAAAACTAGAGATGCGAACGGCGATGGAAAAGGGAAAGGAAAAACTTTGATGATTCTGGTGACAGCAGAAAGTGGTACACTTTTCCCTGGGAAACGACAGCAACGGTCTTCAGTCGTCGGATTCGTTCGTCAAAAATTTACCTGCTCGTGTTTTTGCTCCTCCATACGGTTACACTTTTCATCTACCATTTTGCAGCCCAAGCATGAACAATTTCCTACGAGCACCGCGATGCCCTTTCCCCTTTCCGCACCACCGGGGTTCATTGAAAGGCGAGTGTTGGCGATGTTGCACGTGCTCTCTGCACTCGCGAGCCAACATCTCCGTCGTCGGGTCGGCACTGTCAGGTTTTGCCTCGCGTTTTCGGCTACTTTGGCGAAGCCTTTTTTCCGCGGATACGCCCGCACTCATATTTTACGGTCATAAATGAGACGAGGAGCTTGCGGATCTATGGCTCCGGTTGCACGATCGCTGGCAGGATTAAGGCAACATTGCTCGAGACTTACGTGTTACGGGCTTCCACAAACGGTGCGCTGTCGGAAACTCGAGCCTAGCTTCCCCGTGCCCCTTGACAAACGATCCCCAGGCTCGGGCCCCGGGAGACGACAGCCTGGCAGCCATGCGTTGGCAAGATTTTAATGGAATCGTGCGCTGCGTTCGGCGTCTGCATGAACGTTTCTGTTACGTGTGTTTGTATGTGTGGGTTGGAGGCTGTGGCTCAAGCGCTCAAGGTGGAGAACGACTTGAGATTGCATGAGTATTCCTTTTTTTTTCTTCCTCCGTTAGGCTCTAGGCTCATGGCTCGAGGATGCTCCTGGAGTCAGGATGCTGTAAGTGATACTATCATCGTTTATGCTTATGGAAGAAAATATTTCCTCGACCTCGCTCGGGTCCGGGTGAAGGATGTAAGGATTTACATCCTGGTTTCAAAGGCACCGTCTGGTGGTGGATGTCGGCACGAGGCGGTGGGTGTCTGCATGTGGGAGGTCGTAGTCATTTTATTTTACCTTTTGGCTTCGCTCATCAGTGAGAGTGCACAGCGAGAACATACGATTATCAGTGCTGGACATATCTTTTCCGCAAAGCATTCGGAGTGCAGAAAGGCGCAGGGTATCTCAACAGAGAAAATGGCTGAACGATGTATCGAACCCATCTTTTGTGTTGTGTGTTTTTCCGGTAGTCAACATGCCGATTTAAATAAAGTTTATATTTCGCACCTTTTATTCACCCTCTCCCATAGTACGATAGTAGTAGAACGTGCAGCGCTATAATTTCACATGGTTTAGTTTCTTTTTGCCTCAGCAACTACGGAAAAGATATCATCGTTTCATAAACAGCACAGCTGCTTTTGAATTTAATTATGCGCTTGCCTGCCTCCGCTCTGTCTTATGCTCTTTATGATGCGTTTTTTTTTTGTTGCTGTTCCTACACTGTTCTTAGCATAAAGTGCAGGTTAAGACGTATCCTGTTTTAATGGCTTATCGTGGAAAGAGCCGTGCCTGTTCTTACGGCTGCCATAACTAAGAGTAGAGATGAATTTGCTTTAATAAATAGTTTTCTCCTCGGCAAGAAAAACTAGTCCACCTAAGTTTGATAGGACGAATATAAAGGAGGGATAATTTATCTCAAATCTCCATTTTTGTATGTAATCGTGATGTTAATTTTTAGCAATTTTACCAATTGTAACAACTAAACACAATGTTCATAATGTATTATGTTCCAAAGTTAACTTTACCTCCCTTTTGCAGCCATTTGTAGTCAATTGTCCCCCATC
Source organism: Anopheles atroparvus (assembly GCA_914969975.1). Lineage (NCBI taxonomy): Eukaryota > Metazoa > Arthropoda > Insecta > Diptera > Culicidae > Anopheles > Anopheles atroparvus. Next base: position 40,613,845 of record CAJZCY010000002.1, on the reverse strand, counting down.
CAAGGACATAATTTAGTCATCTTTTGGTCAGCTGCTAAAACGTACAAGCAGTATCGTCGTACATGCAAGAGAGAAACAAGGCCTGATGGCATGTATAAGAATATCGGTCGGAAATTCGCTTCCTTTCTGCACCATCTAAGAATGTTGTCTTGTTGCAGCAGAGAGAACCCCCTTCCTCTAGCGGGCCTCTCTGCGGCGTTCTGCAGCGTTGGGGGCCAATCTCGAAGCGAACCGTCCTATCATCGAAAACCAGTCGAAGTCCAGCAAACGCCCGTACTCGTACGCCGGGCCACTCGAACAAAGACGCCGGTTTGCATTATTTACGAAAGCGCATATGATGTTGATTGTGCTCGAAAAAAGCTGCAATGCAGAAATTGAGTCTATATTAAACCCGGGGGCTCATCTGGGACTGCTGTAATAACTTATCGTTGGCTTCGGCTTGGCTCCCGCCCCACCGTCGGTCGGTGGCAGCCAGTAAATCGGAACGATAGAACTACATCTCCCCGGCTGGAGCTTGGAGTGGAGGGTTGTTTTTGTTTATTTAGATTAGGTCGCACGCGGAGGCACGGTGCAGGATAAGACGCAGGAAGACAAAAGGAAGAAAACAAAACGCAATCTTTCGTACATGCCACTTTGGAGAATTCATGTGAAATTTAAGCTTTATCATACGAGAGATGTAAAACATGAACTCATAGTTTTTGTCCGTATTTAGGACAGTTTTGAAAGATAACCAGTATGATTTATGTTTTGTCGTAATTTGACATTGATAAACAGGTGATCGTTCAAAATATGTGCAATAATCTTACTATATTTTATAATAATTTAGGTGATTAGAGTCCTGTGTTGAAGTGTTTTTTGTAAGATGAAAATTATCGGTTCCGCTGGTGTGCCCTGTGTTTTAAAATACAGACCTAAACAATCCAATCCGGTTTCACACCTGAAGCGAGCAAAATTTATTTTGTTTTTTTTTGGTAATATTTTCACTCAACTGCCTGTTGCGCAATGTCTCCCGGCAACCGGCATTCTCGCCCCTGTCTAACCTCGCCTGCCGGAGGGATCAAGGAAATTGATATTAAAGTGTTTTATTTGGTGTTTAATATCAATCGTTCGTCGCCCGGCGTTCAGTCATCGAATACCGCAAGCAAATACCGTTCTCTATCGATGGAAGGAAGGAAGAAAAATGGGAATGGCAAAAATAAAGGAAGAAAAACACAAGCCTCAAAAGGGACCCTGCGGATGTTGTGTGCAGGGACCAGAAGGATTCGCCTCCATTTTATTGCGGTTTTCGAGATTGAGCGAAGAGATAGTGGTGTCACATCGGATTTGTGAAGTGGTTTTCAGGGCTTTTCCGGTTGCAGGGCCGGGATGGGAAGGTGATCGGTCCCCAGCGTTCGGGGTTGGCTGATCGTAAATCGTTCCACCGAAGCCGAGGGTGCAGTGCACCGGCGGAACCAAACACGAAACATCGGCTGCCAAGTGATAAACGAAAGCCAGATGCCGGGAGACCGCTTCGGTTTTGGCGAGCTTAGACGGGAGCAGACGGGGAGTTTGACACCCGGCTGGCACGGTTCAAAGGAGACATTTATTCAAAGGGCGTTCGACAGGGTGGAAGATTTATGGCCGTTGCCGAAGCAGCCTCGAAGACTGGCCCGACCGGGGTAATTAAGGACATCGTCACGGCCAGAAACGGCTGCAGCGTTTCCGGGGTGCATGGCCGGGGCCGGGTCCCAGATCGGTGCTTCCAGGTTAGCGCTGCTATCGACACAATAAATCTCCATACTGTGGGCTGTGAGTTTTTTCTTTCCCCCCGCCCAGACGTCTCAACTTGAAAGAGTGTCCCCGAGCGCGCTCCCGAACGACGCTGCAGGATGTGGCCGAAATTTGGTTGCCCAACTTTGGCCCGTCCGCTGGGACGCGCCGTCAGCGACGGTGCGCAGGGCTGGGCGTAAGAAATGGGACCACCGAGACGCTCGGACTCGACCTGGCCCGGTCAGGGGTACCGACACCAGTTAATGGTCGCTCGTGTGCAGAACCGGTGCATATCGAGTTTTGTTGCACCGTCGAGAATTCCGTGCACGGTTTCCGACGAAGGGGACGATGTTAACACCGACACAGGTAATCAGGGATTAATGGAGATTCGAGGGAAAGTTTGTCCCTTCCGCTTGCCGGACGCGGGACGTGCCAGGTGATTCGATTTATGGTCTGCTTTCCATACAAAGACATCTGTGGATGCAATATTGTTCATGTCAGGAACACTTTGCAACTCACGGTGGTTGTTTAACATATTTGACCAAGAATGTTGTGTTTCTTCCTTTCATTTAGTTTTGAAAAGAAATTTGAAATGAAAACGAAAAAGAAATAATCTTTAATTGTAATTGATGGATGAACACGGTTTAAATTCGGTTGCATAACTTTAGGCGCGCGCGCTAAAAACGTAAAATGTGCTTCCATGGAAACCTCATTGCAAACCAGGGATTTCTTGTTTTGTTCTTTTTGTAGTAAATTTCAATGCCCAAATGTAAATCAGCATCCGAGAACAGAAGAAACGAAATGCTAACAACACATTAATGACGTCGTTTCACTCCCAACGAAAATAAACGTATATTTAACATTTTCTTTCTGCACGGTGCACTGCTTCTTGTGTTCACTAAATAGAGGAAAATGGCAGTGTGTGTGTGCTCGGTTTTCCTTTTGCATTATGCTCGACACCGCGTGGCAGTGGAAGCATGCATCATGGCGAGTGCTGGCGCGCATGCTAAAGAACAAGACAAACAGAATGATGTGTTTCCGAAGGGTACCCGCAAGCCACGGCCAGCATCGCCCGGTTCATTACAGCACCAGCTTGTGCCGTTTGCGCCTTGTGGAGCCTCCAAGAAGCTGCACATTCGTCCGCCTCGTCGCTTTGCTACGACGCTACGCAAACGAGCTTGTAGACAGCACTTGCAGCCTGGCTTCCGACCTGAGTGCTCTTCAAACAAGCGTTGCCGCCGGCCTGTACCGTGCTGTGCTTGTTGTGCCGGAGGTCCTGTGGCTTGAGAGTGTTTAATTTTTGGTCTTAAACTTTAGATGGCTTTTTTCCGCTGGTCGACTGCAGCTCCGGTGTTGATGTTGGGAGTCGTTAGAGGAGGGAAAAAAACACTTCACACACAGAGAAAGAAGGAGAGAGAGCGAGTAGATTAGTCGTCGGTAAGAATGTTTAGAGATGTTTTTTTTTGTGTGTGTTCAAGAAACATGATTGGCGTTTGATGTGTGTCGCCTGTGTTACAGCTATCGATGGGATGGACTTGAGTGGATGTTAGAAAACAAGACTTTCGTGTAGAGCCATGCGAGTGTCTTGGATGAAATGCGGACAATTGTTGTGGTCTCTGTTATCCTACAACCGACGAAGACAGGAACAAACTGTAAGAATCCAACGACCAGATTGCAGATGATGATCGACCAAGCTAAGGCACCGATGTCATCATGAAAGCACATCATTTTTACGTTCGTATCACCACGAAACGACGACCACACACAACCTTCCTCCCACCGATGCCGGAAATGTCCGTCTGTTTGCTCCGTCTCGCCGCTCCCTGCGACTCCGTACCCCATTGCAACACGCTGGGATAAAGATGAATGAATAGAAAACGTCAATTTCTTCCAAGAGTGCAAATATTTGCACGGAGAAAATCACATTTTATCAAAGAAGACCCAACGGCCACACTATTGCTTTCCCGATCCGATGGCCAAGGGGGGGAAGAGTGGGGGGGGGGGGATGGGTTCGATTTCGTTAGCTTCTGACCGTGGGTTGTCATCAGTTTCTGGTGAAGATGGAAAACTGATGCTTTTCCCCTCCCCCCATTCATTCAACGCCAGCGCCGGCCACTGCTTCGCTCGAAGGAGTTCAGGAAAGAGGAAAAGCTTCAATTTTACACAAGAGTAGCTACCCAGTTACCCAATAAGAGTGTGTAAAAGGGTTCTTCCGTTTGGTTCCGCTGATACCGGTAGGGTTTCAGGAGCGACTTCACTTTGGCTTTGAATGTGTCAAGGTCTCATGAGCATATTCTATGCGGCTCGTAAACTTGGGAAAGGCGTCGATTGCCAGGAACTGTGGTTGAAATACCGACTTTTTACGACTGAAGACTGAATAGGGAGCCATATTTTGTTCTTGATTAACATGCTTTACATTGATGGAGAGACATCAGCTGTCTTCACTATACCAACAGTACAAGCATAATAGAGAGTGTTTGGTAAGGTCTGCATTTTAAAGATTATAATTTGTATAGCTCACTAGCCAACAATTTATCATCTACAATCAATCTACAAATGGAGGACATTTTTTTTAAACCTTCAGCTTGGCTTCGAAAAATGTGCCTGAAATACATACCAGAAAAACTTTCTACAGATTCAGTCCTTTGGAAACATCTCCTACAACAAACAAACCCTTCGATGGAACAGTTGACAATCAGTTCCTGGCCCTTGCCTACGATTTCTCACGGAATCACGCGGGCACAATCCTCAACAGCATCTTAGCCGAAAAAAGCTCTCGGAGTTACGAAAAGAACTACGCGAGTGTTAACATTCATGACCTGCTTCATAAACATGAACCTGAACCGACGGGGGCAAGCTTCCCGATCCCCGGCAGAACGTGGCCCAGGGTATTCTCTCCTTCTTTTTCCGCGAACAACCGAACCGAAGCGCTTACACACACACACACACACACAAAATGGGCGCGATTCGTGATTCATTTCCACGAACTGCGCCAGCTGCGGTGCCGTTACTTCCACGGGCGTAGTAGATTGTTCATGCCATGATTTATGTGGATATGGCAACCATAAGCGCTCCGCCAGTCGGCAGTTGTGTACGTTCCGGTGCCGTGCAACTGTGCGGAGGCCTGGGCGATGAAATATTCATCGTTACAATAGCTGTCTCCAGCATTGTACTTTTGCTCAATCCTCTGCGACCCCACCTACGACGGAACGGAAGCAGCCCTTCGCGGAGACGGATGGAGATGGAGGCGCTACGAAACATATGATAATGAAGAATACATTATTTAAAATGCACTCTTCCAAGGGGCATCACCATCATCATCATCATAAGTCGGAGCGGCGGTAGCAGACGCTGTCAGCAGCAGCCCTGGCGTCTTGATTCAGGGGAATCGAAGTCGAAAGACAAAGCTGTTACTGCTGAACCTCGAAGCGAGTAGGCCTGGCAAAGGATCACACCTCTGGTCTGGCAAAGGATAACCGCAGGAGCCATCGGAGCGTGGCGAGACCGAGGACACAAGCGTGATGTGTTCGGCATTGACCGCAGCGCGGCCGTAATGCTATGCAGATGGAAATTTGATCTTATTCCCACATGCTATCACGGCGCCCTGGCGAACGGGGCCCGTTTCTTTCATCGAAAGTCGAACGCAATCGCCGGCATCGTCGACGCGGATATCCGGCATCCGGTTAGCAGCTTGCTTTCGGATTTAAGCACATGCTGGCACAAATCTTCCTTCCAACTAACCAGTTGCTGTGCCCCCGTGTAAAACGTTCGATGCCATGAGCGGCTTTAAGATGAACATAGAGAGCAACGAACGGCGGAGAAGTTTCTTTTGTGGTTCAGTTCAGTTTCTCGTGGTTAAGGTTCAATGCATTGTACGTTATCTTTCTGTAAATCTTCAACCTTCTGTCAAAGTCATCTATAAAGTAACTTTATTCAATGTATCATAAAGAAGAAGTGTTTCTCATGCTTTTATGCCCGATCGAGTACCGCTTTGTATAAAAGCACCTTCATGCATATATCCATTGATTAAACGATTGAAAATTGTTTAAAATGATTATAAATTGACCTCCAATTACTTTCTGGGTTGCGATTGCCTCCCTGACACTCCCCCAAGTGTGACACTTGTCCGGTAAACCCCGTAGGATTAAGAATTTAACTTTCTTCAGGTCCATTACGCCACTCTGCCCTGATACGCGGCGGTATGGCCTCACGCCAAAACTTTCACCTCCGGAGCTTAGTTTATCATTTGTTTTTCTATAAGTGCCGCTTACCTTCGCAATGGTTCCTCTCCCTCGCGACTCGGTGACTCGGCCGGATTTTGTATTTCGTCTTTCCTACTTTCTTCTCACTCCCAAGCTAAAGTTTCCCAAGGAAAGCTTAATGTCAGGTCAGGTTACGGGTAAAGAATGTTGCGCAAAACTTTTCCCTCCACGGTTCCGCTCTTCCGGTGTTATATTACGCTGCACCAGGAGGGATGGGGGACTGCGGTGCGGCGCCAGTCAACTGTCGGGCTTCCGGTAAACATTGCAGCCCTCTCCCGCGGAAGCAGATATCGCTTGACTAGACGATCGTATCGGAAGTGTTCGCGTAATGCTGTCATTTGGAAGCACCAAAGTTCCATTCTACTTATTGCAGTTTAAAATATTAGGAAAATGTTTGGAAATTTCGTAACAAAGAGAGAACAATTTCAAATCAATGGATGTGTGCATTTGATAACCACAACCGGGAAGCTTTGGTAAATTCTTATGCGTATACTCCTGTCGAGCGCAGAGTTTTACAGAGTTCTGCCTCATACCAAGAACATCCTGTTTGAATACTGCTGCTGTTTGTTTAAATAGTTTCATGTACTGTTGATGTTAAAAACGATCAAAAAACTCCGTTCGGTGGTGCCTTTGAGCTAATAATGAGAGCTCCGTGAGGTTGCATGTACAAAACAGGTTTTTATTGAAAAAGTTTTCTAACCCATCGATTGAGAATGTTTGTGAGTGTATGCAATGTACGAAATCTGTGCTCCTCTACTCTTTCTTCTAAATTTGTTTATCATCCGAAAGTGTTTACTGCTGGAGGAGAATTTCATACGCTGGTTTCAACCCTCCGTGTTTGAAAACGGCACATAGACAAACAAAATGGAAAGGTTTACCCAAAATGGAAACAAATATTTTGCGTGGCATAGAAAAGGTATTGGAAGCGATAGCCATCCAACGGATTTGCATACTTGGTTTGCAATATTATATCTTTTTCGTCAGTAAGGAATTCAATTTTTAGGACGGGGGTTTTCTGGCCTCAAAGTTGTAGTATTGTCTGCAGTTTGAATTGTTACTAGTGCTTTAACTACGTCATTAATTTCAACAATCAACTCCCAAGGAAACAAACCATTGCAAGGGTTGAAGAACTAGTTTCTTTTTTGTTCTAGTCATTCTGCAATAATCCAACGCAAATGATGCCTGATATGTACCGTAGAAATCGGACACCTGCTACCCTTGTTCCTTGTGCTCCACAGGGCGTAGAGTTTCATTTAACTTCAGTCCCAAAAGGTCGGTAGATACATCCGAACATTCGAGGGACGACAGTTCCCGAGCGTTTTGTAGAATCCCTTTCTCCCGGTGGTTGTGTGTTTGTGCTCTGTCACAGATGATTTGTCCCGCAACTGACCCTACATGAAACGATCTGTCTCATTATCTCCCCCGGGAGTGGATGGTTATGGGATTGCGCCACGAAAAACACTCGCCAGTGCAGATGGTGACGAGTGCTTTGGCCTCGATGGGGCAGGAGGCATTGGCATGTGGCATGTTGGTTGAAATTGTGTGGTGCACTACTGTTATCTGAGTGAAAAGGTTTGATACTGCGATCGTACCTCTACGGTAGAAATTGTTCTAAATTGACTTTGATAAAAACACACAAAAAACACAGCCACTGTACGAATTTTTCCCTGGATGGAAGCAATGCACCAATTGATGGAATACACACTTTTTTTCTTATGAAACATTCAAGTTACTCATCTTCTCATAACTTTCGGCAACATTCGCACTACACTTAATTACACGTTCTGGTCAGTGTGGACGGTGAAGCGAGCTTGCCATATTTGTTCCCCACCGACGTCTGTTCGCTCAACTCGCATGAATCGAATTACAGATAAACAAGTTTGTGCGGAGCTAATGCGCACACACGCCCAAGGGCCTATATCCCCATTAGCAGCGGAACACAAACATGCACCCCCGAATTGTTTCCTCCCACATTCATAACTTTCCTGCTGCCTCTCTTTTGTTACACAAACGGACGGCGTGTTTTCCGTGTCTCCGGAGATTACGGACGATAGAAGTAGCACATTGTTCCGTGGTTGTTAGCGAACTGTTAGAACATACGGTACTTGCTCCTCCCTTCCAGGGCGCTCCGTGTCACCAGACACGTTTAACGTTGAAACGGAATGTAACAAAAAAAAAACACACACACAAAATGGAGCTGTTCCTCAAAATTTACATACACAGAACAAAGGTGTGAACTTTGCAAAGCAAAAAACTAAAAACAATTGTTTAAAATTGAATTTTCTTATCGAAACTGGCCAATAAATTCGCTCTGACGCCGATCGTAGCAAATAAGTCACAAAAAGGTGTCAATTCGGTACGATCAAAACTACCCGTCCCACTGGCATTCGGCATGACTGGTTCGAAAAAGCCTCACTACCGGTGTTGGCTGTTCAGGGGGTTTTTTTTCCCAAACCATGCGATCGTTCTCCACAACTCCGCCGAAAACGCTGTCACCGCAAAGCAAAGCGGAAGAACCGGAAAAGGCCCGAAGCTCCGAAGTCCAAAAGACGCAACCTGTTTCATCTGATTAGGTCCGGAAGGGTGAATCAAATGCATCGGCTGCATCGGGAACGATACACTCCCGATGCACCGGAACACCTACACAAGCGCGCACTCGCTCACACACACTGGCAATGTGTCCTGGACGCCGTGCAGGATCCGCCACGGAATGGCACAGTGCAGCGCAGGGTTTGATTGATGTTATGATGTTTTATTTGGCAGCTGAAGTCCTTATATTGGATGCACACACGCCTGACGCCGGCCCGCCTGATGGATGGTGATCAGCCCGGCCACTCCACGGATCGCCGAGTGCGACTTTCGAGTGTTCCTTGCCGGGGCACAAGATCAACACATCATCGGTCAAAGCCAACTGGTAGCCAGCCAACACCGGCAGAGTCGTACGGTGAGGCGCTATTTGCTGTCGTAACAATCAGCCTTCGCAGTTCCGGTAGCGTACCGGAATCGAATCGAAAGCTCGTCCGTGAACGTCAACTTGCTGGCGACTGACTTGCTGGGGCGGGGTGACTTGCTGGCGTAGAAGCTTGGCCTGCATCGTAGCGTGGATTCGATTTCTCGGTTGTACTTCGTTACTCATCCGGGGTGAAAAACCAACCGCATTTTCTTGATATTTGAATTCAAGTTAATCTACAACTGTGCTGCATGGATGAAAGACACATTTGTGAATGTGTTAACACATACAATAATATATCTTTTTCCTAACTTTTTCCTTTTTCACTTCAATTTGTTAAGACGTGAGATCAGAATCTACCAAAAGACTTAAGGGTTTTCCCCAGGTAGTTAGTTTGTCTCAGGTTAAAAATTAAAATGAGGAATATTTATCAAAACAATTTTTCGATTAATTTTCCTGCGTTTTACTAACACACATTAATTTTCCAGAGGTCCTGAAGCGTATTGAATGTTCGTTACATGACTTTTTAAAGATCCCACAAGTTGGGTGAATGCGTTGGCAAATGAGCCTCGGAGGACGAGACAAAAAATTACGTCCCATTCGTGGGACATTAACGTGGCGTGGGAGGCTGGCAGGGCAAGCATAATTAGTGTGTTTAATGTACAAACATTAAACCTCCTCCACATTAACACGCCATCGTTCCACGGCACGGATTACTTTCTGCTCCCTCGGCGGAATAACCACCGTGCGGCGGGAGGCGAATCGAAGGCCCTCAATTCCGCACACACCTTGCACTAATGAAGCAAGTGATGGCCGTATCTTGGCCACGGTCACCTTACTGCACGCTACCACAACGACACCGACGACGGGTGGAGCCGAGAATCTGATGCTTTCCGTATCGTGGGCATTCGTTAACGACGCAATAAAATTATGATAATGTTCTTCCATATAGCTTGCAACGGGCGGCTTGGGATTAATTAGTGTCACATAATGAAGTTCTTCTCGCCGACCCGATGAGCCCGACTTCCACCGTAACCCAACCCTAGGACGGTTGGAAAAAGGGGTTTGAGCATTTGTCTCCGCAGCGCAAACGCTGACGCAGCTTCCGACTGACGACTCTGCACTTCCGAGGACGGCTTTCTTGCCCGAAGGACGGCTCGATATCGCACCGGGTCTCGGGGCCGGCTGCCACCGTTGCTGCGCTGCGCCAGTGGACTGGGGCGGTCGTGTAAATGAAGGCCCTTTTTTCATCTTAACGGAAAGAGATTTTTCCAACGACCGGCCGGTGCATACCTGGGACGGGAGGACCATGCTTTCCGTTGCGCGAATGATCCGGATGATGATTCCACTGTTCCTTCTTTTGCTCTATTTCTCTTGTGTCCCTGGACTGCCCGCTTCATCGCTTCGTCGGTCGGCGCCGTCCGCATTCATTTGGATCATGGGTCCATTTTTCCCGTCTGTCATCTGCACCGACAATGGATTCGTTCGGACCGGTTCCCGTCCGTGCACTATCCGGAGGCTTTGGGCGGAATCGATTTCCGGATTTGTCTTCTCCGGCGCTTTAATTCCCGACCCGCGCACCGTGACGGGGAGAGAAGAAGGAAATAAAAAAGAGAGAAGAAGGTGGGAGTACGGAAGTCGAACGGGTGGAAACACAAAAGAAAAAATGCTTGCGAAGGGCTCCACCGTGTCAGCTGAGTGTGCGAATGTTCAGTTGCTCACTTTCGCCAAGGTTTGCATTCTTTTTCAATTCTTGAAACAATATTTCACTTTCCAACGGCCCTCTCGAGCTCGAGCCATCGAGCCGAGCTGATGGCTGCTGGGGAGACGGAAGCGGGAAGCGACGGGCGGCGGGAATCCTTTCGACAGCTGGCTCTCAGTATGTTGCGGTATCCTTTGGGGCGGCTTCTCAAAGCGCCCTTGGAACGGCCGGGAAGCTGCGCTCCCGGCAATGCAGCGCGTGACGTGCCGTACGGAATGAGAAGCGACGTTCTTGAAATATTTCCGAAAGGATTGAGCTGACGTGGGAAGCGCTCGGTCGGTGGTAAGGCGCCTTTGAGCAAAGGACGGAGGGACGGAGTCGCTCGGTTTCCAGGAAAACTCCCCGAGCTGCCGCTAGACGCCCTCGGGACGGTAAGCCAGGCCACCGAGGACGAGCATTTTGTGCGCCAGAATGGGTTGGGATTTTACGAAAGCTCGCCAACTCCCTGTACGATTTGCTGATGAGTGTGGGAATAAAGAAAAGAACAGGCGCCACTTGTAATCGTGGAGTTTGCACGAACATTGTCTTATGAACATTGTTGGCATCATTTGACGCACTTGAGGTAGGCGTTTACCAAAAATGGAGCAAACATTTCACAGGGAGTTACAAAAGAAAAGATAACTGTTATCAAAATGAAATAATTGGTGCTCCCAAACAATTTTTACTGACTTCTACTTTTCTCACTGATTGGTAATTGTTCTGGCTCAATAGTTTCATTCTGATGATCCGATAAAACTTAAGGTTTGGAAATTAAAAAGCACCACTGCATGTTGATATATGATTAATCTAATACCCTGTTTTCATTCCCTTCTCCAAAGATGCAATAAATTGCATTTTGTTTTTTTTTTTGCACCATAACCGTCAAAAAAAGGTGAGCTTTGCCTCAAAAACTGACCATTTTATGCCGCAAAAGCGCCGTTTGCCTAAAAACTATCCATCAAGTTGATTATTTTTGTGCCCAAAATTGCGAAACAACACCATCGCGCTGGAGCCTTCATCCTTTTGACAGTAATGAATGTCAGTGTTTTATCGGCTTCGTTCGATTTTATTTGACAGCTCAGGGCACTTTGGAGGGGGAGCAGCGAAACAATACAGCGCCGTTCGACGGCGCACAAATCCGTCCCATTAGCTTCAATATTGCGCACAGTAAATTTTGGACGAACTGAGAGGTTATTTATTCACCCTATGTGGCGCTCTCTTTTTTTTCCCCCCATTGTTTTGTTGCTTCATCCCTCGGAGCCCTTGAACTCCCACGAGAGAACGGGGGGGGGGGGGGGGGGGGGGCAGGATAAACTGATGCCGAGGCTTCAAAGGTCGTAAATAACCGCAGGGTGGCAATTGCTGTGATTACGCAAACATCTCACTGCTGCTGGATGTGATTGCGAATAGTTTGTGGGACGGTGCTTTTCTGCGGGTGGAGTCGGATCTATTTGGCGCCGCAGAAAACGTCAGTCGACAATCTGGTTGGGATCAAAACTAGTGGAGCCAAATACAAAGCACGCCACACAGACATGCCATGCATGCCCTTCATCCTTCAGGTTGTGGGATAATTCTGAAACTGGAATGATAAATCAAAGCAGATATCGGTGCGCTGCTCGTGGTCTCCCGTGGCGGGCGTAGATTTATGGACACGAGCGGGCTGCAAACGTAAAATGGCTGTTAATGCTTGAGGACGCAAGTTTCAACAAGTGCTGAATCTGAAGGCCATAGAAGTGCGCACGCTGTAAGATGTATGTTACGTCGCAACAAAACACGCTCTTAGCTCAATGGTTTTTCAACTAATGAGGTGCCGCCGCGTACAGCGTTAGCATAATGAATGTCAGGTGCAGACATTAGCAATGATTTGAACTTACTGATAATGAAGGGTTAAAAGGGAATCATCCGTTCCGTGACTCATTGTTCTGGAATTGTGACCTTTTTTTCTTTGCAAGTTCATTTCTCTTAGCCCTGTGGAGATGACACATGTACACGTTGCTAACAAACCCAACAATAGTCACAACCACCGTTTGAAAATCTCGCTATGTGAGAATGAAATGAAATAAAATGACTTCTCAAGACTTGCGGGATAAACTTTCCACTACGGGAAAGGAAACGACAAGACTTTCACAAAAGACTCTGCTTATAAAGTATCAGTGAGGGAAAGGAAGCAAATATATCGCAGGACTTCTGAATGCATGATAAAAAAAGGCTCAACCTCCTTTTCGGGCGAAACGAACACCTTCCATACCAGCTTTAACCGTAACCTGCGAAACGTAACGATCGCTTAGCACAAACATCGTGTCGTTGTTTAAACAGAACGCCATTTACATTTTCGGGAAAGGGAGGGAGTTCCATCCTTCGGGCGAAAGATGCCACCGCGACGCTACAGTGTCGCGCCAGAAAGACACGCCTAAATCCTGGCAAACATATTCATCACGTTTCAAAAATCACCACATGATAAACATAAATCGCACCGTGATGATGATGGTTGGCCATAATGCGTTTGTGAAGTGGGAGATAATGTAAACTTTGAATTAGATTTAGATGATGATTTCGGTCTGACTTCCGCTGGCTGCGGGTGCTTGGTGGGGGTGGCATTTTCTTGTGCGTTAAAATGGGTGCGGTGCGGTGGGCCAGGAAATTGGAACCTCTCAAAGCGCCCGGCGACGAGGTCGTAGGTGAATTTCCATATTTGTTATTTCTCTCGAGCTCCTTCCGAGAATGGAGCCTACCGGATTACACCGGATAGCCGGCTTTCATGTTGCGCCGGTCGTGCAAGCCGGTAAAGGGTAGGGGTAGGTAAATGTATCTGCAAGAAATTCGAGCAAGCGAATGGAAGGAAAAAGGAAGGAGTAAAAACGAAGAAGCAAACATACATTGCGCCTGCGGTGAACACGCGTCGTCGGATTGTACGATACGCGTGTAGCTGTTGCTAGAAGAAGCGCTCTGAAGATCCTCTTGGCCCCCATGGATGGAGAAGGGGAAGTACCAATGTTGGTTGTTGGAAGGGGTGTGTGTGCTTTGGGAGTAGAATAAACACTCGGCCTCTTTCAACGTTTGTGCCTCGGGAAAAATGTTGTTTCGCGAAAGAGAGCATCCCCGGCCAACCCCCCCGAGGGGGCAATTCCGAGGCTCCCTGCAGGGAAAACTCCCTGGAGGAAGTGTATGTGTGCGCGTGTGTGTGAAACCATGTGAATGCGCCTCGTTCTAGAGTGCGTGGAGTGGAACGGTTAAGCCCTCTTTCCATCGTTTACTTTTATGCGACTATCAGCCATACCCTCCGCGAACCGATAAAGATACGGAAGATGGCAAGAAGGGAGGGAGGGAGGGAGTGATGGAGAGGAAAAGAGAAAGGCCACAAATGAAGCACAATCATGAGGTGAATATGTGTTGTTGCACGTGGGTCGCAGACGAGACGCGAAAGAAGAGTTTGAGCCAGCGCCAAAGACTCTGCGGGAAAATGAAGTTACATGTTCCGGAAGCGGCATCATTTAGGGGTTTCGGAAGGAAGGAGGGGGGAGGGGAGAAGGGGTTGGAGTGCACGGCCGACCGGTACCTTTGACACTTCCGTCAACAAACACTCAACCAAACGCGGCGACGCCGTGTGTTTTCCCGCCGGGATCTGGCCCTTTTCCCGGAGGTCGCACGATCGCATCTGCCCAGCGGTAGAACGAAAGTCGCGAATAAAGAGAGTGCTTAATGCCACCCGAAGCTTATTGGAATGAAAAGGGGAGCGGTGGGGTGGTTGAGCACATCAGCGCAACGGAGATTTTTCCACCGGAAGCCTTTGTACCCGGCATTCAGAATGTTCATATTTTGTGTTGTGTTGTTTTTCTCGAGCAAGGATCGAAATCGAAAATGGTACATGTTTTACCGTGGTCGTGGTCCCGCGCCATCTCGTAAGCAGATTCGCGCTACATGCAACAAAAACATAAACGGATTTCACCGGCGAACCAAAGAATCCGAGAAGAGCATAGTGTTGTTGGCACAGATCTTTTTAACATTTATTCGTACATGGTTAGAATGGAAAATCAAACCTGAAGAAAAAAATCCTTCTGCTCTGAAACGCATATTGCAAGCATATTTAATTATAACATTCATAACGGTGAATATTTTCACCAGGAATGAAAATTTTGCCAATCAAGCAAACATTTTCTGCAAAGAGTTTGGTAATTCTTCTCTTCTTTAATAATAATATTCTGGTAAACGTACACGCCAATGTAATACCAACTGTTCCCGTAAATTATGAATTTCCGTAATTGATGAATACATGAATCAAATTTAATGATTGCAATTATAAGTGAAATGATAAATCATCGCGAATACCTTTATGACCTACGAGAGCTATTTCCTTGTAATGTGTACTCCTAAAAGAGAGCAAAACTCGATTGGAAAAGCTCACTTAACTTGCTTGAGTCCGTAGAATAAAGACCTTCCATAAATTTCATAAGTTATTCAACATAGAACATAGACGGAAAAAACGAATCATTGTTGGAAGGGTCAATCAATGACTGATGTGGTTTCGCTTCCCGCAACTTGCAAAGCTTCCAACCCGAAACTTTGCTGTCGCAAACGTGATACATTTTCCGAGTAGTCCATCAACACGTGGGAGGATTCGTCGGGTTTGTGCCACCCTGGCTCCGATTTTTAATAATACAGAAATGATTATTCCCCGGTGGAAATTAATAATAATTCCCACTACGCAGCATCAAACGTCTGCCACCATTCACCGTCCCCTACACGCCTTCCCCTGGCTCCATTCAGCATAACACACATGAGTTCATGTTTACAAGTCTGTTGGTTTTGAGAAGCGAAATCAATTCTACCCACGAAAAGCCATTTCGCATGAATTATGTTGCTACATTCTCTTGCTGCCGGAGGTGGGGGTTGTGTGTGGAGAAGCGGTGTGGGAACATAATTGAGGAAAAGCTGGCGTTTTTCTTTTGATCACTGGGGCTCAGGTAACTCACGGGAATTAGATGAGGGGTGGTGGTGGTGGGAATAAATTTCCGACACACAAAATGTGATTTATGAGCTGTACGTTTTGATTTCATCTCTCGTACGGTTTTACCCATCTTCCATCTCTCTCTCCCACACACACACACACGCGTGACCCATAGACTAAGCTGTAAGGAAGAGTCAAGAATTGATTGTTTTTAGTTCATTTGCCCGATCGATTCGGAATGGACGGGCTGCGGAGCCATTTTTCAAACAACATCAATTAGGGAAGAAGCGTCCGTTCTTGTGGGCAGCCTTATGTCCGAAGTGTCGGAACCACAAGGTTCCTGGTGGGGCAAGAACACCGACAGCTATGACGTTATAAATCATGACCGTAATTGATTATTGCTACACGCCGGAACGAATTTCGACAGACGGCGGTGCGGCGAAATGGTGCGAAAGATAAAGTTTTTGGCGCTCTTCGAGGCTTCCTGCCGCGAACCGAGGACCGGGGGCTGTTTTTCTAGCTTCTAGCGTGCGCCCATTATCATGTCGACAGGCATCGGGGCTTAACGAAAAAATGATGATTTCGCGGACCACCAAGCTGTTACTTGGCGAAGCTGTGATGAGGACGACGAGACGACAGGGGAAACATTATCTTATTGGGGTTTCGCTGCTGGTAGCGGGATCAACATCCCCCTTCTCCGGGTGACGGTGATGTCGGTGTGAGAAAGCCAAAGCCTCCCCAATTTTCCGATTCTTTCCCAGCGCGTTCCCTACCGTTGTGTCCCATTTGGAAGCGTGCCTGCACTGTTGCCTACCTTCCGGCGCTTGCCGATTAGATTTTATGAGCCCGGTTCTGCCGGGGTCAGGCCCTTTCTTGCGCTCATTTAAGAAGTTAGCCAAAGATTTCGGGAGTCAATCGAATGCGTGGTGTTGTTTGCCGTGACAGACACCAGAGGCACCAGCACTCATCCCATCATTGCCACCATCGCCGTCGTTCCCGATAACGGCTGAAAGGAAGATGTTACGCGCTCATCAAATCGGTCCGGCTTTTCTCCGAAACGATGGGTGGCCTGAGTGCGAGAAAGTGCGTGGAGAAAACGACGGGAAAACGGAAATTCCGAAACACATTGCCTCGGAGCTTCGGATGGGAGCCGGTGGCTGCTGCATCCCCGTAACGTGTCGGGCGTTCCCTTGAAATCGGTTCCGGACTACCGTTTTATGGCTTGTTTATATTCCCTCCAGCCTGGTGAATGGGGGGGGGGGGGGGGGGGGGTGGGGAGGACAAGGTGGGAGGTGTGGTAGAGTGTCGAGATCTTATCGGGCAGGCGGTTTTCACGACGGTCTTGGCATATCTCTTCTGCGGCATTAGGCAGCGCCGGTACGGGCGTGATAATGCAGAGTAAGCAGCGCTCCACTCCAACCCCCGGGAGGGATGAAGAGTGTTGGCGGAGTATCTTAAAGCCTTGTGGAAACTTAAATGAGCTTAAAATTGACGGCTCGAGGCTTAAGTAGCTTGAAGGAATGCCTAGCCAAGTGAGCAATGTAAATAACGTGTGAAGAATGTGATCTCAAGTATCTTGAAGTAAATGCTTGTCGGCTTGTAGTTGCGGTCGTAATCTCTTTATTGTTTCGAATGAAACGACCGATGCGTACCATTTAAGGCCAGATGTTTTTTTTATCAAATAATAGAGATCTTCGAAACTTGCTTCATTTAAAGCGATTTAACAAATAAAATGGCATTTTCGTTCTCCTTTCTTCAGCCTTAAACTTGACATTTTTTATTTGTTAGTTAAACAATTTGTTTCACATTACAAGTAGCAAGTATATTATGAAAAAACGCATATCTTTAGAAAATTTAAACTTACCAAATAGATCAAATGGCATTTGAAAAGGTTTAAAATTAAAATGCCGAAGAAAATATCATTGGCAGTTTTCGAACGAAATTAAAAATACAGTTCACTTTTTTGAAAAATGTACGATTCGTTACTGGTTCAACCACGTGTTGTAAAAGAAAAGAAGATTTATGTCCACCTCCCCAGTTCCAATAACATCGAAACCCACGTTTCACTCGAAGGAAAGAGCTCCTCCGTATTTCCAACAAGCATACATTTTATTTCGTCTATACATTTGCTTTCCCTTGCTTTCCCCAGCTTTGCGATTTCGTTGTGATTTCCTCCGATCGAGCCCGGTCTGGTCGAAAGCAAATTAGCATCAACGCAAAAAATCAGCCGCAAATCTGCCCCGTAATGCCGTTACATCCCAACCCAAACAAGCCCGAGGCCGGAGCACGCATGCATGTGTGTGTGTTTGTTTGCGTAGGTCGGGCACGTGTGTGCGTGCCTGTGTGCCGTTGCTTTCGTCTTAATCATCCTAATCGATGGAAAACGGTCACCCGAGTGTTGTATCTTTGTTGGCCGTCCTTTTCGATTCACCTTCCGATTTGTCTCTTTTTTCTTGTGCACGCGTTCCTTTTTCCGCCTCCCCCTGTCCTTTTCCACGTGGAGCCACACACGCCAAAAGTGACCGACGGTGACATGGAACACGGTGGGCAGGAAAGGAAAATGGTCGCTTATTGCTTCTGTCAGCCGTTTCGGGCCGGTGTCCGGGCACATGTGTGTACCGTCGGATATAAATTAGATTGGGGGATTCCTTTGTCATAAAACGTTTTCCAATAATCCCGAGGATGACATAAAAAGGTACGAAGTGAAATATGCCGTACTGGCCGGGGTTCCGGTCGACCGGACGACTCGCACACATGAGCCGGCAAGGGCCCCCCGCCGGAGAGGTCCCAGCGTTCTTACCGAATCCGCTGACCGGCGCTGGTGGGATGTGACCGGGATTGGGAATGGGCCTTTTACCATGAATCATCGCAACCCCGTGAGGTATTCAAATGGAATTGGTTCCTCGCCCGGGCGGCCAAACTGGGCAAAACACACATTTATCAAAGCCCCAGCCGGCAGGCGGGAAGAAATGTCGGAGCGTTTCTGCGAAGCTTACCGCAAAACGGACACATAAAGCGGGCACATCTGCTGTCCGAGTGGTAGCGCATTCCCTGTGGGTCCTTCGGCTGAAACCGACCGTCGCCTTCCAGGTGTTTCACCAGGGGGAAGCCGTACCACCGAAGAAGACATCTCCCACAAGAGTGCCTTCACCGCAGTGACCTTTGGGGAGGAAGGGGCCAAAAGATGAAATTATTAACTGCTTTATACGCACCCACATATGGAGAAAAACACACGTACACACACACACAGACACAGATAGAGGAGCATGGACCAATACCTACTTGACCACAGCCCATCGGTGTCTGTCAAAAAAAAAAGGGAAAAAAGGTGACCCAAACAAGTTGATTAGGGCAGCGGCACAAGGTTTTGCGATCCGTTTCCCTCGTTTCCAGTGAAAGAGCAAAAGGGAAATGGGACGTTGAGGGGAAAGGCAGACGAAGATGGCGCATTTCGTGGTTCACTTTAATGGAAGCGCCCACTGAAATCCTGCCCACTAACAACTCCTCTTAATCGGTGGATAATGAAGCATAATCCGCCGACGATGTGACAGCAAGACGGACCGGAATCTCCGGCTAGCGAAGATGAGAAGCTTCACGATCAACAAAAGACATACGCGGGGGACATGCGAGGGAAGGAGCGGCGGGCGGCAGGCAATGCTCGCCTTCGCTCGGTCACCAAGCAATCACGCCAGCTTCGGTACGCAAATATGTTTGTCTTGTGGTCGTCATTGCTCGTAAATCATAGGTCTTTCTACTCGGTGGTTCGGTTTCTTTGACTTTTGTAACGCTTGGAATTCACGGTGCCGCATTCTCCTTCGCTTTCAGCGAGGGAAGGAAGGGCAGTCGACCACTGGGGTGCACTTGGGGAGGAGCAGAAGATATTAATAAAAATCATGAGGATTTCTTCTTAATGGAGAACGATACCTTCCACTTTTCCACAAAGCACGCGAACTGAAGTATCCGAAACGCTCACAATGGTATGGCACCATGAAGAACGCCATCATAACAACATGCCACTCACCCCCGGCCCGCCACCAAATGCGGTCAAGTGCTGCTGGCACATTCCGACGACGAGCGCACCGGAAAAGAAAATTTACTCGGACTTTGGGCCGCAACGGGGGATGGGGGAAATAAATACTCCCGGTGCCGGTTCCGGTGGCCTGCGGTGTCATTGTTTTCCTTTGGCGTCGTTCCGTTTGCACTCGAGATTATCATAAAGCAATATTCGCGGGATATTGTTTCGCATTCGCGCTGCCCTCCGATGGCCGGGTCCGATCTTTTGCCGCATTTCATTTGCTCGAGTGCAGCTTTGATTGTGTGCTACACTGAAGGGAGGGGAAAGAATATACAGGGTTGGGGAAGGGGATTTTTCATTATGACTGTTTTCAGAAAAGCTGCTTTGAAGTGCCGATTTCTCGGTACGGTAGCGGAGAGTACTCGAGTTTCTTTTTGTTCATTTGTTAGACGACGTAAGACGACGTATAAATATGTTTGACGTCATCTATCAGCGGATGAATGAAAAAAAAAAAACGAAGATCACACTCCCCAATGTCGTCAGTGGTAAGACATTACACGACGATTATCAGCGTCCAGCATAAAAGGTCATGTTGGTTCTTTGCACACGATCGATCCCCCCGCGGTTGTCCGGATGGGCGCATCGCCAGTATTAGCATCGTCACAATGTGACAGCTTGTTGGGGGATGTAATAATCAATCAATGTTACTTCTGTTCCAATAACCCGCCCGAAGAAGTTGGGTGGGAGGCTAATTTCTATCCGGAAGGGGTAAACCGTCCGCCGGCGCCACGCCTTGCGTTTCCGCGTTCGAGGAAGGACCAGCCTGCACGACAAATTACGCCTCAACGGTGATGGACAGAAGGATTGGAAAATTAATAACCCTTGAATATTAAATTCTGCTCGACTGACCATCATCCGACCGGCGCTCGGAAGGCAGGTCGCCAGTCGGTTTCCACGAGGTTTTTTTCCCCCGCCTTTAATCGTTCCCAACTTCAACCCCACCCCATCGCCAAAGAAGGGAAAAGGAAAGGATTATGGGCTGCAAAGAAGAAGGCCAACTTTCCACTGCGGGGGTTGTTGTAGCACTAGATGAACTTCGGGCCGGGCCTTTTCTGGCGGTATGATGTTTTTCACGGTTGGTTTGTAGCAGAATTAACTTGCCATCAATATTTGTACGGTTTGGTTCACGGCGTTTCTTTTACCAGGGCCCAGGAGCAATGTTTGAACAATCGTTTGTACAAATTTGAACGGTTCCTTCTAGAAAAATCTTAATGTGAATGTTTAACACATACTTTACGAATTAAGTTCAGTATAAATCAAGTTTTTACCCAAAATGTTCTTGTAATAATGTGTTTTTTGTATGCAAAGTCAGGTGATGGAATGTTAATTAACAGTTTTTAAACCCATACGTAAGGCTTTAAAAGTTAGAAATCTTCTCGTAGGCTGACGTGAAAGTTATCAAAAAAAGTTCTTGGTATCCTTTCCATGTGGAAAAGTCGGCCCGGTGCTGCGTCTCGACGCTTCGCCGGTGGTACTTTAAAGGAGCTAGAAAACATCGTTTGCGAAGCAATCACGTCTTGCATAAATGATGAATTCTGCAAAGCTATCCCACTCGGCGTGCGCTGGGTGGCTTCTTGGAGGCTTTTCATCCCCTCCCCCCTCCCCCTGCTTCTCCGCCTACTCGCCCACCGTCAGCCGAAGGATGCTGGATGCACGTTAATAAAATAAAACACAGGAAGTTACTTTACTTGCAGCCCGTTACTGGGGCTGCGCTCCGGGTTGAAACTGGCAGGATGTCGGCATTTCTCCGGAGATTTTGGGATGCTCGTGCAAAAGTGTCTGCCCATCGCATGTGGCGCGTTGAGTCGGTAGTCTCGAGTGAAATAATTGCCGACGTTCTTCGAACGAGTAATTACTTCGCATAATTATATTAACAAGCAGAAATGCCGCTAGAAAAAGGCTCCCTTTTCTACGGCCCAATCCCATTTTATCCGGAGAATCCTGCTCCTGCTGTTTAAAAGAAGCACTTAAAAATCTTCATCGGGTGCTTAAATTTAAATGCACTTTTCTTTTCATATCGAAAGAACATGTTCACACGTATCGTCGGACATAATCGAAGTTCAAATAATGGATCACAGAGCAATTCTATGTGTGTGTTGCAATGAACTCAAACTTACTGCAGCCCCCATCGTGGAACCTTCACCATCAACACTCTCGAGTTCTCACGTGCAGCCCTACATAACAACTTCAACGAACTTTGCGCACGAAGTTGCACAGCAATTTGGAAGGCAACATAATAAAATCAAAACTCTTTCCATCGGCTCGAAAAAGGAGAAGAGTGCTTCTGTCTAAGGCTGGTGTGTGTACACGTTTTTTTTTCTTTTGCAGCAACGTGGAGCAGGCAGGCAACGCAAACGCTCGTTTCATCGTCCCCAAAGTGACTCCGGCGTCGAAGTGCCGTGCCAGCTCTCACCGAACCGGTCCGACGCCGGTGCACTGTAACAAAACCGCAGAACTTATCACCAACTTCGTTAGACGATCGTAATACTTTGATAAAATTTAATGCATTGCTAATGATTTCGGCAGCAGCGTCATGAAACGATTCCACCACGAAGCGAAACACCATCGAATGACGAAGTTATTGCCGCACAGTGAACGCCACTGCAAACGCGTGGGTCCTGCTGGACAAGGCAAGATGATGCTTCGTTTGCTTCGCGTCCCTTTTGCTCCAACACGTCACTTTCTGCTAAATGCAAACACTGCCCCAAAACATCATACAAACGCAAACTTACGATAAAATACCAGGCACCTCCATCGAGCATCGAATGATTGACCAGGCGTCTCCATTAATGTTTCCCACCGTGCGCCCAAATAGCTGTCAACGAGTATATTTATGCATGCAGTTCGGCAAACTCACATCGTTTGTCAACCATGCCATCGTGCAGGGCCATGTGGCAGGCAGGGTTTTCGTGGCTACATACGGAGAAGTTAGCAATTCAATCTCTTCGATTCGTTACCTTCTTCATTCGTGGCCTTTCGTCAGTTTGCGTGCACTACCGGCTGTAGCTGTGCGACGAGGATGAACTCGGCCACAACCGGCGGAAACGGAGAGGACGAGAGTCAACCCGATACCAGGGACTGTTGGCTTTCGGAGGCAACTTGACCTTCCAAACGGTAAGCGGTTAGGGATTGTTTCCCGTCTCATTGTTCCACATCATCACTATTCCAATCATTCCGGTGGATGAAAAGACGTTCATTACCAGAGTACCTTCTTTGTATATTGTAATTTATTGTAACTCTCTTCGACCAAACCGAGAATGTATTATAGAATAAAATAGAAGCTGGAGCTTTTACTGGAAATGCAGATTTCGTTCACTGTCCAGGGAAGAAGGGGCATTGTAGATAATTTGTAACTGGCAGTGAAGTCCCTCTTTTCATCAAAGTTTACAAGTTGAGACAGTTTCAATGAACATATTCTCGAGACAGCACATTATACACATTTTCATCGAAAAATAGTAGTTCATCAAGTATGTTTTTAAACCCTTTTCGAAACCGATCGCGCAACTGAATCGACGGTAAAATCCTTTTCAAAGTAAATCGCCTTCTTCCGACAACGAGGTAAAACCCCATTCCCCTCACGCTGAATACTAATTACACATATTATGCTTTGATTTGGCATCAAATGGTACTGAGCACCTTTTTTAAAGAGTTTTATCTGCAAACATGCTTCACGTTGCCCTTTCAGGACAACCCTCTCCCGATTCAGCTGCCAGGGGAATTTATGGGCAGCATGGCGCACGACCCCATTTGTCTATCGCTCTGGCTCGGCCGGCTTTAAGGTTCTGGTGGTAGGTTGCTTAAAAAAATTAAGCTCATTACGGACTGAGGCATAATTAGACCTGCTGTAGAGGAGGCCCCGTTTTTGGATACGAGCAGCAGCAGTGAAACTTTTGCGAACGAAAGTTTCCACCGGGAAAATCCACCACCACATAGCAGATCGGACAGGAGAGGAGGGCAGGGCTGAATATAGTGAGTAAAACAAGCTAACCGAGCGAGTGCCAGACGGAGGGCGGGGGGGGCAAAAGGAAGAAGATAAAGGAAGGGAGGAAATTCACCAGGGAAGAGGAACGTCGCGCCTCCGAGAACAGAGCAGGAAAGCGAAACGTTCCACCGAAGCGACCGGCACAAAGGAAGCAGTGAAACCGACCCAGGAAATAAATTTATTGGCTGTTAAGATCTCTGCTCCACGATATCCGATACTTGCTGCCTCAATGCCTCGTGGGGTTTGAACTTCGCCGTCGCCTTTCGCGTAGGTCAGTGCGGTTGCCGGTTTGCCTGGCGCGGAGTTTAGTATTTCCCACAGGTTTCGCCCCGCTTCCGGGATGCGAGACAGCGAGGACGAAGCGTAAGCGAAACGAATCCATTATGTCAAATAATACCGGTGTGGCTGGCGCTGTGAGCTTCGCTACTTAATCCCGCTAGACAATGAAATTCGAGAGTCTTAAAAGGAATTTTAACGAGCGCTGCCAGTTTTCAATTCCACAGCATTCCGGGAAAGATTTACTCGGCTGCCCTTTTTTTTTTCCCAACCACTTTGCGTGCGTCCGGCAGGACTTGCAAAACAAAACACTCGTACACTGTTCCATTCCCCGCTGTGCGTAGAATAATCATTCTGTTGCGGGGGGAGATGTTTCTTTTTTCAGGGATTCTACTGCTGTCGACATTGTTTCAGCCACCAAAGTTAAGCTGTTTCCGTTCGGTGAAAATCATGGAACCTCAGAAACAGCAAAGACACAAAGCTACAACAAATGGCATCGTACCACTTGCGCATCAGTGATGCAAACTCGGTTTGTTCCATTTCAACCTTTCTTTCTTCCGCTTTCGTGTGTTTTTTTTTATAATTCCCTTTCCCAGCAGCGTACGGGTTGGGGAAATTGTTTCAAGTTCAAATGAAGTCATCAAATAAGAATTTTCCCGTTGCACGATGCATAGTGC
This sequence comes from Anopheles atroparvus, assembly GCA_914969975.1. Classification (NCBI taxonomy): domain Eukaryota; kingdom Metazoa; phylum Arthropoda; class Insecta; order Diptera; family Culicidae; genus Anopheles; species Anopheles atroparvus. The sequence goes on along the minus strand of CAJZCY010000002.1, from coordinate 40,589,188 downwards.
TGCAATGGTGGCGATCGAAAATAGCATCGTCAACAACATCTGAAGCAACAACAGCGCCAAAGGTCACATGCTTCAGATAATCACAATTTGTTGGGTTAATATTTCCATTGCGATGGTCTTCTCCGATGGAAATATAGTAAGAAAATGTGTTTAATTCTACCAACCTCTTTGACAGCATGCAAATTTGCCAAAACAAGACTTTTATTTAAATTTCCAAAATTGATAGGTTTAATTCTATGCACTCATCTATCAAGAAGCCTATTTAAGTAGGTGATTCGTAATGAACACCTTTCTTTAGGGAAAATTATGATGGTTATTGACTGTAATTCCTTTGAATGGAAGGATGTTTGCACAAGTATTGTAAGAAATCGAAAATGGAGTAGAATGCTAGCGTCTCATGGAATGCTTCCGGCTAAGCATGAGATGTACCGTTCAAGGACGAGAATTGGTTGATACTCTTGACCCTTTATCGACAATCTGATTAGCTTATTTGTTTGTTTCTCTTCAAGGGTTATCTTATGACCGACAGATTGGCTGTACATGTTTAAAGGAAAAGGAAACGTATCCCGTGTTCAATCGATTGGGCGTTCCCACCTGTACCACCTCGAACATTGGCGCCGAGAAAGAAACAGACGAAACATTCTAAGCCTCCCATCCCGGGCGAACGTTTGAGGTAAAGTTGATCCGATAGGCAACCCCTCTTCACCAGGACCAAACACAAATGCGTCACCTGCGAGGCGCTGACAAAATGCTGACACTGCACAGCAACGTGGCTGCGGATCGGTGCGGCGTTTGTGGCCCTGCTCGGGGCCGCAGGGACTTTCAGGACATCCCGTCCAGGTGCCATGTGCATGCCGAGCACGTTCGGCGATTATGGGAATTTTCCTTCCCACGAGCGTGCGTAACCGTCGTGTGACATTCAAACGGATATGTTTGGTATTACTCCCCGCCCGTCAGCGCACCAACTCGGGGCAGGAAGTATTTGCGTGAACAGGCCGAGGAAATGGCCTCTCCAAGGACACTTTCACTGCCTGTGTGCTCGCTGTTACTTTTTTTTTTAACTGTTCGTGTGGCTTTTCGATTAACGGCATCCACATGAACTGAAGGATAACAACGTTGCAAAAACGATCACCTCGAATGTTTGAAATGGCCCCACTCGGGCCGCGTTTTTTGGTGGACACTTGTGGGGATGTGGCCATGCGAGAGCGACGGAAGTCCGGCCAGCACCACAACGATCGTGTTTCAATTGCCATCCAATCACGCGCAAACAATCAAAATCGCGCGTTGGATTGCCGTGCCCGTGATGTGACGTGGTTCGGTGCTCGAGTCAGGGACGCGGGGCAGGAGCGCGGCACCGGAAAATTGTGCCGGGATGCCGGGAGAAGGGTCACCTGTGGAAAGATATTGCAGTTTCCCTGTTCCACTGCTAACGATAATTACGGCACAATGAAAGCCAAACGGTTATGGTGCGCGCCCGAGTTCCCGATTGTTATGTCTATTTAGTGAAAACGGCTGAGGCACGACGTCCCGTGCCAATCGTGTCTCATTACGGTCAACTAATGTGCACCTGTGATTCCAAATGATCAGGCTTTACCCACCTTCTCCAGAAGGTATTGCCGTTTTGAGCGCGAGATGTCAGCTGACGGAACAAACAAGGGATTTATTCAGAAAGTGCTGCACTAAGATATTTAAAACGGATGCTCTAATAAATAACCTAACCTTGTCCAGCATTTCGTTTTCTTTTTCATTCCCTCACCTCTTGAAAGTTGTGCTAGAAACATGCTAGCCACAATCAATAGGATTTAAAGATATTTGTTATTCTTCGATCTTCCAACATTCATTCTCACAATAGTTACTTCCTCATGGTCGGAGAAAAATTGTGGAAAAGTATACAGCAATCCGCCGTCGTTCGTTTTCACCCGTTCGACAAATCCCTAGCCACTTCCGGTTTCCACATTGTGCCACGAGATGAACCTCGACGAAGGGATCTGCTCTGCTCCGCTTTCATCACGAATCGATCTCGGGACGCGCGACAAAAGCAGTATTAACCGGATCATTTTGCAGCCCGGAAAAGCGGACCGGCCTCAAAGCGCTGCGCAACCGTACGCGTTCTTCCCTTCCGTTTCCGTTGGCGTTGAAATGGGTTCAACACTTCGGGCAGCGGCGAACAATGCGTTTCCTCGGGGATCGAAGCCATAAAATGGGGCACAAGAGGGGGAGGCAAGAGAGTTGGAAATAATCCTTCCGAAGATAGACAACCCGCAAAACGTTGCCGTCTTTGAAAGTCCCGATAGATTTCCAAAGGCATTCAGTTACATTCATTCCCGATAAAAAGCTTGCCGGCTTTCAGCGTTTTCTTTTGGGTGGCGAGCAGTGAGTGCTCGAATCTTTCGCCACTATGCGGCCCCGGCCCGGTTCCGTGGGCACTATAAATCTGCAAATGTTTTGATTTATTTGTGCCACGGCATCATAATATTCAAACGGTTGCCGCGCTGCCTGTTAGGCAGCTCTCATACATTCCCATTCGCCAGATGGTTGGGCTGCTAAGAACTGCCTCACTTCGTCACGTCGAGGTTTATGGTTTGCGTCGCTTGCGAAAAACCCGAACCGAAGAGCCCCCAGGGGACATTGGCATTCGGCTGGCGAAGAAGGCACCGGCACACGCTTTGATGTGCTTTTCGCAAAACCTCGTGCCGGCTTTGATGGAAGCATATTGAGCATCTGCTGATAGTTGGAGGAAAACTTCGGGCCGGTGCCGTGGGCTGTTTGTCCCCGGTGCTTACTGGGAAAGATGCATAAACAAGCTTCATCGAAATTTCAGTTACTGATAATGGTGCACAACTCCGGCACTGTTAGCTACTGCAAAGTTCCAAGGAATTTCATTTCATTTTCGCTCTGCTGAATAAATAGTTTTGGCCGACAATATTGCGAAGCTGGATTGCACGGACAACAATTTTTCCTTGGTATTCTATAAAACTACAATGTATTGAATAACCTTCGTTTGCAGGACTACAGGAAAAAGCCTATAAACCAAGCTGAAATAAATTCACTCTACCTTTTTGCCATTTTAGGAAAATATTATAGTTCATTGAAACGAAAAAGGTTCCACGAGTTTTGTTGAATGTAACTGGAGCATCAATTGTTTCCTTTAAATCCTCTTCCAGCGAATTTTATTTCTCAAGGGAACACGTCCCGTGAAACGGATCCATCACGGTCATGATCATCTCCTGACAAGCTTGACAACCGGATAATTGAGAAGTAGCGCGCCGCGGGGGAACGAAAGGAGGGTGATAACGACATCAAACAGCTGCTATCCACCTCAAACCGACGTTCATTTTCTTCCCTCTTCGCATCTTCCCAGCTGCGGCCAACCGTAAGGTGAAGCAATAATCCGGTAAGGGTAACGCCAACCGTCTTCGAAGTCCATTTTCTCGCTGACATCTTTTCGGGATACCCACTTACAGCCAGTCTGGTCGTCCAATAGGCCCTGCTAAATTAAATTTTCGAGTACATTCGGATGCCGTCGGGAACCGTCGTAGAACCAGTCTGTCGTGATTGACCGTTGATAAGCGATTAATTTACGTTGATTTGTGGGAGCACAGTGGAAAAGGATCCTTGGAGGCGAGGCAGGAGCAGGGGCTGTGACGGGGAAAAGGGTCACGCACGCTGCAACCGAGTTGAATGGATAGTTGAATTCCCTTGGAGGACGATTTTCCGTCGATAGCTGTAGGTAAAAAAGGATTCGGATTTGGAAATGTTTTCCCCATTGCACGAGCGGACACAAGCGGCTTTTCTTTGTGGCACCTTAATCTAATCGTTAATAAACTTTTCAAATTGTATTTCAATGGAACGGAACTCACATTGTCCCAGTCCGCTGCGTCATGCTGATTCTGTCTTCGGTTGAAAGCAGCAGGTTCCAGTGCGGGACGCCCGACGTGGACCACGGATCTCACAATTGTCACAGATTGCCGATTAGAAAGATACATTGTCATGAGCGAATCCTGGCCACCGGTCCCTCTTACGCCAGTGCACTTACCCTCCCCCGTGTGCTTGCGGTCCACCAACACCAAACGCACTGCACCGGCTTCGAGACACGGTTATTTTAGCTGAGCTCGTCAGAGTGCCACTCCCCGCCGTCGGTGGTAGTGATATAATTAAAAGCAGATCAACTGATGATGGAAATGACTCGACTCTCCCCGGTGTGCCCCGACCGAAAGGAGGCTTTTGGCGCAAAATTTCGCACGCGGTTTTCCCGAGCGTGCCCGAACAGGCCGGTACGAGCCAGAGGGGGAGGCCACGGAGCGCAATACAAACCGGCGAGTCCCGGGGCCCAAATCCTTCGCATTAATTTCCCGACTGTACGACTGCAATCTTTGAAACTTGAATATAAATGCCTATTTATATCTCGCATTCATTGACCGTCCGCTGGCTGGAGAAGATCGAAGCCCGGCAGAACACATTGCCAGTGTGCGACGTACAGCTAAATTGTTGCTCCATGTCGAATGCGAACGCGCCACGGAGTGCATCGAAAGCATCACAGGCCGTGCACAAAGGCGAACACAAAGCCCGAGCGAATTCCGATCGCACTGCGCCGGCAGCCTCCGAGAGCCGGTACCGAAACTAATTAATTCATGATAAAACGCAAGATTGCACTTCCCGTCCCGAGTTGTCCGCCTCGCTGGGCAGCAACCGAATTACGCGCCTAATGCGCGCGGCCATCGGGAAACGTTGCTTTTGGGCGCGAGCCTATGTTGCCGATTTGCGATTCGAAATCGTGGTCAAAAATCGCATGAAGCAGGGTTCGCTGTAGCAAAGTTTTTTAGAGGGAGAGAAAACGCAATGCGCAACATGTACTTGAACGAAGTCAAAGGTGTACAAATGGGCAAATGGAAGAGATTGTTGTAATTGGTCGTGCTCTGACGAGAATAGTTCCGGGGTTTAAATTGTTTTTTTTTTCAGAATATAACATAACCATTATTGTTCCACAGCCGTAAAACGACCCTTCGATTAAACGAGTATGACGAGTAATTACGCTTTAGCCTAGTATCATTAGGCAAGGGCCAAAGAACTCGTTCGATGAATTGATCTATGGCCATGCTGCCGTGAAAATAGTTAGCTTATGTTAGGTATTTTTTTCATTATGCGGGAAAATGCGTTTCTGAACATCGTTTTTCTAGTTCATGTTTTCATTTCATTTTCATTTTTATTTACAAACTGTTTGCCACTAGGGCTAAACAATGGTGGTGCACACACGGAACGCTTATGATGGGAATAAAGGAAGGGTATCGGAAGGATCGGGAGAGGAGGGAGGTAAAGGACAGATGAGGGAGACAAGAGGCGGGAACAAAAACTAGTAACGGACAAGTAGTGGTCGAACAGAGCACTTACAGCATTGAAGGCACGTTAATTAATAACATTATTTACGCGATAAAAAAGGATACATTCTAAAGAGAGTTTTCTAATAAACATACGCTTCCAACGTTAGTTGTCCACATGGTAGAAACATATCAGCTCTGCTTGGATGTTGTCGTTTTGTAGACAAGCAAAATGTAGGCAAACAAACATTGTTAAAACGCAGCTCCTGTAGAAACGAACGATGTGCAGGATACTTTCCACAAACAAAAACCCACTGCCAAAAACAGAATCGTGTGTCGCTGTGAAAATTGAGGAACATTGCTGGACGGAAAAATTCATTCGCAATTAGTAACTAGCAGAAAAAAATAAATCATTCCGTTACAATGGGATGGAATTCCAGCGAAACAACCTCGCTCTGCATAGAAGCTGGACACTGTAATCAGTACAATTGGGCGGAATCTAATTCAGTTTATAATGGTTTTAAAAAATTATAGAAACTAAACCATAAAAAAAAATATAAAGTGTACTTTTTCCGACAGCTAAATCTCACAGTTTGGTGTAGTGTATGTAGTTTAATATTAAACGTTTAAGTGGTTTCGTTTGCCAGAGCTCTGCTTGCTTTACTGTGTCTGTCCTTCAGTAACTTGTGGATGATTGATAGTCGCTTACTTCCTTCCCTTCCGATGATAAATGAGACACTCCAAGTGCTCGTTGGATCGATTCCAAGAACATCTCGAACATAAATTGTCCTTATTTGGCCAGCACAATAGTAGTGCCACGATCGATTATTTCAATTATTGACTGATGACCAGCGGTCCAGTAACGATAATAATGTACAGAGCAGTAACGTCCCTGACCGACTCAGACCCAACCAGGCATGCTGCACAAGCGGTACAGAGTTTTCAGTTAATTGATTAGAGTTTGTACAGGGCACGTGGGCGTTTCAGGGAACGGGAGTAAGGTGTAGTGCGCTAAACGCTTTGGAAGACATATTTGTCGATTGCAAATTGGAATTCTTAGATGACCCGGTTGCCAGGAACGCCGTCCTCGCACCTTGACAATTAACCAACCGCGCGTTGCTAATGAGATCATCTTTAATCGAGGTTCCTTTTTTCGCATTATGTTAACACACCAATGGTACCTTTACGCTTGAATCGGCAAGAATGCGATTGATCACTATGCGTCGTGAGTGCACGAGCGGACCTCAAGGGTTAGCCTTTCCTGGCTGGCGTACATGCGATTTACCGACAGAGCGGCCGTAACGTGATTATCACATTTGTGAAGTGATTAGCGGCGATTCGATTTTGATGGCGCGGGCCGAGAGTAATGCAATTTACGGGGATATGCTTGAGCGGATGCTGTAATTGCGATCAAAAGGAACGATTAAATAGACCTATGCATAACCAAGTGTACGCTTTATGGGCCTCAGAAGAACATTTTTGACTGTCTTTTAAGATAGGGCCTTCAGTCACATGTAACTTACAACCAAAATGCAAACAAAATCGCCATGTAGTTGTTACAGTAACATCTTTAATTCCATACAACGCAACTGCAACTTACTAAACAATAAGCGTGAATGAAAAACGTTTAAGCTCTCTTAAAACATCATCTCACTCTGCGCGAAGAGTTTCGTAGGAACATCAAATATAAACAGTTTTACAAAAGCTAGCAACATAATTGACGTGGAGTGCAAAGCCGGACGGCCAGAAGAAAGGGGAAAGAAAGAGAAACTGCTTGGTGAAAACAGTACAGTGATAAAAGAGACAATTAAATGCTCAAGAGCCTCAAATTGGGTTCTTCGTTCCCTCGGGGAGGAAAAACGGACACCAGGCGAGCAATAGGGTTCTCCGTTAGTACGTCCCTAATTAATTGTCCTCAAGGTATTTGCGACTTCAAAGCCACCGTTCTCGCTCAATAATTTCGAGTGCGAGCCGGACTTTCCGCGGTGCGCATCTGTTATCCGTGAGTTTTTGCTGAAGTACCTTTTTGGGAAATTGTTACGAAATTGTTACGTAAATACAACCAAACCAAAGGTGTAGAATGCTGTGAACCTAACCCAAACGAAGGCGGAACTGGTCACTGGTTGAGCTTATTGAAATAAATAACATACAGATCAAACAACATCCAATATCTGGAACTACTTGCAAGCGACCGGTGACGAAGGACACCGTTTAATACACGAGTCTTCACATGATTAATGACCCTTCATTAAAATCTCCATCTACCAGAGGATGGTGCCTTACCTTAGGGAGCCGGCCAGTCTGTTTATTTCAACCATCTTCCCATGACTAGCCGAGACCGAGGACTGGGGGATATGATTTTATCCTCATCAACGTCACCAGCAGCTATTGGAAAACGATTTTCCCTTGACGCCAGCTGGCACAGTTTTACTGCTTGCGGTCATTACGGTTGCGGAATCTGAGGGCTGGTCATAGTTTGTTTCGGCTAACTTGAAAATTCGAAATAGGGTTCCCGATGTTGGAGCGTGAAGGCCGCTTCTATGGCTTGCGGAGGTGATACTTTAAGAAATATTTTTTAAATGCATGTTATTTGAAATGCATCCGAATATCGTAAGATTGTGTTGTTCATACCCATGTACAACTCTTGCAATTTCGGTATGAAGCGCTTACTGCTTCTTTAATTCGCTAGAAGCACCAACATTTCCCAGCTTCGCCGTACACTGGTACTGCACCGGATCGATGATGCTATCTGCGATGCAATCACAGCCTTGTTTGCATTTAATTAAAGTACAGCGATTTCGCTCCAATTAAATTATTTTGCATTACACGAAACAGACATCCCGATGGGCTTGCGCCGCGTGCATCCGGTGAATCTCCACACCGCTGCATCTTTTTTTCCCTGCACCATCTTTCCACTTTTTCTTCTGCTATTGTTGTATGTTCGCATTCAGCTGCAGCTGCTCGGGCGCTACCGCGGAAAGAAAGCTGGACAGGGAAATGCACCGTTGTTATCGTGGCCAATGCGAAACGAAGTCGTAACGGAAGCGCAAGGGACAAAAAGAAACATAATGGGCTCGGCCACATACTGCAGCAGCAGGGCAGATAGAAAATGGAAATAGAAAACGATGCCTCCCTCCGCGTGCCCCGGCGTGCAAGCGGTATGATGCTCCCTTGCCATCACAACCGATACTCTCATTCGGATTATTCACATTACCAACGGAGGGGCGCGAGCCGGCGAACTTTCATTAGAAGTAAACGAACCCTGAAAATACTCGTTTCACTTTGCACCTGTTAGTCGGTTGCGCTGCCTCAGCACTGCTGCGGTGAGAGGTCAGACTGTGAACGAGTTATTTTTTCAGCCCCCCTGCGCTGCTGCAATCCCGATCTACTCGATTAGTGAAGTTTCTTCCCTTCGCACATTTAATTAAACAGGTGGCAGAGGAAGCTGCAGAGTAAAGAAAATAATAATGCTTTCCATTGATATCCACTGCTACATGCTAATCAGAAAAAAGTAAACTGTACTGCCGGTCCGCATGAAAAGCAGAATGAGCAAGTTGTGGAACTTCATTTAAATCCACGATTAAATTAATCTTCGGAACAATTTATTTAGTAAGAAAAAAGATTGTGAAAAGACGTCGTATAGTCGATAGAAATAGAATACCAATCTTCAAGCAATTTAAAAACACGTGTGCGAAAGAACATCCGCCGTCAACCGAGAAGGATACATCGACCATCAAAGGACCATGGACGCTCGGTCGCGACTGGTTCCAAAACCGTTGGGGTATAACTATTTATTAACCCCGTACTTATGGAACGGTCGGCTTTGGCTCACGAAAAGACATTCCGATCGTCAGCAACAGACACAGCTGGCAACACGAGTCCCCGACAAACCGTTTCGTTCGGGTGGCGTTCGCAAGGCCTCGCTAGAATTCCCCTCGCTGGTTTGCAGCATCTGTGCGTCATGCGCAAAGCGGCTATCATTGCTTCACCGTTTGAGTTACCATATATTTACTTACTCCAGCGGGACAAATGACGCTGATCGCTTGAAATGAACCTTTCCAGTCCCTTGCTTTACTTTTTGTCGTCACGCTATGGGGATCGAGAAGCATTCAATTGAGAATAATCTTTAAATGGAAAATGACATATCATCAACACATTGGCCACTTTTCCCAAGCTGCTTTCCATAGTCATATCTACTGTTTTGTTTGCATTTCCTCCATCGGGAAGGTTCAAATTTCAACAGCTTTTTGTAATCTTCTGGTACAGCGTGGTCAGTGTAAATTTATGTTCCCTAATGAACATTTAACAAGAAAAGCCCGAGTAAGCTGTACATGTCCCCTATGATGCAAAAGGTAGCTAGCGAACCAAAGAGCCACATTTGCTCGTTTTTAAACTATAATTTCTTAACGTCAACTAACCATTACAAATAATCTTAACGAAAAGATAAACGTCAACTTCCCTGGCTGGTCTGTAGTGCCTCCTTCCTATTGTCTACCATTCATATCGTTTCTTTCGCGATTCATTTACTTAAGAACAGTAGTGTTGTGTTTCATTGACGGTTTTATTGTATGGTATGTTACTCAAACCTTTTTCAGCGTTTCGTTTTACCATTCCCAAAAGAACCGCACTTACGTAGCACGACGTGCTGCTGCTACTTAACGGTAACGGCGCATATGCAGACGGTTGCGACGACGCCAGCAAGCGCGGCGAGATCCGCCAATAGTTTGCGAGTAGCGGTAGCCCTTGCCCAGACCACGCGAACTCTTTCCAGCCGAAGTGAGACCACGAAGCTCACGGTGCTTGTGCACGGCATTACAAATCCAGTTCGCCTTCGCATCCCGGCGGATGGCTTTGTGGGCAGTATCGACCATGATGACCTCGAAGTACTTGTGGGAGGCATCTTGGGCAACCCAGTACGAGTTCAGGACGCGGAGACCACCGACACGGCGACCAACACGTTCCTACAGGTTGCGTCGGTGAGGGAAGAAAGCGAAAACAAAAACAATTAAGGTTTGCCACTGAACTGACCGGCAAAACACGTGCACAGGATGTTGTGATACGTGTAAACACCACACATTTGTGAGGTTAGGTTGCTTCTTTCAGACATCCAAGGAAGTTAAAATGGTAATAAATTCATTTGGATTTTTGCTCCATCGTGAAATAGCTTTTATCATCCTTCCAGCAACCTAAAACATCGTTTAGACACCTTTCTTATCAGTGTACTTACCTCGGCAACGGACTGCAGACAACGGTATGGCTTGAGCTCGTTGACACCGTGGCTCTTGGGCTTGCCGTACGTGCAACCCTTGGCGACCGGGCGTTTGCGACCACCGCGGCGAACGCGGATGCGGAAGATCGAGAAGCCCTGCTTGGCCCGGTATCCCAGACGGCGAGCCTTGTCCGGGCGGGTCGGACGCGGCGCACGGTGGAATTTGGTCATCTGGCGGTACTGCCAGACGCGAATACGCAGCAGGTAGCGCATCACATCGCTCTGCTTCTTGCGATACAGTTCCTGGACGTATCGGTATGCCCCCATGATTTTATACGTTTGAGGATAGACCCTAGTAACGAAATCAAGCGATTTTGATCAGAAGTCACATCATCGGTCTATCCTACCGCCGCCCGGAGGCGGATCGCGGTAGTGAGGCATAACCGGAGGACGGTGTGATGATAAGAATGATACAAACCTGAAAGGAAAAGAAGGAAATTGTTAATATCACATAATGTTTCCCGCAGTTTTACACATTATTGAGGTTAGGTTAGGTTGCTGCTTCAGACATCCAAGGAAGGTATGTAATGGTAATGAATTCATGTGGTTTTTAGAACCATCGTGAAACAGTTGTTAACATCATTCGAGCAACCTGAAGCATCGTACGTACACACTTGTGTCAATGAAAAACTTTTGATAAACAGTAACGTGGCCGCGGTTAACTGCAATCACAAATATTTAGCAGGTTTTACGCCAATTATTATCCGCTTTCAACAACGCGACTTACCTCGTGGACAGTGTGCTGGAAAAGAACCCCTCAATTGCAGACTAGGGTTGACAGCTTTGACATGAACTCAACCTGTCCGTTCAAAGAACCATTTATAAAACTGATACGGTTCATTTGTACCGAACCCAGAATGAATTGGATATGTGGGACCGTGTTTTTTTTTAGGAAATTGTGAAATAAATAACTCTTTAAAAACTTTCTAAACAAAACAATAAATTTAAAATAAATAATGACACGATTCAAAGTTGGTTACAGTGTGCAAAAGTTTTACCAACGTTAGTCCATGATGCCCATTGCTCAATGGGTCCGGAACTAGGATGAGAGAAAACGAATCACCATGGTACTCACACCACTAACTCAACATGCCTCTTCGAAGTTGCAAAACGGTATGTGTTGATAAGGTCTACTTCAAGAGTTCACCATGGTAACACGATGCCTAGACGGGCATTTTTACAAGAACCAAAACCTTTGAATGATTTGATGTTAAAACGTGTTCATGTTGTATGTCCATAAAAATAAATTTAAAAAAAGGAAATCACAAATAAATAAGGACATAACTACAAGGCATGTGGTACTATCCTATTTTGAATTGCGATTGTTTTGCAACTTGCCGCCAGCTGTCGCTAGCCGTCGATGCCGGTCAACCCCAAAATGGTCTCAAAATATTGCCTCGTCTGACCGGTTCGCGGGTCGGTTAAAGGACCAAAACCGGGGACACATCGGTTGACACCGGAAACGGCTAAGCGGCAGATCGATAAAAAAAAGGTGCAATATTTTGCTAATTTGTATTTGAATTTACGTCGTACCCCTTTTTTAGGGCATTTCTGTCCGGGATGGTATTTTGCATTTTCAAAATAATATTCCGAAAATAATATGAAGATAAAACCACTAAAAATTCTGGTTTATCATAAAAAACCACTTCCATATTTCAAACCATTCTTTCAGTAACCGACAGTATGTTTCTTATCTCGTGTGTTTTGCGGTTTGGATCATGTTTCTGCTCATACATGGACACATGTTGCTGTATATAAACAATCGACTTGTGGGAACATGATTCGTTTCATTCGTGTGATCTACCAATATACGATGTTGCTGTTAATATTGATTGCAGTGTTTAGTACTATTGCTGTGCGGTGTGAGGCTCATCAAAATGTATCCGGTGTGTTACACGGTGGTTTTTCGTTTGAGATGATCATGACCAAGCTGCAAGTGCTCGAGTATGAAATGATGCAGAAGGATCTACAAGGAAAAGAGATGATCAACGCTTTATCGTCGAATGTCGCAAATTTGGTGAAGTCCGTAGAGCAGTTGGCTGTCATAGCACAGCCCCTGATCAGTGGAATACGTTGGAGCAACTACACTTCCTGCAATACTCAACCATTGCTTCGGTCTGGAATACATCAAATACAACCGGAGAAACCGTTCAAGGAACCAATCACCGTGTTGTGTGATCAAGAGTACGATTCCGGCGGATGGGTGGTCATGTTGAACCGTTTCGACGGTTCAGTTAACTTCTATCGCGGCTGGAAGGAGTACAAGGAAGGCTTCGGGAACATGGAGGGTGAGTTCTGGTTGGGTTTGGATCGTATCCATCAGTTGACCGCCTCGAAACCACACGAGCTTGTGGTGCTGCTCGAAGATTACGACGGCAACAAGACACACGCGAAGTACGAGCGGTTTGAGATTGGCGACGAAGGACAGAAGTTCGCTCTAAAAACTCTCGGTGGATATTCGGGAACGGCTGGAGATTCAATGAACGATCTCGTAGGAATGAAATTTACGACACTTGATGCCGATAACGACACCTGGGACAAGAACTGTGCTGTATCATTCACTGGAGCGTGGTGGTACACAGCTTGTCATAGGAGGTACTACTTTTGCAACTATTCTGTTTCTATCGTTTTGAATTAAACTTATGTCTGCTCTGAATTGGAATCTATTCTTCTCTCTTCTTAATAGCAATCTCAATGGGAAATATTTACGCGGAGAAACGAAGGAATTCGCCACGGGAATGGTGTGGCAAACGTTTCGAGGATACCATCATGCTCTGAAAGTTGCAAAAATAATGATCAGGCCATTGAAGACATAAGATCTATACTCATAATCACAATAAACAAATAGATAATAGTTTTTTGAATATTTTTATGCGACTATTAAAAAACGTGGCTCTACTGCTGATAAATTAAGACGCTCGTGGTTGCGATATTCATTGCAAAAAAACAAAAACCACTGTGCAAGCTCGGCAGCGATGGACCGCAATGGTGATTCCCCATGAAATACAAGAAGTAAGATACCCATTAAAGACCCCCCGATGCTGAACGAATATCGTAGCCCTCTTTACGTTTCTTTGGTTTCTCACTATCTTAATTATAGGATGTGAAAACAAAGAATACAAATCATCGTGTCTACGGTTTTGTGGTCGCCTCCAGATAAAATTTACCGAATCCACATGACTATATAAACACCCCTAACGAAGCAAGACCTCAGTCAGTGTTGTAACTGAAAATCGCGAACACGAATCAGATGAAGATGGATAGTTTAAAGAACAGTGTGTTGTTTGTTTGTTTGATAGCATATTTTGGAATAGTGATAGTACAGTGCGAGTCGAATGAATCTCACTCAGTTGGATTGCAAGGAGGATTCTCGTTTGAGATGATCATGACCAAGCTGCAAGTGCTCGAGTTTCAAATCATGCAGAAGGATCTACAGCAAGACAAACGGATCACTGTATTGTCTTCCGGTGTGGAAAATTTGGTGAAGTCCGTCGAGCAACTTTCCTGGATAGGTCAACAAACGGGCGAAACAGTAAACCAGCTTGGATTTAATGGCAAACTTGTTGCTCAAAATCTGACTGCCATTCAGCGTGACCTAAGAGAACTTTTAAGTGAACAGAAGCTGCTCCTCACAGGACAACAATTTGGTGAATATTTGATTCAGGGTGGATGCATTGCAAGCAATCTATCGATGTTAAGTATGAGTCGTTGGAACAAGTACACCTCTTGCAAGGATGTGCCTTTCCACGTAACCGGAACTTACCAAATACAGCCGGAGAAACCGTTCAAGGAACCGCTGACGGTGCTATGCGACCAGGACTACGAATCCGGAGGGTGGACAGTGATTCAACATCGCTTCGATGGTTCTGTGGACTTTTATCGCGGCTGGCAGGAGTACAAGGAAGGCTTCGGGAGTCTGGAGGGCGAGTTCTGGCTGGGTTTGGATCGCATCCATCAGTTGACCGCTTCAAAACCGCACGAGCTTGTTGTTCTATTGGAAGATTTCGATGGTAACAAGACATATGCGAAGTACGATCAGTTCGAGATTGGAGATGAGGGTCAAAAGTACATTTTGAAGACACTTGGAGGATACGTGGGTACGGCTGGAGATTCGTTAAGAGAACAAAATGGTATGAAGTTCACTACACTTGATGCCGATAACGACACGTGGGACAAGAACTGTGCTGTTTCATTCACTGGAGCATGGTGGTACGCGGCTTGTCACAGAAGGTGAGTCAAATGTTTGTCGTTGATTCCATTTGGTTGAAAATTGTGTTTGCTTATCTCTTTAACAGCAATTTGAATGGCAGATATTTGCGCGGCGATACGAAGGATGTTGCGACTGGTATGTGTTGGTACACGTTCCGTGGGCATGGCTATTCATTAAAATCCTCGAAGATCATGATTCGATTGAAGGCTTAACAAACTGAAATGCAGTTAAACTACAGCATTCACTAGCACTTCTAAACGCATTAGAGATGTATTAAAAAAGAAAATAAAATAAAGCGACTTTCAATGAAAATACATGAAAAAATAACCGAAAGAACGAACTAACGATGAAGACAACGACACCCACAAGATAAGCGGGTCCGCTAAGAAAAGGAAGCAATGAAGTAAGATTTAAAAACCCCCAGAGATGAGGGGATTTTTGAGATCGGTTGCAGCAAAAGCCCCTCTAATGATCTTTGGCCTTTCTTTTATATGCAAGCTCTACAGATTTGAAAGAAAGAATAAAAAAGAGTTTTCTATACACAGGAATTCGCTACCGGGGTGATTTGGCACGCATTTCGAGGACACCACCATTCACTGAAATCTTCTAGGATGATGATTAGAGCAACGGTTTTGTAGCATTCCTATCATTCAGCAAATCAAATGATTTATAAAACACGGCTCATTCTGTTGAGTATCGCATTGACACATCTTGACCGAGGTCAATCCGAATTCAAGACAATCATCAGCACTCAGGCTCACTTCTCTGGCAATGGAGCACGCTTTGCGAGCACGCTTTGCTCTGCTTATCTCTTCCTGCTTGAGGCAATGCTTGGCTTGCAAAGAAAAAATGATTACTATGTGTTATTCTGCCATGCTTTAAGCTAGCATTTTTTTTTTAATCACTTTCGATACGACTACTTGGTTTGCACATTTGTTATCAGACTTTCTGCATTGCTGCCATGCAATAAGCCATTTTACAAACATTGTGCTACAACGACTGGATATCGAGGGTTGTAAAAACCAGTTCCACAGTATGACCAACGGAACAAACAATTGAGAGTTTGTTTCACCAGCATTCAACGGTGTATTATTCCACTTCACCGAGACAGAAAGCAAGGCTTCGTGTTTGATACATGTGAATCCCATATTAAAGATAACAATTATACTCAAAAGCCCCCCGTAGATATCGAACACATATGGGAATATAAATCCGAGTAATGCTTTACATACTTTCAACATCCGATCGCTACTCCGAGTTTGAACAATTTTTCAGCATGCGTGCCACCATTTAACCTATCGTAACCTCTCTTACGTAATGAACTGGTCAAGCCAATGGGGTTTTGGTATCTTGGAACGATGGCGCGATTGAAAAACAGTTTTAAGAAACCACTCGACGCATTACACACTTGAATCGTTCGTTTGTTTTTCGTGTTCTGCCGTGTTGTTGATAGATATAACTAACATGTAGATACTTTGATGGTGTTGCTTATAAAAGGGGTTCACCGAGACTACACCGGGTTAGTATTGAAGGTAGGCAAGAAAAATGAACATTCTTAAGGTACTTGCAGGGTGCCTGCTTGTTGTGGGGCCCTTTTATGGTCCAACGGCAGTACAGTGTCAAACAATTGAATCCAGCACGGATATCGCAAGAAGTGGATTCTCTTTGGAAATGATTGTGACCAAGCTGCAAGTGCTCGAGTATCACATTCTGAAGACGGATCTACAAATGGACGAACGGATCACCGCCTTGTCGTCTGCCGTGGACAGTCTGGTGAACACTGTAGATCAGCATTCCCGGACTGTCCGTTGGATGGGTGAAAGTGTGAACAGTCTGGAGTTTGATAGTAAACCAATTGGCCAAAATCTCACTGCCATTCAACGTGAATTGGAGGATCTGCGCGCGGGACAGGAGCAGCTTCTCACACAACAAGCGTTTGAGAAATACATCATCGATCATGGATGCAATGCGACCAGCCGACCGGACGGTAGTGGGCATCGTGAAGTCAACTTTACTTCTTGCAGGAATCTTCCCGTCAACGTGACTGGAATATATCAAATACAACCGGAGAAACACTTCAAGCAACCGATGACGGTGCTATGTGATCAAGGGTACGGTTCCGGCGGATGGACAGTTATACAGCATCGCTTCGTCGGTTCCGTGAACTTTTATCGAGGATGGAAGGAGTACAAGGAAGGCTTCGGGAGTCTCGAGGGCGAGTTTTGGCTGGGTTTGGATCGTATTCATCAGCTAACAGCTTCGAGGCCGCATGAGCTGCTGGTTCTGTTGGAAGATTACGATGGTAACAAAACATACGCAAAGTACGATCGGTTCGAGATTGGAGACGAGGGACAAAAGTATGTGTTGGCAAAAATTGATGGCTTCTCTGGAACGGCTGGAGATTCCATGGGTGGGGTGAAAGGCATGAAGTTCACTACTCTTGACTCTGATAACGACACGTGGGACGAGAACTGCGCGGTCAGGTATACTGGAGCATGGTGGTATGCAGCATGTCATCGCAGGTGAGGAATCTTATGACGGAACTTCTACTTTATCTGAATATCGTTTTCAATGACGTCTCTTCACAACTCAACAGTAATCTCAATGGGAAATATTTGCGCGGCGACACGGAGGAATTCGCAACTGGTATGGTGTGGTATACGTTCCGAGGATACCACCATTCACTAAAATCTTCAAAGATGATGATAAGGCCGAAAATGGGCTGGTAGATCGTGGGTGGTAATATTTGTTCCGCGTATGAATCATAACCAAAAAAAGCTACCAAGTGTATGTAAGATGAATACAATATTACTGGCAAAGTTATTTGCAGACTAATGAATTGATGGTGAATCAATGTTATCTTGTTAATTGAGATCAGAATTTTGAAAGAATTTTTTTACACCAATTATTTTTCTATGTTACGAATAGTTTTTTTTTCCTTTTAGTGTGAAAGAACATTCAAATCGATGTTTCGCTCGATTCATTATGAGTTTTTAAACGAATTTGAATGACGTGCTATCAGCAACTCATCTCATCACATTTACTTTTATTTTTATTAGATATCATTTTTTATGAGTTGAAATGAGAATAGTAAATTTTATTCACTAAAAGTACGCTTTATTTCGACGAAACAAATCATAGAATGATATTTTTTCAAGTAAGCATATCATTCAAACCATTAAACATGAGAATAAACCAAAATATTCTCCTTCCTCTCTGAACTCGAACCAACGTTGGTGCAAAATATCCGGTCAAGGACAACCACTTTTTGCGCCGATCTGTTTTGATGATTGTCTGTATATATACTGATCGGGGTGATCGAACTGAGCCAGTTCTAGTTTGAAGATCGTACGATGAACATGGTGGAGATGTTCACGTTTCTGTTGATTTCTTTTGCAGCTTGTTTCAGCATCAGTGCAGTGCGATGTGAATCAAACGAGACTATTCCGGATGTCTCAAGTGTGTTGTCTCCAGGTGGTTTTTCGTTTGAGATGATCATGACCAAGCTGCAAGTGCTCGAGTATGAAACGATGCAGAAGGATCTAAAAGGGAAAGAGATGATCAATGCTTTGTCGTCCAGTGTCGCAAATTTGTTGAAGTCCGTAGAGCAGTTGGCTGTAATAGCACAGCCCCTGATCAGTGGAATACGTTGGAGCAACTACACTTCCTGCAATACTCAACCATTGTTTCGGTCTGGAATACACCAAATACAACCGGAGAAACCGTTCAAGGAACCAATCACCGTGTTGTGTGATCAAGAGTACGATTCCGGAGGATGGGTGGTCATGTTGAACCGTTTCGACGGTTCAGTTAACTTCTATCGCGGCTGGAAGGAGTACAAGGAAGGCTTCGGGAACATGGAGGGTGAGTTTTGGTTGGGTTTGGATCGTATCCATCAGTTGACCGCCTCGAAACCACACGAGCTTGTGGTGCTGCTCGAAGATTACGACGGCAACAAGACACACGCGAAGTACGAGCGGTTTGAGATTGGCGACGAAGGACAGAAGTTCGCTTTAAAAACTCTCAGTGGATATTCGGGAACGGCTGGAGATTCAATGTCCGGTCTTGTAGGGATGAAGTTCACAACACTTGATGCCGATAACGACACCTGGGACAAGAACTGTGCTGTTTCATTCACTGGAGCTTGGTGGTACACAGCTTGTCATGGCAGGTACTAATTTTGCCCCTATTTAGTTCTTTTTCTTTAAATCAGTCCTGAATCTATTAGAAATTGATTTTATTCTTCTCTTCTCTCAAAAGTAATCTCAATGGGAAATATTTACGCGGAGAAACGGCGGAATACGCTACGGGAATGGTGTGGTCCACGTTTCGAGGATACCATCACGCTCTGAAAGTTGCGAAAATGATGATCAGGCCTTTGAAGTCTTAAAATTCAAATAGATATGATAGGAATAAGAGCAGTTAAATAAATTATCAAAATTGTTATTAATAATGTATAGTGTATAAAAGTCGTTCATGAATTTGCTTTTTGATTATAAATAAATTGCATGATAGATTTGTTAATGAAAAAAAAATAAAAAAAAGATAAACTAGAATGGAACGAAAAAATGATGAAAATAGCAATCCCATCGGCTTGGTGAATCCCCTTTTAAATGCTATCGTTAAGGTGAGAAATAAAAACCCCCGGAGTCAAGGGGGTTTTCCAGGGCTCCATTTGAATGACAAGTTCTTTCCTGCTTGACCATAAGAGAAAACATATTAGAAATCATGTCATCAAATCTTCAACCACCTGGTGAATAACCTTACTTTTTCATTTTTCTGGAAGATAATAAGAGAATAATAAATATTTTTCATGAAACTTAAAAACTGCTTCGACGAAAAGAGTGTCAAAACGTTGTAAAAGTAATTATAGCATAGCATTTGAAACTATCTAGCATGAGAATAAACCAAAGTATTCTCCCTTCTCTTTTACCCCGATCTAATGGGTTGGTTTAAAATCTTAAGTCAAGGGCAGCCACTTTTTGCGACGATCTGCTTTGTTTCGAAACGAAAAGGCTACAAAGAACAAACATACTTGCCTCTATAAAAGCTCATCGGAGCGATCAAACTCAGTCAGTTCTGGATGGAAGATCGTACGATCAACAAGGCGAAAATGAGCGCGTTGCTTTTGATTACTTTAGCATCTTGTTTCAGCATCAGTGCAGTGCGATGTGAATCAAATGTGACTAATCCGGATGTCTCAAGTGTGTTATCTCCAGGTGGTTTCTCGTTTGAGATGATCATGACCAAGTTGCAAGTGCTCGAGTTTCAAATCATGCAGAAGGATCTACGGCAAGACGAACGGATCACTGTGTTGTCTTCCAGTGTGGAAAATTTGGTAAAGTCCGTCGAGCAACTTTCCTGGATTGGGCAGCAAACGGGCGAAACAGTAAACCAGCTTGGATTTAATGGCAAACTTGTTGCCCAAAATCTGTCTGCCATCCAGCGTGATCTAAGAGAACTTATAGGTGAACAGAAGCTGCTTCTTACAGGACAACAATTTGGCGAATATTTGATTCAGGGTGGATGCAAAGCAAGCAATGTATCGGTTTTAAGTATGAGTCGTTGGAACAAGTACACCTCTTGCAAGGATGTGCCTTTCCACGTAACCGGAACTTACCAAATACAGCCGGAGAAACCGTTCAAGGAACCGATGACGGTGCTATGCGATCAGGACTACGAATCCGGAGGTTGGACAGTGATTCAACATCGCTTCGATGGTTCTGTGGACTTTTATCGTAACTGGCAGGAGTACAAGGAAGGCTTCGGTAATCTGGAGGGCGAGTTCTGGCTGGGTTTAGATCGCATCCATCAGTTGACCGCTTCGCAACCGCACGAACTAGTTGTGCTGCTAGAAGATTACGATGGCAACAAGACATATGCAAAGTACGATCAGTTTGAGATTGGTAGTGAGCAGCAAAAATATGCCATTACGAAAATAGGTACATACTCGGGTACGGCAGGAGATTCCATGGGTGAATTAAGTGGAATGAAATTCTCCACGCTCGACTCGGATAACGACACGTGGGGCGATAGCTGCGCCGTTACTTACATTGGCGCTTGGTGGTACGGGGCTTGTCACAAAAGGTAAGATTTTGTCGCTATTTTTAGGGTGGTGTTGTATCACGTTTATTGAATGTTTTGTTTTTCTTCTTGGTAGCAATCTCAACGGAAAGTATTGGCGCGGAGACACGAAGGAATATGCTTCCGGGATGGTTTGGCATACGTTCCGTGGTCATCACCATTCATTAAAAACTTCAAAGATGATGATAAGACCAAAATTAAGCTCGTAGAAACTCTTGTTATAAATGCTTGTAGTGAGAAACATAAACACAGGAGATTTAACAATTGGAAGTGAAAAGAATAAACTATTACCGACAATGTGTTTATTATTCTCGTTGTTATCGACTATTTGGGAACTGATTTTTATAAAAAATTTAATTCAATTATGAATACTCATAAGAATAATTTCTCAGCTGGAGCATATGAGAACATTTTAAAGATAATTTCCATGCATTACAAGGTTTTCAAAGAACTTGAGAGTAATACTGTGAGCCAACCAGTGAATCAGTCTAATTTTAATTTTTTGACATATTAATAAAATAATATGTTATGTTATTCTTTTAAAGTGTGCAGATTGTCAGGACAATATTCTTACAAAAAAAACATAGCAGAGCATTTCAAGCCATCTAGCATGAGAATACACCGAAATGTTCTCTCTTCTCTGTTACCTCGGACCAACTCTGTGCAGCAAAATCTCCGGTCGAAGACAACCAGTTTTTCGTCGACCTTTTTTGTTTGGAACCAATAAAAAAATAAAACGATCAAACTTGCCTGTATAAATGTTCATTGGGGTTATCGAACTGAGCCAGTTCTAGTTTCAAGATCGTACGATGAACATGGTGGAGATGTTCGCATTTCTGTTGATTTCTTTTGCAGCTTGTTTCAGCATCAGCCCAGTGCGATGTGAATTAAATGTGACTAGTTTAGAAGGGGCAAGTGTACCAGGTGGTTTTTCGTTTGAGATGATCATGACCAAGTTGCAAGTGCTCGAATTTCAAATCATGCAGAATGATCTACGGCAAGACGAACGGATCACTGTGTTGTCTTCCAGTGTGGCAAATTTGGTAAAGTCCGTCGAGCAACTTTCCTGGATAGGTCAACAAACGGGCGAAACAGTAAACCAGCTTGGATTTAATGGCAAACTTATTGCTCAAAATCTGTCTGCCATTCAGCGTGATCTAAGAGAACTTATAGGTGAACAGAAGCTGCTTCTCACAGGACAACAATTTGGTGAATATTTGATTCAGGGTGGATGCATTGCAAGCAATCTATCGATGTTAAGTATGAGTCGTTGGAACAAGTACACCTCTTGCAAGGATGTGCCGTTCCACGTGTCCGGCACATATCAAATACAGCCGGAGAAACCGTTCAAGGAACCGATGACGGTGCTATGCGACCAGGACTACGAATCCGGAGGGTGGACAGTGATTCAACATCGCTTCGATGGTTCTGTGGACTTTTATCGCGGCTGGCAGGAGTACAAGGAAGGCTTCGGGAGTCTGGAGGGCGAGTTCTGGCTGGGTTTGGATCGCATCCATCAGTTGACCGCTTCAAAACCGCACGAGCTAGTTGTTCTATTGGAAGATTACGATGGCAACAAGACATACGCAAAGTACGATCGGTTCGAGATTGGGGACGAGGGGCAAAAGTACATTTTGAAGACGCTTGGTGGATACTCGGGTACGGCAGGAGATTCGTTAAGCGATCATAAAGGAATGAAATTCTCCACGCTCGACTCGGATAACGACACGTGGGACGATAACTGCGCTGTGAAGGTCATTGGTGCTTGGTGGTACTTTGCTTGTCACAATAGGTGAGATTTTGTCGCTCTGTCCAGGATGGTAAAGTTTTTTTAGTTATTGAATGTTTTTTTTTCTTTCTTCTTGATAGCAATCTCAACGGGAAGTATTGGCGCGGGGACACGAAGGAAACTGCTTCCGGGATGGTGTGGTTTTATTTCCGCGGTCATAATCATTCATTGAAATCGTCAAAGATGATGGTCAGACCCATATCAAAGCCGTAACTGACGAATCCGACACCAGTGTTGTTGTAGAAAACGCACTTTAATCATATTTGTGATTAATTAAACTCGAAGAAGTATAAATTTCACGTCAAAATTTAAGGACTTCAAATTATTTATTTATTTATGGCAAAAAGGAATATTGTGAATATTATTTTCATTTCTTTTTGACCTTGCTAACCATGTATGTTGCTAACAAGTGTGACTTACTGCTGCTTAAAACGCATCTCAATCTCTAATGCTTTGTGAGTCCAATAAGTATGTTCATAAGCGCATGATGTGAATGCGTCAAGTCACGTCTTAATTATCCTTCATAACTCAGCCCTTCAGGCACAGCGAACCGAAAATGGCACACACAGAGCTTGAGTTTATAATTAAATCAGCTTTACTAATCACGACTGCACCCACCCACCAATACTCTTCAGCTAACCTGTTTCACTCAAAAGCAGGCAAGAGCAAAGTGAGGAAAATTATAGAGGGAGAAACTTTGTTCGGTACATCAATGTGAATCTGCAAATAAATGATTTAAAAAAATCTATCAATTCATTATACGAGTACAAGCTCAATAATAAAATTCACTAAAGTATGAAACATAGTAAAGCATGCTGATATTGTATATTTTGGAGTCACTAAACCTTTTACAACTTCAGACAGCGATTGGAGTGTGCAATCTTATCGAGAAGATAGCGAAAATGACATGCATTTCGCTTTGGTTTTAATTAAGATGCTGCTGCTGCTGCTGCTAAGCAATCCACACCGAGTGTAACTTCACCCTTACCTCCTTTCAAACCGTACCCTGCGCCGGAGATCGGGAGGGTGAATGTAGATTTTGCGTTACATTCTCCCCGTACCGTGCGGCAAGCGTAATCGTTTCAGCGTCGGTCTCGTTATTGTACTTATTTTTCCCTCGTGGTAACCTGTGACCTCAGCATTTGCATATCTGCAGCACCTCCATGCCCCCGTCGCAAACGGATCACGGCGATGTTCCCCGTTTGTTTATCAAGCTGGCGAAAGATATCTAAATTCCTTGGGAAGCGCAGCTGTTTAAGAATTAAATTATGCCCTGCTCAAGAGAAGGGTCAAAAGTTCGACGGTGAAAAAAAAAGAAAGGATTGCACGTTGTTTGCTTCCAATTTAGTCTTGCCTCTAGAATTTATTTATTCTAGGCATTTATTGGGTTTTTCATGATTTCATTTTCTAGTTCTTATCATTTTTCCGTATCAGAAACATGAACAATATAAAATTTGTTAACACTTCAAGCAGGACAAGACAATGATAAAAAGGTTTCAATTCAAATAGTCACGGGGAAACCTTTTTTCTCTTCGATTTCTCTTTCTACGTTCGCAACATGAACAGATTCATCATGTGTCGGTAATCACCACTAGATAAATAAGGAATACGATTACGACGTCGAGAGCAAATCGTTGCCAGAGGGCAGGCTAATGTAAACTTTGAGTTGGGTGAACGATTGTGATTTCAACTCGCTCCCCCTCCGTTCCGCTCCGGACACGCCGCCGGGAAGTACTTGACATTCCGTTGGCAATATGCAAAATTATCCTATCCATTGGAAACCGCCTGCGGTAACGGCAGGACGCATGCGGGTGCCAGAAAAGTGTGTTTCATTGTGAAAATACGTGTGTGTGTTTTGGGTTTTTTTCTTTCTTTAAGCCTCACGGCTCACCGCTTTCCCTGCTACTGGCAACAAACAGTTGATGATGGGCTTGAAGATGTCTTGATATTGTCATGCGCCGGTCGTCGGGCGAAAGAAGATCCTTCAGCGTGTCGCCTTACGGCAGCATGCTCCCCTACCGACTCAGCAACGGGCGAAGCAACGGAAGGTTAAGATAAGCAGGAAATTGTTTCACGTTAGGGTGTTTCGTGAAGGGTCGGGGCTCGAGATCGAAAGGTGAGTGTCTTATCGGAATGCGTGTGTGGAACCGAGGGAACCGGGCACAGTGACGTGTGTGCGTGTGTGCATGAGGGTGGGCTTTAAGTGTGCTTTGGGAGCAAAATAAACATCCCTTTTAAAGCCTTTTTACTTCCGGGGGCGCCAGAAAGCGAGAGCTCTTGAGCGGTGGTGAATATCTCATCGGAACGGCAGAAGATTGTCTCGTCAATAATGTGTGGAGAAGGTGGCTCAACACCTTCGAGTCTCTCCAAGATACCGCTTCAAAGAGGCAGTGGCAAGCTGAAGAACATCAGCATGGATGGAAGAGCACCATACAGTATAAGGCAACATGGGCTTCTCTTGATGTGTACTGTGCACAACTGCTAAGGGAAGAAAATCCAATTGAAAATATTGTACACATACGAAAGATGATAAATGATATTGGAAGTGCATTTTCCTTTTCTCAATCCAAGGATTTTTCTTATTATTTTAAAAACAAATTAAGACACATTTAAATTTGATTAGGTTTAAGTCATTCAGTTAGACACGAAAAACTAATTCGACAAGCGACATAATGAAATGAGAACTTCGAGAAGAAAAGAACTGGCATATTCATGAAGGCTATAATGCACTGCGGTGCTGTAAAACATTTTACGCTTTAAAATGTGTCATTTAAACCAAAGACACCGAATGATTTCTAATCCGAACGTGATGAATCTTTCAAACACTTATTTGAGTAGCTCGATGCCACTCTTGCAACACTAGAAATTTGGGTCAAACGATTACCCGTCGATCCGACCGCCCTCGACCGCTGGAGAAAAATTCCAATTTCTTGTGTCAATATATTGGATGAAAACTTCTGTTTGAATTTCGGAGCCAGTGGCACTGGCTGCGATCGTGACTGGGCTCCCCGGAACGAGTTACGTGCATATGCAAACAGATGATGATTCCCGAGAGCACGATCAAACCGAAAAGCGATGATACATTCGCACGCTAGGCAAAGGCGGACGAATAGGGGGGGAAAAAAAAAGGAATCGAATATGTACATACGCTTTCGAGCTGCAAACCAATGCAAACACGAAAATTGAATCAGGAAGTCCAGCTCCAGTGCCGACGGAAAGTGGAAGCGACCACGTATGCAGCCGTTTGTTTAACCTGTAGCTTTGTCGCTGGTTTGGCAGTGCACAGGGGTCTGCTGTGTCGGCTGTGCGAAACTGTTTCGGGAACTTCCTTCAATTTACTGGGATTAAAGATATGTCCAACTGATCTTCTAAGCAATGGCGCATCAAGACCTAATATCCAAACGTATAAAGGCTTTATTATTTCATTTGTACTTGTTCGGTCGTGTTACTTGCTTAGCAAAGGCTTGAAAAATTCAAACATTTCCGTTTATCCTAACTACATTATACGGCAGAAACTGGTTTTATTCGAGACGTATTATAAAAGTATATTCCATCCCATTACCTATTCATCGACATCCATTTCCCAAACATAGGCTTGACGCCCAGATTACACATGTACTTGAGCCATAATCCACATGTAGCGAATGCTTTGCATCAGATCGTTGTTTTTTTCCCTCTTGTATATCACAGCTAGAGCGCAAATCCCATCACCGCGAATTCCGAAGGGTGGCTGCAGAGCCGCAGATAACCACCATCGGTCTGTCAGCTCGCAAAACACGCCAACATGAATGATTCTGCACCGAAGGAATGAACTAGGTCCGTTATCAACTAGAATTATCACTTCTTTGCAAACCTGTTTCCGCCCAGCCCGATGGGCGGGTGGATGCTTGATTCGATTATAGCGTTCCGCAGCGCCAGATTTGCCGCAACCGAAGCTGCCCCGAACAGTCGCTGGGCGACCGTCTTATCCATCTCCCCGTACATGACAGCTTTGAATGATAACAGAAGCAACAGCTGCTACCAATCAGACGCTCGTCAGACTCGCACTGACATCTGTCCCAAATATCTCCCGCCACGAGG
This sequence comes from Anopheles atroparvus, assembly GCA_914969975.1. Taxonomy (NCBI): domain Eukaryota; kingdom Metazoa; phylum Arthropoda; class Insecta; order Diptera; family Culicidae; genus Anopheles; species Anopheles atroparvus. The sequence continues at coordinate 40,562,441 of CAJZCY010000002.1, read as the reverse complement.
GGGCCGGGGGTTTGCCGACAAAAAAAAAAAAACCCCCGGCGCCGAAATGCGAAGAAAAACGGGCCAAAGTTGCTTCCCACGAAAAGCAAGGAAGCGACGAGACCTCCCGTTGGCCGATGTGTCAGGAAGATAGCAGCGGTTCGCTCAATCGGCGTCCGACGGATGAGTGTGCTACGGGGAAACTGCCGACTTCAAACGTATCGCAAAATTAGATTTTGATTAGGTTAGGCGGTCGAGATTCCCGAGGCACGGCAAGGCACGGATTGAATTTGCTTTTGATGGACTGTTGATTGGCGATTAATTTACGTTAATATTGCATTTCCCCATAAAACGCACCAGTTGGTTGTTGGTGGTGAAATTTATTGCCATTGTTTAATGAGAATACGACTTTCTGAATGCAAATTTGCAGGGTCAGGTTCAGGTTACCTGAAGATTCTGTTTGAAACATTTTAATTTCGAGTGTAAATAACAGAAACTGAAAATAAAGTGCTATCTGATGTTAATGTACATTCATTATTCTTCAGCAATTTCATCCACAAATTAGTTCATCATGTTCATCAACCAAACTGTGTTGCCTTTTAATCCCTTTTGAAATTGTCGCCAAAGATGTAGATGTAAAGCATGTTCATTCTATATCTGCTCAAAGCGAACGAAGATCATTGTGACAAACCAGTTTAGAATTTAAATATTTTACAGCGTTTTCCTTCTACCATACTAAAACGATTAAGCTTTAACCCTCCGAGCAGAAACGATCAGTGCACAAACACTGAAGCTTTCCCTTGGAACAACCACAGAAGCCGTGATCGAACCGAATATGTACAACTCGCCCCGCCCTGGGTCGCCCACCCCCGAAGCGACCGGCTCCGAAATATTACATCAATTTTGTATGCACAGAAAATCCTCCGTCCCATTTCTCATTTTCTTATCACGGTGCAGACAGTGGCAAACAATCCCTGTCAGTGACATAAGCATGCAGCCCACCGTGAGTGACAGTTTACTGCAGCGTTTTATGCAGCGGGAGGCGTTAGGGGGGGGGGGGGGGGGGGGATGTACATCGCCGAGCGGGTGAACGGCATCGTATGCATAATGCAGCTCACTTTTCCGAAAGCAACCCTTCCCCCCCACCCCCCCCCTCTCACTCCCATCTAAAGCAACCCTGTTCCGTTCGGTTGTGTCTGGTAAGAAAACTATTTCCCATCTTGGGTGGCATTTATGTTTTCTAGTGCTGCTGACTGCCACCGCGATGCTGCTGCCCTGGAGAGCAACTGGCCGGGCATGGCAGGTCGATAAGGGAGTGCGCATAGTTTTACTGTAAAACGCAACCGCAGTGAGACACGGAGGCACACTTGAGGGCCATATCTTTCGGAGCGACTGAGCCATATTCTCAAAAAAAGCAAACGACAACAGCTCCATGCCGTGGGTCATCTTCGGTTTTACGTGTGTGATGCTGCATGTGTATGTTCAATCAGTGGATTAAAGGCGAACTTGAAGAAAACCGACAGTAGTAGATTGCATCATTTGTTTTGGTATGAGGTATGCATTTGATTCAAATGAAAGAGGAAAATAAAATAAATTAAATGAAAAATTTATAACACAAAGACTAAAAACAAAGAGTTTGCAAAAAGGCATTGCTGTATATTGTAGTAGGCAACGACAAGAATGTAATGTTGATTTTAACCGTACTATCTATTTTACACCGCCTGTTACCATAGCTACGCAGCCGCAGGCTTACGGCTTGATGCAAACAACTGTCGACGGTTGTTACATTGAACGAAACTGCCAACTACAAAAATCGAAGGAGGAGAATTAACCGTTCCCTGCAATCAACCCCTTGCCGAGCCACACCGTGCAAGTGACAGCGTTTGAGTTAATTTTTATTTTCACTCCTCTCACCTTCACTAAGCGTTCCTTCGGCTTGGCCACCGTGGCAGAGGCACAGTATACAAGCGAACCGCCTTAGCGCTCCTTGTCAGGCGGGGTGACTCAACTACAACGGCATCATTACACGCAAGAAAAGCATGCTTAATTGATTGCCCCTCGGGATTTATTGTGTCGCAGCTGGCGCTTCTCGCCATCCCACTCGGGAGGGGAACCTGCGTCAACTGGATGTGACAGTTGAGCTTTTTCATTTAGTTAAATTAATTTCTCTTAATTTTTCCCGCCTGAGAAACGAGCAGGAAGAAAAACAAGCGCAAGAAAGAGGCGGGGGAGCTTTTGAAGTTCAGGCACAAGGTGGAGCAGGCACTTTGGTCGCACTTGACTTGTTAATTTTAGCACAATTTGTTGCTCGCCACTTCTGTTTTTGCCACAACCCGTCACCATCACGTTGAGTCTACTGGGGGTCGGAAGTTGCTGCTTTCTACATCGTGCGAGGTAATGGAACTGTTTTTACTGACCCATCTTTTCGCTGCTGTATGGTTATGATAAAATGGATTCCCCATTCTTCGCTTTTCTACTCCAAGCTAAGTCCGTTGTAGAATGGAATTCTTCATCATATTGTCCTAAGGAGGTTTCAAATGTTTCCTTTTGCTTTTTGCGAAACATAAAGACATCTGTTAAATGGAAACGATGGTGAAAAAACGAAACTATTGTTGTGCTGTACTTTAAAACGTCCAATCGATCTCTTTGGCATTTGTAATAGAAACAAAATCTCCTTAAAGCAACATTGGCGGAAGTTTTCACCTTGCATTTCCTCTAACCACGTGTGTTCATCCGTCCAACCGAGCGTCAATTCTTTGCCTGTTTCACATGGACGGCACGCGATGTCCGGTCATTTGCTGGTTGTCGTCAGCCAGAAGTGAAGCTTTAAAATGAAGTCTGCATCGACACCGGTAGAGCGGCGTGGCGGAGACGGGACCGGATTCTTTGCAGCGTTGCGGTGCTCTCACTTGGCCGTAACCACGGAGCATGCGAGCGAAATTCTTGGACTTCAGCCAAGCGGTGGCCAACCTCCAACGGCACGGTGTACATTTTTGTGGTACTTATCGACTTGTTGCTCGCCCCGGAAATGAGTGGGGAAGTCTAGCCAATTATGAGGACTTTAGCGATGGTTTTCGTTCCTGTCTGTGTGTGTGTGTGTGTGTGTTTAGTGCAGCTTACCACACTTGGCTAGGTTATGGAGACACTCGAGAGGCGTTTCTCGGTGATGGGGTCAATTAAAAAGGGTTCACAAATAAATCAGTCAGCTGAGAAACTTCATTAGACGAAAACTATCTCCATCGAGGCGTACAGTGAATGTTTGTTTGTGAGTAAGAGTATGTCGGGCCGAGTTCTCTAGGTGAAGCTCTACGGAGCTATTCGATAGTTATAGTTGGGTAGTACACATAATTTATTGGATAGTCCACGAAAACAGTAAATGTGTTAAATACTGAGTTTTTCTAAACTGGATTATGAATATTTATAGTATGTCTCGACTTTCGCCGATATTTTAAGTCATCTGTAAAGGCACTACCATGCTCAGAATAGTGCAAAGTTGTCAGAAAAAGCGCCTTTTTACAAATTGCTTTTCTGCATTAGTCTCTTTCCCGCCGAATGGGGAAATCTTCGCGAGCCCCCGACACAAACACACCCGTTCGCCAGTAGTTTCTAAATATATGCAAGAAATATCCGCAGGCAACCCCATTATTCATACTCACAAAGTTTACTAAGAATATTATCTCCGCGAACCACGGCCGGCGCGCGATACAGCCGATCCTGCCGCGGCCAGCGGAACTTACTGTCGACTTATGCAAAATAACACAAAACTTTAAGCCAACTGACTACGGTGGCTCAGGTCACTGCCGGAGTGTCACCTACGGATCCTTGGTGCGCCCTTTCCTTCCCCGCTCTAAACAAAGGAAAGCGAATAAGTTGGTAGTAGATTCAGTGCGGAGAGTTTTCACCCGGGCGAACTGAGCGAATCGAAAGGAAGTTGCCCGCGCGAAAGGTGCTACAAACGATCGCTCCACGTTGTCTCCCGCCACTTGCGAGACGGCGAAACGTTGTCGGAAGGACTTGAAGGATAACCTTTCTCGTTCAATAGCTTAGCTTAGTGGAGGGAGAATTTGGGCTTCCGTTCAACCGATCGCTTGAATTATTGGATTGAGAACGAATCACAGGAACGTCCCGCCGGTCGGCGCAGCAAAGTGTACCGCTCGAGGACGAAAAACACTTTGGGCACTCATTATGTAAAACATTTCACCGACAGCGGCGGTTCACGGTGGCGAAAAGTTTCATCAGCCCTCCACAAAAAGCGGCGAAAAAGGGATTTTTCCCGAAATGGCACCGAGAAGGAGCTAAACAATCCGGCGTGACTGCATAATGATAGTGGCAAATTTATGCTCAATGCTAATAATGGCGGGCCAAAAATGAAATGTCGACTCTTGCCAAACTTGCCCCCTTGCTTCTCCAGAATTGTCCTCCTCAACATTCGGCCCGAGCCACTTCCTTTTACATTTGCAACTGTGAAAATCGCAAAGTGAAACTTCAAAATTGCACTTGCTACAGCTGTATTACTTTTTTCCCCACGGCCGGTCCCTTTCACGGTCGCTTTCCTCACCCCTTTTGGCCTGCAGAAAACCGCAGCTGCTTGCGTCTCCGGGTGGTGGGAAAAAAATAAAAGCTTATTTTTCGTTTCGGTTCTCACCCGACAAGCGCAGTTTATTTATGGTGCGGCGCAGCAATCGAGTTTTTCCAGCCGGTTGTTTTTTATTTGTTTCTTTTCCTGCCCTCGAGAAGTGAAGTGGCCGCGTCGTGTTTGGACACACGGGCAACACGCGCCCGGTTTCGGCATGGAAATTGGGGGGTGCCAAGAAAGAGCGAGAGCAGGACAGAAATACAGGGAACGGGAGAAGAAGAAAAAAAAATATTGAAACGCCTGTTTAAAACCGAGTCGCTTTCGCGAGGCGGACGCTTTCCCGAAGCTGCTAGCTGTGTGCAAATGATTGCTTCGCTTTCGACGACTACACGACTTGCTACTTTCGGTGTTCATTTATGTTAATCGATGATACTGCCGCCGCCGTTCGGTCGCGATGCTGTGCTGAACCATCCGCCACGCCAGGCGGCACCGAGAAACAACAAGAAACAATCATTTGTTGTGAGTGGTGTTTCAAAGTTTCGCCTCTTTTGAACGGTTCGGTTCGGCGAGATTGCGGGGTAGGAACGGGGCGCTATCGCAACAGATTCAATTTACTGCAAATGGCATCAGCGTTTGATAAAGTGTGTTTAAATTGGAATATCAAAATAATCACGTTACCAACATTAACCGCGGGTGATAAATCAGCCCGATAATGTTTGATCGAATGCTCCATTTTCCAGAGCATTTGATTTATAAACTGCATCGTTTACTGCAACGTTCCGTTTAAATTGGCGCTTGATCAATTATAATTATTTCATAACAATCGGACATTTTGAATTGTATCAGTTAAACAACACGATTATGTGGAATTTTGAATAATTGATTGGTAAGATATAAGTGAAGTAATGCGAAGAATCATGAATATTTACAAAGGCATGTTGTGTGGTATACTCAACTATCAAAAGATGTTTAAATGCACAATTAAAATTGGTTTTCCATGAAGATTCTTTCTGATAATGAGACATGCATGTTATGTCCATTTTATGTACAAATATGTGATATGGTAACAGATAAACTTATAACAACTCGTCCGTTAATGAGCTGAAGAGGTCAATACACGGTAATTGCATTTCGTTGTGGTTACAAGAATGACAATATTGGCTACAAGTAACCTTTATTTCGCTGTTAATTTTATGCGCTTCACAGCTTCAACATGACGTTTGCAACCAGCAATATGCTTCGAACCGAATCGAACACGCCATCTTTTCGAAACACGTTTTCGAGAGCGAGGAATCGATTGGGTCGCCCAAGTAGTTTGTAGCCATCCCACACGACCACAATTATAGGTTGGTGATGTAAATTTTTCTCCTCCACCGGCAACCCGTTCCCCCCCCCCCCCCCAATTCTACTGCCACATTTAATCAATTAGAAACGCAAACACTTCCGAACGTTTCCCTGTCCCGGCATGTCCGACCAGCACGCAGCGCCCATCACCAGTGCATTTCGCCGGGTGTCCGTTTGGCCGGTGTCGAATGGTGTGAATAAATTTTCCCGTCTGCCGACTGCACTATCGATTATGCATCACGCAATTATGCAAGCACGATTGCTGTAACAAAATGCATCGATTTGCATCGTAACCGGGAGGCGTGGCGTGAGAGCTCCACTGCTGTCCACAGGCTGGGAATGGTTCTACAAATTTATGCTGCAGCTGGAAGCCCCCCCTTCCCCCCACCCGCTGCCATCTGCAGGCTCGGTGGAATCGAAAGGTTAACAAACACCCGAACACTGGTAGACGCTGCTGACGCACCCGCTCCAGCTTTAACCCAGGGGGGGAGGAGAAGGGCTTCTGGATTCTGGAAAGGGCGATCGAGCAAATAAGTTCAACTTGCGTAGCCGGAGGGACCACTAGGGTTGACGGTCCTTTTTACATGAGTATTTGGAATATTCCTTTCAGTCTCTGGGGAGGTTGAGAAAGTGTGTTCTACCTTCAAAAAATGGACATGCCAGTTCAACGATCTATCTATTTAACTCTTTTCCAGTGTCTGTGTCGTTTATTAAAATGGAATTTTGCACATTTATCCACCTAGCATATAACCTACCACACTGATCCATGTTGCGGTATTTTCTCGAATGATGAATTGCATTTCAATTGCTAATTTATGCAACACGTCTCCCCATAATAACGGCTCCTAACGTGTGCTGTTAATAACGAAGACAGATTCGACTCCCACGTCAAGCCATCAAGAAACATTTTTTTATGTTTGAAATGATCGATCAAACTGGGCAATCGGTTTTCCGTTTGCATACAAAATTCTTAATTTTCAACTTAACGAACTGCTTGCACATGTGCCTCACAATCCTTTTTAAACAAAGCACGTGAGTGTTGATCGATCTTTGCGAATTATGTCTTTGTTCCTCGTGTTTAGAACGAAAGGAAACCTGTCCCTTCGAAATATCGGCCGCTTACGGCATCGTAAAAATATGATAGATGGTACCGCATAAGTGGCCGTGCTGGACCTCGAGGCAGGTTTGGGGCAGGATCTATCGCTCCGTTGTAAGCGGTGGGTTTTTACAAATGCAGCCACGTTTTCCGCCGAATCCGGGCCATTCGGAACGGTTTGGACCGTATTAAGGGTTGATTGATGGCTTGAATGTGTGATCCATCGGAAGAAACCAACGCCGATACATCACCGGAAGGCAGCTGCAACCCTTTTCCCCCCCTTTTTTTTTCTTTTTCGTTGCTCAAAAGCAAACACACCAGCTCGAACAAACAAAATGAGCTGCAGTAGAGAAGGGGGAAGCAAAACCTTTTGCCAAGGTTAATCAGGGAAACGTGGACGCTCCCGTCCCGCACGACGTCCCGAAGGCTCGACTCGGATGCTGTTTTAAAATGACCGAAGAAAAACAGGCCCCGAAAACATGCTTTCTTTCATCGACCTACCTTCCCTTATGTTCGTGCTCGATGTTGCAACACACCCGCGGCCGTTTCGCCGAAAAACTAAAGAAGGTAATAAAATGAAACTACTACTGAATATAAATTCCTCGCCAGCAAGGAGCTGCGAAGCGAGCAAAAAGTGAGTTATGGCCGGCATCTTACGGCCGCTAAACGGCCGTTGGCGGCAACGTGCTGCTAACTGCGGGCGGAATGTGTGCAGTCCGTGGCTCAGCTGGCCGGCGACGAACATCGGATTCCGTGCGCCAGGCAGCGGTCATGTATAAATTCAGCGGAGATTCCAATGGCGAGCAAGGGATGTGGTTCGTTGCCGTGGTTGCAGCGAGTGAACTCAAGGCGCTTGCTCCCAACGTCAAAGGGAGAGGGCATGGAGCGAAAAGAGTTATATCGGGTAATATCTTTTATGTGCTCGCTTATAAAAAATGCATCGGAAGTAACGCCGGATCCGGGAGTGTATGAACTTGCTCGCTGTTGGCCACTCGCAGCACGGTGTCGATGGTTTTTCGCAAGCGCCAAGACGAACAAGTGGCAAGCGGAAGCTCACCCATGGACCGTTTGATGGGAAAGCGGAGGCAAAAATGCAAAAATGGCCAGGGCTCCTTGCGCAGCTCTAGCTAAGACAGAAGTGAGTGGCGGACGGTGCAGATTGAAAGAAGACGCAACAAAAAGGATTCCCACAAAGAAAGCACTGATCGAGAAGAAGCGCGGGTTCGGGCAGGGCAGCTTCCGGGAAATTTGTGGAGCCACCAACCGGGCGTTTACCGGGGGAGGTTGGACTCGTTACGATACCGCATGGTTGCTGTTGATTAATGGAGCTTTTATTCCCAGATGCCACATTCCGGAGCGGCGGGGCCCAAATGCGCTGCTCTTTGGTATTTTCCTTGGCCGGGCTTTTCCTTCTCGCTATTAACCTACTTAGTGCCAGTTCAGACAGCTCCATTTTCTCTTTTTTCCCCCTTTGGTCTCTGTTTGTGTGGTTGAGCGGTGAAAAAACAAAAACAAAAAAACAACCCCCAACCAGAAGCCGATGTCCTCGAAGCTCCTGGCGCAAGAAAGAGCTTACAAAAACAGATCAAACTGTTTCGATGGACTTTATTTTTTGTTGCTTCTGTGGCTTGTTGGCTGTGTGAAAAACAAATAAGGCTGTTTATTGATTTTGCGGCTATCCATTTTGTGCTGTTTCTAGCAGATAATTAAAGTTGATAGACTGCACACGTTTTGCCATGCTTCGAAAGCTAGCTGAAATAATGTCCTTCATCGTGGGTAACTCAGACCTCCAAAATATGCTTTTAAACAAGCAGAATTTAAATTATACGCTGAGATTATCAATCAACGCTTTACATTAACGCTAAGGAAAACGCAAGACAATTCTTTCGGTACCAATCGTACAACGTATCTTCCTTCTATTTCTTTGCGATTCTTTTTGCTCAATTTGGAACAAACGGCAATTGGGTAGTGATGTTGAAAGGAACAAAGGAAATTAATAATAAATTATATTTAAGAATTTGTATCATGAGCATACATATGTTCAGCACAAAAGTACAAAGGCGTATAAACGATGAACAACGTCATTCCAAGAGAAATCGGTAGCAGAATCGTCAATATTTATGAACGAATTGATTTGCGATACTCGTGCTTCAAGTTTTTCGTCATAAATATTCACCTGCACATTAATATTCCATTAGGTCTTGCGCAACCAATTCAACACGCAGCGAACTTTTTTTTCCTATTTACGTACCTTTTGCTTATCCTAGCTTATCGATAGCCATCGATTTGAATTTTCGATTCCCCATGATGGGAAAAATAATTGTAAATATGTGCCTTTCTTGTCAATTTTAAAATTCGTTGCCGTTATTTAGGTGAGATTATGTATCTTCTTTATTCTGGCTTTTATTTTGTCTCTATCTCTCTTTGTTTTCTCGAATATTCCCATGCTGGAGCATTTCAGGATCGCTAAATGTCAAATCCGAACCGAATCCAATCAGACAAGCCCGCATACAAATAGGAAGGCGTTCTGCGCGGCTGCTGCAGGGAAACAGAGCCCAATGCCCGTAAAACGATCCGCAGCGTGGAGCACCGAATCGAATTGCCGTACGCCGAGGTACGCGACCGGGGTGCCTAGTTTCGGGCAGCCTTAATCCTCCGCAGGGCCTCACTCCGGAAAGTAAATCCCCCTTAAGCGAAGGATAATGGAACCTAATCTTCTGACGCTAATTTACTTCCAACCGCAGCGAGCGCGCGACGGCCGGACGGGAATCAATAAGTGGCCAGCGAGGAGGAACCCGCAACATCATCGCCATCGTCTTTCGCTTGAGTTGTAGCGCCGGCAACAAATAACTTTCAACGCCATCGTCGTTCCGGATTGCCCTAGCCGACCCTCGGTCCCCGAAACCGGTTCCCCAGCCGAGCCGGACAGACAACAGGAGGCGATAAACTTCCGTCGCTGCCGCAACCCGGGCGCAGTCAACATCTGAGCATGCCATCAAAGTTCGCTAAGATTGTCTGATGTGTCGGAGGTATGGCGCAGCAGAGAAAGAAAAGAAAACTACCCATCTTGGCTTTGACTTCTTTTTGTTCGCCTCTTTCACTGCAGGAAACTGGAGGTGGTGTGTTTTTTAAGGAAAATATTTGCTCTCTCAAAGTTGTTGATAGGTTTTGGGCGCCCGTGCACGAGTCCTCGGTCTGTTGCAATTTACAGCACAAATTGAGTACGTTAGCTTGCGAAGTGTTTTGTTTTCTGAAAGTTTTGAGCTCGATAGGCAAACATCATATTCTTAGGAAAGTTTGATGTGTTTGGAGTTTTTTTTTTTTTTGGCAGGGTTTTTCAATCCGAATAATTCCGGCATCCATCGCTAATCTGAACACAAGAAAATGTACATGTTGCATTACCATTTGTTCATCATTTGTTTAAGTAAATTTGCAGGAGGGTGATTATTTTTACATAAAATATCATCCCGTTAAGAGCATTCATTCTTATGTACACGGCAAGTTATGTTGCCACAACGGACGAAATGGTAAAACGATTCAAATCCTATTAGGACATGTACATACGGGATCGTAGCTTCATAAATAATCAGAACATCCAGAGGAGATTCTTCTCGCATGCTCGTCCGACGGCAGTACGAGCATCTTGCGGCCGAAGCGTAGATAACAACAAACTAATGATTCGAGAAAATGCGACAATCAAATATGAATCACATACAACTTGCGAATCGCTGCTTCGTCCCAAGCCGGTTCGAACGTCGGTATGCTAATGCTGCTATTAATTAATTTGTTCCTTTCCCATGCCACCGAGATGAACGAAGGGGGGGGACCTTCCGGCGTTTAGCATTGCAAAAGCGCCATGGAAGTGGAACCGCTGTCGATCGGTGGACGACACGGTCTGACTTGGTGCCACCGAAGTGATTACAAATTCGATTCCGTACCGGGCAGAATTGATGCGGTTTCCTGATCAAACAACTAATCGCTTAACTATTGCAACGGTGGCGATTGGTCAGCACTGGTGCCGCAATGTGCATTCAATCGACAGTGATGGGTGCAATGTTGGTAGTTTTTCCGTCAATCCGATTCCATGGAAAATGTGGTTGGTTTTCAGCGTGGTGCAAACATTTCTGTTGCTTCCATTCAAGCAAATCTACTTATTAAATTCACTGGTATGTGAAAAGAAAAGGGAAATATGTGGTTAAAAATAAATGAAAAGCTACTTTCCAGTGATTGAATTAATTTTTTATTCATGTGCAAGCGCGTGCATTCACGGAATTATTTTTCCGAGGGTGGAAGCAGAACACATACCAACAAGGTTTTTCCAATGCGATGAGGTGATTAACTATACGTTAAAGCTAAACTGCCATAAAATCTTTTAAAATTATCCAGAGTTTAGCGGAAAAAGCATTGTTCCGTACAAATGCAGTTGTTTTTTAAGAAACCCAAACCCGTTGATTTCCCGTTGCGTTTGATTGGTTGCAGGAACAAAATGGCTCGATATACCTCTGCACATCCAAACAACATAAATTTCTGCACAAATTTCCGAAGTAAATACCGATCCCGAATGATCCGTCAGTCGGTTTGTTTCACCATTCTCGCGCATCCATTTGCATACAGATTTCATAGCCAAGCGTCAATCTCGTTAACGAGTTCTCGGTTTTATGGTAAAATGTATTAAAACTCATAAAAAGTTCAATCTCGACTACTATTAGCACCGGTTGACGAGGCGTTTCGTTAAGAGCCATGTGCGTACTTTTACGAGATGTCACTTCGTTGGCAGGAAAATAGGAACTCAATTTCCGGCACTGAGGTGCAGGGTGGATGATTTAAAGTCATAAACCATCATTACACATATACCGTGGTATTCTTTATGGCCATCGAGCTCGTCCTACAAATCACGAAAGTTTGGTCGAATATCCAGGACATTTGCTGGAAATTTGTATCCATACATCTTCATCCGTCAGCTGCAAAAATGGCCGATTTTTCCGTACCATTTGCGGGACAGTTTCATTGCTATTGAGCAAACCGTTGCTACTTTATGTTAAGCACAAATTATGATTTGAGAATCGTTTTAAATTAAGCGATCGGAAAGCATTTGTATAGTTTGAGTTTAATCAAATTTCGTGGAAAACAAATCTAGGCTTCCAATACATGTTGTTTATCGTTTACATTAGGTTGTTAAACAGATTTTCATTCTAATGAATTGACCAAATTTCGCTCTCATCTGTGTCCTGTACCAATCATCATTATTTGAAAATACTTTCACTGTTCGAAGATTACACAACTTTCAGTCAAATATGATGGGCAATGTCGGATAAAGCGTCACAACCAGCTGCAAGAGCGCGACCGCGTAGTGCAAAGCTAATTTACCAACTCATTATTGCCTGTGATGGGTTTAATCGAAAGCTATTAGCTCAGTATGAATGGAGTTATCGCGGTGCATCGCGCGCAATCACTGCACCGGCGCCACGATTGATAAACCGGGCCCAGCACAAGAAACTGACCGCCATTAGCTGCGCTCGTAATGGCGGAAAATAAATCTAAACTGACCACGGGTACACCGCTCGGTCGATAATCCGACTCGCCACATCCTTTGCCATTATCAGATGATCAATCTAATTAAATTTTACATTTGCCCAATCAAATCATCACTCGGTTGCCTCCCGATGCCTCCCTGATCTCGAGAGAGTTTTGGCGAGGGGGAACAATAATTTACATCCTGCTTGCCACCCCGGGTTGGAAATCCGTTTTTCCCGGCACGGACACGCACAGTGGCACAGCGGGCGTTTGTCCTACGATTGGGAAAACGGGCTGGTGTGGTGTTGTAGAGGAGTTGGCCGAAATGAGTTTAATTCCAGGTACAGTACGGTAGTGTTGCATCGTCGCATCGGGAAAACCCCGCTAGCTCTTTATCATGGGCCAATAAAACCGAGCGGATCATAGATCGATCCCCGGAGATAGTGGACGATTAGCACCCGAGAGCAAAATCGGGCGGAATGTTTTTACCAGTTTGTTGATGCATTGGAAAAAGGATATACAAATTGTAACACGAACTGATTCTCCACTGTGCAGTTTTGATACAGTTGTAAACAAGTACTAGGTTAAAAATGATGATGCTTTTAAACAATATTGATATTTGATATGATGAACGTATATGAAGATTTCTCGTCCAATTTGTATGTTATTATTAATTTATTGAGACGGCCGGGCCGTATTGTAATTTTGTATGTTATAATGAGGGAATAATTCATAATAATTTTAATTTATTTCTTTTGCTTAAATGTGCCAGCTCTAGTGCTTAATATTAATGCAAAAAGGTAAACACTTGCTCCTTCAACATCGGAAAACGCTTTAATAAAACCGAATCGATCCGAATCGATGGTCGAAATAAACTCACGTCGCAGGAAAGAATGAATGAGAAATTCAATAACGTGCCCAAAAACGACCCAACGCCGCGCCCTTGCTCCCCCACCTTCCGGGGGTTTCCGGCCGCTCCTAACGAGTTGGCGTACAAAAATGCATAATAACAACCATAACAATGATGCTTGATGGTGAAACGATTTGCTGAAGGTTTCATTTCCTAACCCTCCGCATCTACCCTTCCCATTTCTCTCACTCTCTGTCTCACATTCCGCTTGCCGATCCGGGTCAGTGTTCGACCGGAGTGGGTCACTTGCATGAGGGTCGAAGGGAAACGATGTGACAAGTCAACGAGCGGAAAGGACTCCGGGACCAAACCAAAACGGATCCTGAACCGACGGGCACCGGAGCGCCCGAATCATGGACGGAATAATAAGCAATTTGTATAATTGAAATGTTCCAAGTAATTAAAATTCATTAGCGTGGAAAATGGTGGACACATTTCAAAACTGAGTCGCAAACGAGGCGACGCCACCCAACGAGGCGAGGATTATTCTTTTTTTTCTCGTGCCCTCCATATTTTTTCAAGACGACTTTATTGTTATCGTTATTGAAGTAAGCAGTCGAGCATCGGAGGTAAACGGTTTTGCGCAAGGAGTTCCAGTTCCAGTTGACGGTCGAGGATAATTGTAAGAGCGCATGCAGGGCGACAGGCGACGATAAAAAAGAAAGCTCGGTTGAAGGTCGAAGGCGGAAGAAAACAATCTAAGCACGAACCGCACGGTCGTCAGCGCTGAAAACGACCTCCCAACCCGTGGGTGGCCTTTGTTTTTCACCGAATGAGTGTTTGACGGCCCGTGAAAATAATTCACCCCACGCTAACTGGATGCTCCGGTCTTCCGTGCGCCGACGGGTGGGTTTGGCATCTCGGTTTAGCAGCCATGAAAAATGTATCAGCGTACGCTTCGTAGTTGAATCGAAGTGGCTAAATGTTGCCGTCCCCGGAGATTTTGGGAAGCGACAAATCAAGCGGAAGAAGCAAACAATTTTCCCACGGTGATGGTAATGAAATGTCTTCTGAGTAATTATGATAGAGGAACTGGTTTGAATGCTTATGCTTTTTACGCATAAATCAAAAAACAAAATATCTTTCATATTGATCACAACGTTTCGACATAGTGTCAATGTATACGGAACTGCTAACGTTGAGCGGTATGAATCTATTCGCGACTCACATGAAAACTCCATACTTGCCCTCGACAACATAGCGTTGCCCGAAACCAGTAATTGCATCGGTGGCGCATTACGGCGCAAGAAACGTGGCAGCCCCGAAATGTGGCGCACAATGCACCAGGAAACAGTTTAGAAGTGCACTTTTCGCACCGAACCAAGCACATGCACACACGCAAAAAAAAAGAAGGAAAAAACACAAACCCATCCCATCATGTACGCCCATATTTGTCCAAATCGGAGCGTAAAACCCGGTTGCGAATGCCGAAAGCGAAGAAAAGTTCTTTGTCAATCAATGCGCGGCGGATGCGTGGGCGAAGGAAATGATGTGATGCTTTGCATACGTCATCCCATTTCCATCCATTTCCGATGCAGGCAGGAGCATGAACGCATTCCGGCACGAGCCCGGGAGCGCAAAATGCTTGAGTCGGCAGATAGTACGGGAAGTGACAGCGATTTCCGTTTCCATCACGACCCATTCGGAACCGACCGACTGATGGAACAATGTTTACATTGTGTCATTGCAGTTTGCTGAATTTTGCAACGCTACATGCCACAGCGCAGCGACGAAATGGATGGACCGCGAACGACGGTTCGGGGTTTCGGTTGGCCAGAAATTGAGGTGGAATACCCGGACAAATAGAAGCATGCGAAGAATATGGTGAACGGCACGACAGGGAAGCTAACCCACATTTTCTGAACCTTTCAATTTGAAATGTGGAAAAACTTGCCCAATCTTGTAGTACTAATGGTACCGTCTGTTCAAATTAATGAAAAAAGAAAATGTGCAACTGCATTCATTATCAAACTTAACATACTATGTGAAACCAATGATCTTTTCTTATTGATATAATCAATCCTAACCAAAGAACCTGCATGATGTTGCATTTGTAGAACGTTCCTGTCTGGATTCAATTAACTGGCTCCCTTCAAAAGGTGACTCTATTAAAAATCTCCCTCATGAAGCGATAAATCATGTGTTTGCCTGTCATCACCACGATAAAGAACTGCTCTGCAAACAACCGTTGTGTTCGGTGTTGTATGCCTCACCCCAACACAGGCGGCCTGGCTCCACACCTAAGAAGAAGTATCACATCGCCACACTCCCGGGGGAAACTCGGAGCACACGTATTTATTTTACCTTTCGCACCTTGCGAACCATTCCAGTGCAAGGCTCGCCGTCAGACAGCCGTTGGTTGGCTGGCAGAAACAGAGCTGATAGATTAAAATTTATCTTTAGCCGTTACCGAGTACGAAGTCCTTTTTGATGCTTAACCTTTTTCTGTTCGCGCCAGGGAGGGTGCAGGCGAGAACGAACGGGCATGGAACTCTTTCTCGCATCGGGCTGGATGCATTTCGATAAATATTTTAAATGCCCCACTCGATTACACAAAAGTTCACGGGAGGCAGCCGATTGAAACGATAGTTTGTTTGCACTGGGGCAGAGTGAGAGAGAGAGAGAGAGAGAGTGAAAAAGAAAAACAAGATAGCACCGGTGAAAGAAGGCATAACCAGTTTTTTCATCAAAAAGATACAAGCGATAAGGAAGAAAGCGGAGACGGGGGGAAAAGCAACATCACCAACAACTTTCTGAAGCTACGCCCGCCCCGTTTACCGAGATGCATCGGGCAGAAAGTGCACGCAACATCTTACGCCGGAAGTGGAAAAGGAAGGTAGTAAACTGCTACATCGCCTCCCCCGGCTTCCACGGACCCCTTGGGCTCCTGGAGAAAAAGAAGGCAAAATAATCCGGAGCCTCCATCCAGATCCTTGTCGGCCCTCCGCAGAGCGAACGGATGGTGGGGTGTATCTTTGAAAGAAACCGGACCGGATGTTTTGAAAGGTGTATCTTCATCGTTTACAGGAAATTTATTTGCCTTTCACTGTCAGATGCACTCTTCTTTCACTCCATTTGCGTTTGCATGCAGCCGGCTCGATAAAGTTGTTTATGCAATATTTGCTAATTGAAGCGTTACCGGATGCTGCTGGCACGTCACTTGAAGGCCGGAGCATTTTCCGGGTTGTGCTGTGCTCTTTTTAATACAGGCACAAAGTTTCTTCGAGTATGCGAGTGAGAAACTATAAAGTGAGCAAGGTTTCAATGTTCTTTGGGTTGGAAGAACAAGACTAGTATTGTATTTCAAATCTTGTCGAAACGATCGTAACGTAATTGAGATCAACTTTGTCTGGCCGGGTTTTAAATACAACGTCAATATTTTTTATTATGTATTTAAAACATGACTTTTAGCACACAGTCGAGGTGATGTGAATCAAATAATTTCTAGACCAAATAAAATTCAATAACGTACCGTGTGGTTTCAAATCACTAATCTTAATCAACAATTGCTGTCACTATGACGCTCAACTGAAGCTCGGAGAAGCTTAGCCATTGAAAAGCTGCCGGAACACCTCACCTTTTAAGCTGTAACGTGCCGTTTGTTTCACTTCAATTCCCTGAAAGCTTTCATCAACTGCAAATAAGAGTGGTTTTATCCCGTTTTTTTTCCCCGTGTATTCTCCATCTGCTGCACCGAGCGACCTCGTAACAAACCACAATGACACACACAAACAACAGTATGCCAGCGATACGATCACAACCATACCGGTGGAAAAGTACTACCCCTTCGAAGCCCAATTCATCCATCGGAAGATTTATGGAATAATTGGCACATGAATTAACATTGCGCTTTTCTCTCTCCCTCTCTCTCTCTCTCACTGTGCACTTCGTGCGCATTGTTTTTCCATCCAACGGTTGAGAAAATGTTACTTTTCACCCTTTGCCCGCTTGTTCCTCTTTCGTTATCCAACCAAAGGGAGGAATGAGCAGGTCGTACGTGTGAATTATGGAATTCGTTCGGTTATGCACACAGGTCACCGCAAAGAACGATCCTGCCAAACGGACGAAAGAAAAAAGAATCCATTTATAAACATAGTTATACATCATCCATTTATTTTATTAACCCTTTCAACTTGCTGTCCAGACACGCCCCGCATGGATTGCACGTTTCCGAGATGGATGGCCGAATGCGGGTGAACATACCGGGACACTTGCCGAATCCCGCCCTGAGGTTGCTCGATTTTTCGTCGAATGGCCTCGAATCAAAAGCCACACTGGCAGCGCACAGTTTCGCTGGCCCGGGAACTTGAACCGTTAGACGCTGGCTTGTGGGAGGAAAACGGTTATTGAATGACTTTATTACCATCTTACATGATTTATTGCCATACGGCGCGGCACCAAGGAGGATGCGGGAAAAGGAAAGGTGTGTAGCTGGAGGTGAACGAAGGATGGAAAAAATAGCCCCGAACCATTGCTGAGCAGCAGAAGAACGGCATTCGTGTGACAACCGTGTGGTGTGCGTTTGTGTAAATTAGAAACAAACATAAATATTTCATGACATCTGTGAAACATGGAGTACACGTGGGCCACGTTGGGCCTGCTAATGTAGTATGAAAGCCACCATAAAATGTGCCAGGCATAAATTAAGACCGATGCGCTGCGAAGCCAAACATGTTGCCGAATTTGATAATATTTTTTTTTTTAACATTATGGGCCACCATTTGCCATTTGTAGAAATTGAAATCGTTTTTCTTGGTAAGCTCCCGCCGGAAAAATGATGCAACCATTTGAAATAAACGAATCCTCAATCGATAATTGCCGATCAATTCACCGAAGTGTGTTTTGTCTTTGAATATTTTTGTTTGATTTTGTGTGGCTCGTAGGAAATCTTGGTATGAATGGAGACGCCTGGTGCTTTATGACTTTGAGGTGTCAAAGGACGACTTCATAGCATGGTACAAACAAACAGAGCAGCAACAATTTTGTAAAACGTGTTCTTATTCATATTTAAATTTGTTGTAAAATATATTCGCATATTTGTTTGATTACTATTTTTCCTGTCTTCGGAAGTGATGGAGGCGCCTGGTGTTTTTTTTTCTCTGTAGGGAATCAGAGGGCGAAAGATACTTAAAAGGTATTAAGCACTTTACAAGTAGCTGCTTCGTATGGTATGGTTTACTGAAAACAATTTTCGTACACACATACACCATTTCTTGAATGACTAGAATACGAATAGAACTGCAAAATATCGCTAAGCGGTACTATTGTAATTAAAGAAGTTGAAAACAAATGCACTCAGCATGCATTATATGTTTGCCTCTGTAAAAGGAATGATGCCTTTGCGTTTGTATATTATTTTGGACATGCAATTTCACCAAAGGCAACTACTAGTCCTGTTTCGTGAATATCCTCGAGGAGCATCGTGCACGCTCTCGTACGTACTGATATTGACGTTGTACTAACAATTATTTCCCACCACTCAATTCCAACCGTTCCGTTCAAGGGCCATTCATCAACGGCGCACAAGGGAGTGCTTTACAATTCCTCCAAGACACACGGGCACACAGATACACGGGTGCGGCTGGCATTTATCACCAGCGACATTCGATTATGCTCGTCTCCGACGAACAAAGCGGGCCCGGCGAGATTGCAGCTAGCCCAGCGCCGGCTCAGGCTCGCAGAAAACAAAGGGCGATGGGCCGATGTCCGAAGTCTGAAGTCGTTAGAGTCCATCGGTAGCGTGGCACCGTTCGCACCGGATGGTGATGCCCCCTGCAGTCCGGGGTCGACCATCGGTCTACACGGAGCAAGATTTTTGCCCCATCTACGTCCGGGCAACCAAAGGGGAAAGGGGAAGGTCGAAGGGACGGCTGACGGGGTCGGACAGTTCCATCGTCTGGAAATCATCTCCTAAATCCTATTTAAACTTTGCTCGCTCAGCACTTCACAATGCGCTCCACACGACATGCCGTGGATTGTCCGTTCGTCATTCGCTCTTCACGGCAAAGGGTTTCGCTGGCGCAACGAAATACACGCACACACCTATACAGATGCACGATCTGTCAAGAACAGCTGCATTTCGATCGGTTCACGGTAGGACGACTCCACACGGAGCGCGCATTACTCTTCGTTATCGTCACATCTAGGTACCTTCGCGTCCCATGGACCCATCCAATCCACGCTGCCTTCCCTTGGGAGGTGTGAACGGTGACGTCGCTGATGGGTAGCGCCGGATGTGACCGATACCCAGCCTAAGCGTGTCGGCCCTGGTGCTCTGCTGGCTTTACATACACGCACACCTTGACGATCGTTGACCCGGGATGGGCGAGTGAGTACGCAAAATTGCAAACCACTTCCTGCTGGCCCTTTAACCATCAGCCTAAATTTAGTCCGCCGTGCTCCAACCCTAAAACACACGTCGTAGGTTACCCTTGCGATGGCACGAAGCTCTGCAACTGCCAGTTTGTGTGCACAAAGCCCACATTTGATGCCTGTTTTAGTTGATTATTTCGATGTCCATTCGGGGTTCCGTTTATATTTGTGCAGCTTCCTAGCCCCTTCAGTTCATCTAACCTCCCCGTCATCCCACAGCTCGTAATTGAAAACTCAATAATGCACGTACACAAAGCAGTCCACGAACAAAACAAAAAAACACACTAGGAGAACCGAACATTTGGGGGACAGGGCGGGAGATATTAAGAGCCTACACTGAAGCCTACAGCTATACACGGAACCTGTATTGACACGCATTCGCTATTCGTTCGATCGAGCGGGAAAGATGTCTGTGCGATGATTTCTTTCCACGGTGTGGTTTCAAGGGCTAATTGTTTGGTCAAAGCCGTGCCCAAACATAGCGCGTCCTCGACAAACGGGCATGCCAGAAGCCTTCATGGAAGGTGTTTGTAGTTTAGCTGTATAACCAGTCGCAGTAACGGCATTTATTTCTACATTATATTGTTTCATTGGAATCATAAGTACATGCAGTTAGGAATAATGCTGCATGGTATTTTAAAACAATCATAGGAGCTTAGGTTCAGTTAAGTACGGGTCGTAAGCGTACTATGTGATCAAAAACGATAACAACTACAAGTCGCAATCGATACATCTTCCCACCATCATCACATTCACCCCGAGCAGCTTTCCCCCAGCGCTGACCTTACTCACCGTAAAAGCAGACACACACCACAGTCATCAGTTTTCCCGCGCGCCGGTATCCGAAAAACAAATCAGTAAGTGGTTGCGATCTTGAAAGCCATAAATATGTTGTTTTTTTATCCTTCTCCATCCCGCCGTTCAAGAAGCAAACGGCGAACGTAGGAAAGGCGAGAACGGAGCGACGGACAAACGGTGAACCGCGCGCACTAGAAAATGTAGATTCTCAATTCCAGCTCGCTCGTTCGCCCAATTTGCTTCCCTCGGCCCAATCCAATCCGCCCGGTCGATTCCAGAACGGCTGCCAACGACTAGTGCTGCTCTCGGAATTAATGTTTTATTTATGTACTGTGGTTTAAGAGATTTAGATTAATGAACTCTTCACTCGTTCGGCGGCTGCCGGTTGCGCCCGGGATAAAAGCTTCATTTTTTCTCGTCCCTCTCCTCCTCGCTCCCCTTCCGTGCGGTGCTTCCTCACGAGAAAGATTGGCCACCGTCGGTGTGTTTGTGTCAGCCAAGAACGCTGCGTGGAGGATGGTGCAACTTAAAAAGAATGAGCCTTTCCATGTGCACGAAATACGATAGCGGTGTCGAGAGGTGAAGCTTTTAAGGCAGCCTCTGGGAAGCGAGCGAACACAAACACACATACGGACACCCAAAAACGTACACCCTTCCATATTTCGCCAGAAACGAATCCTGGCAGAGGCAGAGGGTGAGCAAACGGCGAAGGATGCAGCGGGAAAAACAACCTCCCTTCGACTACTTAATTATTCACCTTTAGTAAAGTAAAGTTTTCGTGTTGCCTCCGGTGCCCTCCAAGGCACGGCCCGGGGAGGTGGGTAAGTTTTTAAAAATGCTTTCCACTAAACTTTCCACTAAAGAGGCCGACACGACGACGGTCTTGAGAGCCGGCAGGAGCCGTTTAATTTGAAGTTTCCCGTTGAAGTTGATGGGCAAGATCGTTTTCCTCCGGTGGTGGATTAATTTTCACAAGTAGTTTCACGTGCCCTTCGATTCCCTTTGCTTTTAAGCTGTTTCGCGTCTTGTTTCTTTTGAAAATGCTATGCTCGGTGAAACGGAGATGCATAATTAAGAGAAAGAATTCGCCACCGATCCATTCGATGATCGGCAAAATGGATTCAGATCACGAGCGGAATGGGTTTCAAAAATGTTGATGTAATCGATCGATAGCCTGATTTAACATTCAATTTTCCTCACGAAGCTTTTGCACGTCGCTTTCACCCAAGAAAATGGCTTTCTTTCCGGGGAAAGTTGCAATCCAATCAATAATATCTAATTAAAGTGCACTCGCTTCTTCCCAACCGTACGAACCCGGAGTGCATTTTCCATTTCCCAATCTCCGCCGGGTTCGTTGCCATTAAAGCCATATTTACGCGGCGCTGTTCATCTCGTGTAGCCCCGGTGCATCAGTTACGGGCAAATCCTGTACGAAGAAAAATGACATGGAAATGCTTTCGGGAGACGCTTTCCCACTTCCAGCGTTTGGTGGGAAGGCATCGGGAAGGTAAGGGCAGCGAAGAAAACGACGGAACGGGAATCTTCGTTCATCCAGCTTCGTTTTCCTGCTACAGCGCACCACCGCTCCCCTCCCACTCAATTTGTGTGTTTGGCAAACGCAAAACTTTCACTTGAAATAAACGAACCTTGAAAAACTCGTTTCACTTCGCACCTGTTTCTGGGGGGCGAATGGCATCGTAACGACCTTTGTAATGAGAAAAACAAAAAAACAAAACTCCACAAAAACACTCGCACAAAAACCAAGGTGGTACAAGGCAAGTGGTTTGCCTCCTATCGGTCCGCCGGTTTGCATTCAATTTTCCGATCCGTTTCATTGTTCCGAGAAGATTCGTTTTTTCTTCTTCGATTGTGCTGGGCGTTGCTTTTTTCTCCATTTGAATCCTTCCTCTCCCCTCTTCGATGTGTCCCATGGTGCGCCTGCTGGGTGGAAAATGATGGTCACATTTTTGCAGTTTATCCTTTACAACGCTGCTGTAAATGGATTTGAATAAAAAATGTATCTGCAACGGGCGTAACAAAACGAGAACTGTTTGATTTCGGTTTAATTCAATCCTCGTTATCCTGCAGCACTATTTCCATATTTTGTGTCCAGATTTTAAAGAGATGAAATTGCACCTTGATTCGTTTGTTTTAAAATTAATTCTTTGACTTTTCTCAACTTACATTAGCTTTCAAGCAGCTCGCACCCTTTCTTTCGCTTGATTCGGACGACTTGAGGTTAAAAAAGTGGTACACCATTAGGGTTCGATAAAAAAACGCACAAACAGAACATGATTATTTTATTATGTCAAATATATTTCTAAATATCTGCATTCATTTTGCATTGTAAGTTACGGCCGCCTGCAAACGTCTCCTTAGTGCTTGAGCTAATTTGACCAAAAATTGTTAACATAACAAATAACCTAACAATACCGCGCTATCAGCTGATAATTACACCGTGTTCAAGTCTTGCCCCCCTTCTAGCGTTTTTCTTTCCACCTTTTCTTTTTTTTTTTTAGTTCACTAGGTATGGGTTTTGTTATTACGTTTAATAATACTTTACTCATTTCTCTTCCCATGGTCCACTCGGCTTTGCACCATGTTCTAGCGGTCGATGGCTTTTCGCTTTTGCAGTGCTTGCTTTAATTTGGGGGCTTAAAATATTTACACACACACACATTCAGACCGCTCATGCAGCGTCATTTTCTTTGCAGATTGCATTTTCATCGCTTCACCGCCGTCGCTTTCACCGCTGCAGCTTGATCAGCGAACCTACCGCGTAACGCGCTTATGATGCTAAAGTGTTTTTGCCCGTTTTGCTTTGCTATAGTTAACAAACTCGCCAAGAGTTAAGCCATTTCGCTATAATACAACGTTCGCCTAAGGGGGTTTTATTTGGAAATTCATGATATTCTTCGTGCTTTTCATTGCAATGGAAACGGAAATAAGGGCAGTCAGAAAGGAAAAATGGAAGTACTTTACATAAATGTTTGAAGACTGCTTCACGCCAAACATGCTTTACACTTCACGCAAAAACCTGTAACTGCATCTATGGTTGACTATGCACGAGAGTAAAGCCTAAAATAACGCCCCGCGTAGCCACCATTAGCGAAACGCGATCCAATCGTAAAAGAGCCTTTGCAAAACACAACCCTTTAATCAGTTTCACGTTTCTTCCGTCCGCGGCAACACGGTGTGCCTCATCGTTTCTTATCTACTCCCGCGCCTTACCTAAGCGAAAACATCATGGAACCGATAATTTATACAGGTTTTCGCAGCCTTTGCGCAACTCACGTGCACCCGTCCTGCGGCGGGGATATGTTTCTCCGCATCCGCGTGATATGAGCAAGTTGACTGATATGCGCGAGGATCAACACGTGTCCCGATGGAAGAGACGGCCGCGAAAGGTCCTCCTCCTTACGTCCTGTGGCATCTGTGGGAGTTGGAGTGCGAGGCGTCTCCCTGTGTTGCGGAATGCAGGTGGCGCCTTTTTACAGGAACAGACGACCCTCGATGTACTGGTGATAGAGCACGACCAGCATCGATGGCAGGCCGGCAGCAGCAAAGGAGAGCAGCGTTAGCGTACCGAAGCTCCGTTGAACATCTGCAGCCGGGGGTTGGATGCATCAAAGCGAAGTAAAGAAAGAAAGAAAGAAAACCGGGACATTAGTGGCCACCGAGAAACGTTCCCTGCACTCCTGCTGCTCAATTATTCAGATTTCAAAGGCACCGGTGACGTTCGTCCTGTAGACGAATCTTTTTTTTTTCTTTCCTCTTAGCGCCTTCGGGCCAATGGGGTGAAGGGTGAGAAGGAGTGGGTGGGAGGCGGTGCTGGAAAGTGTTTTCTCTTCCATCCATAAATAAAAACCAATAAACCTAGAAGAAGAAAACTCCCATTCACGCAAGAAAAACAAATCCAATCCTCCTCCATTACGCCCCGAGGGCGTAAAGTACCTTCGAAGTGCAAGTGAAAGAGTTGAAACTAAGAAAGAAATAAACTCACCCCTATCCCTCACCCATCCCCCACCTCCCTCCCCCCCTCAAGGGCCAAAAGAGAAGGTTAAAATTTCCGGCGTCAAGTCAACAAACACACTTTACCATTAGACACGCCGAACTCCTTCGGTGGCATATCGGTGTAGGAGAAACTTTGCCCGATTGCGAGCGATCCCTTGCGCTCGAAGGGGATGCCGTTCGGGGAGCGCTGAGCGTTGCCGTCATCGGTCTTCATCGGGAACAGGAGCTCGGGCTGGTTGGCGACCTTAATGGTTTCATTACGTGACACCACGGCCGGGACCGCTGCACGGGTGAAAAGTTTTCCAGGGTTTGGTTGTGGCGCGATGGAAAAGAAGGGAAGGAAATGAGAAGAAAAAACACACACACAAACACACAAAGTGGTGGGGAAACATGAAAAACACGAACCCGGTACAAAGTACACACTCAAGTTATCGCACAAATTAATACACTGCGTCGGCGGCGGCGGCGGCGGAGGCGGCGGGGGGGGGAGGGGGTTCGGTTGCATCGAAAATGTGTTGAAAAGTGAGCAAGCAGGTTGAAAGGAAAACGAAATTATAAACGAACACAAACAAAATCCAACAGACTCAACATAAGCACCGGAGCGGTACCGAAGGGTGCCAAAGTCAACAGAAACACCGACCGCCGCCGAACCAAACAAAAGAAGAAAAAAACAACACAACCCGCAGACAGCGAAAACACAGGACGTCAAGGACATGCACCACACCCAGGGCCAAGCACTTATAATGCAATCTACTTACTCTCCTTCGGTTCCATCACGTGAGTAATTTGCTTCGAGGGTGTCGAAGGAAGCGGGATTTCTGTGGAAAGAAATTTGAAAACATAAATTAAAACCACAACACGAAGGTGCATCGTGTTCGCTGGAGGAGTCGTGGAGGACGTCCAGCAACGATAAACGAAAGGAGATAAACGGATGTCACGTGCTCTTTCCGTTGCGACGACGCTGACCCCTCTCGGGAATATACATATTATCAAAATTAACTGCTAAACAGCTCGATTGCTCCGTTAACGCCACTAAACCAATTAGAACCACCTCAATGGAGGAAGCCACCTGGGGTGGGTGTTTTTGTTATCGCCTCACACCCTCCCATGTACTCACCGTACACGCGAATGGAGCCCTCGGTTTCCCCCAGCGAGTTCTTCGATATGCATCGATAGTTGCCGAAATCGCCCATCGATAAGCCTTTGATGGTGAGCTTCATGTGCGCTCTGTGCGGGAAAATGTAATGGGAAAATTGGCCCGGCAAACGTCGGGGTGGTTAGAAAGGGAAAAGAAAACCCCTTCCAAACGTTCCGGATGGACTCTGCTTACCGGTACGAGTTTTCGTTGTAGTCGATTATGTACTTTTTACTCGGCAGCACCATCACCGAGTTGTACACCCAGTAGATAATAGCCCTGGAAGGTGGAAAAGCAGTCAAAACTCGTGAAAAAAATTAACAGAAAGTGAATAAAATGTGACAAGATTTTATGGGCTTCTCATGGAGTTTTAATTTAAACACTTTTCACCTAAGGAACAATTTTGCCTGCTCTACAAAATAATACTGCTCTTCAATTTTTTCAATTCAATCAATTTTTTAAGCAAATTAAACCTAAATTTATTTGCAGTTAGAGTGTTCACATGGCATTAAATCCAATAGACTTCAGCTGGACAACGTTTCCCGCATGTTGGTATATTCCTAGTCATAGTGAATTCATTAGCACGTTGTAACATACCTGGGATGTGCTTCCGTGTGACAATCAATGGTAACATCGGTGGATAGTGGAGCCCCGACCAACTGGTTCGGCACCCATATCATCGGAGAGACTGAAACGACCGCAAGCAGAACAAACACAAAATCACACGAACGTCTGCACGGATCGACATCATCAACGTTGCTGTCAACGGTAATCAAATAAAAGAACTGCGAAGAAGCATTTCTTTCACCGTCGGCCTTCGCCTACCCGCCGCAGGGCGCAGGGTAATGAAATTTTCCTTGAAACACTAGGAAACCATTTTCCGCCGGAGGCAAACGCTCCCCCCTCCGGCACGGTAATGGAAGATCTTTTCACGCAGTAATTGGCGCTTGCGAAGGCAGTTGCTTTGCCGGCGGCGGCCTAAGTTTGCCGTATGAATTTAATTTGCTAATACACTTATGAATAAATAAAAGCATACTTACACTCAACGTCGAGGATAATCCGCTTAGACACCGACGGTGGCACGCCATTAGTGGCAATGCAGAGATAAGCGCCCATTTCGTTGCGGCTTACCTTCGTCAGATGGAGCACCTCGCCGTCGTATACCATCACTTCCGGGCGCGAGAGAAACAGCAACACGGAGGGGAAAAGAAAACGAAAGTGAGAAAGAGGAGAAATTAAGTTATTTCGAGATTAGGTCGTATTTTCCAAGCTTTTGCATCGAAGTGAATCACACGTACAGCTTCATAGTGAGCGTTGAAGGATTTACGCGGTCGAGTTGTTTACTTCTGTTTGTGTAGACTTGTTTTAACAAAACAAACTAAGACGGAATGCTTTTGAAAGTCATACTGGCTAGTTTAACACACCCCGCGGTACGAAGTTGCATTCTTTTTGTAACGTTGCACCTGCAAGTGCCCCTGCTACAATCCTGCAAGACTGAATTTTGCTCTGAAATTTTCTAGAGATGCAGGATGTTTGGGTTACCGTGAGCGGCTGCGTGAATGAACGCCCTCCTCAAAATGAACCCCCCTACTGCTTTTCCCCTGTACCCCGGGATACCCAATGCCCGGGGTAGAAATGTCAGCTCGAAATGAAACCAAACTCAAGCAATTCCTATAATATTTTTCACACTTATTTATCTATATTTAAACTTTCAATACAATTTACACATATTATACGGCTTCATGTGCCCTGGAACGGCAAACAGGACAGCTCACGAAACCTTCAAGCCACGGCTAAGTTCGCTTCTGGTTGTTCAGTGTTGGCGTTCTTTTCGATAGCTGTTCTTCGCAAACTTATCGTTTTGCAATATATTTCAGAAAAAAACGATGCATAAACACTTTTTATACAGAAATTCACACCTGAAATCCGCTTTTACATCCAAAATAATCCACTTTACTCGGTGCACGATTACAGCACTTCGAACAAAACTACATCACTGCGCAGGCTACTAGGATGAAAACAGATCTGTTTTTTGACAAACAAGCCGAGCGAGCTTGCTCTGTAGCGCGACGGGATGAGTTTGTAGAGTTGAGGGGTAAAAATCATAGTGGAAACAGGGAGAGGATGGTGGATTTTGAGTGTCGAGAGTGATTTTGTACCGCGGGGCATACACTAACGTCCACGATCTTCCACATTGTTTTGGATAGGCCATTAGTATTTCAATCCTTCGCTTTGAACGAACCCAATGAACCGAAAAGGATCACAAAAACGGTTCGAAATTCCGGTTCGAAATTCCACGGACACCGGATCGAATCGATTAGAGTGCATCTCCTTTATCGATCGTAATTTCTGCGCTTTCACCCGCTTCTTCCCATCGTCTGACGACGAAGGCCATTCCGTCAAATATCTCTTGTAAAAACAATCAAAAACCCATTTATCTTCCTCCTAGGGCACTTCGTTGTTTGTGTGTGTGTGTGTGGGTTTTTACGTCTGAGATGTCATCTTCATACAGCAGATAAGCTTCTTAAGGTAAATGTGCTGCATTCGACAGGACCACCCCGAACTCCTCTGATCAACCCCTCCTCCCCAACCCCCCCCCCCCCACCCCTCTCTGGAAGTAGAGTCCACCCATTCGATCCTTACCTTTCTTCTTCCGTTCGACGGTAATGCTCTGGCCGTCCTCGCGCCGCCAGATGATCTTGGGCGTGGGGAACCCATCGGCGCGGCATGTCATGTTGATATTTTGATTTTCTCGCACGGCCACCGACGACGGAGTGCTTTCGATGTCCAGAATGTTCGGAGGCACTGGTTTGGAAAAGACAGGGAGCAAAACAAAATAAAAATGATTCGACAAAATGTAACCTGAAGCTCTTTTTCGCTTTTCACTTTGCTTTTCCGTCGAGCGAGAGTTGGAACGTTTATGAAGAAGTGGTCATTTGTCCGAAGCAGATTGCGAAATAAATGTTTCGTTTAACTTTCACCGAAAAACACATTTGGATTTGATTATTAATACTTTACACGAGAACGTTCTAAGGCATTCAGTAATCAAATCCGTTACGTTGTGTATTATACCGTCGCCAAAGCCCGTAATCGAAAGACACCTTCCGGTGTGTGATTTCAATGTAATCATGCACTCCGCTTCAAATGATTTGAGTAGAACAAGAACTCGTGCCGTGGTGCAAACCTGAGCTGGTATAACTTTCCGGCGTGGACGTAATCGACACGCCGGGAACACCGTGCAATGGTGCAATCGGGCAAATATCCGGTCCATAATTCCTTGCCACAAACCTCAGGCACCATAAAGCCAGCCCGGGGAACGGCAAAGTTTTTCCACCCGACTCACAGCGGCAGCTTCCGACCAGAGGACGGGTTCGATCAGATTAGATTATTAGGCGAAGGTCGACACGGAAGCCAATTGAAGCCAATACTTACCGACAACTTGCAAGTATCCCACTTGGCTTATCATGGGGTTTGTGTTCACTTGGCACATGTAGTAGCCCCGGTCGTCCTGCTGGGCCTGGCTGACGTGCAGCAGCCATGTGTTGGAATTATCGTACGTCACGCTGTACCGCGGAATGCGCGATATCACATGCCGGTGTATCGTCAAAATCATCTGCCGATCGATGTGTATCCACGCGACCTGTGGATGGATCGTGAGAAATTTAAGCGTGATGTTCGCCGTATTCCCCTTTGAACAAAGTGGAAAATGTAATGGAAAAGCTCTTTTTTATGAGTAAATGAAATAGGACATGGAATTGATGAAGAAAACATGTTTAATCTCGCTTGTAATAACACTTAATAAATACACAATAATTTGCATGCCATTCATTGACATTGGGATTGATTCTGATTGATTGGAGTCGATTCCATTCAAATTTCAAATGAACTGGACTGGGCAACAATTATAGAGAACTGTTGATTCGAGACAAGCTAATTTTGTTGCTCTTCCTCAAAGTGATAAAACGGCTTTTCTACTCAGTCTGGAAAACAAAACATTTGAAAAGCAATTCTTGGTGATGGTTTGAAATATTTAAAATTAAGTATTGTGTCATGTTCCTTAACTTTTTTAATAAAGGTTGGAATAAGAGAATTAAAAAGCGGATTTTGTTTGTTATCAGCGGAATAAGAACACCCGAATTAAAAACCAGCAGTTGAGTCATAAAAAAGGAAATAACTGATCTGTAGATAATATTGAGTTGCTAAAAGAAGATATTGAAGACAATAAGCTTGATGTCATAACTTGCAAACTGTATCGTTCGAACAAAAAGGTCACAAAACCCTTTTTCTGTTTGCCTCGCCCCGGCCTTACCTTGTACGTGCCCAAATGTTCCACGACACACGGCAGGTTCGCATCGCGTCCCACGGCAACCGTTACGTTCGGGATGGGCTGCGCAAACCTTGGTTCATCCATCATCACTGCGAAAGAGAAAGAGAGAGAAAGAATAAAAAGGGAAATGGATAAAAATAGGCGAAATAGGGAAATAAATCCAACACCAGCCGAACGACGGAAAGGCGGAGAAAAAATAACATATTAAAGGTCACCGATCGTATCCAAATTATTTCGTTTTCGGCTAAAGCTTTCCCATTGGGCCAATCGATATTGATGGGGAGGACGTTTCCTTCACCAAGGGCCAACCCGTGACTTCCTTCCCTTCCTTCCGTCCAGTTGGCTCTGGTGAGAGAATAAAAAAGATGCCCTACCGCCCGACTGGAGCAACGTACACGATAAAAGATAACCCATCGAACAGATGGTGCTCGGGCAGCCAAAACGACAAACAGGGGCTAGAAATTGTTGCCATCCGGTGAGAAATGGAATGGAAATGCCGAGTTACCAACACCGGATTGGGAGGGTGCGGGAGGCACGGAACAAGATGTCTTTGCTACGTCTCAAGAACATTCGTGGCGATTGCAAAAACGAAAATTTCAAAACGGTGGACGGAAACAAGGGTGAGAAAAGAACTGAGGCCAGGAGAGCCGTATGGACAAATGGATACTAAAAGTGCTGACACCGGACAGTTACTAGTGTATGTTTGCGCTGCAGCCAGTTTCGGGCACTTCCCGGCCTGTCATCCACACCGGCACTTGACCGGCGGACCGACGAACTTATGCAACTGTTTGTAGAATGATTTATTTAAAGTTGTTTTTTACCAGTCCACTCCCTATATCAAACGCTCCTTCCCTGCTTGCCTAAGCCCTTCACGCCAACAACGTTACAAACATTCCCCAAGGGGGGGCCGTGAAGACGGCTGCCGATGCTCCACCAGACTGCTTTTATTTAGAGGGCTTTTTCGTGCGAGTTCGTTAGTTGCATTCGAAAGTGCACCGACTGGCGAGCGAGCGAGCTTGTAACGGGTCGGAACGGAGTTTCCCCGGACAGAACTGGTGAAAGTCCTCTCCATTTATCTTTCGCCGGCAACTAAACCACGATCTCGCATCGTCTCGTCCGGACCTGCACGTTGTGCGGACGCAAACAGACAGACAGCAGCACAAATGGAGCACATAGCGAGTATCAAAATGAAACAACAACCCTTCCCTGCCCTCCAGCCCGGACAGCCTGGCCCACCCGCGTCCGACCGGCCCGAGACGAACCGATGATGCTGCAGGATAATTTCATCCGTTTATTCAGGTTTCTGTCCAACCGTTTGTCAAAGCGATGTGACACATTTCGGCTCCGTTTTCCATCACGCCCGAAGTCGGTCTTTTCGTGTGTCGTTCGTTTCGTTTTTGCGCTACGCCATCCGTCAGTGGCAAGATGGCCAACCGCTGTTCCCGGGCCCGGGTTTCCGGCTCTCCGTGTTCCTTTCCCACTGTGCGCGCTTTGCTCCAGTGTCTGGAGATTAATACCATTGCATTGTTTCTGCCTCATTCCTGATAAATGGACCTTCTTTTTGATAGAAAGGTGAAAAAGTTTTCTGAGAAGCATGACTTCGCCTAAAATATCCATCATGACTTTGGCTATCGGAAACTTCCGCGTAGGTTGTTCAATTTTTGTATTATTTATGTTTTGCTCGAACACAATTTGTTGAAATCATCAAAACAAAATGCAAAAAATTAAATGTTTTCCATGGAGCTATACTGTGAAGAAAGCAAGCCCCGTCTTTCAATAATCATATCAAACATAGTGGCCAGCAATGGGGAGTTCGTCGAAATTAAATTTTACCATCTCAAACTAATGCATCGTTGCCATCATGATCCTAGCATTTTTGTCGAATGAATACAAGGCCTTACGCAACACTGGACTGGAATTATGGGATCATAGAATCTTAGCACTGATATATTCTTTAAAAAAAATAGGTTTACCAAGCAGAAAGCAATCTTCTCGCTATGCTAATCCTTCTCGGTAATAACTCGGTGCGGGGGATTCAACGCTGCACAGCCATAAGAACGTCTGCCCGGATAAAGACAAGACGAAATGTATGACCATGTAGGCGCAACGCGACCGAGCCGGCTAAGCTTCCTGAACAATGTGCAACCTGAATCAGTTACGGTTGATTTGAAATTTATTGCATTTCTTAGCAACGAGATAAGGGAGCCTTTTCCGTTCACGCGCTGCGCCTGAAAGTAGGCAAGAAATAGCAATCAGCAGCTACAATCTACCGAGGAGAATCTCGTCGGGCTTTTATAACCTTCTCTCAGCACTGCATTCAATGGAGATTCCATTTTTAATTCTTGGTAATCATAATGGATTGCATTCGTCGAAAAGGTAGTATCTAGTAGATCAATTCTACTTTCCACCTCCTCGCCACTAATAAATAATTTTGGTGAACACAAAGTGGCTATTTCAAATGGATGAGCTGCATTCCGAAAAAAAAAAAAACCGTAGCATTAAGTTCACAGGGCCACATAGGGCTTAACATTTCCTGTTCGATTATGATTCCCTGTTTCTAGTAACTTTCCAATCCTATTCAGCTTGCCGGTGCATCAGACAAAAACTTTACGCGGCTCGAGTGCCACGGCCTATGATATACTGTCTAACTTTTGCAGCTCCTTAACCTTATTGTTAAAATTTTGGCAAATTTTCCCCCCATCACGCTCTCCTCTTGAGCTTCCTGCCCGGCAGCTCGCACCCGTTATAGCAACCAAAAAAAAAAAAGAAAAAGGATATCATAATCGTTCGCCGGGGCCACATCTGACATCCGGGGTTTTCACATTATCTTCGGCGTGCTCGTGCAGCACTCGTGTCCCCCGCCGTATCCCGCGTTTCCGCTTCCGTTGTGCGATTTTAACGGGCCCCCGAGTTCCCAAGTAGACGATGCAGACCGATCGGTAGCAGCTGCTCTTTACGGGCCGTACGTGAGAACCATGCATTATTGCCGCGTTTCGGGGCGCATTATTATGGGCGCACCCGTGTCGCACACGAGGATTACACATTTAAATGATTTTCAAAGGATGTGCCGGAAGGATGTGGGGTGGAACACGATTGTCGGTGTCTTCTTTATACGTGAAGTGAGCAAGTATGGAACGGGCAGCAAAATAAACTTATGAAACGCAGAAGTAGAAGAATTCCATGAGCCATGGGCTTTAAGTTTGTCGCTGCAATTTCGACTACCAGAGTCATCGTTTAGAATTATTCGATTGGAATTGGATTGGGATACAATGCGGATTTGCCTGGGGTGTACAACCCTCGTT
The DNA here is from genome assembly GCA_914969975.1 of Anopheles atroparvus. Classification (NCBI taxonomy): domain Eukaryota; kingdom Metazoa; phylum Arthropoda; class Insecta; order Diptera; family Culicidae; genus Anopheles; species Anopheles atroparvus. The sequence goes on along the minus strand of CAJZCY010000002.1, from coordinate 40,529,074 downwards.
CGTCATCAGGCTCGTAATCGATAATTTCCAGAATACATTCCAAACAGACCAATCTAATCTACGCCAATCATCGGGCGCCGTGTGCGAATACGTTTCCCCCCTGGCAGGCCACCGCTTCGATGAACAGCGCATAACGTGTCAGATTACCGGAAATATATTGCATCTCGTAAAGTCGAGCCTTATGATTTATGTACTCCGTCGATAAGGATCCGAGACCCTTCCGCAGCTCCGTGGGCGTACGTAAGACGCAACCCTTGTGGGTGGCGAAAGTTCAAAGTGTCCAAAGGTGGAACGCCCTGCTTTGCGCTCGAACACGGATCGCAGTCAATTCCAAATATTGATATTGCTTTTACGGTTACATAAACGCCGCGTCCTCGTCGCGTTTTGATGGTTGAATTTATCGCACTCCGAAAGCTGATGGTAGCCATTTTCTTCGTTTACGTTACATGCGCAACCAGCTTGAGGCAACATGTATGTACACCGGAGTTTCTCGCATTTGGAAATTGATTTTCTCGCGCCGTGACTGCGCATTTAACTGCTCAATTGTGCCACAATTCTTACATGGATAGTTATTAATTGTTCAAGGCCGAGGCTTACATGTTTTAAGTTCAAAAGATGGCTGGATGCGATTTTGCTCTCCGCTTCTCCAACCTTGGTGCAGAAACAGGAGGATCACTAAACGATCCCTATCTTACGAAGCGGATGACTCTTTAGTGAATTGAAAAGAACATTCGCGGCACGCTGAGATCCTTTCACAGGATGCGCCACATTTTCCCAAGCCACACTTCAGGTCGGTACACAGTGAAGCCCTCAGAAGAATCGTTACAGAAAAAGGAAAAGAAGGAGGCAGGCAGAGCGAGCAGGAAACCCCCCGATGCACAAACATAAACGTCTTTCGAAAATGCCCATTCGTCTTTATCTAGCCATACCACTCACCTCTAGCTCTTGCACTTAGCCGGTTCCCCGCTTACAGCCAGTCTGCACACAAAATGGCTGGCAGTTGGCAAGAACAATGGCTATCCTCCGGCGTGGAAATGAAACGCGCCAAGAGTGGGAAGGCAAGTGTAGCGTTCGATTGTTGCTTTCCGCCTCGCACCGTTTCGCTGACGCCATTGTGGTGGCCGTGCGATCCTCGAGCGTTTGAAAGATAAAGTCGGGGTAAATAAAAGCTCGAGTGTGCAAGGAAACACGAGAGCTGAAGAGCAAACGCTTCTTTTCTTTTGGCGCCCCTCGTCGGTGTGGTTCCTATTGTTGTTTGTTTTCAGAAGCTTATAATCACGCTGTATAAACTTTCGTGAGGTAACACGGGTATCTGTGACGGTTGCTATGGCACTTCAACAAGTCCACCCCCTCGGAAGAAGGGTGGTGCGCTTCATGTTTGCAATGATGGAGAAAAAAAAACCCGGCGAACATTCTATTCTCGAAATGTGTTCACAACATCACAATGTCACTCTTATTGCTCTACTCTAGGCGTAGCTGGAAATTGCAAAGTGCAAACCCATCCTTTGCCCTTTCCAGCGATGCGTTGCCAAGTATGCCTACTAGGAGAAATTAATGCATGCATCAATCAGCTGCCATTTATGCAGGACTATGGCTGTGTTGTGTACAGTGGAAGGAAGCGTGTCACTCGAATGTATCCAATACAAGCACTTCCGGGTCGTCTTGTCTTCGATAAGATCAACGTTGCCCGTTAAGAGAAGATTGATGCTTCTAATTGCTATTTAAATTGAAAGATGCCAACAAAGAATCAACACATGCATCATTTATCAGATCATTCCTTTAATGGCAGCGCTCAATCCTGGAGCTTGAAACCTTATTAGACAGCGTGGTCGAGATACTCTTATACAGATAAAAGAAGCTACGTATGAAAATGTTTTACAATAGAAAGTGCATGATAAAACACTATTTTTTATGGATTTTTTTATTTAATTAAAAACATTTGTTTTCTTAAAATCTTTAGACAATCTTTCGCTGCTACAAAACCTTGTTTTCAATTGCCGTTTGGTTCTGGTGTTCCATCACAAAATGCAATAAATACTTGGTTCTGGTGTTCCATCACAAAATGCAATAACTACTTTTTCCTTTCCATTATACACTATTTATACACCAATTTCAGCTCATGAGGTTAAAATTAATTTCGGGTGTTTGCCAATCGTGTGTTATTTTAAGCTCTTTCTTAATATAACCAAAGTATTCCTACACTGCACAACGCTCGGTATGACAATTAAAAGTACAGTGTAATGAATAGGTACAATAATGACCGACGGGTAACACAACCATCAATACCTGATGCCACGTGGAGGCACGAGAAAACAGAAGGTAATCGACCGTAGAGAACGATTTTCCACCACAAACGACCATGCCCTATCGCACTGCTAATGAAGTGCCAACCATTTGCGAGGAAGGCGCCTTTTTCCCGTCGGCTCGGAAAAGTTTCATAATTGTCAAAAAACCGACAATGGTGATGGCGGGCAATAAAACAGCTCGTCCGTGGTGCTCCCGCTGAAGATCTTTGCTCGGGCCAAGAGGGTTCGGCAAATTTTCCAACCCGGGTTTTCGATGTTCGTGGTGCACGACGTTGGAGGTGATAATTTTTCCGAATCGTTCGACACGCCAAACCGTACGGTTGCCAGAATGGGTTCGTTCGCGGTTGTCGTTGTTTGCGCAAAGCCGGCCCTGTTGGGAGGATGCAACGAGGCGAGGACTCGCTGTCGTGCCGGTAGAAGAGATTCTGCAATCAACGCAACAGAGCCGGTAGCAGCAACAGCAGCAGCAGCGGCAGTACAAGCAGAAACATTGCCAGCAGAAGTTGCACCAGAAAAGACCGGTGTACCTAGGCCGAGGTGGAGTACATATGGTCGTTCTCCTTTGGGCTCGGTCGGGGCTCTGCATTTATGTACATATACTAAATATTCTCTTCATCATTGCGGCGGTGATAGCAAACAGGTTCGGGCCGTGTGGCGGCGTCAGTCCATGCATCCTGTGGCAGTGGCGAAAGTTCGGCATCCTGCCAACGAAATACCGATAGGGCAAATACCGAGCGCACTGTCGGGAACGGAGCGTGGGTCTCTCGCCTGTCCTCCGTTAGTTTCGGCGGTCCTGACCCTCGAGGAGGGAGTTCCTATGGTGTGACCCTGTTTACCTTTAAATTTTCACCTCAGAGACGGCCTGTATTTTCGCCTCCCTCAAGATGACGATGATGGAGCGATAGATGGAGGACGTTCGCTGCATCGTTACGGTCGTCAGAGTCGAGACCAGAATCAGACGCCAGCGTGGACGTGTACCTTTGAACGATTTAATCGTTGATCTTGGCTGCTGGTTCTGGTGCTCCCAGGTCAACCTGCTTGCCTACCGTTCGACAACAAGTGGCCCAGTTCTCCTTTCGGTTTGGCTGTTTGGTAACTCGGCAAACATATTTCAAACCCTCAGCCGGCAGCCACTCCCGGGGCTGGGCGCTTTTGAAGATAAATTATGTGCCCTGCATTTGCATCCGACCAGAATTCATATATTTCCCACTATCTCTCCATCGCTCGGGTCCGGGTCACGGCCGGCTGGACATTCGTGTCATCTTCACCCTCCCGTCCAATTGCAACCAACCCGTTCTTTTGTACACTCGGGTACGAAAGGAAATGGGTTGATCGGTCCGCTCGCATCCGTCCCTCCCTGCATGCCCTGAGCCTCCTCGGAGGTTCGTTAGGGGATGACTAAATGTTACCATTCCTCAACGGTTTCGCCGGGGCAGTCGGTCTTGCACGTTCCTGCATGCTTTTGTGTTTCGTAAAGCGGAAAAGTGGTAATTCATAGAGACCGGCTCCGTGCGCCTTCAATACCGTTCGGGTTTTCCTTCTCTCACCACCTCACGGAGGTTTTTCTTGCTTCGTTTTATTTCTTTTAGAACCATTGCACTCTCTCGCGCACCGGGCAACTGTCTCGGCCGGCCATCCGGCAGCCATCCAACGCCGTGCTAATGAGTGCATTAGTTTGCACTACAATTAAGACGATAAAGCAGTGCATTCTCTGCCGTGCACGTACGAACACTCGCGGCAGCCTTTCGGCATGCAAGATGGCACGTCACATAACTGCTTCTGCAAGCGGTGGAAGCAGAGAGACGCTGGCTCACTGAGGGACGGAGAACAGTTAAAGTGGTTTTGTTTTTCGACAATTTTTTTTTAGAACGCGGCTTAAGACTGAATATCCTTTTCGACGTGACGAAAGCCAACCAGTTTGCCCGTCACTTCAACTGGTTACTTTTGATTGTCCGTATCAAGATTTTATAGACAAAATTTCAAGATTAAAAAAAAGTAAGAACTCACGTGAAAAATGAATCATTGCAAGCTTCTTAGCATTTAATCATAATTCGAAAAAGTATACATAGTTTATCTTCACCATTGCGCAGACATTCTTTCTATTGTCTTTACAGAAAATGCACAAAACGAAATGCACTTTCTGCAAAAAGAGCTAATTAAGCCGAATCGGTGAGCAAAGAATTAATGTAGCCTGTCTAGCTGAAAATTAAATTTACCAAAACTTCCATCCCGGGCGAAACCCGATCAGCAGATGACTCAAGGTTTGACCAGAGCGCGCCGAGCTGAAAAAGGAAACTAGTTAAGAATAGTTCCATTATAAGCTTCACCATAGCGGCTCACTGCGATGACGCTGATACGAAAGTTGACCGTAATGATGATACGGTCTTGATAATGATGATGATCTTGTAGATGAGTATATCCGTGCACTCGGTTTCGGAGGAGCAGTTGCAGAAAGAATCTAATTAAATCCAGTCTCTTCGCTTCTTCGGGGGCTTCTCCGCCGTCACCGGAGTTGGCGCTGGATGAATTTTGCGGTCTTTCTGCTGGCTGCCGGAGACCGGCAGGAGAAATTTGGTCAAACTTTTCCCCTGTCTTGAAAATGGCTCGGAGAAGCATCGAGAGCAGGCTGACCAAAGGCAGAAAAATTCCAACAGATGGTTTTGCAGCGAGCTGAATCCATTACACCAGGCAGAATAATTGGACTTAACAGAACATTCATTTCAACAAAATGATGTTACGGAAGGTTTGATGTTTCGGATCAGTGCAGTTTTGCTTGCTACCCTTCTTTCTCGGTTTTTGTTGAAGTTTCTCGTCTTTTTTGGATGTTGAAGAACAATTTAAATGAAATATCTTAAGACTGAAAAAGGAGTGCAGCATCATTAGGAACCCAATCTCTTTTTCGTGGAAATTTGTTTTGTTTTATTTCAAGTGCTGTATGTAACAAAGATAAAGGTTTTTGGCAAAAGAGATGTAGCACTTACCGTGTGTGACGAGGGTGACCAGGTATATCGTGAACAGCACATTCCTGTGCGTGAACCGCTGCGGGAGCAGCTTAAGTGCGAACACGATCAGTTTAACTGTCTGCAGGATCAACATTTTGTGCACACTCGGTCACAGCCGCACACGCACAAATGACACAACGCCACCGATTCTCGTCAACACTGATACTCGTAGGATCGCATTCGAACGAGCAGAACACAAATCCCGAACGGAAGTTCAGGATCTTCTTTGCGCACGAAGCTATTCATGTATCATTGTTTCGTATTGCTTAGCTCAAAGGTTTAATTTCACAAGCGGTCGAACGGACACTGAAATGATTGAAACATTTGTTTTTTCATGGGATTTTTTAAAATAACTGTTACATTTTGAACTTGTCTAACTGACGAGTGAAAACTTGCAGCGTAATGAAGTGGTTCATTTGCAATCACGGTCCAGCAATCCGATATAAATAGATTTCACCAAACTGCCCCCAAAGTGTTGAATATATTCATTTGGTCGCTCCGTGCTCGGTGCAAATGGTGCAAAACTCATCTGCATTACTTTGCGCCGTTTCGCAAAAACTTTTCCCAATGAATTCGATTGCCGAGCGGAAAAGGGTTTGAAATCGAAATCGATTTCTGAAGAGTTCGTTGAAACAAAACGACGACAATGAATATCTTTCGCCTCGCCCGGACTTTCGGACTCGCCTTCGCAGAAACGGACACGAAAACACAATTCGAAAGAACATCGGGTTTCCACGCTTACATATGTAAATGTGCAGGTTTAAATATCTCCCGGGCAAGCTAGGGGGGGGGGGGGGGGGGGGGAGGACGCATAAAACCGAGAAAGCTCTCGGGCGCGGCGAACGTGCCCGTTGCGAGTCGGAGTTGCCCGGCCGTAGTTTATGAATATTTCATAAATCGCACGGTGTGTGTAGTCGGGCTGGGGCCATAGTTTTTCCTGCCGCCTTCTTCGCTCCCGGGAGACGACACCGGAGCGCTCGGGCGAGGAGATGAGGCGAAGCGTGAAATGGCCTGCGGCGCAAACGGTGTTTTTCCATCCCTCCTTGGATCCGATCCGATCGATGGAGAGATATTTTTAATCAAATCACTTTAAGATGGGCTCGGATCTGCTGCAATTTCGGATAGTCCTGATCCCCAGAACGGAATAGCATTATCCGCCTTCGATTGCGAACCTTTAACGGGCAGTAAAAACATGGGCTTTTTTCTTCGATTTGATTGAAGCAGTTTTGATCGTCAAATTGGTTCTCCGAAAACTGCAACACCCTGAGAGTACGATCAAACACACACACACACCGGGTCGGATTATTAAAAGCAATAAGCCCGATTCATTTCACATCTTACTTTGTCGAGTTTCAAACGTGCCTCGTTTTATTCATAGGTGATATTAAAAATACTTGGTTATTTTTCCCATATTATACCGCTGTTGTTTCGTTCGATTCATCTGAGTATGCACACAAATTTTCTCACTGCTGCGCTTTCCGTTCGTTCCGCACAGCCCCTGAACCTGCACGGTGCAAAACTAATTAAAAAATTCCAAGCATTTTTCATTATGCCGCAGAGTATTATCGACAAACACCTCGCCCACCGACGACCGATTAAACCGTACAGAGAATGATGAAGAAATACCGCAAAAAGAATGTGTGCGAAACACAAGCAGTTTTGCCTTTCCACGTGAATTAAAATCACGTGGCAGGCTTGCATCGAGGACGACCAACTATTGCTCGGGAAACTTGTGCATTTTAACCATCATAGGTTCACTTTATTGTTTCTCTTACTTAAACTTCCTTATATTTAATTTCGAAGCTATTTTCACTTTTGATGTAGCGTTTTAATCCTCCAAAGAAATCTCTACAGAAGGGTTTTTGTTTTCAAGGACTAAAACATACATTTTACGTAGTTCTCAAGCCCTGTATCTAGTTTTTTTTAAAAGACATACCCTGCTTTGCGTAGGATAACCCACACAAAGTAATAGAAGATGATTTCAGCTGAATCTTTTCTTGTCACGAACGAAACCCTTCTGCGAAGCTCTACTCCTTTCCAGGGTATTGCTCACACAACCAAAAACGACGCCCCAAGACGTAAAGAATCGCCAATCGATATTTGATGCATTAAATTTAAATTATTCATACCATGTGGACGGTTGGACGACCGTATCTTCACGTCCTTCTTTCCCCTGCTCAGGGGAGACACTGCCGACAAACAAACAGTCAACCGAGAGGGTTGTAAAAACGGATACGCAACAAACCACGCAAAGCGGCGTCCGTGACCAATCAACGCCGGTCGATTTGCGCTCGGTGTAGCCGTGGTCGGATGTTGGTTGAATCCGTTTACCTTCTGCCTGTGTAACTCCATCGGTCCAATGCTACAATTTCGGTGTCCGGTTGCAGTTTTCGGAAGCGAGTGTACAGCAGCATTTCCATCAAAATTACGACCAAAGTCGCATCGTGGAGCAGGGTGGCTCAGCCAAACACTATCGATTGCAGTGGTTTAACATCCCCACGGTCATCGAAATCGTCCGGCACCATCGACCCTCTCGACAATGTTACAAACCGGGAGGCACACACCTGATACTCGGATCATCATCGGAAGGGAATGTTTCATTGCCAATCGATCCTGCAATCAACCCCACACGCCCCCACCCGTACTTCTGGTCCGGTGGGCAAGCAAAACAAGAAGAAAAAAAAACAGGCGAAAACGGGGAGCTTTATTGCCTGCCAACCGTAAAACAACCCCGCTCGATCCAGCTCTGATTTTTTGACTCCGGGTGCAATTTCGGGCCGAGCGAGTGCCAACATCCTTTACCCCGCGCGCCGAAATTGCGAGTCCACTATGCGGCGGAACTTTTATTTACATTTATTTCCATAATTGAGGAAAGATAAAACAATAAAAACCAGCCCGTGCCACGGGACTATCGGCCACGCTATCATCGATGGTGCAATTTAGCGATCGTCCCGCAGCCTGGTTTCTCTTCCCGCGGTGAATCGTCGAATTATCGTAAACCCCTATCGTTGCCGTCGGCCCTGCGTAGGACACCGCAGTGTCTAGTTTGGAGGAAAGGCCTGCCACTGAGCCCCCCCGAAAAACCGGCGGCAACAAGATGAAGCAAATTCCCAGCGCAGGATGCCCGAATCCCGGGACTTGTGGTGCAATAAACGGTGCCGAAGAGTATTGGAGGCATAATGGGGAATGTTTGCCTTTACCGCCACTAATAACTGAATAAATAACGACCGGCAACGAAGTGCAAACAAATTCTATTTAATTGTCTAGCAACGCGATTTTCCCGCCCACCGTGCTGGTTGTGAGGGCCGGGTTCGGGAAATTGATCCCGCGGCCCAGCACGGTGGTATTTAGTATTGAATATGAGGTTCTAGGGAACTCTTGAATGATGCATGTTCCGTGGATGCTTGTGAACCATGGTAATGGTGTTTGATTCTGGGTATTTTATGCAACTAGTCAATCCTTGTTGGATTGACCCCAGGGGTTTGAACCGATTTTAACGACTAGTGTAAATTCAGTATGATTCTGTTTTTTTTCTATACTGTGAAATCTATTGAACAATGTACCTGAGTGTATTAAATACAGATTAGCTGGTATGAAAAGCTAAACGAAAAATCTTCTTCGTATTTATTCGATACGATTTTGTGTTTGAATGTGCGTTTATCTTGCCTCACCTTGTTAAGTTTATAAGTATAATATATAATATAATAAGTATAAGTAGTATATATAACATATTCAAGAAAGGAAAACAGAATTTTTTTAACTGTGTTAATCGTCACAGTTAACATTAACATTAACATTTTTAGACAACAACAAGACCATAAGAATTCAAAAAGACATAAATTATATTCAACTTTAAGTTTTCTTTTAACTATCAGTTTTAGTAACTATTCTTTGCGTGTCAAATGTTAGCATTAAAACCTGCTTTTCTACATTCTACAGCCTTTAACACTCTCGAGGATGCTACAATAGCGTATGTTTGTTCAAGCGATCATATTCGTCCGTTCATATAATTCCCCAAAAGTGTGCTATTACGCTTCGTTTCACACTTTGTGATTCACGGATTTGTTCAAGTGCAATTTATCCCGCTCCTTTCGGTGGAACAAGTGTGTTGAATGCGTTTGTATTTTATTCTCTTTTTTGTTTTTTGCTGTTGCTTCTATCTGTGCTCCAGTATCAGTGTCAGCAAACGTGTCTCATAAAGAACTCAAACTAAAGTACCGCTGTTTGCTCTACGTTCATGAAAAACAGATCAACATCGGAAACGCATTATTCGGGACGATTTTTCTCATTTTCGTAAACACTAACAGCACACTGCGCCATCCTCGGGAATACCGTTCGTCGCTGCGAGCCGACAGCATTAAGTTCAATTAAACATCACTTCGATGGTTCGGAATCCTTCACGGTCACAACAACCGGCGCGTATTGACGGCGATTCCGCCAAAGTCATCCGCTGGGCGCTCGTTGTGCTGCAATTAATTTCCATCCATCCATTAATACTTCGGGCTCACATACGCGCACACACACACCAGCTAAAACTCTAGGGCAGAAAAATCCGCAGGGCGCAAAGCGAAAAACCAAACGGCAAGCTTTCCTCGTGCACCGTTTAACCCTCCATGCGGCACAGTTTCCGGATACAATTATGACTGACGGCAACGCCAGCATCCTTCCTGCCGCATTGTGCGTCAATGTTTTCCCAACTGCACCTTCGAGAGGCGACGCTCTGACGTCGACATTCTGCAGCATGCAACGTACACTTCTTGCTGCATGCGAGCCGGCGGTGTGTTTTATTTGTTTGTTTCCGTTTTCACTACAGTTACGGATAACTTTTTCGCTCCCGGAATTCCGCCGCCACTTCCCCCTGGACTCCTCAGCCACCCCGGCGCCACTTTGCGTCCCTATTTTGCCACCTGATCTTTCGTTTTGCTCTTGAAAAAAGAAAAGAGAAAACTAGCGAAAGTAGAAAGCGAAACGATGGACAAGCAAAACAATCAAATAAAAACCACCCGAAAAGAATCCATCCGGGAACAGAGGGCAGCACTACACAAACACATTTACGCGCACACTTGCACACACGGAGGCACAAAAGGGACACAAATGCAAAATGCTAAAATGCACCGACAAAAGAGGCTAAACGGCAGCAGCGGCAACAAATCACGGTGCCATCAGCGTAACTACCGTCGTTACCCGTTGATGCCGGCTCACAAGGACGACGCACGAGGAAATGCAGCCCACACCCTCGTTCTCTTTCTTTTTGCTTTTAGGTTGATGCATTTTGGCGGCGATGGTTCAGGAGGAGCTCATGCATGCTCATGGTTTTTCAAAATTCGTCCACCATAGGCGAAAATGAGCGGAAGGCAGGGGCTGACGGGGGCAACGAGAGCGATTGTTAAATCCACACACCAGTGACACCGTGTTTTTTCTTCTTCTTCTTCCCCTGCTTCCCGGTTTTATTTGCACTCGATGCACTTTCCGGTCCCGAATTGAGTGCACCGTTGCGAGGTGTTTGACTAACCGCGTGAATGTCACCGGGACTAGTAGGTGCTGGCGTAGGTTGCACCAGCACGACGAACCACACGAACACGACGTAACGCCTCAGCAGCGCCTGCTCACACGGAAACCATTCCCGACAGCGACGAGAGTTTCGAGACGACTGACGGAATTCTGGCCAGCGTTGATATTTACCAACATCCGACAGACACCACCGATCAGCCCAGGGAGCAGACGCACGGAGGAAAGGCGGAAAAAACGCGACCGGATCGGAGCCGATGCCGATGCCCGAGCCCGAGTTGCCCTTCGGCAAACGGCACACTCTTGGCTCACCATCATCTCCGGCTCCGGTGGGATGACATCCGACGAGCGCGCTTACCTTTCGCGGGAAATCGGGACAAAGAAGGCACTTGCACCTCGGGTTTCGTGCAACCACCATGCATCCGAAATCGCTGGTCCGATTGGATCACTATTTTCCGACCGTTCGTAAACACACGCTTTCCCCGGTGGGAATGTTGGGGAAATCCCCGAGCATGCAGCATCCATGACGCACGCGTAGAACCATTTCGGTTTGACATGACAAGCGAACGAGTGAATCGGTTCATTTTCCATGGAAAAGTTCACCCACATCACGGGGTACTCACGGGAAAATGCATGTATCCGATGGTAAATATGAGTTTCAAAACGACACATATTACAATCAAAGATCGTCGAGGAAGAAGTACGTCTAGGTGTTGTTTTGATTCTGATCGCGCAACCTTAAAACCCTTTTAATATTGATCCTCAGAAAAGACATAATTGCTAACGATCTCACGTAAAAAAGAACGAATGAGAATGTTTTTTTTTTTTTCATAGAACATAAATGGAACCGATGAAACTAAACGCCAGGACTTAACAATGTATACAACATATTTCGGAAATTGTGATTCATCATGAATGCAAAACAAACGTATGTTTATGTGGATTGTGGATGTATCCGGCATTTTTTAAACTTTTTCGCTGAACAAAGTGCTTGAAGAGTTGTACCAAAAAGTAGATCACGTTCGTGGATGCTCACGTTTTTAAACAGCAACGGTGCATGATTCCGTTCGGATGCGGGTGACATTTACAAGCTGCACACAGAAACTTTACTCCGGAAACGCTTATTTCCGGGCAAAAGGGCTGGTCTATTTTCCTTTCGAACACTCATCAAAAATGCTTCGTGTGCCCGTTTTGTCGTGCGGCAAGTACCGTAACTAAGTGCTCGGCAATCGAATAAGTTTTGTGGTGATCAAATCACCGCATTTTCAACCGTTGGCTCCATGAAATAAAACTCAAACACACAATATACTTTCCCGCTAGGCGGCTGAAAAGCTTTAGATTCAATTTTAACCCCCACCATCTCCCCTACCGGGGGGTCGTTCCCGCCTGCACTGCCATTGTCGCGCAGCGTTACTAAAGCGCACGGCGAAGGTTGGGCAAAAGTTAAAAGAATGATAGGAACAAAAAAAAACAACGGCATCCCGCTGCGAGCGGCGGAACCGGAAGAGTTTTCTTTTCCGATTGTCCGATCCGATCGGTATGATGGTTACTTGCCGAAGGGAGTAAAAAAGTTGCTCGAACTGAGCGGCACTGAATTCGTCTTGAAGGAACAATGAATAAGAGCAGGAAAAAAGCAAAAAAAATCAGCTACAATGTGGGCGCACTTGGACCCCTCCAAACCCCTCGGGACACTCGGGAGTACTAGCGGAAAATTCAATTTTTCCATGTATTTCGTTTCGCTTGCGCTTGAGTTCAGCGGTCGAGCACAAAGCAGTCGAAGGTAAAAGATGTAGCAAGTAAACAAAAATGAAATCAGTAAGCGATTTATCCTATTTGTTTAGGACAATCTACCATTAGAAGGGTTGTTGGAGGCACTTGAAAAGTTTGGACGACAGTTCGGAAAGATTATGATCTTTTCATGACGGGAATTAAATTCCAACGTTTTTTTTTTTCCTTAATTGTCTTAACATTACAACCAATTGCAACGCTAGCCATAATATCCCAAATTGAATTTTCAATTCAAGGGATGTTGTAAAACAATGTTGCACATCATCATGATTCGTTTTTTGTTCATGAACTGATAAACTAATCATTTAAGAATGTTGAAGAATCAACTTGCAACTTTTGCCAAAGAGTTTAATCTTAGTAAAATTTTCATTAAGCTACCGTTTTTCATTTAAATTCCTACGACTGTTCTTTATCGAAGAAAAAGTTATCAAATATTATAAAATAATAAATGAATCATAAATCAACATTACTCTCGGAAGTTTACATTGTAGATGAAAGTTTTTTCCTCTTCAAAAGTTTGGTTAATATGCATATAATTGAAGGACCAAATAAAATAATGCAGGAGTAATTAACAGTCATGATATCTACTCAAACAAAAAAACTGTTGGAAAAACGAACCATGGTCGTTAAATAAATAGTCCATGTTTGCATTCGACCGAGGGATCAATTGTAAATAATCATATCGTTTTTTTAATGCTTCTCTGAGCCGCATTTGTTGTTCTGTGACATTCTATTTGCCTTTAAATTTAACAACCCCCGTTCACATTCGAACACAAACTACCAGCAAAACGTTCGCCCGGAAGCTGTTTTTGCACCGATAAAAAAAATGGAACCGTCAATGTGTTTCCAGCACCGAAACGAGGACTCTTCAACGTATCGGTGATGGGTAAAAGAAGCGATTCCGCACGCCAAAAACGCACGTTTCGCGAGCAGTGTGCACAAACCGCTTCGCGGAAGAAAATTCCCATAATCTTTGGACGTGTTCGAGCTGCAACCTCCGAACCGGGTTCCGTTCCGGCACGTTCCGGCACGAACTGCGGTTCGGTGGTTTTGTTTACAGCCGCTAGGAGAGTTTCTTTTATTTTGTTTTTCTATCCTGCGTTTGCATGCACAACACCCTCGCATACACACAACCCGGTGCAACTCATAGCAGCAACTAGGTTGTTGAAATAAGGAATTCTTTTACTTTTAAACTCACACCTGCTCTGCATACTTTCAGGGGCGATCAATCAGCGTTCGCCGATAAAAGGCAAAAGAAAGCTTCACCATTCAATTGGTCAATTATCGTGCTGAAAAACAACACCGAAAAATTAAGGTTAATAAAACACAATACAGCAATACACGAAGATCGCCCTCCTGTTGTCAGCGTTCGTTTAGATTAAGAACAGAGAACCACACTAACGCCAACACGGTGGCAAAAGCCAAAAATAAACGCACAAAACTCTCCGCCCGCAAAACCCGGTTGGCCGTTTGTGCGTGGGTTAAAATTAATACTCCTCATTTTGCACTTCATTTCAGAACTTTTCCTCACCGACAAACGTTTTGTCTTTTGCTTTCAGGAAAGGAAGACACACAGCAACAGCAGGAACACAACCAAAACGTTCTCACCTTCTGCAGCGTGAATGGCTTCTTTCCTTTCTCCGTGGGTGGCGCGGGGGTGTTATCCCGGGGTCCTTCACTTCAAAAGAAGCACTTAACATAAAACTCGGCAGAAGTAACCCAATTTTTGCACCCTCAACCCCGCCTGCACCTAGAGCGCCAGGGGGCGGTGGGCTCACCAAAACCAATGCCGCCGCCACCCGCCGGGAGCTGGGCTGGAGCGCACAAAATGAGGAAGGCTTAATTAGATTGTTCTTCATCACCATAATCATCAGCAGCATCGTCGGGGGTGGCGACCACACCCCGACACGAACCACATTCCGCATACCCTCGAGCGGCGTCGGCGTGGTATCATCTTCCCCATCATTGGCGAAACGCCTGTCGGGCGAAGCTGGGCGAAGAAATACTAACCGAGAAGGACCGGACCCGGTATCCAGTGGGCAATACTCCTGCCCGTTCCCATCCCTGGTGGGTATTGGCACCTTCCGGAACTAACTTTCCCACTGGCCTGTTTCGACAAAAGACGTAAAACTTTCCGACCACTCCGGGATGTTCCGAGGCCGTGGAAGCGGAAGATGCAGGAAGGAGACAATTCCTCCGCAGGCCGACGGTGCTCGAGGGCTGGATTTTGATATTTTTGGACAAGTTTGATTTGATGGGTCCGGCGGATTTCGATGCGGAATAGCAATAGGAAGTGTAACAAAACAGAAGTTTGGCAAAAAGGGCGACCTCGGGGCACTGTTAGCAATTGGTAAGATTGGACAATGCGTCTGAAAAGCTTGAGCCAACTTTTGCCATGAGAACAAAGCCCCTCAAAAGGCAAATACATCGAGGCGTAGGGTTTGCGTGAAATTTCGTTAAAGGATTTGATGATTTCTTAAGCATACAAGCTTCATTGCTGTTGAATATCGTGAGCCCAACAAACCATTGTTTAATGATTGGAAAGTTTTCAGAAATAGTGTAACTTGCAACGGTAAGGAATAAACGAACAATTCATAATATTGTAATTAGCATAGTGAGTCTGTTCACATTCGTACAACTCATTTGAAAGAAGGCAAAATGTTATCAGCTTGTCTTTTATTAATGCCTAAAACATTCACTTTCCCCGCTTTTGTTTTGATCTCTACCAACCCTTCGCAGATGAATTCCCGGAGCGTACATTACAAAGCACAAAACCTGATGCCTGCCATCACCGAGAGGCTTCAAAACCAGTCGTCGAGTGCTCATAAATCTGCCGACATTAATTTTGCCGCATGTTAAGAGCTCACGATTGGCTTCAACTACACATAATCGTCCGTCAACCTGAAACCCGCCCGGTGGCGCTAAGACATTCCTGGAAGTTGCGGATCCGTTACGCGGCACTAATTAACATGGCTGAAATCCACCCATCTGGCCTGGGTTGTATCCTACTTACGACGGTGTATTCATTGCTCCCCTCCTTTATTTTTATTACGCGGCAAAACCGCTC
This sequence comes from Anopheles atroparvus, assembly GCA_914969975.1. Lineage (NCBI taxonomy): Eukaryota > Metazoa > Arthropoda > Insecta > Diptera > Culicidae > Anopheles > Anopheles atroparvus. The sequence goes on along the minus strand of CAJZCY010000002.1, from coordinate 40,513,403 downwards.
CACCAAGTGATTCAATTACAAACCCAATCTCCTAAGCGTCGCCGAAACCCCGTGACTCCGTAGCGCTCCGCCATTTTTCACGCACGCGGATATGTGATACAGCGTGCCGGCTTTCCTGCAACGAGAACGCCAAATCTGACTCGCGCACGGAACGATTCTCGAGAAAATGTGATAGGATTTCACTTACCCCAAACCGTACGTACGTACGTACGGACGCGGGAAATTGAGTCAAGTCATCTTAAGGGTTGAGCTGACAGACTGTCAAGAAGCGAGCGCGCGCGTCGTCGCTGTCGTCATCGTGTTGCCGTCATCGTTCACACCCTGGGTGGGGAATGTGAACCTGCGAATATATCGACCGTGCTGTCGCGCCAGGAGCGGAAGGCTGTTTCGATCGCGTCAAAGAGCGTATTACAAGCGGGTTATTGGTGCGCGGCCGACGAGTGGATCATAGAACCGATGGGCGCACTCATCGACGAATATGGACGTGATACGGTGGAAGCTTCACTAGCTAATGAGCTGTCATTTGGAATCTCCCTTGGCTCGGGGAATGCAAGTGACGTAACGGTGCGAGAAAAAATCACTCTGTTTTACTGCCAATCATTGTGTATGATAAACCGAGCGAAAACGCTTACCATTTACTTAAACAAAGTGTGTAGATTGCCCTGAAATCAATGTTATAAAACACGAGTTAATGGGTTGATATGACAGGAGTATCGTTTTTTGATTCGTTAAATTTTTCGCCAATGTCGTTATTTCAAATCTTTCGTGTAAGTTCTAATTCAATGTACATGTCCTTAAACTCAATTCGGCAAACTTTTCTACTCCCCCACTGCTTTTCCTTCTGCTATTGAATGCTTCTGTCGCACAGCTCTTCTACAATTCAATCCATTACATTGAACATTCACATTCTAATGTCACATTAACACATGACGGAAAATGATCTTTTCATGTCTTCCTAATCCAACATTTTCATTTACTAATAAACCGCATTCATACAACATCCGCAAGTTTGCTATTCATTTATCGTTTTGTGTTATCCTATTTGGCATCGTTTCACATCGATAATCCGGTCGCCGTAGCTCGAAGTGGCAATTCATGAGTACAATATTGCTCCATTTTCAACGTAATAACTCCGGGAAACGGTTACCCTCCGCCAATCGAGCCGCGTCTTATGGCGCTAAATGCAAACCAAACTCGGCAAAGGTGACTGTATTACAAACCACGTCACAAGAGGCTATAATATTAACACACCCGTATGCACACACACCTGTACAGCTTGTGCGTGACTTAGCCAGACTCAGAACGTAAGCGAAATTTAGCCGAATCGTTCAAACGAACGTCAAAGCCATTTGCTCGAGATCGGTTCTCTCGGTGCGCCCGGGTTTCGCTTCTTTTCACCATCAAAGGTTTCAGCCTCACCACCTCACGCCCAGCCCCCCAGCCCACCCGGGCTGTCATTGACGTTATTGCTACTACACCGGTGATAAACTTCGTGATCATGATTATTTTGTCGCCGTTGATGTCAGGGGCGTACATCATTTTATGATTTATGCTTTGTCATCTAGGGCACATTTACGCCATGTATAGCCAACGTTCCCACAGCCCGCGCCCACCGTCGCCCGGGAAGTCGACACAGCATCCGCAATACCCCCCCCCCCCCCCCCCCCTATTGATGTAACCATGTAACGGAACGGAACCTCGACACGGGGCTATAAAACGGAAGAAACACTTTTTTTTTTTTGCCCGTGCAGAGGTGAATAAAAAAAGGCATCCCCCCCGTTCGGAGAGAAAACTCCAGCTTCCTTCCCCCTTTTCAGCAACCACCGAAAGCTGCTGCATCCGACGGTGGGAGCGAGGAAACCTTTCCCGTGGGTGGAAGGATGGATGGAGCATATGTTTACGTGGGCCCGATGATTGATGGTGTGTGTCAGTTTGAATGTCACGATACGTCACCTTGAGTATGATCGCTCCGGTAGCTCCAGCGAATGGATTATGCGGCATTACGCTGCACTTATGTGGAAAAAAGGGGGGAAAACGGAAAAGCGACCACTTCGCTCTCGCGTCTCCGTTGCCATAACAATCGGGTTTGTTGAGGTGGCAGTGTGTAACGGCCCATCCGAAACGCAAGGAAACGTTTGCCCGTGTGACAGGTACAATCGTGCGAGGAATCCAATAGACTGCATGAAATGCGCTCTTCTCGTCACGGTCTATCAAGTTCGGGTTTTACTTCTTCATCTCCAGCGAGTGCTGACTTTGAAAGGGAAATTTACATACATTGGAGCCGATGGAAAATACATCGCACGTGACAAAATGGCCAACGGATAAAGAAGAATATACAAACGAATTACATATTGCGCTCGGTTCTGTTCCAACGTTCAATACTTCTCTGCTAGTTTCAGCCCAACTATTACAGAGCATTTATATTTATAAGGCTATCTATTTGTAAAACATTGTTATTCTTCTGAAACTGTTCTGAGTTAAACGTTCTCAATCTGTTCCTTAGCCATTCAGCAAAAACAGAAAACATTAAATTGCATTGACAGATGGATTGAGCTGCATTAATTGATTTCACGTGATGGATGCATTTGTTGCGTGTTGTGTTTAATCATAGCAAAACAAGTCAAGGGTGTCGTTTTTCTTTGGTAAAGATAGCAGCAAAAATAATCATCAAATGTTAACATTTAAATAAATTCAAACCATCGTACTTACCTGTACAGAATCTCGATAAAAGCTCCCTATGTGTTCGGTACATAGTTTACAACTGTGCAAACAACCTAATGAGGATCAACTTTGCAACTATCAATTATAAAGCATCTGTAATCAGATGCGTTGGAAATGCAAGCAGTAAATGTTAACCCCATAATTCAGCATGTAATGATCTTCATGAGTTGCAAGCTAAGTTGTTTTACAATTCACAGCCCCTACCGTAGTACCATGGGTAAACCTTGTCTGTCTTCATCTGAACGATAAGGAAAGTACGCCTTTATGAGCATATTCAGCGTGCTATTTATTAGGACACTTTATTGTGTCCTCAAAACAAACATCCCTCCGCCTCCGTGTTCGGCCGAGTTCAAGCTCGAAAATGAACTCTCTCCACAGCGCATACACAACGCGCGGTACACAAATTGTGCCGGCATTAATTCGTAATTCCCTGCACAATGTGCTACACAGGAGCAATATTTGTCATTGTGAGTGATAATCCAAGGAAAGTGGTCCTGCTGACGAGCGAACACTGCTAAGCCTAATTTATGATACCTTGATGTCGGGTGCGGCTGTGGGCCAAGCTCGGGAGGCACAACATTATGCTGCCGGCCCTGCTGCATGCCTCCCGGCACGAGGCACCTCGGGAGGGACGTGCAGCGCATTGCTAAAATGTATCTCACCCGATACGATACGGATCAACCGGTCCGCCGGAGCCATCAACCGTCAACCGTTTGCGATTAATCTCGGCGCCTTCCGGTGTACGCTATCTTCGCCTACGTCTTTCCGGCGCCTTCCGGTAGTGTTGAGGGACGGGGAAAAGGTGATGAATTTATCACATAATTTTACACAAAATATTGTGACGTCTATCTTTATGATGGTGATGAGCCCCATTCTGGACGCTCGTTTCAAAACGTTCCGAGGTGACGATACCCACTGGAAGGCCTGATACTAATCGCAAACGTGTGTGCCTGGGAACAGCTTTTTCTTCAAATTGAGAAAAAAAGGATGCGATCATTGTTTTTTTTTTATGGTTCTCCGGCTTCCTTCAAGAATTTGTACCACAGATGGTTCTCAGTTCATGCTGTTTGATGCTGCTAGTTGTCCGTGCCACAAACGATACGGCGTCGAGTTTGAGAACATTTTCCGTAATTCCAACACGTTAGCTCCGACACACACTGTCGCTGATGTTGCCTAACGTCATGAGAACAGACCACCGACCGCCGAGTCACTCTATGTCGCAAATAATTGCACTTTGGTCGCACACTGCAACGCTCACACTCTCTTCATTTACTCGATGCTCTGACCCATCGATGACTGTGGTTCCCGAATCCGCCCTGGTGCACCTCTTGCTACACCGAATGTGTATATGTGTGGCTGTGTGTAGGAAAAGCTGCCCTAGGAAAATGCCGGCCCGATGAAACGATGGCCCGGTTCTCCTGGCGGCAGCATGATGCACTCCACGTGTTATCTCTTCTTTATTGCATCGATGCACTTACGACAGGATGAACATTCCCCCTTCCCCTCATCCTTCACCATACCAGCCAGCACCATCGTGCGCGCAATAAACGCGACGAAACAACATGCCGGGCTGCCGCTCGGCACTCCCGGTACGTCAGCTCGGCCACGAACCCGCCCCGGTGGAAAACGAAGAAGAAAGTTCTGGCAACAACATTAAGGTTTATGTATCGATGGTATGGGACTACGTGTCCCGATAGTTTACTCCTGTCAGGGCTCTTAAAAACGTTAAAGTATGCACATCCCGTGCACAGCCCGGACGGAGGCGGACCGGGGGCGATAAAACTTGGATCATCTCGAAACACTTCCCCGGCGCTTATCGGGCCAGCGCAATGTAATGTTATTTGTGTGCCGTTGAAGCTGCACGACGGCAACATTATTTATGCATGTTCGAGACCCGAGCCGGATAACCTCCCGGAAGCTGGGACAGCGCCGGTTTTGCCGAAGACGCTGGGCGGAACGAAACGTGGCGTGATCGGTAGCATGTTTCAAAAACTGCACTGCATGATAAGGGATAAAATTAAATCGCAAGTTGGCCGAGGCTGTTTTGTTCCATGTTTTTTTTTTTTAAGTCGATAGAAACAACAACGTCGGACAGTAAATGATTATGCAGATGTAGGACAATCAGAGCGAACAGGTTTTTCCCCGTCCGGATGTCACTGTTGATGGAACGGAATTGAATTGAGTTGATATAAAGCGAAAGGAACACTATTTGTCTCAGAGAAAGGAAGAGCAAGTTGTAACATAGGAAGAAAAACGATCCTCCTGGTCCCTGGTTGTCCAGAAAAGTTTTTCAATATCCTCTAACAGCTATCCTGCTCTCCTCCGGTGGAGATTTGGATCATCCTGCCGGACACTTTACTAATCCCAAGATCAAACTTTCGATACGCTTTCGATCTCCTGACCCCTATCAAAATTCAATCACACAGAATCGATCCACCGATCTCATCGGGAATGCGGCCCGGTCAAACAAATCCTACCCTTCCCCCCACCTCCCCCTCCAGGTGCAGATTCTCCAATGAAACACTTTAATATCCATTCAGCACCGAGTTCCATCCTGGGACCGCTCCATGGTCCTACCCTTTGACCTTTGCCCATCCGGACAGCCCGGTTGATGATGCTTCAGTTGCCAAGACGGCCGGCGGAAGATGCCTGCGGAATCGATACTCTCTGGGCCAATGTATAAATAATGATGCTTTACCGCTTCGCTCACCTGCACCAGAATAACAATCACACAGTGAAATGGTCCAACGGAAAGGTGGCGGCAGGAAGCGGTGGCCCATGGCGTGGCACGGCAACACAAAGTCCACCAGCTTCGATTTCACAACGGATTTCAACGGGTTTTTTTTTTCGGCTGCCCTCACACTCACCTACTCACCACCAACCGCGGGCAAAGGTGAAGAAAGACCAACCGGAACACAGCGTAGGACGCAAACGCCACCGAAAGGACGAGGTGCTTCGCGAAGGAACCAACCGGTGGACAAATTGATACGATTTCGTTTCTTCTGTGTTTCTTCCAATGGCTGCAAGTAGATGGTGTTTTGCATCGACAGGAACAATAGTCCAGCCAACAATACAGACCATTGGGGAATCTTGAGTCGGGGTGGCTGATTGGTATGCTTTCGTGTTCTTTTCCGGTGTACAAAGCTGCATCGTTGGAAGCGACATTTGTTATTTGAGGGCGTACGGCAAACTGTTTAAAGTGCGGCATAATTTATGGGTCATCCTAGCTTACGTATGTATTTATTCGATTTTGCTTAAAAAGAGCTTTGTTAATAGATAGAGTAAGATGGCAAGTTTGGTAGAACGTAACGAGATAGACATTTATTTTTTTTCAAATGATGTATTGTGAAGCGTTAAAATGAAGAAAAGTTGTCAGAAAACCCTTGTTGGGTGGTTTTCCAATTTGGATAAGCCCTCTTTATGTCTTTACTTAGTTAAATTAATCTGTGATGCAACAGTTCTTCTAATCTTCTGAAAGTTGATCTCAAGATATGTGGTTTTCAAATTTGGTTTCGATTCTATTCGATACTCCCAAGACCGGAAAAAGTGTCCGGGATGAAATAAAGGGAAACAGTTTATTCATACCACGAGTAGGAAAATGTCGTTCCAGTTGCTTTTACTCTGTTGCGCGGGCCTTAACAAACTAATCTAAACTTATAAATCAGCACCACTCAAAGTTCAACAAAAGCATCAACATTCTTCTTCACCCACATCATCGTCTTTATCTTCCTCCTTTGCCGGCGTCTCGAGGACCGCTTTGACTACCTGCAAATTGATTTTCACGCACCGCAAAGAAGTGGCAGTCGCTGCCAACGCGAATGGAAAGTAAATATTTTCCCAATGGCAAATTTCCAAGCCCTTTCGGGTCGTACGACCCGAGGTGCCCTCGAAAGGTGCCCCGAACTGCCGGATTGTTGTCCTCCGAAGACAAACTTTAAAACGGGATGAGTCCACAGATTCGATCGAACGTTAAAGCGCGCACGGTGGCGGCGTGATGATGACGATTTTATCTTTTATCGATAAAACCCCGCCGACGCAAATGGGTGACGAAATGGAAAAGTTTCAACCTCTGCCATTTGCCCGCCATCGATCCCCCGACTGGGCGTTTTGCCGCAAACCGAACCGAGCCGGGCTTCGGTTTTCGATGGCAGTGCCAAACCTCACCGCACGCACTACCACATGACTGGCGTCAGGTACAGTGGCGTCGCATAAACCAGCGAGCATTCGGGAAAACCGGGGAAAGCCGGGCGGGAGGCGAAGGTACGGCATCCGAACTCAATCGTTAAGCAAAATACTTTTCCTGATTCATGGCGCCAGATTTGGAAGCACTTTGTCACCCGGGCGTGTCGTGTCGTATGGGTGGATCTCTTCCTCGTCTTTTTTTTTGCTGTTGCTTTTGCTCCGAATTAAGAAGTTTTCGTGTCTTCTGATTTTTGTCTTGCGAGTTTTACGCGGAGGGATAATGATCAACCGTGAAGAAATAGGGGGAAACAAGACGCTTTTGAAACAAAAACCATAAAGATGCATTAAAGATGAGTTTGGAACGAACCTTTCAGGAGATATAAATGTTCCGAGGAATGCTCCACTGCTTGAGAAAAGAAAGAGAAGCGCATTCTTTGGCTTTGGATAACTGAAGCATCAATCGATCAGCTTTTTGTGTAAATTCCCGATAATGTATCAAAATTAAGGATATTTTTCAGAAGAGAAAGATACGATCGAACACATAAATAATGATCCTGCCAAGTCGTGACTTCACATTTCGTGATGCTTGCTGCCAAACGTTGCAGTGTTAATGCAGTGTTTCATTGTTCGTTGAAACTATTGATCGGTGTTGCGGTTTTCCCCTTCATTTTCCTTCCCTTTTTTTTCGCTTTGTTTAGGTTGCGCTTTTCCAACCCCTCGGCATCCCACCGCGACGTCACTGCGCGCCGTGCCGACCATCAATAATAAATACTTCACACATTCCTTTTGTCCGAAACCACAATAAATTTCAATCAATTCGCCAGCACACCGAAGCCAGCCATCCCCTACTCCAACGTTGCTGTAAAAATGTGCGATCGGTGTGCGCATATGGTTGAGGTCGCAGGTGTATTGATTTCAACCGTGACCGTGCCCCAGTTCGAGACGGCCACTTGACAAACCGCGGAAACCGACCAGCCGGTGACGGAACAAACGGACCGTGCTCCTGTTATGAGTGTTTGAATAATTAAAATAACAGTTATTGAACGGGCTGTAATTGCCCGACGTGCACGTGTGTAAGTCAATCTGGGAAAGCAGGAAAAAATTGGCCACGTTTTCATAGCGATTGAATGATGTGTTTCATGTCAAAACTTGTGTTTTACCTGTTGCACAACAAATAACGTGTATGTTTATGGGAGCGAGCGGAAAACGGAAACTCAACCACATGTAATTAAACCTCAATTGATATGCTGGAATGTTTGCACATGTTTTAAATGGCTGAGAGCTTCCCCGATGAGCTCGTGTAATAACTATGGGCACTCGAATATTTCATGTCGAATAATTCTTCAATAAATTGGATAACACAATAATCCCAACAGGAGCAAAGGTGAAAACCCGTTTCTTGTTTTTCCTTCTTACAAATATTTAAAACCCCTTTTTGTGCTTGTCATAAATAGATCTATATAGCTTTGAATCTAAAGGAAACTATAAAAGCAGAAGATTTTAGCTAAAAGAAGACATTCGTGTGGAAAATAAAACTCACTTTTAAGTTTTCTCCTGATCAATGACTTTGCATGTTTGGACAGGTTGCTTCCCGAGCGTTGTGTATAAATATTTCCAGGTTTTCCGATACGGCTGCCAGCCAAGGTGAACATTATTCAAAATAGCTCCGCGTCGTTTCGAAGCGGCTAATCCAGCCATCAAGTCGGTTAATCGAATTTTGTTAGATTTACACAAAACAAAGCCCACCGCCCCGGATCGGGCCCATAAATATCGTTGCAAATCACATTACGCTTCCTGCCGTCCCCCCCGGCCTCGGCAAACATAATGCCGATGCCTGCCGAGCCCGCCCGTGCGACAAACTTGCGCCATCAATTTGTCATGAAAAGTGATATTTTAATCTTATCGCCCCGGCACACGGGATCCGGCCGGCCGGCCAGCCGGTCGAGTCCGTGGCTACGAGTCGTTAGATTTGCGCCACACTGTCAGTTACCACCGGCAGCTTACTCATTCAGCAGATGACAAACTTTTCTGGCCACACCATTTACATCCCGTGAAGGAGGGCTACTGGCACTTTAGTGTGGGGCGATGTTGAGGAGACACAGGAAAGGGGGAGGGGAAGGTTTCCGGAACGCACACACACACACACACATACTGACACACTCTAGGAGAGTTCCAAAAGTGGTCACTGCAGCTCAAGCCGTCGTTGCACTGCGCCCGGCGGAAGCTCCGGTGTCGCATTAAACGATACAACTTGCACACATAAATTAATAACTTACGTCAGTGTTGGCTTTCGGAAGCCCTTTCGCACTGTCAAACAAACCGTCCCCTCGTCCTCAAAAACCTCTCCTCCGCCTCGCCGGAGACGAGCCGAGCTTTACCGACCTGTAGTGTCCGATCGGTAAGTACCGACTCTCGCATGCTGCCGTCGAGGACTTCCTGTCCTTGTCTTGACCGCAAACATGAGGTCACCGCTGGGATGGCAAAGGGCCAACCCTGGCCTCGGTCGGAGCTGCTGCTAAACCTTCCACTGGTCGGGTCGCCACCGAGTGCGGGCGTATCTTCCAGCTTGAGAGTGATAATTAAAACTGAAACACTGTCACGCCGCTCTTACACCGCTTTTGCCCGAACCTTCAGACTCACACACGGCCAGCCGACCAAAGTGCCTTAATCGGATAATGCATCAGAAAGCAGTAAATGTTGATCGTTCGGTCGGGGTCCTCCCTGGTTGCTTGGTCACCTTTTCTCGCCGTACGAAGCGATAAAACAACCATCTACAGTTAGCTTAAAGCGTTTAGAACCTTTTTCGAAGTGGCTCCGTAGCGGGCGGAGAGAGAGGTCCGTGCCAGGCCGACCCCGGGCGGACGGTAATGGTTTTACCATAATCCCGGGTCCTGCTTTTAAATCCTCCAACTACAAAGCACAGATTGGAAACTCTTTCGACTCGTTATTGCCCCGGTTGCAAATATGGTGTAACGTGCCGACATTCAACGGGACGATCGCCGAGCGCTTTACTCATGATGTTATCTGAGAATGTGGTGAAATTTAACCATCAGGTTTCTGCAGAAGTTACGAAGTGTTTCTTCACCTACAGGCAGGCTGGTTCATCATTTTCAAAACAGAAGCCAAGTCAGAGAGCTCCTTTTTAAATAACAGTAACTGGAAGAGATAAAGGCTCTTAACATGCCTGCCACCGAAGAACGCCGTAGAATTCCTGAAAATGCAGCAAAAAAAAAAAGATTCGGCGATTAATTTAAATCCTTATTCATCAAATTGGCACGTGCCGCATTTTACGGAACTCAACGGTTCATCAATTTGAAAACGTACTCGTAACTGTTTGATAAAACATAATCAACGCGGGAATGTTCTTGAGCAAATTGAAAGGCAAATTCCGGCGCTATTTTTAGCCAATTTTCCGCACCTATTTTCTCGATTCAAAAGGGGTTTAAAAGGCAGCTTTTCCTTTTGACGCCCCGTTTCCCGTTAAAGCCGACAGTCGACTGCATTCATCGACTGCTGCCACGGTGCTCGGTACGGGAAAAGTTTTCCTTCATGGACGGCCCACCCCCCATATTTCACCTGGTTGTGAGAGGTCGAAATCCGCGACGCCCGTGTCAGAAAGATTTAGCGAGCCGGTGAAAAGCTGGCCGTTCGTCGACGGATTTGGCCCGTTCTAGCTGTGTGCGGCCCTCGGTCCCGGCATTGTGAACCATTTAACCAAATTAAATCCTAGCTCGCGCACCGCATTCGGAAAAACACGTTCAAACATCCTCCGGTACTGCCGTGCCCGGCGGCGGTTGCTGAAACATCGACAGCGACACCGACTTGGGCCGCCACCGGTCATCAACGCCGGCTAATGATATTTACCGGTCGTAACTTTTTAATGGAACTTTAAAAGCTACACCAACTCCACTGGCAAAAATTGGCGGGTACCAACGCGGCTGCAGCGCGTTCCGGGGCAATCCGATGGGTCAGGGCAATTTCCGGCATTCCGGCTGCAGGTTAAAACGCGCCAACCGGAACGATCCCTTTTTCCTCCCCACCCGGAAAGGATTCATTTCATTTTTCGCCATTCTCCTTTTTTTTTTTTTTTTGAATGCGCGCGTTAACGTTCCCCACAGCGCAGCGCTTTTCCGTATCGCCTGACGGATTAGCAGTGGTTTTAATGAAATCATAATGAAATTACTGTTTCTGGCTGGCATGGTCCGCGGTGCACGGTTTAACCACCATCGCCATCATGGGCATCAGGCATGGACAATTGGGGAGGATTTTCGGTGCCTTCTTTCCGCTTTGTGTCCGGGAAATTCGGTAACCACTTTAGCAGGAATTGTAGGCCGATCTTGTGGATCGGTGCTTTGGGGTGACTTTTGAAACACTGGACTCGATAAAAGGGTAAATTTGCATCATGTTCTCTCATGGCTTTAGATTACTCTCTCCAGTTGATGCCCTTTGTTACTTTCTTTGCGAAGCTATGTGATTTGGAAAATTTGTGTTTGAGGAAATTAAGTTTGGGCTTAGTCTTGGAATTTAATATTCTTTCCATATGTTTCAGCAGTATGAGCTGGGGCGATCCCAGGAACTAATAAATGTAGCGCTCTGTAGAGATTTAAAACCATAAGACAAGTGCATCCCCCCGATGAGTTAAGCTTGAAAACAATTTGATGAAATATTTCAACCAACCAAGTACATACTAAGGACGGTTGCAGAAATGCAGAGAGCATTGTCATAAATCATTGCATTGGGAACACACTCGTCCAGCTCTTCTTCTGCCTCCCTCTCCCTCCCTATCTCTCTCTCTCTCTTTATTTCTCTTCCACGGCCATGGTATCGTCCAAAAAAAGTTGACGTTATCAACTTTTCCATGTCATGGGAGACTGTCAGGGAATGTCTGCGAAAAGGGCAAGTATCCCCTAAAACCCCGTCAGAGAATTGTTTCACTCACTCATCCGCTCACTTCCAACCCCAACCCTCCCCTGCATCGAGTTATGTCTTCCCGCAAGGGAAACTTCCTCCAGCGATGGGCCTCGTTGGGAAAAAGTGCACTGTGCTAATGCTGCTGGCAGAAGTTGCAAAGGCCCAGGGACCAGGGTTGACTAGCAGACATCATTTATCACAATTTATTACCACATGTCTTCCCCCCGAGTTCCCCCCCCCCCCCCATTCGGCCAAATGAAGGGTTCGCTGCATTACTGTGACATTGAGGATCGAGCAACTTCCAGCGTTCGGTAGGATGGTTTCGGTAAACGAACGGCTGCTGGCCGGTTGCAGGGACCGAGCGAGCTTTAAAGGCAAACGGAAGCACGGAATAGCACGAACGATCAAGGAGCCCGAAAAAGAGGAAGAACAGAAAAATCAATTTCATATTTATGGAAATTTCCTTCTTCATGGCAAAGGCCCCGAAAAGATGTTTCTCCCACAGGCGAGCGAAGCAGCACTGTTGCACAAGTAAAATAATCGCGTTGCATCGTTGTGCAGTAATGCCGACGAAATAACAATGTGTGCCAGTTTTCACACCATCTTCCATGCAGACATCCATGCACAAAGAGGGCACACATACAAGAATAAACCTCAATATGCGAGTGAGTTTGTTGCATATTTTCGCGCTGGTAACAAGCAACCATTTTCCATCTCGCGTGGTCACAGATGGTTGTCCTCCGATTTCGAGCGACGCGCATTAGATTCCACCCCGAATACGGGCGAGAATCAGTTTGGAGCGAAATTGAAAATTTCAACAATTTTCCGTTTGCACCAGTGGTAAGCCGTTGCAGATTTTCAATTGATGAAAACTTCATTAACAACACCGCACATTCCACAACAAAACCATACGCAATAGATAATTATGCTGGGATTTACTTACCATACCTGCACTTTTCTGACCGCGAAGTAATCTCTGGCTCTGACAATCCTTTTGGGTTTGCTTTATTTCGGGAAATTGACCCCGCGCTACTGTATGTCTGTGTTCTTTCGTTTCACAAGGATACAATAATACAAATTCTTTTCACACCAAATTTCCGAAGAAATTCTACATTTATGAAGTGCATCTAAACCAAAAGGTCCAATGAAATTCTGTCCCTTCTAACACGAGCGCACTTTGGACCATTCGAACCACATGGAAAATAGCGATCAAATTGGAAATACTCTTCATCCCCATTATCCGTGCGCAGTCGCTCGATAAGATCCACACCACATCCATCACGTGGCACACAGTGATCCAACCCACGCGTCCTGGTAGCTTTCGGGAAACAATACGTCCCAGTGCGATTTACTGACCGTACTGCCGTGTTGAAAAACTCTGAGACCGAGTTCGTACTCGAACGGTGGCAAATTGGCAGTTGATTGCTTCTTGATTTACTTTCCAACGTAGCCATATTTGGAATGAGTTTTTCACCGAGACGCTTCCGTCGACCGACGTTCTTCGGCTAGCATCAAAGGGAATGTAAAGTGCAGGACAGATTACCTAGAACCTGGATAAATTAATACAAAGACTCAAACCATGGCGTTTGATGTTCAAAATGAGAAAGTAACCACGAACAAAGCATTCACGAATGTGAAAATATTAGACAATTTAAATGCATCTTCCCTTGATATTCAGATACTCTTTCTCTTCGAGCGTAGAATATATTGTGAAACATTTTCTACTTTAATTGTAATTACCTTTTTTCAGCTACAAAAATGTAGAGACGTTATTATCAAACTAGCCAAGCGGTATGTTTTCTAGACAGGACTTGAGATAGAAAACAGCATAACGATTCGCTCGAAACAATCTCGTTTTAAGCTCATGGATGTCTGGTTCTATCAGGAAATCCAGAATGCATCGACGCGGAAACATCGATGCATACCATGAGCTGATTTTCGGATTATAGTGTCAAACTAACAAAGTATTACAGAACAACGAGCACACAAACTACGGCACGGGGCAAAAGTCGAAAGGGAGCGAAAGGCGATCGGTGCAACGAATGCCGGGAAAGGATATTTCTAAGAATGGAATAACTATTACGTATCCAAGCCGACGGAAGCACGGGATAAACCCGGGTACACCGGAATACCATTCGGGACGGGGGATCGGATAAATTCTTGTGTCAATATGCTTCGGATACGAGGAGCAAGAACCAAAACCCCTCGCACCCTTGCCCCCAGCGCCCCTCTGAGACCCTTTGCTCTCATTGTTTCTCGTACTCCTTCTGTTCACTCAATGCCTTTCTTCCTCTTTCCCCTTTCACAGATGAATGGCATCCAGTGCGAGGCGGGAGTGAAAGTTTTCCGACTATTAAATTTGTTTGAACTTTGCATTAAATCTGTACAGATAACCGAGGCGGTATTGTTTTCCCATTTCTCCCACTCGGCGCTGCACCCCTTCAACGTGTTCCACTCCGTTTTCCTTACGTTCCATTGGTGCCACTGTTTTCCCAACGGGTTTTGTCCAATTATGAATTGGGGAGAAGATAGTTTCTGCTAGGAATACAAGGAAAACATTGAGGGAAACGGTCGTGCTGGACCCGTTTTGGATTCTTAGGAAACACATTTTTGATACGTAATGATGCTCGATAAGGATGGAAAAAGTAAAGTGAACAAAATCACACACTTTACAGACAAATGTCTGGGTGCAATTTCGTCAATTTGTCACTACCAACCTTTGCCAGCGAAGGACGTGGAGTATCCTAATAAATTATACACCTCGGCGCTGACCGTCGATCTACGATCCGCAACTTTACACGTAATCCATCTGTGCCCCTCGTGCAACAGTCATTAGTCGTGCGCTCAAGAGAAGAGGAAATGGACAGGACACCCGAAACGGATGCAAAAACAACTATCCAATCCTTGATTTCTCTCCCAGATATCCTGTTCGCTGAATAGAGAACCAAAAAAAAAAAAAAGCCCCGGAAAGGGAAAAGACAAGATTTCAGATGGCGACAATTGATAACAGCGCGCCAGGATACGGAGGAGCAAAAACTCGCGCTCCGGGCTGGCCGGGTGAAAGTTTGCCACCGACTGCAAACGACCGGTGCGCGCGGACATGAGCATGAAAAGTGCAAAAGTGTGACATTACTCAATGTCGATTGCGACGAGATAGAGTGCAGTCGGAGCCATCTGGTATCAGCTCGGAGCTCCGCCGATCCCAGGGCGCGAAGGTTCTTGCGACGGGGAGCAGCTGCGATGCGGGAAATATCTTCTTGAAACACGCTGGCAGTCAAGCCACTCCTATCTTGTGTCCGGAGTTCTGGGAAAGTTAACTCAAGAATTCGTCCAAGTCTCCGTCAAGTCGTCCTTTCCCACAAACGCACACACACACACATACACACACATGCGCTCCGGTCTACATAATGACAGTAAAGTCTGCTTCTGATGGGAAGCATCAGAGCGGTAGCATGGAAGTGAAATAAATGAGAATATTATATTTTTAATTAAATTATTCCCACTCGCCCCGAACCCAGGTGTTCATTAGACAGATATTTATTTGCGCATCTTACAGATCATGCAGTGTGGAGCCGTTGCCGGGAAAATGATAAAACGACCCGTAGCTGCACCGGTGGCCTCATGCCGGGGGAGCCGAGCAGGATGTGGAGTTGATAAATACATGTCTGCTTCGAGTGGCATTAGCAAGTATGCAAGGCACGCTGACACTATGCATCTTACTTTGTTCCACATTGTGGAACACTTTACTATATTTTACACCTGAAAAACTGCTCCCTCTTTATTATGGGGTTAGTTTAGAGCAATTACGAAAGCAAGTGTAAGGTATTTTCGCATCGCCACGTCCTGCAGGGTAGGTAATTAGCAACTGCTCTACACGGGACATCTTATACAAACTAGTCTGAGGTTGTTTTCGCTGCCTTTTTGCACTCTCCAATCATTATAACTAATAGTGCAAGGAATTTAATTATGTCTTCCACTATCACAGTGCAGTAGAGCGGGTTCTTGTAGATATTGGTTTCGAAACGTTTGTTGGCGCCCGCAGACAACAAATTATGCTCCGTTCAGATGACAGTAATCTACACTGCAGTCAACAAATTCCATCGAGCAGAGTCTGGTTCAATGTTCAAGTGTACTTACACGACGGTACTGCCCGAAGTTGCAAGGAGCCAATCTTGAACACAAACAAAACTTGTACCATGAAGAACCGAACATGGCTCTACACCGAGGACGGCTACTGCTGCTGCCTCTGCCGTCGGGAAAGTGATACAGTTTTTCATCGTCTTTTTTTTTTGTCTTTCATGCTTTTTTGTCTTCAGGATTCTGGTACATCCAGGTAAGCAAACGCTTGTGGCAGTAAAACTTCATTATTTATACATTGACATGATATTGATTTCGGTTTCAAACGATCGCCCCAAACGACCCTTCCTCCCTATCTTTCACTCTCTATCGATTGGTGCTTCTCGGCGGGGTTGAATCTAGAGCAAAGCCAAATATTTTCCAACCGACGAACAAACGGTTGGGTTGGCAGCCCGGCAAGGGCGACCGTTCGAAAGTGAACCACTCCTCCCCACACGACGATGTGCTCTGTGTTGGCTTTATCGAAATTTATTCCGCAAAACAGAATTAAGCCGTTCAGACATCAAACGGGTAGTGCTGCTTCTCGAAACTTACATTCCAAATCATTGATTCGTTAAATTGGAAACCAGGCCGTACGAAAGCGAAAGCCTGGTTCTGTGCGCTGGAACGGACGGCCGAGAACGAGACACAACCGGACGTCGTTCGTTTGGTTGTCTTACTAGCGTGAGAAATAAATTTAAAAAAAACTAGCTACGTTGGCATCACCTGCATGTGCCATTTGTCCAGGAATGGATTTGAATATGCAGCCCTTCACAATGGAAACGATGTCACATCGCACCCTTCATGCATAGCAAGTGGAGCCAACGATCAAAGAAAGGGAATACCGATGATCCAATTAATCTTCGCATCATAAATTATTCGGTGTCCGTCAAGACACCCTCGCTGTCTTTAGTTGGTTTATGGTATTTACAAAATGCCATCAAAAATAAACTTACGGCTGCTTCAAGCACTGCAGTTGAGCTTAATCCTTGCTAGGAAATTAACAAATGGGCAGGAAATTGGCCAACCGCACGTTTGATACCCTATTACTATTCACACGCCCACACACAAACACTAAGCGGCGCTGTTGTTCCAAGGGCCCAGTGCCAAGAGCGTGTGCGGCAAATGGCGAATCTCGCTACCGCGATCGGAACCGGTTCCTCATTACATAATTTCCATGAATATCCCCCCGGCGGTAATCAGCCGGCAACGGTAACGCGCCACCACCAGGCGCACCAGTGTCAGTTTGCTGTATAATTATATTCATCGTGTCCACTTCGCCACGTCACTCACTCCACCGAAGCCGAAAACCGACCGTGTAACCCGAGCGCCGGGCTGTCCCGACTCCGGAAAGGATACTTGCCCATCCACTACTGCCGGCACTGCTGCTGCTGCTGCTGTCACGTTGTTTATTCACCAATTGTGTTGAATTAAATTACTCAACAACGCGAACACGGCCACGGTCCACGGTGTTGTGTCATCCCCGAGGAGCGCTAACGAGACTGACCTGGCCAGAATGTTTCCGGCGGCCCTTTCAGCCCCGATCAACGCGCTACTCCGCCCCGGCGGTCCCCGAGAGGTGGGAGGATGGAATTCAGAGGCCAGCAGCAACAACAACAACAGAACCTCCTACCGACTACAAAGGACGACAGCTGTCATCTTGCGGGCATTTTTGCTGCCCACTTAATTTATGCGGAATCGAGAAAAAACCTAATTACCCCGGACGCCAGGTCTCCCGGGCACGTAAAATAACAGTAAATAGTTTAACGGTGGACAAATTAAATAAGCTAAAGTAGACGGTTGTTCTATGGTGTGACTTTCAGGTTGACACCTTAGCTCGAAGAGCTGCTCCGTTGAAATGATCAATTGGGTATAATCAAGGGCACCGTTTCTAGAAATACAACTAAGCAGAGTGCATTCAAAGTCAGAACCTTAACCCGAGGTGCGTTAAAACGATACTTGACAAGGAATAAAACAAATCGGAAAAGAAAAAAAGAAAAGAGGACGGACTCCTACGGTCATATCTGGCTCTTTGTTGACGATCATAGGAACGCATAAATTTGCTCTTACTGGCTTCCAAAAATAAATGGTTGTGCAGCTGTAAATCGCCTTGTCCGAAAAAACAAACAAGTCCTCTATGAAGGGCAATAGAATGAGCGACATTATCAAAACTTTCTCTGATTGGTTGTGCATAAGTTCTATTTTTACATTGACTGCGCCGAATACAGCGATAAAAGCACGGCTAAAGCTAGCATTTCTTGGTTACCCTCCGTCGTTGGAACCGTGTGATCGCCAGTACGGTTTTAGTGATGAATCTTGTCGGAGTAGTGTGCTGCCTTTCTGTGGCGATTCTTACGACCCCTTCTATGGGACGTGAGCTTCCTATAGGGGCGATCATGGTTGCAAAACACATCCCCCCTGACACTCAGTATACAGTTGTCCATCAGAGCATGTATCCCAAATCGTGTCGAGACGTCACTGACCGAGTGTCTGGTGTGTATTCGATCCAGCCAGAGTGGCCATTCAAAGAACCGATGCTGGTGTACTGTGACCAAGACTATGAGTCCGGTGGCTGGACGGTGATACAGCGTCGCATTGATGGAACTGTTAGCTTCGAACGTGACAGTTCGGACTACGCACAAGGATTCGGAAACTTAAACGGGGAGTTTTGGCTAGGCCTTGAAAACATCTTCAAACTGGTCAAATCTGCTCCGCATGAGCTTGTCTTAGTGGTGGAAGATTTCTCAGGAAACACTTCTTACGCTAAATATTCTTCCTGGGATCTGGATAGGGTCGGTAAAGAAATGTACCGTGTTGGTGATTGTGGTTCTTACTCCGGTTCTGCTGGTGATTTCTTTTGTGGACACCTTTATTCGAGTGTTTTTGTACTCAGAAACGAAGGCGGCTATTGGAGCTCTCCTTCCCCTCCATATGGGTGGAAAACAGGGTTTGTTATACATGTATTGACTCGTGAACGCTCTACTGCTCTAGCAAACATTTTTATAGCGTATTCCTTCGTTAGCTAAACATAAATTACAGTGCAGAAGTTCGGAACCGAGTTAATCAGCTCTCTGTTGATCGGAGCCATGCTAGAATGACGTCTTAGAATTATAATAATTTCTCATTGCAGCAATCTGAATGGAAGATACGTGCCACAAAACAAAGGTATGGATGAACCGATAAAAGATGGATTGCACTGGGGAGACTTTACAGCAGGATCAATCAAAGCCACCAAGATGATGGTTCGACCTACAAAGCCAAAAGAATAGTTTCATCGAAAGAAGCTGCATCGTTATCGAATGAATTTGTTGTTATTAAACCTTTTATGCTGACCTACGCTCCGACTAAATTATAAGCTGAATAAAATTTTAACAATCAATATTATCGTTCATCGGCATTCGTGCAGATGACAAGAATAAACGAACTTTGAAGCCCTCCTTCTCATGCACAATGATTCGTAGTTTTTCGTATGTTTAGGATATTTACTTATGTATGGTTACAAAAAGTACAGCCCAATGTTTTATCTTTATGTTTTGAAGTGTTTTTTTTTTCTTACCTCACATACAATATATAAATGCGTATGCTCCTCTACTATTTGTTTAGAACCTCGCCAACGCTACACAGTATATTTTCATTGCACTTTCTACCCGCGTGAGCTGCAAAGCATTTTGTTTTTGCTGCTAGCACCGGAAAGTAGAGTAATAAATGTGTAAAGTTCTTTTCCCGGAGCGAAACAAAAATATTTGTACGTTTCTCTCCTAGTTTCCAGCGGTATTTCATTTCCTTTTCCCACGAAAAAAAAGCCCTTGAGACAAACTTCATACGCTTGACGGCAGGAAAAACGTGCCTCATCGGAGTAATATTTCCATTTATCTTTTTTTTTTTCGGGTCCCACGGCCCGTTGCTTCTCTGCACGAGCCCAAGCCCACTAAAATGCACAAACACACACAGCAGCAACATTCTAGTAGTGGCCGTAAAACACATGGTCAAAAGTATGGTACGATCACGCTGATGGCTAGGGAAGTTTGTTCAGTTTTTGCGCCTTTGGGTTGCAACCCTTCCGCATCCTGGTCGGGATGCAGGCGCAAAGGCACACAAGGCACCATATTCTCTCGGCCTCGAACGGGAGGGGAGCGCAGAAAATTGCTGAGGTGCTACAAAACAACGTATAGCATACGCGGAACAGACCGACCGGGTTCCAACCCTCCCGCCCTCGCTGTCATAAAGAACACTTCCAATCCCATTGACATGGCGGAGCTAAGTTTTAATTATTTTCCAATGGCCGGCAAACCGGGATGCCGGGCAACCGCATTGTTTTCAATTAATTTCCGAAAAATTGCAGCACTCCCATGCGCTTTAGCAAAATGATGACCCCCATCGGGCCGGGGCGATCGGATATGTAATGAGAAAAGTTGCGGCCAACTCCTGGACGGGCAGCAATAAAACTTCGGACGATCGGACATAGTTTGCGCCAAAGAGGGGAATGATTTTTTTTTTTTGTTTTTAAAGCATAAATAAGGGAACGGGTTCCGATTATGATTTAAGCTTATTGGAAAGTGCGGCCAGAATCCTAAAATATTTACCCTAAACGGTACTGCTGAGGGGTGAAATTCTGAAACATTTTGCAAATGAGTTTCGAGTTGATTTGCTCACATTCGAGATGATGTGGAAGCCTTTGGATAGACAACGCATTTAATGGAGATTCTTAAAATGTTTGCAGGGAATGAATAATTATTTTGGCATCATAAAAGAAATGAAATTATGCTTCCTATTAACAGAATCATTCTACTGGCCTCGAGGACAAAATATACACTATATAACCAAGCACTATATTACAGAAAAATTAAGATGAACACTTAACAGCTTAATTCATAGCGATGTTTGTAGACATCACATCACAGCTATAAGCAATCAAAAAATATACGGCCAGCGTTCCGACCTGTCCTTCTTGGCTCCTTGAAAAAGTCCTGCGAATGTTACATCCACCTGCTTCGTCGTATGAAGACATGAAGCGCCATTAATTCCCTTGAACCCAGCCGATCGCTCAAGCCACCCGAGGGGGCGCATGAAGGGCGCGTCTTAAGAAGTGTTTCGCGTTTTTGCCGACACTTGTGTGCCAGCGCCTCGCGCCATCTTCACGCGCTAATATATGCTCCCGTAGTCGTAAAACTGATTGTTATGGTTATGACACTCATTCTGGCGCGCGATAAGAGAAGAGGTGGCAAACAGCGCCGGGCGCCGGGCAAATCACTTTCACCAGAAAACCATCACCGTAAAACGCCGCCGGTGACGAACGATTGATCAAAACCGCCCACTAGGGCGGTGAACGCAACGGAACGATACAAAAAAGAAAGAGACAAAAGACGAAATGAAATGAACGGTAGCACCGGAACGAGCGGCAGAAGGGAACGATGTTGCCCCCCTTCGGTGGGGAGGCGCGATGTTCGCTTTTGTTAGCATAAACATCCTGAAGAGGACAATCAATCATTGTTAGCGGTTAGAGGTTGGTGTCTCTATTGGTGGGCCGCTGAACAAATATATCTTCATTCGGCTCACCGAATGCATTATTAATATTTGATATCTATTTGTATAATGAAAAGTAAATACCGTTTTCGGTTGGGTAGGTAACTTTCCACGCCACCCGCCGCCACCCGTGCCGGTGGGCTTCCGGAAGACAACGATGAGTAAGCACAACATCCAACACTGCGCGGAAAACCTCCGACCGGGCGGCCCGATGCTGATCCTGACAGTAGGAAGCAGTTGTGCGGAACGATTTGGTCCGTTTTCCGCGGAACATGCTCCCGCTTCTTTGATCCACCGCCCTTTTTCCTGGCCCTTTCTCACTCGAAACTTTCGCTTTTCCGCAAATCTCTTCCCAGGTTTTCGCTTCCAGCCACGCAGAGTCGCAAGGGCTAGGCGCCAGCAGCCTCGCAACCGGAACCATCACCCTCGGCATGATGAAGTAAAACCCATATAAAATGATGTACGCCTTTGACGCTCGCAACATAATAATCATGATCGTAACGTTTGCCATCAACAACAATGATGACAGCAGCAGACAGGCCACACGTGGCTCCCGGACCCGGTTGTGCTCTTTTCGCACGGCCGTTTTTCCTGGCCTGGCCCTCTTTTCTTTTTATTCCCACACTTTCCGCCAGCCCAGAAGCGCATGCGGCGCTTCGCACCCAGTAAAAGAGGCACCCAGCCGAGCGCGCGTTGAAGCACTGCCTTCCCATCCCCTGGACGGCTAAACGCACATCGTCCTCCAAACATCGGAACTCCTCACGGAAGCTGCCCGGAAGGATACGGAAGGTGCTCCGCTGCAGAGTTATGCTACATTTTACACTTCGTTTCGCCACCGTGAACAGCCCTCGGCGGTGGCAGTGTGCTGCAAGCAAGCCGACGCGATGCGCCATGAGAGGTGCTGTGTTTTATTTTGTACTTTATGGACCATCATCTGCGCCTAAGTATCCCGTTCGCCGGAACCGGTACCTTTTCCCAGCTGCTGTTCACCGTACGTCGATGTTGGCCTCCCGAAGAAGAAAACAGGATCGTGAATTGCACGGGTTTGACTTTCATAGCGCACCGGGTAAAAATCCGCGACCAGTACCAGCTATTGATTTTATGCCTTTAAAGGTATACAGATGCTCGCCTTTTTTTTTTTTTTTGTTCGGCGGGATGCATGTTACAATAAATAAACTCCAGATGTTTTAGCCGATTGAGACAGAGGTTTCTGCTGTTGAAAGACGATTGCTGCACTTGAAATGAATAAAGAGCGTTAAGGTTCTTGTGAAGTAAGGGATTTCTTCTGCAGTTTTTAGGATCACCTGGAAGTAGCATGTTTCAAGGACATTTGGAAAATATTAGATATCTTTCGCTTCGATTCCAAACCGGATCTCCCCCACTACGAAGGCTTGACTATCCACCCTGAAGCCCTGAAAAAGGCACCAGATTGGTCGTATAGAATATATCTTTACCTTAGAAAAGATTTATAATAAAACAAAAATCATCCGGTATACTCACGATGTCTAAAATGTTTGAAACATTTTTCGCTCACATGGAACAGCTCATTAAAAAATCCGCATGGAGTCCAAACATGAAAGCAAAGAATCAGTTGTGTTTAAACAAGAATAGTACAACACTTTTCCATCAATAAAGTAACCAAAAACTCGCTCTCTCGCTAAGCTTCCTTTGGCCAAAGAATACGTTCAAACATTCAACGTGGTTGGTATTAAAATCATCCGTTCTTGCTTGGCGGTTGGCTTTTCTAACCTTGATTTTTGTTCCGTCTTGCACTTCGATGTGCTGCTAAGATCATTGACTTAGCCTCCAATAAAATCACCCGATCTCGAAACTGAACCAAACTATCAAAATCCACCGAGCAGCTTCTCCCGCTTTTCCCATTGGCTTCATGTACGCTGCGCTAATCCCGGCACCGGGATAGTTTCGTGTCCGTCCCGGGCTGCTGTGCCGTGCGACTGTGCCTTAATTATATTAATGGTAATGTTCGGCTTAGGCACGGCTCTATCATAACTAACCGAACTCTCCGAAGGGCCTGCTCCCAGCAGCAACGGCACGAAGGATTCGCCTTCGCACGGGCTTCACAAAACTATACACTTCGGCACAAATTGTGCTCTCAATGGGAGTTACGCAACATGGAATAGCTTTGGTGGCGGACAGGATTTTTGGCTGCGAGCATACGTAAATTTCCACCAGCAAACCCCGCCCGCTACCCCGCTGCACGCCGGAGTAATGCTTTAGTAATTAACTTGTATTGCGGAATTTATGGGCCAACACAGATGGCAACATACACCACCGGTACTACTG
Organism: Anopheles atroparvus; assembly: GCA_914969975.1. NCBI lineage: Eukaryota > Metazoa > Arthropoda > Insecta > Diptera > Culicidae > Anopheles > Anopheles atroparvus. Next base: position 40,489,646 of record CAJZCY010000002.1, on the reverse strand, counting down.
CACCAACTAGCAACGGTGGGCCATGTTGGTCGGTTAAATAAATGTTCATGAGCTGATATGAGCAGGTTTTTTTTTCTAGAAGATTCTCCCCAGGTCGTTATGTTTCTCACGTAACACGAGCACTAGTAATTTCAGCCTAATGTTGCAACAACCCAACCATCGTCACGGCCGTAAGCTCCTTGTAGTTCAGCATGGTTTTCAGCGAATGTGATGAATTGTGTTAATCCTCATTCACACCTTCACTTTACACAAATTTTCCAAAATGCTATGAAAGTCTTTTCAATCAAATCCTTACGTCATTTGATTAATTAAATAAAATGATGAAAATGTGTTTAGCGATAAATAAAAAGCAGTAGCAATTCACTTTTATCGCTAGACAAACTTTGGCGCAAATTGAATTAAAATGCAGGCGTCCAATGAAAATTATTTGCGAGTTGCGATGATGCAATTCACAGTAACATATTTTCGCCCAGTTCCGATTCGGAATGGCACATCCGGTTTCGGTGTCAGACGCAAACTATCTCTATTCCGTTATTATTAAGTCTTTTTTTTTATTTCTATCGTGTTTGAGACGCAAGCTGCGACCAAAGCGAAAGGCCGGCACTAGAGAGGAAGGCCGGAAGAAGAAACAACATTTTCCGGTATTATGCTTCCGATTGCGTCCCACGATAGTGTGCTTTTGTGGTGCGCGCGGCTAAATGATTACGTTCCCGAGCAGCTCGAGGCACCGATGAATGGGCCGGCATCTGCAAAACAAGCTATCTGCATCCGGGCGCTCATTTGCCGGCTATCAGCCGCAGCCGTCAAAAGGATACAAAACCGCCAACCCTATCCTTCTAGTACGAGCGAGGCGGAACAAAGCCGGCCGGGGAGCAAGAAAAAAATCTTTTAATTTTCCAGAAATGCACAAGACCACTATTATTATAGCAATCAGTTTAGCCAAGAAAAGCGAGCAGATCATACCGCTGACAATGGACTGAAGTACCGGGCGTTTTGTTCCTTACGCTCTTTTGTTCCCGGAATCCCTTTTTTGCGCGCAGTGCATTATGCTGCTCGCTCGGTCTCTTCGCTTCTGGTATTATTTTTCTTGCCCACAAGATGCGGGCGAATGTCATCGAGTGCCTGTTGCTGGCAGGAAAGGTTCGCTCCTGCGAAAGGGCCACCCCGTTCGCACCCCTCGCTGCCTGGCCACGCTTGAAACGAAATGAAGAAGGAAGTCTCACACAGCCACTTTCGCACAGCCACGAAGAGCTGACACGAAGGGACAAACAAACCCCTAAACAAAAACAAAAAAGAAGGCTGGTGAGGGTGGAGACGGTGGCCATCACGGATGAACGGGGCCGGAGTTCTTTTACCTTACACTTAGCGGAAAGTTTCATAATTTCCGGCTCGGGTTCTCGATGCACGATAGCGAGCGAGCTGTAAGGCGGCCCCTTTTCACGATTGTTCCATGATAAGTGTCTACCGACAGCAGCAGGAGATCTGAGGAAAAGCAAAGCCGGCAACAACAAAAAAACAGCTAGTACCCGGCCGCGATGAAAGCATGCACGTTCTGCAGTGGGACGCGGGCTTGAGACGAAAAAAAATGTAACTAAATAAAACAGTTAATAAGGGTTTATGGCGTATTCTTTTGCTGATTTGTTCCCTCCCTTTTGTACTTGCCGCTAATCTTGCACTTCAAACAGCTTTATCAGTTGGCCAAATTAACTCCCAATATGGTTGAGTAAATTGCCAATTCGTTTTGGTCCATGGGCTATCGCAAAGAAGATCTTGAATGCATGGAAAACTTTACCATCTGAAAGAGTTCGAGGTTCATTCATAAATTCTGTGAACTAGCTGAAGCTTCTCAAATGTAATCCACCTGATGCATCTTAAAATATAGTTGTTTTTTAAGAACCAACTGTTCTAGTATGACAAAACACTCTGCATCTTCTAATAACATTTCGGGAAGATTTGACAGCAACAATCCAAACAGAACTTGAAACATCGTTCACAATAAAAACAGAACGCCGAGTAAACTTTCCGGGTTGCCGGAAGTTGCGACATGTTTCTTTACATTTCTTTCGCAAAACATCGCCACTGCGAACCCTTGTCAAATGGTGCAAAAGTTTCGCCCATAAGGAAGTCCATCGCCGCCACACTTTTTGGCCACACAACGAATGAAAGTCGTGGGCTGAGCATACAGCAAATGTTGGCGTTAAGAAAGATCAAAAGTAGCACTGGCTCCTTTTCACGTGGGGGTATAAAAAGCTAGAGCTACTCAAAAAAGTTTTGGTTGATTGAGTATGCTTGCTCGATTAAAATTTTTGCGAACACATTTGCAACTAATCCTTATTCTCAATTCATGGGAGAACAATCTAAAAAAATGCTTAGCTCAAACACAATATACGATACGACAATGCAAACATACGGAAACACCGTATTACTTCAACATAAATACAACCAATCAGCAAATAGACTGTATTTTCATCCCCTTTGCTTTACGTAAAACAATGGCAGCATATGGACGACCATAAACAATCGAGCATTTTCAGCCTCATCAGCTGCGACCGCCCAACGAACGATGACGAATACCTGCAAGTTTAATGACGACAAACCAAAGGAGATACGAGAAGAGTTAAAACCATCCCCTAAAATAGCTACGGTAGAACAAAAAGGGGGAACTTTTATTTTCTTCCTCTGCTTTGCTTTCTGCACTAAAACATTACTACACACCCCGGCTGGCTGCACAAGTATTTCGCTCCGCCCGTGTCTACTCTCGTATTCCGAGCACGTACCAAGATTATGGGACCTTCTTCTTCGCCGGCAAACTGTAACTGCCGGTGCGTGCATTTTATATCAACCTTTTCCAACATTTTATCCAACATTTTTCGTTACGTTCTTGCACCGACGGCCGCTATGGGATTTTTTTTCCCAAGTTTTTTCCTTTTCGACATCCGTGTGAATTGAAGGCACAAGATAAATTTTACGAGCCCGAGTACATGAGCAATGCTGGCTGCAACTGTTTATGAACACTTTTAGCTCGCTGTGTGTGCGTTTGCTTGTTGGTTTGGTAGGTTTTTTCATGCTGCTCATTTTTTGTGGTGCCAAAGAACCATTTGGCAGCGCAGCTTCATTGGGGTCCGAGTGATGAATCTTATGCTGCAAGCAATCACTTTCCTCGCACGAAGGATAGTCAATCCGAGTTTCGAGGTAAATATTATGCGAAACTATGCATCGCTCGCATTGTGATACAATTTCCAACGATAGAAAAAAAATAAATGAAGTCAAAAAAACACGAAACGATGGAAAATTACGCTAAAAGAAAGGAAACTGATTCATACATACATTTTCGTGTAATGGAGGCGCCCAGCCTTGGGTAAGACAAACCCGTTATTGTTTTATTTCATAACTATGAATATTATCTAAAATAATGTTTAACTCGTTATATCTAACTTAATATGTTCGGAGGTAGATATGTTTCTTCGTCTCGGAACACAATAATACAATGGATCTAATCCAATAAATGGAGACGCCTGGTAGTTGACGTCGATGCTAAAACCTCATGTCTTCAAAATATACCACAGGTAGTTGAATTATTAGTATAAAATTAATAGATATAAAACCAGTTATCATATGTGGAAAAACAAATCAACTTTTAAATCCTCATGAACGTCTTTCAAACCACAAAAAACTACAACGCACAACTTAACCCAAATTGCTCCCCCAGGAAACATTCCCTCAGAGCAGTTAGTAACAATTCCAATTTGGACAAACATTATTCCAGTTCCAATCCCATTCAAAATTATTGTCGAGAGCGTAAGAGGTTTTAAATTTTCAATTGAATCACCAAACGGAACGATTGCGAGTGAAAATCTTCTGCACGCTCACGTAAAGGCGCGAGCAAAAGACATCCTACTTGCGGAGTTAGTTGGGCTTTATCTATTTTTGCTCCCCATCTTCACTACTGCCTCCCTAGCAAGGCCATACTCTCGCTGGTAGCCGCACATTTATCTAATGCCAATCGGCTGCCAAAGACTTCGGGCGTGTTTGCAAGCGTTGGACTTTCTGTCGTTTCCCTCCACCATGCTAAACTCGCTCGCTAAACTCGTTTCATGTTGCGTTAGAATCCATTGAAAAAAGCGGCACTAATGATTTGGCGTGCAATTGCCGGCGGATTACTTCCACCACGAAGTTTGTCCTCCCGTCGCGTTGGTGCCGTGCTGCAAATTTTGCAGCAAACTGAAGAAATCCTACTTTCGAAAACTCAATTTACCTGCTTTCTAAGCGGAAAACGGAAGCTGGCCGTTAGAACTTCACCGCTGTCTCTTTGCCGCAGAAACGGCAGAACTCAAACGAACCAAATATCAAACCGTTAAACTTTTCGAAGAAAATGGGGCGAGCGATGCCAAAGTGAAGTATGCCCAAGCCACAAACTTGCTCGATGCACATACTTTTGGAGCGTCGTACAACTTGTATGTTTTTTTCTTCTTTTCGTCGATGCACCGTGTTCGCGATTTATGTCGAATTGTGATTCACCATTAGCAACTCTGAGATACACACTTTATATTTTTCAGTTTATTTAAATTGTGCGGTAAAAATGTTTTTGTTGTTGGTAACAGACTTTTGTCCATAAAAGTTGTTCATTTATTTCAACTTCAACGGAATCATTGTTAAAATCTCACCTAGCAATCCTTTAAAAGGTGGATAATACCGTAGAATCGTGCAACCAAAGACTATATTTCTTTATTTTCCCATCAAAGTTCTTTCCTCTTGTCTACGTATCATTTTTACTTTATTTTTAATGTCTAAATCCAACGCCGTGCACTTGAAAATCAAACAACGAATTCAACAAGCTACCAAGCTGCCCACATTTTCCGGCTCGACTTTTCTCTCCTCCCTTTGTAAACACTCACACACACACATACATCAGCTGAGTCACAACGCCGGTATAAAAATGCCAACAGTGCGCCGCTGTACTCCAGTGACATACAAAAATAATGAGATTATAAATATTTCATGACGCGCTGTAGTGATAATGCATTATAAATGTGTGAACATCGTAAGTAAACCAAGGACCTAGGCGAACAAAAGCACGAGCTGCAATTGCGATTCGCTTGCCTGTCGACTTGCGGTCCGTTCGGGTTTTCATTGTTTCCTTTTTCACTTCCCGAATTTATTTGCTACATTTGCCCGCGGACGGCCGAGTCGGTGGTGGGGTCAGCGAGCTAGCCGGTTGATTATTTTTTTACCTTTAGCTGATGCTTGCCATTAGACGAGCCGTCCCGAGCCGGGCTAGACAGACCCGGCTGCGCTAATGGTGGCGTTGTGCTGCTCCCGTTCGTAACGAACGGAACCGGGACTGCCGTCGTCAGCGAAGTCCTTTAATCCGGATAATGCAGTTTACCGTCCCAGGCAAGCTAAGCGTTACGGAATGTTAATGTTTCTTCTTCCGATTTTAAGCTACCAGAAGCGAACTGCTCAAAACTGAACTACTTCTGTGTAGCTCATATTTATGTTACAAATGAGATAGAGAAAAAAAACATTACCAATTTCTTTTCCATAGAGTTTGTGCATTCTGAAAATACCAATTCCTTAAAATGCATTCCACCACTTTTCAGCATTCCAACCGAGTCAAACAATGGCCAAAATCATCCGATTCGAGCATTGGAATCAATGAATCAGAAAACTTTTTTTTTACACAAAACAAAATGGTATGCACTGTTACTGACACACCTCACGTGCCGTTCGATCAAACCGTCGTTTGCAAGCCGATTAAAATTCCACCCACCACCGAAATGTAGAGGAATACAATTTAAACATAACCCCTTCCGGCGAAGGCAAGGTGAAACCGTTATTGGCGTATGGTAAACACTAATTGAATGAAAACGGAATGTGTTATGCACTGTGTGGAGCAAACACACTTCCCATTCGCCCTCTCAGCACATGACAATTGAACCGCAACGAAATGTTGTGCCGTTTTCGATGGTAAACAATCACTGTTTCACCCCACCTCCAATCGTATCAGTTCAGCTAATCTGTGTCGTTAATGTGCCGGAAAGATTGTGACTCTTTCGATGCGCCACTTTTTAGACGAATTAGAACAGCACTCGTTTAAACATCGCTTTTCCGCGGGGAAACCGGCGTAAGAGTGATATGTTTGCAATCATGCGACATGAAGCGTTTGGTAAAATAATACCACCAGATGAATTTCACCGTCTACTCCCCGCAGCATTCGCCAACATGATCCAATGGTTCTCTGTTACAAACGCCCCACGCCCAACGGATGATTGTGCGGAGCGAAGTTCGGAGAGAAATTCTGAACACAAACGCACTTACAAACAGCGACCGTTCACCGGCTGATGGAGCAGAGTATTTTGATTCGATTTGCTTACTGATTGACGGTAAATATTTTCCTACCGTCATTGTGGCATGAAACAATCGTTTTACTGTTTATTCGATTCCTTCGAATGTTCTCAAACACGTCGCAGCACGTAAAATGTACTCCTTCCAGGTCAGGGACTCGGGCGAAACGGCCGCAGGTCGACACGTGGCCCACGTGGGCAAATCTGTCGGCAAATAAAGGTTTGCTTTATACACAACAGGCTGCCGGATTCGATCGGTGCAAAAAACGAACCATTCGGAGGCATGAAAAGGTAAGTGATGTTTCGAAATCAAATGTACTCGGAAGGATAAACATACTTCACAGGGTTTGGAGATTTATTGACAAAATTTGTGGGAGGAAAGGCTCCCAACGTTACGCGTTAAGCAAAGCTGAAATCAAATATAGCTCGTACTCATCCATCATCCATTACAAAAACGAGAGTCTATATTAGCCGTCCATAAAATTGTAGAAAACAATAACCTGAACATTTCTATCAACGCATGTCTGTTAAACTGTGTATTGGTTGATTGTATTTACCAATGGAAAGATGTTGATATTTATGTATTTTTACTCCATTCATATCGAATGAATAGATGCACAGGAGGAAATAAAACATGGCCTTTTATAAGTTAACACAATGAGTTGACCAGTTTCAAATTACGCTTAAGTTCACCCCGCTATTGCCGGGAAAAGCCTAAAGAGCTCGACAGTCGACAGCTAATGATTTTGCAAAAAGGTCATCCCCCGCTGTGCAATTGGTAATTGTTCCATTCGTTTTCCGTCGAAGACCGGGGGAAATTGTGGGTTTGGTGTGGTGACCAATCTGTAATGAACATATTTTGCAATTTAAAATGTATCACACTCCGTATCAGCTGATGTTCACAGGACCTGCAACCACGTCCGCTTGTATGCTCGTTTGCGTTCCTCCGCGCCACGCCCCGAACCAACCTTCCCACCCTCCACTGGCCCTCGGCCCCTAACTTTGCGGCCGGCACGCACACTTATTTGTGAATTTTCATTTACCCTCAAAGCACGGACACTACAGTTAATTTTGGAAACTCACCCCGCAATAAAGCACGTACTTTGCCAGCCAGAAGCAGAAGAACTCCCCCCCCCCCCTCCCACCTGGAACTGAGCTGTCGAACGGAAAGTGCGATCCTATCGGCTGTACATAATGTAAAGCCAATTTGCATGTTCATTTTGGACACCTTTTTTGGTTTTTATTTTAATTATAACTTGTGTAATCATATTTAAGTTTGCCAATAAAAATTAACTGAATTTATGATTTAATTTTCCCATCCCGGAACGGGCGGGAAGCTGGCCGTACCATACCTGCACAGTATGGTCTTTGGTCTGATATCTGAAGGTGAGGATGAAAAAAAAAACATCACCACAGGAAAACAACACGATCCGGTGGTCGCAGTTCAAAGAAACATGACGTATGAAGTGTTCGTTCGTTCAGGGAAGTATCGCACCACAGAACAGACCACCGTTCGTACCGGGATGCTGATGGTCAATCTGGTCAGAATGGGAAAAAAGCGTCAGGCAGCACAAATTGGAACTGCGACACACAGCATAAAAGAGCCAGCTATTAAGAGCGCACGGAAGTGCGGCTGAAAATGGCTACCGATTGAAGGCAGAGAGCTTATATAGCTACATCATCGGAGGGAAAAAAAAATCTCCCCAGCGAAACAAAAGAATTATTAATATCATGAAAAGTGATTCCCCATTTCCATCCATTCGTCGTGTTGCCCGCACTTTCTAATGGGACAATATGAGTGCACTTTATATTTCATACAATCTCGTTGTTAAACCATAACCTGCCTGCGGAAGTGCACTGCCGACGCCGGAATCGGAAGGAGAGAAAAATGGAACCCAAAAAATTCCACTAAAACCCATTCCCAGGCGAGATTTTTTGTGATTAAATTTTAACGCTTTTAAACGCTACGCCTTCGACCACTTTGATGTTTGAATGTGACGCGCAAAACGTTCAACATTGTACTTAAAAAACGCGATAAAGTGCTGCGAATTTCCCGCCGAGTTCATGGAATTGATGTGGAGTTGTTTAATCCATTATAATTTCGATTAAATCGAGCAGCAACATAGAGCAACACGATTAAAATATGAAAGTAGTATAACAAAGTTGAGAGCCTTTTTTTTAACTTTCAGCGGGGACAAAAGCAGGGTGACAAAAAAAAAGGAAAAGACAAAAGTATCGATGAATGGTAAATAACAGCTTGCTTTTCCAACTTCATTTTTATTTCCCTTGTAAGTACCTTGGTCAGAGCATAGAAACTGTCAACACGTTCCGCCAACTTGGATCACACTCGGGTGCAACCGGTCACTTGACCAGTGGAAGATTAATTCCCCCCTAAATGTAACCTCATATTTCATAACCCAGCCCACAAAGAAGCGCACAACTCAACTTCACCGAGCGGATAGGTCAATATGTGTAATTAAACGCTATTCGTCATACTTCCACTCGGCCGGTGGGATGTAAGCCCGGCAGCCAGCAAGTGTGCGGCCCCTTCAAACCCTCCCGGGGTTATAAATGATGCCGGATATTCATCGTTGACTCGGTGGAATTATTACATCTTGCCCGGCCATCGGTGGACATCGGTTATCACTGTTGTCGCTTTTATTTTCTCCGAAAAAGATAAATGGACTTTCCCTGGCCAGAATGGAGGGACACTAGGAGCGTGCGGGTTTGGGTGTGGGGGGTTGGGGTACATCTGGACCGCAAAAAAAAAGGCATGCTGACACGGAATGATAATAAATTGCACAATCGTAGTCGAGCCGCTCGTACCGAAAGCGGGTTCCCGGGAACCGTAAGCAGGGAACCCACCCGGGACGGTTGTTTGATTTTTACCTCGACACTGGAACGGTCAATCATTCATGGGTTGATTAAGATATGTAGGAAAATTATACCGATCGGCTCACAGTGTCCCTCGGGAGGGAGAGGCGTCAAGAGCCACAGGATGTCCAGGATGGAAATCGATGTCCAGTTGACAGGAACTGTACAATCCATCTGCTGCGCTGTGGAGGTGGAGTTTGATTTTCCATTGCAAATAATTGGGCTAAAGTTGCTTGGAATTGGTAATTAAAATTGCTTTCAAACCCCATATTCCTACTGCAATAACTTTTTACAAAGTTGCCCAAAAGCTTCATTTTATTTATTGTCTTTAAATACACGATCTGATGCTTGCACAGTTTGGCAGTTTAGTAAAATTCAAGCACACAAAGATAAAAAAAAACAACTGAAATATTATTGCTCACTTGTCGGGATGTTTGTGCTCTTGCTCGTACTGACCGTACTCGTCGATCAAATCGACCAGCTTTTGCTCCATCATCGTGAACTCGTCCTCGTCCATACCCTCACCGGTGTACCAGTGCAGGAAGGCGCGCTGGCGGAACATGGCCCCGAACTGGCCCGTGATGCGCCGGAAAAGCTGCGTGATGGCCGTCGTGTTGGCGATGAACGTGGCCGCCATCTTGAGCCCGCGTGGTGGCACGTCGCAGATGGCCGATTTGACGTTGTTCGGGATGAAGTCGCAGCACGCCAGCCCCTGCTTGGCGAGTGCACCAGCCATCTGCTCCTCGACCAGCCGTGTCGAAAGTCGCCCGCGAAAGATGGCCGCCGCCGTGAGGAAGGTGCCTTGGGCGGGATCGCAGGCCGCCAGCAGGTTGCTGCCGCTGAACAGCTGGTACACCAGTTCGCGAACCGTCGGCTGACGGTAGCACTCGGAGGCGCGGGCGCACAGGGGCGCAATGCCGGGCACGAAGAAGTGCAGCCGCCGGTAGGGCACCATGTTGGTGAGCAGCTTGCGCAGGTCCGCATTCAGCTGACCCGGGAACCGAAAGCTGCTAGTGACGCCGGCCATCGCAGACGCGACCAGGTGGTTCAGGTCGTCGAGGGAGGGCCCGGGCAGCCGCAGCGTGTCCACGCAGATGTCGTACAGCGCCTCATTGTCCAGGCAGAACGTTTCATCCGACGACTGCACCATCGAGCTGAGGGCAAACACGGCGTTGTACGGCTCTACCACCACCTCGGACACCTTCGGCGACGGGATGACGCTGAACGTGTTGTTGATCCGGCCCGGGAAGATGTCCTTCAGATTCTCCAGCAGCAGCGTGCCCAGCCCCGAACCTGTGCCCCCGCCAATCGAGTGCACCAGCTGAAAGCCCTGCAGACAGTCGCATCCCTCAGCCATCCGCCGGGCGCTCTCGACAATCCGGTCCAGCAGCTCGGCTCCTTCCGTGTGGTACCCGCGCGCCCAATTGTTGCCCGCACTGGTCTGCCCGGCGATAAAGCTATCGGGGGAGAAGAGCCGCCCATGACTGCTGCTCCGGAGGTAGTTCAGGGCGCTCGGCTCCAGGTCGGCGAAGATGGCGCGCGGGACGAAGTTACAGCAGGGAGCCTCATCGAAGTACACGTTGATACGCTGCAGAGGCAGGAAGTGCCGGTCCTCGAACTGACCGCGCGCATTGAGGCAGTGCTCCTCGCACAAGTACCGCCAGAAGCTCTCGGCCGCCCTGTTGCCGCAATGGCCCAGATGAAACACCACTATCTCTCGCATCGTTTTCGTTTTTTTTTTTTTCTTTTTTTTAATTACTTTTTTTTATTTCACTAAAATTTTGAGCCACGAATAATTTTGATGAGCTCTCTCGGCCAAATGTCAAAAGAAATCAAATGCCTACTGAGAAAGGATATTTTTTCAAGCGTTCCTCATTTGAAATCTTTACTACGCTTCATTATGTTTACCTTTTTGCTCGGATTTTTATCCCATGCTGCTCAAATATATTCGGAGTTCATTTGACCATACGGATGGACACGGATCGTTGACGAATCCTACTTACTCATGCAAAATTGGCATTTATCGAAATAAGATTTTCAATATAGATACAGACGCTAAATATTTCATCGGCAACCGCATTCCCCGGCACCACGTTCGCTTGCGCTCGAAGTTCGAGTTGGCCCGGGTTCCGTGGTCTGTCAGCGGCGCAGATCCGTAGCCACTTGTCACACTCGTTGGCAACCGAAGTTATGCACTACACGCTCCGACTTCGAGGGGAACCACTCGAAAGCCGAACCACGCCTCCGTCCAGGCTAGTTCGCTCCCGGTCCCCCGTGGCCCGTTTTGGCCCGCCACTCACCCACAAACCTCTATTAATTCAGTGCAAAATTGATGTACCCTAATTACCTGTGATTAAGATTGATGCTGTTTACTTGTGGGCAGCACCAGGAACAGCCGAAGCCGTAGTAGTAGCAGCAGCAGTATCGGCTGACGTCGGCTGCAAATGGAAAGGATAAAACATTCAACAGCATCACAACGAGCCAAATGGGATCCGGTGTCCCGGCCCCGCTGGGGGATGCCGTAAATTGGAAAGTTAATTATTCATCAGGCCCACCCCGGCGCGCCCCGGAAGCAGCGACATGGCTTGCGGGTTTGATTTGTTGACCGTGGTGGGCGCCGGCGGTGCCTTTTTTGGCGATGATGTATAGTTTTCTTGCGCGCAACTTCCCCGCATACGGAATGAGTCCCGTTCCGGGCCGAGGCAAAACTTATTAATTACAGCCGACGAATGCCCGATGCCTCCGTGCAATGGCGGCGGCGATGGAGCGCTAGCATCAAGTACTTCCTGGATCGATTTTTCCGGCGGGGCCAGACGGCGGGTTGCGGAGACGGAGACAGAGATGTTTGAAGCAGGCCTAGGATAGAGGTGGTTTTTTTTGTCACTTTTGTAAACATCTTCAAAGTGCCGTTAACGAGTTTTCACAACTGTTTCGTGTTTCTAATTAATTGGATGGTCTTGTTATTCTGTGCCAGGTCGCAAGTCATTCCAAACATTTATTTCGCTAATGCCAACAAACAGGGGGAAAAACAGTGGCAAAAAATGTTGCACTTCAAATAGATCCCGTAACTTTTCTCTAGGAAAAATATCAATAGATCCTCGAAAAAGCCCTTCATTAATTTTAAAATCATGCGGTTTTAAAAAAACCCGCACTTTTAAAACAAGTCGGTTGTTCTTCGTAGAACTTTTTTGTTCCTCGAAGCTTGAGATTAGCCACATTTAAGGAATTAGTTGCCGATAATTTACCTGACCCGTTTTTAATATTTAGTTTAATGGCATAAACATAATATCATTTGATTGACCTACTAAAACATTCTTACGTAAAGTCGAAGCGCAAACAATGAACGCAGTTTCACTTAATACAATTATCAACCATGGTTGCGTTCGAAACCATTTACCCCTCCAACTTTCACAACTCATCGAGAGCACCTTAATCAGATTGCTTCCTTTGAAAAAAATAAAATAAAAGCCCTCCTTCCGGCCGGTTGGCAACGTGCGTTAATGGTGCCATCGAGGGCGCAACCTGCAATCAGAACCGCGATTATTAACGATTAAACTTTCGACCGATAAAAGCTGCACCCGGTGCACCCAACAGCGCTCCGTTGCATATGATTGGCTAATTAAGAACATTATTCTTGTGCATAATCCTATTATCGAACGTGCAACACCTCCCGCATCATCAAAGAGATAAATCTCCATCCGGCGCCGACTGGTGAAATGGTTCCGATTTCCACCATTATTTACCACATCAATTCAATATTCATTAAATCCCGGACCATTACATATTCGTCGGCAAGGCCAATCCTCGGTCCGGGCGGCCCGATTTTAACGAGAATTTTCACCATCACCACCGCCCTCCGTCCATCCATCAGGTAAAGCGTGGGGTTCCCCCCCCCCCCCCCCCACACAGTGGTCGACGTGTTAATGTTTCCTTTTTTCTTGCTTGCCCCAACCCGTCCCGCCGGCCGACCGGGAAGAGTCCGGTACGATTCGAAACGGTTTCACCGAAGCGAAGCCCGAAACGGTTAGTGGAAGGGGAAGGAGTGGGGGTGGTAAGGGTGCTTTCGAACGCTCTCAGCAGGGCGATCCTTCACCGGGCCGATTCCGACGAAACAAACGATAATCCGTTAAAGCCCAACATAACACTTTAGGCGTCGTGGCTTTTTCCCGAACGACCTGCGACCACATGAAAGTATCTTCGCCTGCTTCGTATGTGTGCTCGTGTGCATGCCTGTTTGCGGCACAAAACAGTAATCGAGTTGGTCAGACGGGGTCACACTGGAAAGGGGGAAGTAAGCCCAGGTGTCGCTGGAATTAAAATGACCGTCGTCCCTGGCGCTCTTCCGCCCCATATTGGATATCGAAATTGTGAAAAATTTGCACCCGAAAACACTCTAACCGCCGTAGTTCCGGGCCGGATGCTGGCGGCCGGAAGCCGAACCCGGAAAGTGGCAGCCTAGGATGCCTGCAGCCGAAGCCGGAAGTCGGTAGACCGACCGTGCGCACTATTGTGACCGATCCCGGGGTGACCGTTTGCGAATTAATTTTATTTTAATGGTTCTTTCACGAATTTAATTTCGCCGTCATTCACATGCGGACCAATTGGTTGCGATCGCTGCGTGACCGAAGGCGGACCGTTACCGTCCGTGGAACAACGCTGCATGAAACACCGTGGGTGGCACTTTCCCGGTGCCATTTGGCATCGATGGGATAGGGTTTTGTTTTCTCTTTATTGTCCCTTTTCCTTTTTTTTTCTTCTTTTGGCTTCCCCATATTCTCCGCGAAAAGAATCCGAGCGCCGGGTGGAGTAGCACGGCACGGCACGGAATGTTCCCTTCCCTCTTCCTAAACGATGTTCAATATCGTTCGTCGGGATGTGCAATTGTCTGCTTATTTGTCGACCAGTTGCCGCCGGGAACAGTGGGGAATTTAGGGTTAGTTTAACGATACACGGTACAATCAAGAAGAAAACTGATTCAGTAAAGAGTTTACCGGATGTTCAGCCTATAACTAGGAAGAGAAAAGAGCAATCTCTTTCTAGCAACAATAATTCAAGGGTACATCTTTTTCAATCACATCGTTTTGGGTATTTTAAAGTTTGTGAAAATAAAGTATAAAAAATGACTGAAAATGTTAAGTAGATCAAAAACCAAAACCTTAATTTGACTCTCGTGTTTTGTTGTCTCATATTTGTACGAGTTTAGACGACTTTACCTTAATCATGTTTAACTAAGGCTGATTATTTAATTTGTGGATATAGAAATAAAGGCAAACAAACATTACCGGCTCACAGAACAAAGGAGTTTCACAGAGCATCGTGTCCAAATGGAGACGCATGGTGGTTTATGATCCAACCAGCAGAGGAGGATTCCAAACATGCTTGAAATTAAATTAATGTCCTTCTCAAAATGTATCGAACAAAACGAGGTAATAAAAAAATGAACAAGCCATGACTGCCATAACCTACGCAAAGAATTTTTAAAAAAATGAAGGGAATAGTTTGAAAGAGCTTTCTGTAAAATGCTCTTCACTTGTGAGAACGCCACTGGAAGCCGATGTCCCGCTAAATTGGTAAACTTTTCGCACGAGCATAACAACCAACAATCACCCCTCTTCCCCATCCCGACTCACAGATGCTTTAGCGCGACTATCCGTTTTATTGAATAAAATATTAATGTGCCCCGCATTACTTTCCTTCCTCCCCTTAGCATTTGCCTGCATTCGATTCATTCTCTCTTTTTCGTACCTTTTTTGTGTGTCTGCATTCCTGCGATGCTCCATCGCGGCATCGTTTCCGACAGTCGGTCACACTTTGGCCCTCACCCATTTGGTTCCCGCGAACCACCACGTTACCGCTTAACTAAGCTCTGCCACTCAGCCAGCAGAACGAGCAAGCATCAGCACAAAATGCCACCAGGATATGAAAAATGTAAGAATAAACAACATTCGGCGCTGGCCGGGCTTCGGGCGCACCCGGGAGAACCATACCGGTTGTGGGAGAATGCGCGAAAAGTGGAATGGGCTGCAAAATGGTGACCAAGCGGTGCGGATGCTATCGGGTGGCCGGGATGTTGGCCGTTGCCAGCGAACGATACGCGACGGTGGCGCATCCAGCGACCACGGCACGCGAAGTGTCATCGTGCTTTGCTCTATCTTATCGTGCAAGTAGTAAACTTTTATCGCACAGCGTCGGCTCTGGTTCTGGCTGCGTTGGAGGACGACGATGGCACGATGCGCTGCTGCGGTGGTCGCACAGGAACATTCCATTTCGAGTGGCACTCGTGCTGGGCCGACACCTGCGGTGCGCTCTACGCTTGGTAGCATCCAACAGCTAGCACCGTTCGCCGGAATATCCTTGCCGGCTCGCGTGTGTTTTTATTTTCGTTTTTGTTTTCCATTTTTACATTTACCTTTATTCCGCACTCTTATCCACTATCAAATGGTGCCACCTTTTTTTTCCATTCCCGTTTTTTTTTGTATGCTCTGTTCTACCTCTCATCTTCTAATCCTGGAACTTTGCCAAGTGAAAAGTTTTCTAAGCTAGATTATTGCATTATATATGCATCGTTCAGCAGGGCGCTTATCAAGTGCCTCTCGGCCTCGTGCTTACATCGGACCTGTGATAGTTTTTCTTTTTTTTCCCTTTCGTATCTCATTCTTGTTCATTTTTTATCGGCTTTCTTTGCCGGACAAGCAAACTAATGGCGTTGGGTAAGTGGTGAAGCCCACCATATGGGACCCACTCGGGATAACCGAGTATGACGATAATCTCACGGACGAAGGTGCCGTTACAGAAACAACCGGCAAGGGAAGCCTCTTTGACGGGTGGTACAGCATGCATAGAGATGATCCGTCCGGGGAAATGATCCATTTTGGTAGTTTTTTAGCACAAAGTTGAAAGAATCCTGCTCAGTTTTGCTGTCTTTTAAAAACATGAAACTTACCTTACTTACTGTTTACAGCTCTAGCATTAGAAAACATAAAAGGTTATTTTAAATTATAACAAAGTGGGTAAGGTTTAAACCCTATTGATTGAAATTAAACAGAAGCAAAGTATTGTAAGTTTAAAATTGCAACTAAGGACAAACAATCCAGCCTATCAGTCCAGCCGGATTCCATTTTATAGCTCCATGTGATAAAAGACAGACATTTCAGACGGACTCTACAATAAGGTTCGTGTTTCTTATCTGGCCTGGAGTGATGTTAAGCCCTTCATAAGCTTCTTTATTGTACTAATACCCTGATGTTGAAGCTAAACGTGTTTAATGCATTACCGATTTACATGTTTTTTTTTTTCGAATGATAAAAAAACAAACACACACTCATGTTCACGATAGCAAAGAATAGCTCTTTAATCATATTAGCCGTTCGTGTTCATAAAATATTACATCGTAGCCTGATAAATATGCTGACCTACAACTAAGCTTGATCTTTTTCGCATCATCGTGTACGACCGTGTTCAAACCATCGATACCATTACAAACTAATTACTGCAGCTTCTCCACTGAGCCTGGCGATGCTAAACTTCAAATCATAACACAAATTGTATCGAATGAGTTGAGTTTTAATGATGTACGGTGCTGCTGCTTCCCATCCTAGCTAATTCCAGTCACTCGCTCAGTTCTTTAAAAAAAATATACAATTTCCCTCAGTCATTCAGCCGCTATTGATAAATCTGAGACGGTGTTGATCTTAATCGAAGAGGTATCGAAGAGACGGCGTGGGATGTAGGGGTATGGCGCGCACCGAATGAGTTCCCCCGTCTACATTCCTCCTGTTGGCATCGGAGGTAAAACGCCGCGGGGTGGATATCCGGCCGGAGCGGCAGCATACTGATACCCGGCAACTGCGGCGCCGTAAGGACCCGCGAGCGGCTGAATCGCCGGATGGCCGTAGGCGACGGCGCTGGCCAGAGCTGGGGTAGCAGGTAGCCCGATGCTTCCACCGGCGCCGGAAGCACGCGACCGATCAACGTCCGATCGTCGAGAGCCACCTACGGAGCTTGCGGCGCCGTAGGTGACAGCTCCCCCGAAGGGTCCTGCGTGCGGCTGGCTAGAGCTGACGTAGTGTCCACCGTAGCTGCGATCATCGCCACCGTACGAGGCAGTGCTTCCGGCGGCATAGCCATTCGCTCCCATGCCGTTCGTAGAGCGCGATCCAGAGTTGCCACCGTAGCCACCGCCCGAACGTGATCCTCCATCGCGGTGATCACGATCGTTGCGGCCCGAACCAAAATCGTCCCGGCGAGGATTCCTCTGACCGCGATCATCATTACCCCCGTTGCGATAGCCACCCTCGTCGCCTCGGCCCGGTGGTTTGTTGTCGCTGAATCGACTGCCTCCTCCCATGCGTCCTCCGCGAGGTCCACCGCGATCTCGACCACCACCGCCTCCCATGTTTCCTCGCTGACGACCTCCGCCGCCACGGTGACGACCGCTGCCCCGAACGTATTCATGTAACTCCGGATTAATGTACTAAGGAAGAAAAATTTAACATGAATTTTTCTAACCCAAATTAAAAGCATTCGACGATCAAGACAGTACCTGATTGGCATCCTGCAGAACACTGATCAGATCGCCGGCCTTCGACGCGTTGGCCGGTGTGAAGAACGTGCACGAGGTACCCTTGTTGGTCGAGCGACCCGTACGGCCGATGCGATGCACGTAATCCTCGGTGTTGTTGGGAAAATCATAGTTGATGACAAACTTCACATCATCCACGTCTTTAGATGTTCGGCACAGAGTAAACGGAATGAACAGAAAGCAAATCATTATCAATAGTTCCCCACCGTTCGCTCGAAAATGAATTTCCCCTTTGTCCTCCAAACAACAACTCGCACAGCACAAAACACCTACGGAAACGTAAGGTCGGTCATTGGGAATGGATGAACGCGACCGAAACTCACCAAAAAAAGCGGTTTTGGCAAATTAGCGAGAGAGAAAAACAAACACATCGTTTGAAATTTTTACGAATAGAAGTGTTCCACCACTTGCCGTGAAAAAAAATCTTTAAACTAATCCCTGAATGTAGTTGGCCGGAACGAAGAGACCCCAAGAGTTATAGCACAGCCTAGCCTAGCCTGGCCTAGCCTAGTGCTGATAGGACGATTGGAGTTAAGCTATTAGATATGGATCGAATAATACTACTAATAGAACATGCTTATAAAGTTCCGCTGAAGTCGGGTGTTAAGCCTCCGGTGCACAGATTGAGAATTTTGTAAATGTCCAGCAACAAACAAAATAAAAAAACGTATATCCGGGGAAGCGCAATCAAAAATTATTTCGAAAAGAAACCAAAATAAAACAAACATGAACGTAGCTTAATTATAGCGATTGTTTTTTGGAATTTGGTCAACTAAGAAATCATTCGATTCTTCTATGAAAAACGATATCTACATACAACCAAACAAAAAAGAAAAAGCCCAGACCTTCAACGATCCCATTCATTCTGCTCCGTCCTGGAGTCCGGGTGGGGTAAAACATGTTAATGCGCGAGCAGTTCCTCAAAGCATCGAAAGGGCGATGCCTCTCCCTTGCGTTTAGAATGTGCCGTTGTTAAGACAATCATGTTACTCGTCCTAGGCTCGTGAAAGGCTTGTTCGCTTACTAAACAATCATGGACAATACACATGTGCTTGTGAAATACACGCAGAACGCACATGCGCGGTGATACCCAACCCGCCGCTGTCAGCATTGTCTAGTAAGTACGATCATTTCTAGCCTCTAGGTCCGTACGGTCAACCGGGCAGAGTCGCTCTACAGAGGAGATGGCCACTTACCTATGTTCAACATTCACTGCCCAGCCTGAGCAGGCCATCTCCATCGATCGTCCCGCGCTGATTCCGCTTCCACGTCATCGCGCATCAGCTCGATCGACGACTCCTCCGTGTGGCCGTATCCGGGCACACCCCTGGCCGAACGTACGGAACTAAGCAACATGCCATGCAATCCTTTTTCACGTTACGAGCCCAACTGTACGAGCAGCTCCTCCTCGATGACTCCGTTCGGCCCCCGGGTCAAGTGGAGCCGGTGGCGGTGGTGAGACGTCATCGAGTTGTTAGGACGAGTCCCAGATCGCAGTGGTTTCACTGGGTACGGCCGGGCGAGGGCCTACTCTCGCCCACCAGACCGCAGCACTGTGTCTTTTTTCTCCCCCGCATAGGAACTGGCGCGCCCCTTGATGTCGCTGCCGCAGATCGCGGAGCGAACCAGTATTCGTTATGCTGTACGCTTGGCCGTGCCAACCGCCCCGTTGATTCCCGCCGCGCCCCATTGATTGAATACCCGGGGAACGAAAGGGAACACGCAAATTGGAGAGAACCAACCAGCCAGCGTCTGAACGGGACCTTCCTGCGCGATCCGCCTAACCCGGGTCCCCAATCTCTGTACGACTCCACTATTCGTTATCGTTTTCTGAGACCGCTTCCAATCCATTCCATCGAAGGACAACACGCGCCATGCTACTGAACTACTGGTGATGGTACGCGGGTGTTACGATAACGAACAATCGATGGACGGAATCCGATATTTAAATCTCTTTTTGTGAACGAACCGACGGAACATCGACAACAATCAACTACAAACGAAACAGCCTCGGATGCTCCTCCCTGGAAAAAAAAATATATAAGAAAAGGAAAAGGGACGTCGTTTTTGTTTCAGCTCATGCTTGACTTTCGCTGATAGTGAGTGTGTCGGTTGCGCTTCCGTTGGACTCCCCATTTCCCCCACGCTCATATCGCTACGAATTCCGTACACTGGGGAGAGACACCTGTCGGACAGGGTTTTGCGTCGCGTGGGCAGTTAATCTACCGTGTCGGGCGATACCGGCAGGCACAAACGTCCACGAATACTGGAGAACTAAACGGAGCTTTCCCACGAGCGAAGCCCTAACGACGGACTGCTAACTTAAACGCGCAAAAACTAACTAACGTTGGACGAAGATTACACGCTGAGAATGTCTCCAGATGATGAGAGACATAACCGTCAGCCCCGTGTCCATGCAGACCATAACCAAAGTATCAAATAGGGAAGAAAGAAGACAACAACGAATCTACGACGACTGAGGCACAAACCGCGTACCGTACAGTCAATCCTCACCTAAGCCGCGGGAAGCCACATCCGTGGCCACCAGGATACCGCTGGTCGAACGTCGGAATGTGTTCAGCACGTAGTCGCGATCTTTTTGCGACTTGTCACCGTGAATGCCGTCCGCGCGCCACCCCTGCCGCCGGATGACGTTCACGATCTTGTCCACCTTGCGCTTCGTTTCGACGAAGATGATCGTCTTGCCGTCACTCTGCGCCGAAATGTGCTGCAGCAGCTTGAACAGCCGGGTTTCCTTTTCGTACTCCTCGCAGCACTCTATGATCTGCAGGATGTTTTCGTTCGCGGCCAGATTCAGTGAGCCGATGTTGATCTGGATGTAGTCTCGCAGGAACTCTTCGGCCAGTTTGCGGATTTCCTTCGGCCACGTTGCGGACCACATCAGCACCTGCCGGTCGGGGCGGATCTGCGAGATGATCTTACGGATTTGCGGCTCGAAGCCCATGTCCAGCATGCGATCCGCCTCGTCGAGCACGAGGTACGTGATGCGACGCAGGTTGGTCGTTTCCCGCTCGAGAAAATCGATCAACCGACCGGGCGTGGCGATCACGATCTCGACCCCGCGCCGCAAATCGTCCGCCTGCGGGTACTTGGAGGCACCGCCGAACACGCACGTATTGTGCACCCCCATCCGGCGACCGAAGTCTTCGCACACCTGCTGTATCTGCTGGGCCAGTTCGCGCGTTGGTGCCAGCACGAGCGCGATCGGGCCGTCGCCGCGCGCGAGCCGGGGCTGGTTGCTGATGTGCACCAGCGCCGGCAGAATGTAGGCCAGCGTCTTGCCGCTGCCGGTCTTCGCGATACCGACCATATCGCGGCCGCTCATCGCGATCGACCAGCCGACCGCCTGGATGAAGGTCGGTTCCTTAAAGCCCTGCCGCGCAATCTCATCCAGCATGAACTGCGGGAAGCCACTCTCGTGAAAGTGAAGAATGGGCGACGGCACATTCTTGCCGTACACGGTAATTTCGTTCTTGTCCAGATACTGATTGACCTCCGCCCGCGAGCGGTTCAGGACGCTGCTGGCCGGTTGGAAGAAATTTTTCTGAAATACTTCCAGGGTTTCCTGATCCCAACGAATGCTGCGCAAGTTTTCCCCGTTTCGCTCCATGCGATCGAAGCGCTTCTCCACGCGCCCCCCGTTGCGCTCGTTGCGTCGGATCAGGCTGGAGGCGCCTCCGCCACCGAAACTGCGACCACTTCGTTCAGCACTGCGATTGTCTCGACCTCCTCGGCGATTCCTGCGAAAACCGACAGCCAAACGATGCAATCACAAACCATTTTCATTCGGCACAGTTTACTACCCACGATACCTACATGATAAGGAACTTTATCCGACCAGTGAGCGCTGAAAAACTACTTTTATTTTCAAACAAAGCCACAGATGCTGCTCCTCCGCTTTTCAAGATGGCGTATGTTGAAAAACTTTTGTTTTGCTACGATGCAACAAATCTTTGACGTTTTGGATGCAGTGCACTTCGATTGGTACGCTCACACAGTGCAAGGCGTTTCAAATAGGCAAGGTTGAAGTGAAATCATCGTAATGTTTGTCCTACCAGATAAATGTACATTATTCCTGCTAGCGTATACGTTTCCTAAATTTGTTATAATTTCTGCAATATTTTCCCTATCTTACTAAGAATCCATGTCATGATAACACGGATAAAATATTCCTAACGAGTCCTACCGTAATCTATCGACCGAAGTGAACTGTCAAAATCCCACGACCTGATCCATTGAAACGTCTTGTTTCAAACTCAAGCTGTGGTGTATACAAAACATTCTCGCGCGGAAAACAAGTTACCGCGGTCGATCATTACAACCGCAAATGTCGGAAGACAGCGAAGAATTTAAATTGTTAGATAAAGTTTTCCCAGTTATTAAAAATGGGGTGAGTGAGAAAAATTACTTTTATATGCAGGTCCGCTAAACGTTTCGTCGTCTCAACCGCTTTCTTACAGATGGCAACAGAACCGGTGTCGGAGGAGGAATTGCACAGATTGCACGAGATGTTTAAAGAAAAACAACTTATTGCACCAATGTATGAGTTAATCTTTATGAAAATAGAAGAAACTCTTTACGAATTCACCGTCCCAGAGTTTTGGACTAATTTTCCTAGAAAGCTTCCTCAAAACGAAGCCGGGAGTACGGAACGCTCATCTGGCAAGAAGGATAATTATGCAGAAATCGATAAAAAATTCCAGCAATTTCAGGACGTTGTGAAGAGATTGTACGTTCGGTACACCTACTATCATCTGCTGTTAAAGCGCCTGGCCACGGTGTGTCCTTCGAGTGAAGTGCCCATTGCGCTGAGGAAAAAACCAAGCGAAGCGGCCGATTTTTACGCCATGTTTCAAAGCACCCTTCTCGCCCTTTTGCCCCAGAATTTCGATGAGAACGTGCACGACCTGTACACCATCGCGTTCCGTGTATTCATTTACAACCATTCCGAGAGTGAAGAGTTCATGGATGTGGTAGAATCAGACCTTTGCGTGGCGTGTGGCCGGGAAGCCGTCAGCTGCCAGTGCCAAGCCATTGCGAGCGCTTTCTCCATCACGAACAAGTATCTGTCGATGATGGGCATTTTGGAGCAATGCGCAGGTTTTATCCTCGGTCAGCTCATCGAGGAGCGCATCGACTCGAAAGTGAGCGAAACGAAGGAAAACTATGCCACCTCGCACGTGGAAAGCCTGGAGCAATGGCTCAACACGGTGGTGATGCAGTGGCTGACGCGGATCTTCAACCAGGGTTCGCTGCAGGTTAAACCAACGAGCAAACTTGTTGGGAAATCGGTGGAGCGGTTTATGAATAAGCTGAGATTCTACATGTACGAAAAGTACGCCTTCACCATCATGACACAGTTCTTTCAGGTGATCATTAACTTCCCCCTGTCCCAACCGGCGGTCGATGATCTGAAGGTGTGCCTGGTCCGGATCAACCTGAAGCACTGCTTCGTGGATACCATCAGCGAGATGCTGCAGTTACGATTGCTGCATCCCGGCGTGGACACTCCAGACATCCTCACCGGCTACGTGGCGGCACTGAAAACGCTCTCCCATTTCGATCCGAGTGGGGTGCTGCTGCGAACGATAACCATGCCGGTCAAGGAGTATCTACGCGGACGCCCCGAAACTGTCCGCTGCATCGTTACCAGCCTTACCGGCGACAGTACGTCGGATTTGGCCGAGGAGCTGGTGAAAAGTGAAACGGCCAAGCCCAAGGAGGGCACGAACGACAACTTGGAGGAAACGGACTGGGAAAACTGGAACCCGGACCCAGTGAATGTGGCTCCGGCGACATTGCAGTGCGACTGGACCGACAAAACGACCGATATTATAGCAATGGTGGTCGACATCTACGGTAGCAAGGAAATATTCGTTAACGAGTACCGCAATTTGCTGGCGGAGCGGTTACTCTCCCATATTGACTTTAATCCGGAAAGGGAAATCAAGAACCTCGAGCTGCTGAAGCTACGATTCGGTGAAAGCCTTCTGCATAGCTGTGAAGTCATGCTTAAGGACATCACCGACTCGAAACGAATCAATGCGCACATCCTGTCGCCGGAGTCGGGACTCACCGAACAGCCACCGTTCCAGATGTCGGCTCTCATAGTTTCGTCGCAGTTTTGGCCAACGTTCAAGAAAGAAACCATGGAACTACCCTCAGCCATCAAGGACGTGTTTGATAAGTACACAAAGGCTTACGAATCGTACAAAGTCAACCGCACGCTCCAGTGGACTCCGCTAAACGGAAAGGTGACAATAGAGGTGGAACACAACGGCAAGATTCAGGATATGCAGGTTACCCCAGCTCAGGCAGCAATTGCCATCCATTTCAGTGAGCAACGTAAGTGCTCTTTTAGCTTTCGTATTGACAAATTACTTAACTTCCTTCGACGTCCCTCTTGCAGCACAATGGGACCTAGACAGTTTAGGTCTGAAGATGAACATGCCACCGATTGTTTTAAGAAAACGGCTTGTTTTCTGGCAGTCACAGGGTATGATACGGGAAACGAAGGAAAATATGTTCGTCCTGGTCGACAGTAGCGCCGACTCCGGAAAGCAGGTGGAACAGGCCAACACTCAGTCGAACGATGTCTGCGAGGAAGACGAGGCGGAAAGTGCGATGGAATCCGCCAGCGATCAGCGCGAGGAAGAACTGCAGGTGTTCTGGTCGTACATCGAGGCGATGCTCACCAACCTGGACTCGCTGCCGCTGGACCGTATACATCAGATGCTGAAACTGTTCGCGTCCCAGGTCGACTTCACACAGGACGAGCTGAAAAATATCCTCCAGCGCAAGGTTCGCGAACACAAGCTCGTTTACGCAGGCGGAGTCTATCAGCTCCCAAAGGCGTAGGCACTCGTTGTAGCGTTGGCCGTATTAGTGTTTATTATAAAAATTGATCAATATAATTAGGATCCAATCCTTCAGTGACGATTTTGTTTTTTACTGCCCCCAGCGGCACACCGAGATGAAGCATTTTAAAGTACAAATCATACTTTGGATCCCGTTGGACCGCATCCGGCGGCGGTGGTTCTGGATGCGTTTCGCTTGCCTCCGCGACTTTGTCACCTTCTTCACCAGTCTTTGGCACACTTTCGGTCTGCGTTCGATCTTGCACGGCAGAAGTGTCTTGCTGTTTCTTTAGCACATCGATTGAAGCTAGTTTGGCCTCCACTATCATCAACGATGCTTCCAGGTTTTGTATCTTATGCTCATAATCTACGAATCTGGTTTCGCAATCCGAGGCAAATTTGTTTAGAAACGTTACCGTACTGACGATGAAATGGTTGATGAACGCTATCATACGTTTCTGATTAGTGGGAGGCAGCTGAAAAGAGAACAACACAGTGTTCATTACCAAACGCATGTGTAATTAACCAGTTGTATAAAAGAGGTGAAACTTTTTCTTCGTGAAGATTAAATATAAACATACTTCATGCTTCTGCACAGCTATTGAATCCATTTTTGAGGAACGATTTTCTTCAATACATCGGCTGTTGGCCGACTGTCATTTCCGCGATCGATGTAAACAAACACCTTTTCCGTAGGACTGTGACAACTGCTGCTACCGAAAAGAACTGAACCAGTGAAAACACATTCTTTTTGCAGCCATTCCGGAAATTTCCACTGTTTTCCATTTCAACTGTTTGCAACGCATCGTTTCAACCGATTCTTTTCACAAAGTATCGCTTCAGTTGGCAGCTAAACGATGAAATGATCGAATTTTGGCCGCACTTCACTAGTGCCATCTGCAGTATTTTTAAAGAACTAAACTAATGTCAAAGTAAACGTCAACAATCTTCGGCCCTGAAGTGTTTTTGTTTTCGTTGGGGAAAGCGAAGTTCACGAAGGTTAAGGCCAGATAAAAGTACGATTAAAACAATATTTTTCCGTGCTTATTCTTCGACAAACTTTCATGTACTGCCCGTAGCACGAAAGTTAAAATCTTGTTGTTCCTCTATCCCTTAAATGGTGTTCAACTCCGTGTTTGTTGGCTGCAGCATGTCACATTCAATAGGCACAGGTATACATTTCGCATAATCACATTCAGTTTGTTGAACATGTACTGATTAAACAGTTTCATTTACAGTTGATGTTTATCCGGATTTGCTAATGCTTGGCAAAATGAGCATCAATAAAGGTAAGTCAACCAACCATCAATACTTCTCTGGTAAGAGTACGGATTTTGATTGAGTTTGTTTTCATAGCACCTGAACAGAAAACATGCCCACAAGTTCAAGCCATAGCACCGACCGTGCCTTTCGTTCAGCTGACAAATCGTTTAGCCCTAGATTGCGAAATGGTTGGCATTGGTGCTGGCGGCAAGATTCACATGGTAGCACGCGTTTCGGTTGTAAATGAGTATGGAAATGTTCTCGTGGATTGCTATGTAAAGCCCCAGCAACCGGTTACAGACTACCGCACCAGAATCAGTGGTATACGACCGGAACTTATCGAGAATGGTGTAGAGTTTGCCCCCATTCGGGAACTTGTGAGAAAAATTATTCACGGGCGGATATTGGTTGGTCATGCTCTCAAGAACGACCTTCTAGTGCTCAAATTAGGTCACCCCAAATAGTAAGGATGGCAGTGACTATGACTTGATGAGCCAAATAACGAATGCAAATGTTTAATTATTTCAGCAACATTCGCGACACATCCTGCTACCGTCCGATAGCGAAAAAGGTTCACGCCATGGGTACACCAAGCTTGAAATGTTTAGCGAAGCAGCTTCTCGGTACAGATATTCAAAACGGCACACACGACTCCGTTGAAGACGCTCGCACAGTGATGAAAGTATACCTCATGTTCGAGAAGGAATGGGAAAAGTCTGCACAACAATCTCGTAAATTTTAGATTATATTTTATCATGACCATATAAAATAGAATAATAAATTATATTTACACTGCCATACATTTGCCCAAATAGTTAGTTTTCTTCATCATTTTAACAGAAATTGCATTCATATTTTTAACTTAAAAAAACACATGTTTATTCCATGAGCGTACAATTATTCTCACGAAAGCTGCGACGCAAGATTCAAGAGTCATTTGCCATGTTTTCAAGATCAATTACTGCTCCTTCCACCGTGCTGTTGGCGTCGGCTTTGGCTGCTTTTTTGTCCTTTTTGGATTTTATCATCTTCCTGTAGCCTGCGAAAGAATCCTATTAGTCAGGCTGCTCAGCACTTCTGCGAAACTAATACTACTTACTTTCTAGCTCATTCTTCAGAGGTTGGATGAAGCTTTCGAACTCAATTTCCTCTAGGCCTTTCAATACATGATCCGCCAGGAGGGATTTATGATTCTTTTGCTGGGCGACTGTTGTGGCCGCGGACGTAAGGTACAACACAAACACCGAAGTTGCCCGGGCTAACGCTATGCGGCAATCGCTGGATATCTTGACTTCGGGTGGGATTGCTTCTTTGATGAGCCTTGTGACGGACGTATTGGGTAAATTGAGATCTTCAATGCGCTCGACCATCGTGTAGGATACTGCAGCAACTTCGCACTTTTATTAAATTACTTCTGGAACGTTGAATGCTTGCGTTGAATATATTGTTTACATGTTCCAACAAAACGCGCGGATTCGAGATTTGACATTCGGGTCTTCTCTGCGGTGTGGTGTAATTAGTGTGGTGTAGTTTTTTGTTGACCTGCGCTTCAATGAAATATTTCATACACAAAATAATTCCAAATTTTATTATTTTATTCTAGAGTATTTAAAAATTCTTTGAAAGAGCTCCTTATTTACGAAAAACATATAGGTATTTTTAATGTTCTTAACAAAATCCACTTTTAAATAAATAATAAAAAAGCTGCAACACAAAACGGAACATTAAAAAAAAACATTTCGCCACATGTCGCAAATGACAGGCTGCATTTTGTTTGTACACATTCACGGAAAGCGCGCGTGTTTCCTTTGAGAAACGTGTGTGCCTGCGTCGCGGCATAGTTTTGAAGAAAATCCCAATTTATGTTTCTCCTGCGCATTCGTTTCATATCCATCGAGTCAACACTGATCCACCCATCTTGTAGGTATGTACAATGGTCATCCAATAAGGCTAAATTGTAACCTATTATTCATATCTTCTAAAGGTTATCCAGTCGCATCACGATGAAGAAATCGGCGAGTTCACCTTCCTCCTCCATGGGACCGGCGGCGAAAAAACAGAAGCCCAACGATTCCGATACGGTCGACGCGGGATCTACGACGAAGACGGACAACTATGTGACTCTTTTCAAAGCCGACCGGAAGGCCACTGCAAAATCGATATTGGATTTCGACTTCAAAAAGAAGCGTGTGCGCGTACTGTCCGACGCCAAGGAAATTGAGGAAGGCAAAAAAGGTGTTCTTTACTGGATGTCGCGAGATGTGCGCGTGCAGGACAACTGGGCGTTTCTGTTCGCGCAGAAGCTAGCGCTGAAGAACGAGCTCCCGCTGCACGTGTGCTTCAACCTGGTCCCGAAATTTCTCGAGGCCACGATACGGCATTTCAAATTCATGCTCAAAGGGCTGGAGGAGGTAGCGCAGGAATGCGAAAAACTAAACATTCAGTTTCACCTGCTGCGGGGCAATGCTGCCCAAAATGTTCCGGAGTTTGTGAAGAAGCACAAAATAGGCGGAGTGGTATGCGACTTCAGTCCGCTGCGGGTACCGATGAAGTGGGTGGATGACGTGAAAAAAGCGCTCCCCATGGAGGTCCCACTGTGTCAGGTCGATGCGCACAACATCGTGCCGGTGTGGGTAACCTCGGAGAAGCTGGAGTATGCTGCACGCACGATCCGCAACAAGGTGAACAACAATTTATCCACCTTCCTGACGCCGTTTCCTCCGCTCGTCAAGCATCCGTACGCGGCTTCCTTCCAAGCCGAACCGATCAACTGGCCGAAAGTGGTGGACTCCCTGGAAGTAGACCGATCCGTTGACGAGGTTTCGTGGGCCACCCCTGGGTATGAGGGTGGTGTAAAGACGCTGCAGAGCTTTGTTGACAAACGTCTGGGAAAGTTCAACGCCAAGCGTAACGACCCGACCGAAAATGCACTCTCGAACCTGTCACCGTGGTTTCACTTC
Source organism: Anopheles atroparvus (assembly GCA_914969975.1). Classification (NCBI taxonomy): domain Eukaryota; kingdom Metazoa; phylum Arthropoda; class Insecta; order Diptera; family Culicidae; genus Anopheles; species Anopheles atroparvus. Next base: position 40,460,746 of record CAJZCY010000002.1, on the reverse strand, counting down.
GGACAGATATCGGTCCAGCGCTCCATCCTGACCGTGAAAAGCTACGGCAAAAAGTTCAGCGAAAGTGTGGCATCGTTCTGCGAGGAAGCGATCGTCCGACGCGAGCTGTCGGACAACTTTTGCTTTTACAATAAAAACTACGACAATCTCCAGGGCGCTTACGATTGGGCGCGCAAAACGCTGGACGACCACCGAAAGGACAAGCGCGTCTACTGCTACTCCCGTGAGGAGCTGGAAACGGCAAAGACGCACGACGACCTGTGGAACTCGGCCCAGCTGCAGATGGTGAAGGAGGGCAAGATGCACGGTTTCCTGCGCATGTACTGGGCGAAGAAGATACTCGAGTGGACCAAAACTCCCGAGGAAGCGCTCGAGACGGCAATCTATCTCAACGACCGGTACAGCCTGGATGGACGCGACCCGAACGGATACGTCGGTTGCATGTGGTCGATCGCCGGCATTCACGATCAGGGCTGGAAGGAGAGAGAAATCTTTGGTAAAATAAGATACATGAACTACGAAGGATGTAAGCGAAAGTTTAATGTTAATGCATTTGTAGTACGCCATGGTGGAAAAGTCCATCGTCGTAAATGAACGACTGCAAATGCGACAAACGTTATAATGTCCAGTTTGATATTTGATAAACTTTAAATTTCTTGTATGACTTTTTGAATTGTTCTTTGTCCTTACTAACTATTAAGTATTTGCCTTCTGCTACGAAGCAGATAAGCCAAGGTTTTTTTGTTTTTTCATTCGTTTAGTTTAGATCTGTAAACATTCTCAGAGAAGTGGTTAATCCTTTTTACTAAATCGTCTACCTCAACAACGAAGCAGCTTAACACACAACTACAGTGGTTTGAGTGCGTATCATTCTCTTTTCCAGAATTACGGTAGTACCTGAAGTATTTGCATGTTGTATGCTTACGATGAAAATCACGTCAAACAAGACACCTAACTTGGGAACTTGAAATAACTCATCCTTATTAAGTAGCTTAAGGTATGCCAGTACATTGATAAATATAAAATAAAGATACAACATAATAACGAGGAAGCCACATAAATTTTCGTAAGATAAAACTTTATTAAAACGAGCTTATTATAAACTATAACCATAACTCGAACCAATCCCTCGAGCGAACTTAAAATGTGTGAGTCTCATCTCAACAGTACTCTTCCGTTCGTTCGTGATTGTATGTTTATTTCCCGTAGTTTCTTGTTCCTCTGTCCGTTAGCACATGATGATTTTCTGGTTCCTCGATTCTGGTTGTGGGAGCATCACAATGGTTCGGTTGAATCAATTGTTACCTGACGATCGGAACTGATTGAGCAATTAAGTGTGATGAAACAACGGCTAAACGTGCGTGGTTTAAAATACAGGAGTAACAGACGAGCCCATTTCTATGCTAGAGGTTTTCATTTCAACTTTCTCCACCCGATAAGATTATAGAATTTTGCTTTACCGTGTGAAAGGCACTCTCTAAGAGGAAATGAGTACATTTCTTGGTGTATATCGTTCATTCGCTGCGCCGCGGAGTCGCACAACGTAAGCGTAAGTTACAATGATATTTGTGTGTGAAAAAACATTCGCTGTAGAGTGTACTACAGGAGCTAACAATGGGACTGGGAGTAGGTTGATTTATAGTAATAATGAATTTCTTTTTCCTCTATTAATAATTTGTACGCAGGACTGTGAACGAGTCAACAAGGGTCACTGGCTACAGATACGATTTTGGAGTAATATATCTAAAGATGTGTCTTTTAATTGCAGTAAATAACGTTTCGACACAGTTCAAAACTTAACAAAAACCCCACCAGGGCCACAAGAGAAATGATTGTGGGGAAATAAAACGTTTCTATATGGGTTTCGCATGACTGAACTCGCAACGACATGAATAGAGTATATAATTATGCCTTAATTAGTAAATGCTTGGTGTTATTTTTTCCTTTCCTTATATTATACTTTTAATGATATTTCAATGAGTGTTCGTATTATCTACCGCAGGTCTGTTGCTGCTAGCCCAAAAAGCGTCATGAAAGTTGGCCAGTTGGGTATTGCACGATCGTGAACTCATTTAAATTTTATATCGTTTGACAACGATCAATAGTTGTTAAATTGTGAATGCCTAAGCATATGTGTGGGATTGGATAAAAGAACTGATCAAAAGCTTGGTTCAATATACGTATGCTATACGAAAAGATTTTGTAACGATAAAAAACCGAAAACCCTTCCTTCCAGGGTGGCTTTCCAGTTTACAACTAGAAGAAAATTTGTTAAATCGACCATCTTTCAACATGTTCAATTCAACTCGCATCCATTGTAAAGTGTATGTAAAATCCTTCATCCATCGTTTGCTGCTATTGCTGTGGCGTACGGAATAATTCTAAAATTAAATGAATACGCACATCAGAGATAGAAACATTATGGGAAGAATATTCTTACGACTGTTTTCGTACACACACGATAACGATGGCACGGCATACTCCTCCCATCGGTCCTAAGGCTGTATGACTTTGATTTTTCTTTCGATGTACGCGCGACACATCGGACAATCGTGGATTTCCGCGTGGCATCCCGAGCAACAGCACATGTGCCCACACGGGAGGAATATCACTTGTACCTGCAAAAAGGGATATTTTGTTTGTTTGTTTAGCAATGGGCCGCATAAGAAGATCGTCTTTCCGCATCGTTACCATTTGCTCCATACAGATAACACATTCAGCAAACTGTGTTACAGGACCGCTCATGGGACTGGACGGTTCTTCTGTTGACCGTCGGCCGGTAACGGGCGGAGTATCGGGTGCAGCTGGACTACCCACTTCGTCTCCATCGTTTGGTGTATCCGTGGTTAAGGCGGGTGCCATCGGGGTCGCCACCAGCGAATCACCTTCCGGATAATCTATCTTGCAGTTCAGATAGTCGTAGTAGTTGGCGATGGATAGCAGAATTCCCCGGCGATCGGTGCCACTCTGTACGCCAGCATCCACCAGATCCTCGTCGGTGACGGTACACAGCTCCTTGTCCTTGTTCTGCCAGATTTTCGACAAAAATGGCAAGCAGTGCACCACGCCGTTCACCAGGAACTGATACCCGAGCACGGGATCGATCGAAGCGGTATCGTTGGACAGCTCCACCGGCTGCCGATCGAGGAGCCGCTGGTACTGCAACAGCCAGAAGTCAGACTGTTCACTTTCCTTTTGCTTTTCGATGATCTTGAGTGTATCCAGCAGCTAAAAAAAAAGGAATCAAATGTGCGTTTTCAAAACTTCACCATATCTCAACGATGGGCAGAAAGAACAGCACAGTTGCTTACCTGTTGTTTGCGTTGGTCCTGCTGCTTCAGCAAATCCGTTAGAACATACGTTAAATTGACACGATGTTCCGTCAAGTTGATCTGCAAGGAAGAGAAAATGTACCGTAGTTCAGATTTAACTAAACAATAGAGGTTAGTTATTCAAACCTACAATTTGATCATCTTGATTGTTCTTCTTCCGTTCGATCTCGTACAGCGTCAAGGCGGCCAACTGGGATTCCACAATTCGCACTTGCTCCACCAAACCCCACGTGCGCGAGTCGTTGCGGGCGATCAGTGCGGCCACCGCACTCTTCTGGATGTCCTCGTCACACGTAATTTGATCGATGACGTCCTGGCGATTCCGATCGTAGTTCAGGAACACGTTGTTCAGCAGATTGTTCGTCTCGTACTCGCGCTCCAGTATGTTGCGCGATGATTGATCCCGTTGATTATGAAAGTTCTGTATAATGTTGATTTCGTTCTCCAGAAGGTTAGTCATGGCTCCGAGGATCTCCTGCTTCCGAAGGTCATGCTGCTGGGTGCGCAAGTGTTCCAGCAGACGCTGCTGCTCTTCCCGTTCCTGCTCGAGGAAGGCAGGATCGGGTCCATTCTTCAACTCAAGCAGGTTGCTAACTAATTCGTCTGACTTCTGCTCGTCTGGAACACGACAAATTATATGGAAGGTCGTCAAAAACGGGGTCCTTGCACCCTACCACTCGATAGGTGTATTTACCTTTAAGGATGTTATCGATTAACCGCTCCCTTTCGGTTTGCTTCTCCTGCTGCAATTTGTGCACCTGCGAATCGTTTTGGTTCTGCTGCTCGAGCAACTGTTGCAGCAGCACCTGTTTCTTCCTCTGCTGCTGCTCGTGCAGTTTGCTCTCCGCCAGTATGTCCTTCTCGAAAGCCAACCGTTCCCGTGCGAGCAGATTGCGCTCCTTTTCGTACCTGGTACGGTCCAATTCCTGCTGGCGCTTTTCGCTACGTTCGCTACTGATGAACGCGGACGTGGTGGCTTTCTGACGATCGAGCTCTGTGGTCCCGTCCACATCGACATTGCCAGAGGAGGGGAGGATTTCTCCGGTAGACAGATACTTAATAATTGCGTACGTTCCACCGGCAACCACGTCCGGCGGGGGGTTTTCTATGCGTTCCGGGTCGAGTACTATATCTACGAGGTTATCACACGTTGCCAGCTGGTTGGGCAGCTGAGAAAGACGCACATTTCCGCTAATGTCCAGCACCCTAAGATTGGTCATGAACGCTATCTGCTCCACCGTTACCAGATTGTTTGCCGAAAGTATGAGCAAATTCAGCTTTTTTAGCCGTCCAATCGAAGCCGGCAACTTCTCCAAGGCGTTGTTGGATAAAAATAGTTCCTACAGCGAGGGGGAAAGAAAAGACGATTCGTAATAAATGCAATATTCCTTTCCGTTGTTGATGCTCACGCTCGTACCCTGAGATTTTCTAGTTGGTGTATATCTTCCGGCAGCTTCTTGAAACGATTGTACGACAGATTTAAAGATTGCAGTAAAGCTAAGTCTTGCAGTGAGCCACCGCCGGTCAGGGTGGACAGTTTATTGTTGGTCAAGATGAGGACCTCCTTCCGCAGCACCTTGCACATAACAAAGACGCCCGGTGGGACATCTTTCAGGTTGCAATCTTCCAAGTCGTAGATTGGTTCCGGTGTTTCCTTCGCCTGCGGGAGGGCAACGAAAGCCCGGAAAGAAAATAGGTCACGTTTGGTAAATCGATAAGCGCTGTCCCACTGATGCAGTAACATTGTTTTGCTAGGTATGAGCTAGGCTTGTAGGAAGGACTACTCTGTTGATGGATTATTTGTTGATATCTTTTTACCAGGCACTGCTTCCGCTCTAGGCGCGCTTTGAAGTCCACGGTTGGTTGGTGGCTCGTAGTAGGCATTTCACTGTCGTCTGTCGGTGTGAACAGGTTTTCATTCTTCGATGACGAAATACGACAACCCATAAAAACAGTTAGCCTTATCACCGTGCTTCTAGTTTCAGTGGCACTTTTTTTTTTCTACGCAAAAATTAAGAACGCAACAACATACAAGAGCTTCTCGACAGAAATATTTATATCTTCTGATCTTTCACACAGTGACATGCGAATTGGCGTGAATTGGGTTCAATCCAGCGCGGCTATCTATGAATCACGCGTAATTTACTGCGGCTTTTCGTTGTTGTTGCTTTGATTGCTTGATGTTGCTACGCGGGGTGTTCACTACTGCTACTACGTTTGGGAACGTACTACTGCTAGCTTAGCGCTTTGCTCTACGGTGCAAACTAATTAGAAACGATCCGTCCGGTCGCGTTATGAAATTTTGAACGAGAAACCCAGTAAACCAAAATGGCAATGCATGCTCTACGCGGACACGACGGGTTTTCTCCGATTTTCACCTACAGTGTAGTTTACGCGCGGCCAAACTATGCACTGCCCTTGCGTCGTACGTCAATGCAATCTGCGGTTTTCTTCGCTCATCATAAATGGTCCCACTTTTTCGCCTCCCCCTGTGGGTAGCGCTCTCGTTCACTCTTTGGTGATTTCTTTCACAACATTACTGTATTTTTCTTTCTTTTTCTTCCCGCAGAACAGAAGCAGCGTACTTCACATCGGTCACGGGAACACAAATGTTTTGAATCTGTCTTCACATAAATGACTTTTGGCATAAACAAACTGACATCTCTCTCTCTGGGGAGACTTGGCTCCATCTCTTTCTTTCTTCTTTTCGCCCAGGTTTGAAAATACTTTAAACACGTTCGAATTTTCCAACAAACCCTCGCCTACACCTTTATTTTCCATACATTCGAAGAGAATAAAAAATTGACAACGGTGCCCTTCTCTATGCTAAACCAAACACCTTTACAATATTAAAGCTTATTTAAAATCATTGGTGGTTGGAGTTTCCATTTACTTTTTACAATCCGGTCGGCTTGTAGTCTATTTAGCGAGGAAACATCTGTGAAAGAGACGTAGGCACTCTATGAATGGGAGGAAAAATTGGCGACAATCATTTGTTTACCGTTTGTTTGGGAGTATTGCACCAGTGTGCTGTAAATATCCTTAACCGGAACACACATATTGTGGAAGGGATATATTCGGTCGTCCAGGGAGCTCTTGAAGTTCGACACGGCAATGGCGATCAGATGCCCGTCCTCGTCAAATACAGGACCGCCGCTTTGGCCTGATGAGTGTTTATTCGTAAGAAATGCTTTTTGCGCCAATCTAAAGCAAAGATACTTACCATATTGCACCGAGCAGTCCGTGAAAAGAATGCCTTCGCTGTACTTAGTAACTCTGCCAGGCATAATGCTAGGCTTAAAATTGGATCCCATGGCAAGCGATTTGAAAACGGGAAAGCCAACCGCATAGAGGCGCTGACCTACACTGGGAATATAGTTTGCTAGTCGGCAGAACCAGTTAGATCGTTGAGCCTCCTCGAAACTTGCTTCCATCAGTGCAATATCATAGGCGCTATCAAATGTTGGATTTTTGTAGATCAACCTCGGACCCGTTATCGTTCGGTCGTTGAATGTGCAGGTGATGTTATTCTGCAAGTGGTTTAGTCGGTCGATTTTTAACAAAAAGGCTATTTACACTACTGTCAACCCTTCACATACCGTAGCAATCACGTGGGAGCAGGAGATGATGTAGTATTTGGAATTCAATTCAAACGCACAGCCTGTCCCCCAGCAGCCTTGGGAATCGATCATGCAAACGGACCGAAAAGCTTGCACGGGAAAAGGGATTGCTTGGCTGCGGCATAAGTTTCTGCCGCTCGATGTGATACTTAGAATTTCATCAATGTTGATTGCCAACGGAAAACTAACATTTTCGTTGCGATGCACGAACGTTGTACCAACAAGGAAGCCTTTGATTTTCCTGAAAGTGAATAAGAGATGGGGTGATTTGTGTCTTCCTTTGGCAGCAGAAGAACATTACATGTTTCGGTCGTAAATGGCTCCTCCTTGACATCCAAAACTCAAATGTATATCGAGCAGCAAAAGGCAATCATTGTCCCCGAAAATGTTGGTTATATGTCCGACGTTCACTGTGTTGTAAAATGATTCGTTTCCGAATGGAGTAGAGACGGCAATGACTTTATCCAATATGTTAGCGGATTCAGTGTTAACTGGTTTCCAACGGTTGAAGATCGGTTTTATCTGTTCCCATGACGGAGCACTGGTAACATCAGTCGACAGGATAACAATGCTTGCATAAAGGCTGCTATATCTCTGCACGGGTTTGGAGTCGCCATCAACGAAGACGTGTAGGCCATTTAAGACATTTTCCAAACAATTCTTTACACGTACGGAGTGTACGATAGTACACGCTCGAGCGGCGCTCTCTTCCAAGCCACCTTTGGACTTTCGGATCACGCGAAAGTCAAGCTCGGCAACTGCCTTCAGCTTATCGCATTTGTTCAGCTCTATGACTGGGCACTGACGTACTGAGTTGGTGATGTTTTTTGTAAGCGCCTCGTTATCACAGAAAATTAAACCCGACACGATAATAAGCTCATTATTGAGAAAAAACGCCGATTCCTTGTGTCCGCCAGAGGTATAGAAAACAGTCCCATGGTTTGGAAATGTTGGTATCTAAAACAAAGAGTTTACTCACAGGTAAGTTGCAAACTAACAATTCCTATATATTTACCTTCATTTCATTTGTAAATGAATAAGACTGGAGAAGAATTATCAACGAAAACTGGCGGCAGCAATGAAATATTTTCGTCCGCTACCAACGAGTTAGCATTTCGAAACAAAACAATTTGCTGTCATCAGTTGCCAAGGTAATCCAGTTTGAGGCGGAGTCATGTCCAAACATCTTGACAATCATTGGTGTCATTTGTGTATTTTGGGAACCTTCGTCTCAAAATCCAGGTTTTATAAAATTGATGGTGTTTGCAGAGGCTCCCGTTTTCAAACGGCAAGTTTATCTGCAAGTTTTACCAAGCCGCACCAAATCAGCTCGTCGAGTTCACTCCTTTTGAAAAATACCCAGTTCCGGATTGTTGAAACATTTCGCACCTTTAAACTTGGCGCAGATTTCATGTTGAAATATTTCAAGTACAGGTGAACTGTGCAATTCATTTCAAAGAATTTTAAATGGAGCACATGGTTGGTACCGTTGAGTAAAAAACCGAAAAAAAAAGACACGCGTTAGTATAACTGAATTTAGCTTTAATTTATGGGTGAAATGTAAGTCTCATGATGATATTAGTAAATCAATCACAATCTGCTGTACTTTAGGTAGTATAACATTTAGATGAACTTCTTCCAGAAGCGTAAAAAAAAAAACAAACAACCAACTGATCTCCTTTAGCAGCTGGCATATGCGATTTATTTTCATTGATTGCAATCGCCTGGCTTCATGGTTGTTGCAACTTAATTGCTCCCGAACCGACGCTGGAACACCCGCCGACACATACTGATCAACTGGAGTGCGATAAACAGCGTCGCACGATCAGACAGCATGGCGCACATCCGCGTAATGGCGCGAGGCACTTGCGCGACGAAACGACAGCGGTGGTCGGACCGGCAATGAAAAGATGGCTTCCACATTCAAGCCACGGGGCAATGAAGAAGTCGAACACTTGTTAAACCTGCATCTTATGCTGTAGCAGCAAGTGGAACAGCACAAAAGCAAGTAGATGGACACCACCAGCGAGAACATGGGAGCGTGGAACGTTCAAGCAGCATGACGCTTGCGAATGGTTGGAATGCAAAAAATCATGCTCGTGTATGCAAAGCGATACCCGCTCGCACTGCCAGCCAAAACCGATGGGGATGTGCATTGATAGAGCTGTAATTGTGGACGCGATCCTCCGGGGATAGGTCAACCGTTTACGGGGCGAGTCGTGGGTTTCGGTCGACCACCAACCACCAGCAAGAGTGGCAGTGTACATTGGCAATGAATTTTGCCAACACCATCGGCACGATGGGGGGTCCGGGCCATATTTCAATACCGCGTATGCTACCTACAAATCGATTGACATATGGATGCCGCAACTCAATCAAGCAAGCTCGCCATTCGATTGTTTGACCATATTCTATTATATTAAATTGCCTGCGTGTGGGAAGTACCGATTACGTCGGATGCGTTTCCAGCTGAAATTGATCATAAAGTGAATATAAATATCACTTTGGCGTTTCCTTTGTCGGGTTGGTTTGATCTTTTGCGGGCAGGAGTTGCGATTTTTTAAAAGAGACAGCTTGTGTGAACCAAAAGGTCACAATCGTTGGAAAGGTTAACCGTAATCACCAAAGACAGAACGAAATATAATAGGCTTGGCTTGGGGATGGACACCGTAAACAGTCAAAATATTAGTTTACCGAAATGAAGTCAAAATTCAATTAAAAATCTTCAAAATTGCACTGACAATCTTTCGTGACTTCTCAAATTACATTAAATTATCAAGATTTATTTGTTTACCAAAACTAGACAAATATGTGTGAAGAAGAATAGATGAATTTGTTACAAGGCGCTATAAACCAAGCTGTGTACTAACTGAGTTTCTAAAAGTTAAAACAAAAAGCTTGAACCATTTTTGAAGAAGCAGCAGCAGCGTAGTAAATCTTGGGAAATCAAAAACAAAAGGAACCTCACGTACAAAAAAAAAAAACAGAATCTTTTAATGGACCCAGGAGTAACATTAATATTCAGCTTTCCTACGCGCCGAATAAAAATCCGCACTCGATCCGCGTCGTCGGCAGATTTGAAAGGCGTTTTGCACCCAACCTATCGATGCTATAATTTGGACATCAACGTGTCTCTCGGCGCAGTAAAATCAATTCCAACATAATTTATGTGAAGCCAGCCGCGAAATGGCGGCTAGTTCGATTTCCCACTGGGGCTGCTCTCGCCCAGAACGCCTTAGAATGTATTCTACCCTAGTTCGATCGTCCGCCCGGGCGGCCAGTTCGCCGCGGACCACTTCCAAAGGATGCAAATGAGTCAATCTAAATGCCGGTGCGATCCTGGCAAAAGCCAACTCATCGTTTGGCCTGCCCGGGACTGGCCGGACCGGTTTACCGGTCGATCGGCTGCCGGGTTAAATTGTTTTTTGATTAATGATTTGTTGTTCTACCTGTTTCGGCCTGTTGCTCTCACCCGAGAATCGCGGCATCGAACGAGCACACGATTAACATATAAGTTACGGCGATGGTACGCGCACCACATAAAAATAAATGTATATTTGGCAGTGACTCATGTCATCTCCACGGTGCAGTCACTGCGGATGCTTTTGCTCGCTTATAATGTTTTGTTTGCTTTTTTTCGACCTGCCGTTTAACCATTTCCCTCACCTTTCCGTTCGCTTCGATGGCACAAGTTGCCATCAATTTTTTTAAATTTTGTTTTATTTTATAACCTCCGTTTCTTTTTTTTTGTCTTTGCTCGATTGTGACTGGATTGTTTTTTCCTTAATGGACCATCCGGCGCACGGGAGGCGTTTGAAGTGAAGTTGACTTTTGACAGTGGCCTCCGGCGAAACGGCCCGAGGATCGAACGCGTCCAGGCCGGGGCGATCGGGCGTCGCGTTCGTCGCTTGCCACTAAATGAAAAGAAAAAAAAACACGAGCCGCCCCATTGTGACCCCAATGGGCGCAGCTTTCGCGACGACCATTTTGCGGCCCCACGAGAGGAGTGCGGGGAAGAAGAAGTTCATCCGGCAGTTCGGCCAGGTGTCATCCCGGTGCCAGAGATCGCGTGTTGCGATGGAGTGGATGGCATGTGGAAGAAAGGAGGCGGGGGAGAACTGACCAAGCCGGGACCGGTTTCGGAGGAGCGCATGTGCGCCGATTGTGGCCCGCTGGTCGGGCAGACAACTTGGCACCGGTTTCCCGATCGCTCGCCCGATCGAATCCCGTGACCATAAATAGCGAAACGTCAAATCTGTATGCTAATCGAATGTTAATGAATGGTGGTGGGGGTAGGTTTTATCAATGATATCTGGGAGGCTGTGCGTGTGTGTGAGTGAGTGAGTATGTGCCTCCAGCGGACAGGCAATCGGAGAAGCTCGGGGGATTTAGTTTCGGGAACTTAAGTGGTACCAAAATCAGGTTTAGCTGCCGGCGAATATCGGTCCCCTCCTTCGCCACCTCCGTCCCGTTCCGGAGGCCCATCCGATCGCCTACGTGCAACCGATCGCGTCGTCCCGTCTGCCCTTTTTCGGACCTAATTGGCAGATTCCGTAGTTGATTGCTTTTTATGAGTCATAAAATTTTGCGATCCGACGTGCACGCGTGCAAATGTTACGCTAGTTATCAAAAACCAAAAAACAAAAAAAACACACTCTCTTAAAAAAACAGACGAATTAATACACCCAGAGTGTGATTAAAATTCCAGCGAAACATTTCACAGACTTCGTGGCACCGCAATGGGCCACGCTGGGCGACGGTCAGACAAACTGGTTTGCTGACAAAGGCACCGCAGTAGCGAAAGGCGACAGCTTGGTCCAGCTTTCTGCAGGACATAACACTGGAAGATGAAATTGCATGCATGGTGTATGATAACGACCAGCATCCAGGAAGGCGACGGCTCTGAAGCGACACTCTGACGTCAGCAGAATACACACGGAAGCGAACTAATTGAAAAGCCGAAGCCAGCGGGTTAGCTGATCATAAAACCGTATCCTTGGACTAGCTGCGTGCGGTGCAAAAGGATGCTGGAGCAAAAATAAAATTGCAGCAACGAGTCAAACCATCCCTCAGAACCACCTCCGGACACCAATCATCCTTTGCGAGGGCTATTTTCATTTGCCGTTTGTTGAGGGAAAATGACAAGCCCATAATTGGGCGCACATTGTTCGAGCCGTGCGATTACCATTGCACGTTACGTTGGAAAATATATTTATGTGCACACTTCTGTGCCACATTTTTCTAATTCTAACTGCTGAGGCGATTGATAGTTCACCCGAAGGAAATGAAAATTGTATAAAATTAAAGTTAAATTGCACGTGCGCACCACAGTCTATGATAATGATGCGACTGCCTGTGGCGGTTGCTCCCGATAACGTTTCTGAAGCGGTTTGGGGACGCATATTGTTCAAACTGAACCGCAGGATGCTTCCCAGTGGTGGTCGCTTGCGCTGGGAAATGGCTTTGGGTGGAAAATAGAAAACAACACAGGACGACCATGAAGTCTAAGGAACTGAACCGGGTTAGAGGGTAATATGGGTAGCACTGGTCCTAGTTATACTATTTCCATTCCACCCAGATATAGATAAAGATCTGTTATTTGTGGAAGGATGTGCATATTTTTGCTCCCGTCTGCACCGTCGAATGACGCAAAGATAAAGATAATTGTGTATAGAAAAACCTTTTATGGTTATAATATTTAAGAATAAAAATAAAGTCATTCCACTGAGTATTGTAGGGCTCTGAAATGATTCTTCAGCATTCTACCCTTGGTACCCTTGACAAAATATAAAAATCAATGCAAATTACATGTTTTATAACTGAGCTGATCGTAAACTCTTTCACGTGCCAGCAATTTATATAGGAATCCTTAAAATAAACCTTAGTTTTGGCGTTTTGTCCCCATTTAAGTGCCTCTGAAAAGTTTTATGGATCTGAATGAAACAGTTATGAATCACATGTCAAGTTCTGGCTCTGAAGCTCTCGGGAAACCCGTTGCTTGTATCGTCAATCGGCGTAAATGTTTCTCGGATTTGTCACTAGGCAGTCAAAACAAGCAGTTACAATATATAGAAAATGAATGTTTAATAGTCACGTCAGCTTTTACCCCTAATTGCATTCTTTTTAATGAGCGACCCAAGAATAATCTGTCTGTTAAACTATAGTTTAATATTTGCTACTTTCTTTCAAATACATCATTTGCGGTAGTGTAAAGAAGAAATAGGTGTTGAAATTGTGTAGACAAATTTCTGCTATGATTATTGAGACTGATAAGCTTCTACAGGTGCAAACATTGCATAATCCGAAACATATCTTCGTCAATTGATTCTAGTTCATTTTTTTGCCTTTAATATTTAGCATAACTTTTGATCGAAATGTCCGACAAACGCAACTTGATGGAGTTAGTGCCAAGAAAGCCCCATCGTTTGATCTCCCATCGCCAATGAGCCGAGCTTTCGTTTCGTTTTCGACTGCTTCCTTGAGTTTTGTTTTCTCAGTTTCGTATGCGCAAAATCTTTATTTCTCACCTTTTTTTTAACTGATGTTCGTCTTTTCTCTCTCTCTCTCTTTCTATGGTTCTATCCTCTTTTTTTAAATAATTTTATCTCCCTCTTCACGGTATCCCTGTCTTCGTGTGTCTCTTTCGTTCACTTATTTTTGTTTCGCTTCCACTCACTCGCGCTTATCGCTTTTTTCTCTCTAAGATATCGACGACTCGACTCACTCCTTTCCCTATCAACCGATACACATCACTTAATCTCTCTCTTTCTCTCGTTCGTTATCAGCGCCCCAGCTCGGCTCCCTCTTACCATCTAGCTCCGACGGACGAAGGCTCCTTAGGACTTTCGGCCAATTGATGCTGGGGATGCTGTGTGTGTGTGTGTCAGTTTTTTTCTTCTTTTCCGATGGTCGCTGCTCGGCAGTGTGGTCGTCAGCTCGCGGCGTTATCCTCCTCTATATAAATGGGAAAACAATTTTGCCACCACAAGTATTTCACTGGTGTTCCTAACCGTAGCAGCGTTGCGGAAGCTCAGCCTGATCGTTCGTCTCCTGAGCATCTCATATCAGGTTGGATTTCGGTCCAGTTTTGCTGCGTGCCATCGTGTACCTCGTGCGCCCGTTTAGTCCGTGTGTGGCCGTGCGCTTTGCAAGTGGTGCTACGACAAGGAAAGGAATTTCGTCCCTGTTCATCGGTGACGGGAAAAATCGTGCACTTCCAACCGGGCGCAACGTCAACCGTCCCAAGGAGCCTTCTATCTTGTGGTCCGATCTGCTGACACACCGCCGAGGATTAGCGCCGCGACTTGCGCATCGAAGGGGCTTGGATTTCAACCGTGCTGCGCCATCGCATGGATAGTATCAAGGTAAACGATGTCATTTAAACACGCGACCACGCGATCACGCGATGGCCAATTTCCGATACGTCCCGCGAGGACTTGTGCAAACGCTGTTTCAATAACCTTCTTACCGTGCTATTAGCGGCAAGCCAGTTTCGCGCTATAGACTTCACGATCCATTCTAGTATCGTACGATCGGAACCTTCGAGCACACAATTAACAGTTGAACTGAAACTGCAGAGAAATTAGAGGTGTCATTGTGACACACAAGTAAAAGTTCTCAATTCTGATGCAACTTCTTCTACTATTGGCCCAGTGCTTACCATTCAAGACTTAAACTTCTACCGATCAAATATGGAGCCAAAAATATGCGCTTGAAACAATGCAAGTGTTCGTTCGTAGCCTTGTTCGATCGTTCCAATTTGAACGGTTATTCAGAAAGACCCATATGTTCATTCAATGTTCACAAGCCGTTGCCAAATTGTGTTAATTTGCCCCAGAGCCGGTTAAAAACCGGTGACAGTAAACGAGGCTGAAGCTGGAAAGTTTTGAGATAACTGAAGTTATTCTTATGCACTAGTACTTCAAATAACCATTTTAGTTGTTTATGTTCCCTCGTTTGAAGAGCCATAAAACACCGTTAAAAGCTGCTGTGAGGCTGTTTTTAGAAACTAGCGATAAGGTTTAACGGTTTCGTGAAAACAACGCTGAAAACTTTACACATTTTCCCATTTCAAAGAATACCTTTTTCCGGGAAATGTTTCCAACACATTTCAAACTTCACTTGAATAAAGTGTACTCTAAAGAATCCTATGAAAATTAAACCAATTTGTATGTTACTTTTTTCTATATATAAAATTAATAAATACTATGATAATGTGTTCAACAAAAATTGTGTAAAGTAATGAAACTGTAAGTTTATTATGGAGCTTTAAGACAAATTGTTCGGTTATTTGGAACAACAATGTCTTTGGATTGAACAAACAGGTGTATTCGTTCTCGTCCAGATTAATCTAGACATTTGCCAAGCTATCAACAATTGGTTAGCAGTTGCCACCGCAAATTTTTTTTCTATATACCAGATTTGGTTTTCCTAATTATGTGTCCGTAGATTTCCTCCCTGTGTCACTCTAGTAACTGTAAGGTATTGCTGCACCTTCCTCGGTGATTGTACAAGGCTTCAAATAAGATGCTAATTAATGTAATGGAAAATTTTACACGTCTCCTTGACACGAACGGTAACACAATAATCCAATGTACGCCATGTAGTTACCGGTGATGGATCGCCGTTTGTCGTTGACAGGGGTTGAATTTCTATTGTCATGCATTAATCGCGCGGCGGCGAACCTGTTGCCGTACTTTCGGCACTCTAGAACCCGAGGGTTTCATGACGAATGCAATGTCTTCCAGATGAATGACGGAACCGTTTTATGCGCACTTTTGTATCCCGTCTGAAACGGCTTGCTCCTTTCTGGTTGAGGACGGTGGGAGAGATGAGGGGAGGGTAGGTCTTACGATTCGTTAAGACATAATCGAAGAATTTGCTACAAGATTTATTTCCCGGTGAACCTTGCTCGGGTTGGGCAGCCAAGTGCGCTCACGTAACAGGACGGGTTGAATGCCATTGTTTCGAGATTGCGAACAAGTTGCTAGTAAAGTGTCAACGCAAGAAAAATGGCTGGAATTGCTGCTGAATAGAACTCAAATCGTTTTATTCGAAAATCTGGGGCAAGACGAATGCATAATGAAACATCTTTGTTCTATGTTATGACCAAATACACATTTGGTTTAATTACTTTTGCATAAACAGTTAAGTGCGTATGTACATCAAAACTTAAGTACTGTGGTTAGCCATAATGGGTTTATTGGAAATAGTACCTCTTCATTACTTATTTTGCTAAGCCATCCACTAATTATTGATGCGGATAATTCCAGAAACGTTTTCTAGAATATTCATTTCTATTCGCAATAACCTTCTCCCTAACGGGTTCGTTTAAGCCGACCTAATGCCTATAGTTGGAGGCAGTTGTAATCTATTGTTTTAATTTTTTTGTACACTGTACTAAATTGTTCTAAAAAAAGCGATCCTGTACAATCTCGGAATTGCGCACAACTTTTGCCCTCGGGTGGACACAACATGTGGACTGCACCGTTCCGCTACATAGCGCACTTAATTCAATTACCCAATGAAACGATCCTCGTCCGCTGGTGTTGGTGAGCATATCCATTAACGAGTATGAGGTATGCAGACAAGCGGACTGGGGCCTTCCATCTATCTCCAAAATAATTCACTTGCTCGCCGTATCGTGAGACCTTTTCTACCGTTGACCTACGTGAGACGTGCCAGTGGGCATAGCACAGCGCAAAGGAACCAATAGTGTCCCCAGGGTGTATCCGTGTTTGAGCCGTTTTGTACCAAAGCTATTCTTCAAGGTCCTTGTGCAAGTTTTCGTATTCTCCTCCAGCCAGGCTCGGAATGCGTAGACTCCCTCGGTGGAGCCAACACTAGCGGAAGGAGCTCGTGACCGAATTTCGAAACCGAAAGCGCTTGCAGGGCGCTAATTCCAGCTTCCTGGGCCAACGATTACGGAACGGTCGGGCTGGCGCAATTGCTCGTTGGTTCGCAGGTTTGCAGCCGTTTCGGGCGGTCCCGACCTAAGGAAAAGTGTTTTGTTTGTCGGGCAGCGAAATTGGTTCGGCGTGCCAAGTGGTGGAAGTGCTAATCAAGCAGCAACAAGGGCCAAACCGAAACCGTCTCGTTCAGTTTGAAACGGGTGTGCCGGTGTGCGGCCAGTTTGAGCCTCGGAAGGGAACAAAAAATGGAAGCCCACATCCGGTCGTCGAGGGAAAAGCTACCGGTGGCCAGAGAAGCGGTGTTTTGCAAAACATGAGTCCGCCTCCGACGGGGTCCCTCCGATCGAAGGCCGGATGCTGCGCAACGTTCGCCCCATGCTGGGTGTGATGGAATTACGCACGGGCGTCCACACATTGTTCGACCGTAGTTTAACGATTCACCCAACCGAAAACAGCCGTTGGCAGAAGGTGGCCAGCAAGTTTCACGACTGTCTGCCAGTGAGGAAAAAGTGCACTTCCGCCGGAAACAGTGCTCGATCGCGTGCGCCTACCACGGGTCCCAGTCGTCAGGAGCCGTCGGTGATAAAGTGATCGCGATTACTAATTTGCGACTATTTGTTTTCACATTTACACTGACAAAGGCATCCCGTGCCTGTGTGTGTTTGTGGGTGTGATTGCGTATGTGCGAAGGTTTGCCTGTTTCCATCGAGCACGACCGACACCAATACCACCCGTGAGCTAGCGTTAGTGCAAGCGACGGGCCGGAAGATCTCCCGCATTCAGGCGATTGTCGGATTAAACGCTGCGCTGGTGTCGTAGTAACTGCATGTACCGTAGAGATTCGAGACTGCTCCTATCAATAGTAAAAGTGAGTATCTTATGCAAGCAATTATGGAACGTTTAACGGTAAGAACAACGCTTGGGTCTGTTACAGCAAAATTTATAAAATTCTCTCCAGCTACTAAAAGATTCAACTATTTAAGAAATTATAGTTTAGCAATTTTTACTACAAAGTTTGTGCTAAATTGTTGGCACAATTATGCACATCACAATTTTACAATCCATCAATCAAAATTAATAGTTAAACAATGGAGATTTGATCATGTTTTTGTTATCTTGTGCTCTTGAGTTACTGTAGTGAGGTTTTCTTGAAATTTCGGTTGTAAAAGCTTTACTAGATTCTCAATCCCTTCGACTCATGATGCAATGATAATTTCTTATAAATTTGTTTTATAAACTTCGCTGGAAAAAAATTTTAGAACTTTCTCAGAATTGATTCCCCATGTCTGCCTAGTTGCTAGATAAATGGATAATCTACAACACGCGCATACCCAAATTCGAATGAAGGTTGCGTTTTTTTCTCCCGAAGTAAACAGGCCCTTTTTAACAAACCACGTGCCAGACAGAGACATGGATTTTTCCTTTTCTTCATTTACATATCTCCTCTGATAGAAATTGAATGAAAACATTCAATCCGGTGAAGGTGATGTCAGCGGAAATGACATGACAAAACGTTTAGAGGAAATGTTCCCACCTGGGTGGGGAAAACCCTATCCCGTTTATCCATGAATGCACTGTACATGATACCAATTCAATGAGATATCAAAGGAAACATGATAGCTGGCAGTAATCCCCATCGTCAGACTAGCCGTGCAATTAACTTTTGAGCCCCATCATTGCACGTAATCACAGTCTCCGTTAGTGCAGCTACAATTACTACCATCAGACGTTGCAGTGAGTCACTTATTTAGCGCGACTCATTGCCATTGTGGAGGGCGTTGTAGAGGTCTGTGGGAAACTCGAACCTCCTGGCCGTACACGTTGTGCGGTTCCATCCGGTGTTTTTTTTGGGGTCCCTTTCGTGGAGTTCCAAAAATAGCCACGTTCGACGTCACGAGGATGTTAAATGATACCTCCAGCAATGTCCTTCTCGGTGCTATCGTGTGGTAAATTGATCCATCCTGCACCCGGTTTTCGTGTGTGTTTGCCATTGGGCAGATTTTTTGGCTTTACTGCACTTTTGCACCTGCCTTGCAACACGACTCCTGTCTGGCCCTGGCCGAGCCGCCGAGTGTCACCAAACTGTCCACAAGTGCGCTACCGGCGCAGAGCTGCCATAGTCACCGCCAAACCCTCTCCTCGATCGACGCGAAGGTGATCGTGGGCCGATCGTGTTTCCTAACTTCGCTGCCTGTCCTCTGGGTCGCTCCGGGCCGGCGGCCTGCTGGAAAAGAAAGGGCCCCGGGTAGCGCTGCAGGCGAGTAATTGCACCAGACTCGATCGAATGAGCAATTCGATCATTATCATCAATTAGCCCAGTGTGCAAACAGTGCGCTAGATTGTTCTACCGCACGGGGAAGGCCACCGCGCCGGTAAACGGTTTGGGATGATGGAACCGGTGGCCAGTGTGTCGTGTGCCTGGCCCGGCAGGGCACCTTACAGTAATTTGCTTCTCACCAACGCTGTCGGAAACGATTAGTAGGTAGAATTCCAGCGCAGAAAATTTTCCAACACACAAGCAAAATGCGGTTGGAAGTTTATCCGACATCAGTTGAGCTTTTTCCATTCGCCGATTTATTTGATTTAGTCATCGATCACTCGCTGGGGTTGCTATACATTAACATACTGCTTGGTTTTTTCAGAATTTTGAAAAGTCCACCACGACAAAACTATAACTCGTGTGAATTGATCAGTTGATCGCCTTGGATTTTCAACAGATCGAACAACCGGGACATTTTAGCCGCGTTCGGTGGTAAACAATGCTAATGAGCAAAGTGTTTGAAAGCGTCATGGGCATGGTTTTTAAGAACCATGCTCTACTTCTGTTGGAGTCTTGTTACTAACGTCAGAAAATAGGCTCCCCAAACGATCCCATGAAGTGATCTTCTCCTGATCTTCTCTGCCAGCCGTTCAGCAACTCGCCAGCTGGTGTGAACTGGATGAACCGCAGACTTTCAGCCGCGCGTTCACTGGCCGAATTCATTCCACGGCCAATTCATCCCTTCCGCGTCGCGCGCGTCATCTTCATCTCGCTGTTCGCCCTGTCTGGGGTGCATCGCTATAAGCGGGTGCGATGGAAGTGCAAGTGCATTGCCGTCCCGTGGTCGCTCTGCGCGTGTGGTTGTGTCGCAGCGGGTCTGCATACTGGCGCAACAGCACCAGAAACGGCGGCAGAAAGAAAGAAAGAAAGTGCAGGGAGAAATGCCGCATTTCCCCTTGGGTCGCTCGCAGGGCACCGGGGTAATGGGTGTGTGTGTGTCCGTTGCAGGTGCAGCTCTTGGAGGTGTGCGTGCGTGGCTCACGCTTGTGGCACTTCGTGTGACCGCGGTGCCGAGTGTAGGGCGCTTATTATTGCTCCGCTGCGGCAGACGGCCATTCCGGACGGCACAGTGTTCTTCGCAAGCATCGGCGCAACAGGTTCAACCGATCCTACCTGAGCTCGATCGGGCTTGACTTCCTTCAACAGCCAAAGCCACAGATCATCTACCCAGTGTGCCAGTGTGCATTGTAGTCCCATTGGAACCCGAGTGCAGGTGTGTAGGAATCTGACCCTTTTGTGTCGCTCGAGGTTTTGTTTTTTCATTGCAATCCGCGTGTCGAGAGCAATCCGGGACGAGCCCTCGGTTGACAGTCGCCCTCATGTGACCAGCCGCGACTTTCGCCCAGGTGACAGGTGCTTTCCGGTGGGATGCACCGCGGGCTGCAGTTTCTGTTCGGCAATGGTTCGCCACACCGTGACCGCAATGGTGCACCCGAGCAGGGCGAGCATGAAGATCCGCGATGGAAACCGCGAGTGAGAAAGTGACCCAAGACGGGGGAAAAGCAAATCAGAGAAGCGAGTCGGGAGGTGGGAAATGGGAAAAGGCCCGCACGGAGGTGCAGTAAGCTAGTACGCAGGCTCTTTTTGCCGCCGTGACATCCGGCGTGTGGAGGCTGCCTGTGGGCTAAATATTGCGAGTGACCAGACCAGAGTTGCCGCGAGAGCTATATGCAGATTCATCTCGTGGAGAGGATTTCACTGGGCGAGTGAGCGAAAGCGAAATAAAGCACGCAAGCAACAGGTTGTGGGACGGAAAGAGAGGGTAAGGGACACAGTGTTTGTGAGCGTGTGTGTGTGTGTGTGTGTGTGCGTATGGGAGAGATACAGAAAGGGAAGGGCAAGGGAACGCGAGGGCGAGCGCGGGACGTCGCGACACTCACGAGTGTCGGCATGGAAACGCGATCGTGCGCGCGCTCGAGGAAACGGCGAGCTCGCGGTATAAGTCGAGAAAAGATAAAACTGCCTTCAGTTGTATCTGAGAAGTCTACCGCGGTAGGACATACCGAAACCAAACGCACTGACCGAGTGATAGCGAGCGTGTGTACGCCCTCCCCCTGATTGCACCGACGACGACGAAGACGACGACGACGGGTCAACAACAAATATTTACGTGTGTTGCCCTTTTCTTTTGTGTTTGCCGTCGGAAGCAAGCGCCCTCCGCCAGACGTGTGTGCAGTTCGCCGAACCGCCAAATCAGCGCCACACGTTTACCCTCCCTCCCGCAAGCGGGTGGAAGAAGTTGTTGGCAGCGAAAGAAAAAGGAAAAACCTCGCACCACCGAGCAAGGCGCACTAATTCGCGCACGGCCGCGTACGATCTTAGTACCCGCAGCGAGGCGCCCCGCGAGCATACACGCACCAACCGTGCGACGGTGTGGGTGCGAAGTGTTTCTTGTGTTTTTTGTTGTTTTGTTTTGTTTTGTGTGTGTTGGCCGATCTTGCCTGCGACGGAGAGGCACCAGCAACAACAACAGTGCGTGTGAAGATCGCCGTGCGTTCGTTACCGCACCGGAAAAAAGAATCCCGTGTCCAGCACGATTCCTAACGGCCCTTTGCCCGGTGTCCACAGAGGGCACGCGCGTGTTTGTGTGTTTGATTGATTTGCAACATAAAAAAGGAAGAAGAAATCATACCAAAAGTCTGGAGTTTGACCAACCATTTTTGGTTTCGTTTTTCGGTCACGTTTTCGGACGGAATTGCGTCTCGACCGCGTGGCGCGCGTTCCGATTCGTTTCGGCAAAGCAGCAAACTGGCAACTACATGATTGGAAATACACACCACACAGAAACAAAAAACGATCACAAAGAAATAAATAAATAAACATACAGCAAAACAAAACAAAAACGCACCTATTCGGAACCACATCCGCCCGACGGCGTCCGCGGCGTGAGTTAGTCTAACCTTCTACAAAGTGCAAAAATCGCGCGCGCACACGCTCCCGAAAGCGTGTTGCAAACCTACGGTTGCTGTTTATACTAAAAGCCATCCGTCGTCTTCGCCCCCCACCCCCCATCTCCCCCTTTTCCTCACACTCGGGCGGGTTTCCCTTCTGCGGGCAAGACGTTCCCACACGTTCGGCGGGAGAACGATTAAAGTGGCGGCGCGGTTAAATACTGCTCTCATAACAAACCGTTAACGAGTTCGCGATAAAGTGGCCGAGTGGCGCGCGCGGTTGCCGGCAGAGCAAGGCAGAAAGGAGTAGAGTGCACCCTAGGAACGCTCTTCCATTATTGGTTTTCCCCCCCCCCCCCCCCCCCCTGTTGCTCTACGGGCAGAATCGCGACGGCCGTTCCGCGTCCATTGATCGATTCGCCTTGGTGTGCCGAGGTTGGCTGGCAAAAAGGCCTCAGGCCTCAGGCGCTCAGGAAGTGTTTGAGCGTGTGACCCAAGGAGTACGTACTCCAATTTCCCAACAAAGGGACAAGGACGATCGATCCTGCCAGGTGATCCCGCGAGGAGCGAGAGCTTATGCCGGTGTTGGCGTGACTTTCTCGCATGAGCCAGAGACACAGAGAGCTTGTAAAAGAAAGACAAAACAAAAGGTAACCGGGCTAACCTCTTTCCATATCATCGTTTCTTTAGGCTAGCAAAGGGAAAACTTTAACTTTAGAGATAGAAAAAAGGGAAGGGATGGGTGTTTATTCAATAATTAATCAAAAACCCTTCATCACATCATCACAAAATAAGCTTTAAGAGTAATCTATTTCCGTTGCATTGAAAAAAGATGAAGGAAAACAGACTGCCGCTTCGAAGAGGGAGCTAAAGAAGCCAATAAAACACGGCGAAAGAAATTACAAACCGGGAGAAGCGAGAGAAACGCAGGGAATCAAATCATTAAAACATTTATTAGCCGCTGCAGGGTGAAGACAAAATGAAAAATTTAGCAGAATTCGCCAAAAACACAAAAAAACGCTGCGACGCAGAAGCGGATGCAAAAAAAAATGTATAAAATTGAGAGAAAAAAAGTGAACCGATGACTTTGGCGGACGGTTGGAAAACTGTTGCTGAAGCCGTAGCAACTTATCATTGCCGCTGTCGGTCCGAGGGACGCGAGGGACGGAAGGAAGAGATCGTGTGCGAGATCACGATATTAAACGCACCAACGAGACACACCGAGTGCACCCGCGTCCAACCATGTGTGTGTGTGTGTGCGGCTGTGCGAGTCCGTATGTGCGCATCGGCGGGTGATCTTAATCGCGATCATGCCAAAGGACAGGAAATAAAACGCCGCACACTCGCTCCTCACCGCGCCGCCGGTACGATTCAACCCGCCCTTCCGCCACAGCGATCTCGTGAACGATCGCGAGAAGCAACAGTAGAAAAAAAAAACATGACAAGATGCAGCACATGAAAAGAGGCAACATAAGATGAAAAAAAAAGAGGCGAGAAACCGAGAGCTTGACGGTTCGCTTGGGCGACTCCCGTTTTCTGTACAGAAAACGCTGCACTAACCAACGCGAGGTGGCTTTCCCTCTTTTAATGCCGTGCCATATTGCTGCACACGCACGCACACGGAAGGTCCGATATGTACAGGGTGACCACGCGACAGAGGACTGCGATATCCGCGATCGTTTGCCCGTCGTCGGTGGTCATTATCTGCGAGAGACGGCTCATGACAGTTGTTGGGCAAAGGTGAAACAACTCCCCATCCACGTGGGGGAGTTTCACTGCGCGTTTTGCGTCTTCCTATTGCCATTTCACTCCATGAAGGCAAACAGCCGACGGTCAGGATTCGACCCTAACCATAGGAGCTGATTCCGGGTGAAGTGGATTTGTTTAGCAGGGAAAACTCGAGCAGGAATAGCTGAAATGACCCCTCGTCTGTTATTCGAATAAACGAGATCGTATTATTTTTATTTCTTGTAGAACGGTCCATGATCGTATGACTTCGAGGTCTACTTCCCAAACGATAAGAATTGGCACTTTTTTGACAACATTCAGCCACGTTTCATTGTCCGCAACTTCTCTGGTTTCATCCTCAACATTCCATTGAAATTTCTGTTGGGATACGTTGATTAAAACCAGCACCTTTTTGACATGCTGAAGCCGTTCTGTTACGGGTGAAAAGCAAGAAATTTCCTCCGCATTTCCTCGTGCATTTTCGGACACGATCGTCTGGTTGCACTTAAGGTATGTTTTACTTTTACTTTCACGCCTCTCTGCCTCGCTCCCTCCTGTCTGCTGAGACTTTCGTTAGTGCTCGATTTGGTACAACGGAGCCCCCCCAGGGTCTCGTTTCTCCAACCGTCACTTCGTGTGGATCTCCTCCCCCCGACGGCACACTAACACTGTGCGCTTACGCACCAAAACCCATTGGCGAGGAAAGCTGATCGAGTCACTGGCGGGTGTTGGCAGGGTGGCAAGGGACGCTAGCGATCGTCTCAAATCGTGTCGATCTGACGTAACACCCTAAGCCCACTTTCATCAAGCACACCACCACCACTGGCTGGCTGGGTGCAGCAAAGGGTGCACCCGAAAGGCCGCACCGTGCGACACACCACACATGCTGATCGTCATATGACGATCATGATCAGCATGCCGCTGCCAACGACCACCGATGGCGATGCTGGTGCTTGCGATGACGATGATAATGGTGGCGGCCCCTGCATATCTTGGCTCAACGCGGCACCGCTCCTGGGACCCCCTCCCCCTCGTCGACACACTAACACAACCGCTACATACCGGTTTCGAGCCCGCCGTTTGCTGGCCGCCACGACGCCAACTCCCGGAGGTCCGTCAATCCGCAAGTGTGTGTTGGTTTCGAAAATTTTTGGAAGGTCAGAACGGGCCAACGGTTGACGAATGCAACCACCAGCTCAGGTTGGTCTTGCGCTGCGGCGTTCTGGTCGTGCGTGGCAGAGAGTACAGCAACATGCGGCTGCGGCAAGAATTTCGAGCGCAACCAGTACGTCAAAAAGGGGCACGTCTAATTGCAACAACGACGCTGGCGCAAGTGCCCTCCCCGGATGGAGGGGAGGTGACCATAAACGCGCACACGGGTGCACCACGGAAAACCCTCTAATCGATCTGTCCGCTGGTCCGATCTCATGTGTGTGTGTGTGAGTGTGTATAAAACACAGTTGCATCAGGATCACGATCGGCGTGGGGAAGGCGGTGAAGTTGGGGCAGGCTGTCCTGTGGTGTCATCGCGAAAAGGATCGCGTTAATGGCGTTGCCGATGGCGGGGGATTTTCTGCATCACCGACGGGTGTTTACGTCATTCGCGCCTTTCCAGTGGATGGCGATCCGTTTTCTTTTTCCCACCTTTTCTTTTTCTTGCACCGTACCCGATTTCGCCAAGTGGACCAGTTCTCGGCGAGCTCTCGAGTCTCTCGCTCGAGTGTTGGAATGGTTCACATTCTTTTTCAATTAAGACTGTAAGGCAAAAACAAAACAAAAAAATGATGCAAGCAAAGTGAAGAGGAAAAAAGTACAAGAGGGACGGCATGTAGTTAAGCGAGAATGATTAACAGCAGTGGCAACGGCAACGCGTCGCGGGCATTAATGGTATGTTCGGGGAGCGCGAGTAGAAACACAAAATAATTATCAAGAAACCGACACGACACAACATTTAGACAGATGCTGCTCGCGCTCCAGCGGAGCCTCCAGTGCTCCAGCTCACCAGAAAGTGTGCGTTTGCCCGTCCGACGAGTTTTGGCTTTGGCCGTACACCGATGCAGATCAGGTTAGACGTCCGGCCTTACTGTTAGACTTATTGGCGACTCCTTCGTTAGATGAGCGGCACCCCAAGTACGGTCCACGCGTTGGTCACAAGGTAGACTCAACAGGTTGGACGGACTATTACATCTCATCTCATAGCAATGGGGCTTAGACTTTATTGAGAGAATGGAAAATGTTTTATGCCATAACGTACGATGTGCTAAAGTAACTTTCCCGCCTTTTTCCTCACTTTTTGCGTGAATTCCTTTGGCATGAAATCTTTTACGAGCGTGAGGTAATGGGATAAATTTATGCTGTTGAATCATGTCGCCTGCGGCCCGGAGTACCAATGTGCAGATGTCACACTTTGGTGGATGATCAAAGCATGACCCACAGTGCCGGGGCGGAAACTAAAGGTTGTCCACAAGGGTGACAGTGGACAGTTATGAAGAAAACAAACCAAACGAAACAGAAAAAAAGATAA
Source organism: Anopheles atroparvus (assembly GCA_914969975.1). Classification (NCBI taxonomy): domain Eukaryota; kingdom Metazoa; phylum Arthropoda; class Insecta; order Diptera; family Culicidae; genus Anopheles; species Anopheles atroparvus. Next base: position 40,434,420 of record CAJZCY010000002.1, on the reverse strand, counting down.
AGAAACCCCGGGAAACCATCCTCATGCTTCGGGCGCGGTTTGCCAGAAAATTCGCTATCGTTCCATGGAACATTGCGAAGAGGACATTGTTTTGTGACAATGCCGCGAACACGATTGCGCGGTGACAGTGACTGACAGCCGGTCTGCGGATCGGCACCGACAGGCACCAAATATATAGAGTAATTAGCAAGCCCCGACAGCATCAGGGCCAAAAATACATACGTATCTACACGGACGCCTTTTCAGTTTCACTCGCTGGCCGTTGTCAGGCGGAGGTTTGCACGCGAAGGGTCTTGGCGCATATGGTGGGGGGCCTCTGGAGAACCGACGCGCGGGGATTCGCGGGATTTTTCTTCTTAATAATTGGTCTTTCGGTTCGGTTCGCTCCGTCGGCCGGTTCACATATCGGCCCCACGCTTGGGTGAAGACAGAGCACTGCTATGCGTCCCCAATCCCGCAACCGAGGAATGCGGAGACGTGGTACCCAACGGAAGCCGCCGATCGTCCCTGTTGCTTCGGCGACTTTATGCTCGTCGTCATAGCTTGACAGTTTGTTTTTCCGCCGAATCGGGGACAGTCGCGCCAGTCGGGTCACCGCTTTGAAGCCCGGGCGACACACGTATCGGTCAACATTCTTCTTCGATCGTTTCGGCGCCGAAGGGGAGATTGGCATCGGGCATTGTCACTGCCAGGGTTGCATAGGGACGAGTTCGTCGGCGCCTGCTTTGCGACGAACCGAGCAATACCGGGAATAGCCGGCAAACCCTTTCAAGGCCAGAACGCAAACACGTGCCGGTGGTTTGGGGAGGTGCAAAACGGAAAATAAAATGTCGAAAGTGAAGTGCGTAACGCTTGTCCGGCCTAAAGGTCACGAGCCGTGTCTGGGTGGTAAACCTAGCCGTGTTTTTCCAGAGCCCTGCCAGACGTGCTCCAGGCGAGATTCCACTCGCTATCGAAAGCCCGAGACCGAGGGGCGAGTAAGCTCATCTACCTCCTCGTGCCCGTTGCGCCGTTATCGAGCAAGTGGAGCCTTTGCGCAATCGGTCACGAAAAGCATGTTCCCGTCGACACGTTTCCCACCGAACGATGTGGGCTTTCAGGCCTAGTGCCTTACTTTATTCAATGGAAGATCGCGTCGTGTCCGGAAAGATGAAAAAGAGTTTCTTGGTGACACGTGTCTGGTTCTGAAACTTTACCCACAAAATGTTGCTTAGGTCATAGACAATTGTTTGCACTTGTGAAGGCTTGGTGATTTCTTGGAAAAAAAACAGGCGACAGTTAAGCGGGTGTGATGACGATGTTTGAAAGTTACGTTATCGCTTGGGTGGCGCTTTTGTAGCCAAATATTTGACATCTGTCCTACCCTGTCTACGGTGCAAATTTTCCCACCGTGTGATTCATGACCTTTCGGCAAATAAAGTTAATTTCGGGGTGTCATCATGCTCGTCGGTTTGGGAAGTATGTCATCATTTGGTGGATCCCCGATTTCGCTATTCCAAAAGTGTTGAAACTCGAAGCGACAGCATGATTCGTACACCATACACCGACACCTTCAGAGAAATTACGCGACGGGACACTTTCGAACGTTTATTCTTCGTTCCGGTTCTGCGTCCCTTTTGGTCACCATTTCTTTCCTTTCCTTCGCCACACTTAAAGTATACCCTTTTGTGTCTACCTTGCTTATGCTCATTCCTGCCTTTCTATGTTACCACACTAAAAAACAAAAAACAAAAAGTGGCCACGAAAGATATGATTCTATCGCTTTCCATTGTGGAACTGCAATCGTTTTACCCCTTTGCTCCTATGCTTCTTCATGCCACCTCCCTAGCTGTGAATTATGGTGCCTTATGGTGGGTGCGAATGAATGCGACCCCCCCTTCCAGCCGATGCCGGCCGCCTACACCGAGTCCTTTCTCCTGCCCGGCGTGGCCCGGCATGTTTTATGCTCCAAGCAGAGGAGTGCGAGGACCGAATGCACCGCGATCTGTTGGCCTGCAGGCGGTGCAGCGCTTTAATCAACACTTTGACATTTAAATTGTCCGCATTCCTTTCGGCACACGAATTTAAATACAATGCTCCAGCCAGCCCGGTGCCGGCCAGTTGGAAAGTGGCAACGCCCCACTGTTCGATGGAGAAGAAAAATGAAGAAACGGGCCCACGGGTGGAGTGTGTGTTTTCCCCAGCCAACCGGGAGCCGACATCGATCGTATGCTTTCCGCGGCACATGAACGCAGAACTGCTCAGTATTCCTCACCAGGGCTTCGCCAGGGTGCGTAGTGCAGCGAAACATATATTAAAACTTTAAAAGAAAAAAAGAGGCAAGGAAAAAAAATAAATGCATGAAGCAACAACAAAAAAAAAGTGCAGCACCCCCTTTTGTGGGACGCATTCCTTGGCAATCTGCACAACGCCATGACAACGACGACGACGACACTCTCCGGTACGAGCCGAAGACGGCAGGCGAAGGTGAGCAACAACAGCAGCCCCCCTTCGAGTGGAGGCAGGTGGACAAGGGACGGTCGGCGCTGTCATTAGTGTTGCATCTGCGCCCTTCCCTGCCACGTCACCCCACCACGCGCACCGACGTCACGTTATGAAATGCGCCACCAGAAAGGGGTGTGTCACGGCACATGCACGCACATCTTAAACTGTCGTTGACACCGGGGCACCCCCCCCCCTCCCCTCACGGGCTTGTGGACCCTCCCGATCGTCGGATGCACGGGTTCGCGATTGAACTCTGAGCGAACGCCGTTCGCTAGAGTCGCTAGGGCAAGGGAAGGTTCTACGTCCCGCGGGACGGTTTTTCCCACTGGTGCTTGCTTGCCGCAGGTTACCCGACAGCCGGGTGCCAACGGCCGGACTGCATCGGGCTAACGTTCGCATCGAAGTCCTACTGCTAAAGACTCCCTCTCTCTCTCTCCCATTTCCCCTCCTCGGCGCAGGACGAACGATGATAAAAGTGTATAATTATAAATAATTGATTTATTTATCTGCCCAACCGATTGCGATGCCGCTTATGAGCGGTCAGCTCTAGTTACTCTTTTTTTTTTTTGTCTCGTAGTACAACCCCATCCTGGGAATGTACGCACATTAGCACAGGAATGGCGATGCGGCTTCCCGCCGAGATCGGTGTCGCATCCCGCACTCCCTGCTCGATCCGCAACACAAACCGCTCCGTTTGCGACGATAACCACTTTTTTATCCGCCGATCTTGTTTCGTCCACCCAGCGCGTCATGCGCGTGATTACCCCGATGATAGTTGCGCCCCCTGGCGACTGACCGACGCACAAGTGACGAACTGGAACGCTCGGCAGGGCATAGTCGGAGCTGATTGGGCCAGCCAGTTTGCGGTGAAAATCGCTGCTCCTACCTCGGTGGGCGAAGGGGCTCATTGCTGCATCGATGCAGATTCGCTTCTATTAATACATCTCGGATCTATCGCGTGTGCGTTTTGCGGCGTTCCTGGAAGGTGCAGTTTAGTCATCAGGCATTCTAGCAAACAACCCCCTGCGGGGACCAAAGGGAGTGGGAATTTTCCGAGCCATTTCAGAGAAGAAAAAAAAAAACAACAAGTAAACTTGATAAGTAAACGATCTCTTTAGCCAAAGCGTGGGCTGAATGGGGGTAATAACACCGTCATGAATGAAACCGGACTGATTATCCCATTAGGTCACGTAGATTCTGCTGCATTCTTGATGAACTGGTAATATGATTGAGTTGTTTGTGTTACCTCAATCCCTAGATACTTTAGACGGTGCACTGCCGCCGTTCAATGAATCGGCCGATAGGAATTTCCAAACTGGATCGGTAGTAATTTTCCCACGCGGATCCAATTTCCGTTGTGAACGAGCGGAAACTCCCCCCTTCGTCTTATGGTTGGGGTGTACTGCTTGCAATGAGAGTGCAACTATTTTTAATGAAATGTTGCCCCAACGCGGAGGTCAGTGAGGATGAAAACTAGGCTAGACTGTTGCACTATTGCACTATCCATCTACAGTTGAATGATGCCCGTCCAGTGGGGGAAGGGTGGGAGAATGATACCCTATCCTTCTAAATAAGGATCATCAAGCAGGGTGTTTAATGAACTCAAGATGCACGCCGTGGATGATGGATGGACATGTTGTTCACGATGCACTCTAACGATGGAAGTTTTTCACGAAGGGCATAGTTGATGGAAAGCGCCTACGCGCCACGCAAGTCCTACGCGCCCCAATGTCTAGCTGAGGGTGTTTGGAGTTTCCACCCCAGCAGGCACACACAAACATGCACACACACACACACACTTGCTCGGTTCGTTTTTGCGCCGAACGATCGCCACCATCACCACCACCACCACCAACTCCTCCACGCACACGGCTGTCGGTGCGGGCGCACACGCGCACACCACATGCGCGGGGTAGCAGATGATGATTGGATTAAGATCAGCGATCGATCGATCCGATCGACTAGTCTTGTCCGAGACGGCGATCAACGAACACAACCACCCCGAAACCCGAACAACCCCTTCCGAAAGGCTCTATCCGCCGTGTCCGCGAAGCCGAACGAGTTGAGTGTGTGGCGCGAGATTGAAGCGAGCAATCGAGAATCAAGCAAATTACAGGCAGCAGGCAGGCGGCAAACCGAATCGATTTTCCGATTTTCTCTCCCGGTGGTTGCCAAGCTAGTGCGGCAAGTGCGTGTGGAAGATTCGGTACCGCGATCCATTGCGCAGCAGGATCGGAGAGCAACGCACCGCCCGCCCAAGTGTCCGTCGGGCGATACTGTGAAAAGTCCTGCAACCGCAACATTGTCCGTTTAGTGAGAGGGTTTTCGCGAGTTATCTGGTGGCCGAAGAGCACCACTTAGTAACATAATATAGACCAGGCCAACCTGCAGTGAGAGTGCTTGAAGAGTTTCATCGTCATTTTCCACTCGATTACTCGATCAAAGTAAGTGTTGACTTATTGGGTTCTGTTTGGAGTGCAATATCCTTTAGGGCTAGTGTACAATATCCTTTCCTCCGCTTCATGGAAAAGAAAAAAGTGTCCACATCATCATCATCACTGATCTCTCTCTCACTAGAGTAGTCTAATGACGAATACAAAAAACAAAATCCCTGCTGCCAAACCCGAACAGGTGTCGTTTCGGCCGACTGGGCCTCTCGCCCCAGGGGTGGAATCTCGGCGATCGTCGACCACGATGCGGACGTGCACGGGATGACAGTTTGCAAAATTGCCCCCCATCGTCGGACGGCGGCGCGGATCAGTATGCAGCGCACACGCACGCACCGTCGACCGAAAGCGCAATATTTGCCCGTCGGCATGAGCGCGTCGCCGCACGGAACGATCGGGCACTGTGTGTTGGATCGGGCCACGCGATAACGTACATCAACGAAATGCTGATGAAATGTCCGCGCGATCAACGCCGAACTGAAATGTAAATCCGTGAGGTTTAACTTTTTTCCCCTTTTTTTTTTGTTTCGTCCGTGTGTGTGCTCGAACCATACCGACCGGATTCGAGGAGACAGTGCGGTGCCGATTCATATGACCACAACGCTGCCTCCATCGGCTCCACCTTTCCCTCCCGTCTCCCGCGCACTGTACGCTTTCGGTCTGTCCCTTTGCTGGTGCGCGCCTTCGTGTGCCGACGTTCGATCGCACGATGATCAGCGTTGCCCCGGGTAACAGCGCAGCTACCTGCATACTTCGGTGTAAGTGGGTTGGAAGGACATGGCGCGGACTGCTGCTGCTGACCAAACGTGCATTGAAAACACAAAACGGATTAAGATTCGTATTTACATATTCATTTAGTTATATATAAATCCTTCACGCCCGCCAGGGAAGGGGGACAAATTGGTAGAGGGGTGGACAGATGTGGCGAGGAAATGACTACTACGGTTGACTCTCTCCTTACCTCTACCCACCCCTTCCCCCCCTCCTCCTGGTGGCACGAGGGTTTGCTCTATTTAATACACGGCAAAAATAAATGATACAAAATATACATCTCGTCCACGTTTCGCGCAGCGTTTACAGCCACCCGACGATGTGGCCAGACTCGGAGTAGTTTGTCACACCAAGTGTTGGCACTCTTTTGATTTAGTTGATTGTTGTATTTTTTTTATTTACTTATTTATTTCTGGCATGGGGTTTACTCCACGCTGGTACCATACTGTCTGTCGCGATCGGTTCGGCGTCTGATCGTAGCCGGTCGACACTGCATCTGTGGTCGGGTAGTTTGAGTAAACGGCTCGTAAACGGTTGCTTGGGACGATCGCGCTTACAACCGGTTCTAATGGTTTTCCTTCTGCCACTCCAGTGGGTTGGCTTTAATCGCTGCTGGCAGGTTTGCTCATTTCACCAGCCCCGTGCGGTCTGCCAGGTCGATAACTGGTTTATTATAGATGATAATTTGGTTAGTTTTTTACCATCCCGTAACTGGTCTTTCCACGGGGAAGATATGACATTTGTGCTTAATAATCGTGTTTTTGTAATAAGTTTTTTTGTCTTGCTGTAGAGATGAAATGCTATCATTCAATGAGTTGAAACATTTGTCTCGCTTCTCATCTTGGCGGAATACTGAAATGGCTCTACGACGTCCACAATTCTCCTTAGTTAGGCATTATTCAGCAGTAATGAGGAGATTTTATTCCAAAACAGTGCCGTGCCTATCTGTGCTGTGAAAACCTGTCAATGGAACGTGTCAGCCCAGATGCAAATGATTTGCGCCTCAGTTGCCGTGTGAGAAGAATCAAACTCTGACTAATGCTAATTGTTTTATTTATCATTCCATCGTTTAGTGTAACGATCAAAACAACTAATAACGATTAGCACCGCGGTTAATCAAACCAAACCAGACCGGCAAGCTCGTAACGTCCTAATGGGCTATGTCATTAAAAGCGTTACGTAGTGCTCATGCTTCCTCCATTCAAACGCTCCCCCCCCCTGATTTCCCTTTAGAGCGATGGGGTGCGAAGGAGAAGGGATGGAGTTGAAAGGGTAAAAATGAAATTCCATTCGCCGAGCATTCCTCATTCCAGCCCACATGCGCACATGGACGTGTGTATATATTCCTATCATCCTGAGCCAATAGGCCGAAGACCAACACCACCGTACCGGATCCGTTTGCTTCGAACCGCCAGATCTTCCGTGCATCCCACAACCCGCATGGAATAAACAGTTGAGCGGAGTATTTACGAAAATCAGTAAACAAACACTCGCCGCACTTGATCCTCCGCCGTCAAGTACGCCGATAATGAATCACGAAGCTGTTTGTCGGTCGTCAATTTGTTAGTATGAATGTACCGAACAAATATTTTGCAAACAGCCAGCCTTCAAGTCGATCACTCGTCCGCCGAACGGGCTAGACGACACAGAAGAGGGGCCTTGCGGCAAATGCTGTAGAATGCATGATTGAGCAGCCTCCGGCACGTGCTGGGCAATGTGGAGTGCGATCGACGGCTACGGAATATGATACTTTAACTCAAGCAAGACGCACGAGATTTTGGCGCAATCATCCGTGCTAGCTCATTACACCAGTTTCAATAATGCGGAACAAGACGTGGAACATAAAAACAGTGACAATTGATCGATCAGTAAGCTCGTAAACTTGTAATCTATGGCTTGAAGTACTCGAACGTAGGTTGTAGGTTTATGAGAGAGGATCAGAAAACGAGCTGCTTCGAACGATAATCGTCCAATTTTCAATGATCCCCGAGATGGTCGGCTCTCCGCCACTTGTGTCTATCATTATGTTCTCCGTCCTGTTTCCGTTTCTCACCTTTTTCGCGGGCTATTATTACCGATAGCCGATAGCAGCGATCGCACTCTTCCATTCTCCGATCCATTCGAGACCCTGACGTCCATCTTTCGATCCGATCGGAAATAGTACCAAGCCTAGACACAACCGCGGTACACAGCATCTTCTGGCGGCTATGGTTCGTCTATTTACGGCTTACCGACTGGCGATGATGGCGATGTGTAAACAAATGAGCCTATTAATAGCTAAATAGATGCATACCGGTCTGTCTGGCTGATGGGTAAGCAGCAAGCATCTCTCACGGGCCTCCTCGTCTACCGATGAAGCGGATCTGCGAAGGCTTCGGGGCACGGATGACACGGTGGCGATATTATGAGTGTCCAACGTGTGCCAGTGATTGATGGGTTTATCGAGAAGCGTGTGAACAGCGAGACCGTCCCATTGAAGCCGGTTGACAGGGTTTGCCGGTTGCCGCCATCATCACCAGTATATTGAGTTTACACCGGCGTGTCGTTTGAAGTTGGCGGACATGTTTATCCACACGCCGCCTCCGTCGGGTAGCGTCATTGATCTTCAATTGGCTACCGATCGACGCTTCGAAAGTTCCATGCGTAATTGAGCGGTGAAAATGAAAGCGACCGCACTCGCTGTGGCTCTGGCTGCTGGGCCACTATCGCACAAATTGATGACATCATAGCCATCGGCGTTGATAGTGGCCGTTCCGAGGCATCGCCCAGCATAGCACGCCTTGCGGCAATCGAAGCCAACTTAAATCGGTCACAACAGTTCGCCTTGATTCGCGTCAGCCGGCCGGAGGCGGATGGGAGTCTGTTGGCCCAACGAACCATTTGGTGAACTCTAGCCAGTTAATTTCTGGCGATGATGCCACTCTCAGTTATCCGTCAATCGCCGGGTGTCGACCCTGTAGGACCCACTGGAGTGGCGGAACCGCTGACGTTTGATGTGGACGTTGTACCCTCACAGTTCCTGCCATAAATCACAATCGACACCGGTGACCGACTGCTGCCGGGCACATGCTTTCGAGCCCCGAGCAATGGCCTTAATGTGCAGCCTGCGGCATCGGCGGTCTGTGGCGGTCGCTTTATACCCCGATGTGCACCGACACATTCTAATCGACTCCAATTGATCGGTGAAGCTCCAGCGCCTTCAGTACGGGCGAAACAAATCAATCAATATTGTTAAAGCAGATGCATCAATTTGCCGGTTGGCGCACAGAAACACGGAGCGCTGAAGACCGACCGACCAGCTGGCCGCCCGTTGCCCTTTTTCCGACGAGTCGTTCAACGGTGAACGATGGTTGAAGTTTGCCATTGCCTGATGCATATGGAGTGTAGAATTGCAGTGTGTCTACACCACTTGGCACGGGAGGGCTGTGACTAACCGAGTAGGGAGTTTGAAGCGGGACCTTCCTCAGGCCTTCCCAAGTCTCAGCTGGCTTCGCACTTCTATACTCCAGAGCCGCTAGTCTGCGGACGACGGTGGGCTAAAAATAAACCCAACCACTAAGCGCTAACACTTGTCACACCCCGTCGGGTCGTTCGCCCGCTCACCCACTTGCTCCGTCCACGCCTTGGCTCTAGATCCTGCGGTTTTCCCTTCGCACCGCGTGAGCTCTCCGGTCGGTCGGTTTTTATAGCGAAATAATTGGTTTCCAATTACAATGGAAAGAGCGCACGAACTGGTCTTTTTGGATGGAGGATGGAGTTTCCATACCCCAAACACTGCACCCCCCATGCACTGCAGCACGTTTGCGATGCCGTGCCCGGTGGGACATACGGCAGGAAACGTCACCGAGTGTCGTGACCTTTTTTTTCCGCCGTTTACGTGTGAGCTTGTAACTGTAACGCTAGCATCGCCAGCAGTGTAGTGTCATCACTGCCAGCGGTTTATGACTGGATTAACGGTTTATGGTGACGCCGGTATGCCTGGTGTGCATTCATTGCTACAGGCAAGAGCGTCGAGAGTCGGAACGTCGTTAACCATCCTTATCGGAAGACAAAGTCTTGGCGAGGGTGATATTTGCTAGTACCCAGCAGCAGGCCACAAACTACGGGTGTTCTATGGGCCACTGCTTGTTGTTTTCCTCCTAGTGCTTATTAGCTTCTTTCTGTTCCATTATCTAGAGTATCTCGTGTGTTGTCCTTCCAACAAAAAACTTAGACACTACGATACTCACCAGTTTCTGGATCCAAATCCTGGAGTTTCAGTTGCTGGAACTTAGCGCAAGTCCATGCCCTCATATCTCAGTCGCTCAAGAATCGCCGGGGATTCAAACGGTAGAACTTCGTTGCGCTAAAAATAGACGCAACACTTAATGGAGTGAGGTAGCAATCGCAACGCAAACAGCGCCTCACAGCCGCGTAGGTCGTGTGACGAATGGTCGTCATATAATAGTGCGGCGGAATACTAGGCGGAAAAGGCTGGGCGGGGGAGCACCGGGTGGGGCGTCCCGTGTTTGTGTGTGAACCATTCGCACAAAAGGGCCACGATTAACGGTGGGCTGTAAATTGTCTTGCAGTTTCCCCGTCCCACCAGCTGAGCCATCCGCTTGTCCGCTGTTTGCGGTCGCCTTCTGTAAATTGTAGCTGTACGCCTTCCATCTTCTATCCCCTACCTTCGGACGTTCATGCCTTTGCCGCAGCCAGACTGTGGCAGCTGCTAATCACTGATCGTACGCTGCTTGAAAGTGAGACTTGCTGCTCCCGGGCGGCCAGCCAGCCGGCCATTTGACCATTTCCGATCCGATCCGACCGTCGATGTGATCGACCTTGAGATGTGTATCGACCGCACCATGGCAAGGTGCCTGGCAAGGTAATGATAATGCTGTGCCGCCATCGACATGGGCAGACACGCTGATTCTCGCACTCGCCAGAGCCCGGCCAGAGTGTGATGCTCGCACGCAATAACTCCTTCACTGCGAGTGGCGGCCATGGCGTCGTGCTGCTGCTGTTTCTGCAGTGATTTGTGTGCTTTGTTAACCGCGCTCTAGGGCCCTTGCTTCCCTCGTGCGGGCCGGAGAACCGGTACCAGATGGTTTCCTTTCGAGAAAGCATTGCAACCGACGACGCTGGTGCATGCCGCAGCTGCAACGCTCCTCCATTGAAGGTTGCAATCGAACGCTTTTACCTCCGCGTGCGCCGCGATCGCATCGACCGATCCGTTCTTGTCGTGCGCCGGAGATTGCAGGCATGCGGGGCCAATCGGCGGTCCGTTCTGACCGTTGGTAGCTGTTTATTTATAGTAAAAACCAGTCCGCAGGATCAAGGGCCATGACACGGTTCGTGGAATGCTTGGCGTGCGGACCCCTAACCTCTTTCCCTTCGGTGGCTACCGAATGCAGACTTTGTCGACTTTGCTGGAAGTTTAATCTTATCTTCTTGCAAACAGTCGCTGGTGGGCTGCACGTTGCATGACATGCATGATCCGCTTACGACAACCGTGGGAACAGTATATTACACACTCACGCTCGCTCGAACAATCAGCTAATTTCGGAGCCAGCTCGGTTGAGAAAAAGGGGCCCGCGCCACGCCAAGAAGGGGAAAGCAGCCGATCTTGATATCGCGGCTACCTCACGCCTCACCAGAACATCCGGTACGATCGTATCCCGTCACCTGATTGACGTCAATTCGCTCAGTACACGCCAAATGCGCTACACCTGACCGCGTTGCCGTCGGATCACAATCCGACACTAAATGGTAGAGCAAATCGCGTTACGCAGCGTTCATTAGCGTGTGTTCAAAATTTCGCTCAAAGTTTTCGGATGAAATTTGATGCTTGCTTCCGAAATAAATATCCAATGATTTTTCAATCAATTCACAGTTTAGTTTGCAGACATGCTTATGGTTTGAATTGTTGATATCAAACAGAGGATATCCATTCCATTCACATGATGACCAACTTAACTTACTTCCTGGAGCGTAACGTGAGATGTGTTCTATACCACTCTGAAATGGACCACTTTCCTTAATCTTCTCATTTGATTTACTGAACTGAACTGAAGCTCATCGTCCTAGTTGAATGAATCGAATGCATTGACGGGCTGACCTTCGCCTCGCTGATCGATGGAAGTGGAATTTTCTAGCAAAAACTAACCAACCGTTAACCTTACCCATTTCCTATTCGCAACCGTGCGGCGTATTTTGCTCTTCATTGGCGAAGAGGCCGCAGCAAAAAAAATGGGTAACCCTCTCACTACCCCAACGGCCGCCGATCGATCGATCACGTGCGAAGATGAAAGATCAAGGATTGCCGGCCCGGGGCGAATTGCGCTGCAGCGCGCTAACGTTCGTCACCTTTTGCTTTCGCGGATGTTTTTACTTCATTTTTCAATGCTCTTTACTTTGGAGAGTCTTCTCATGATAGGTCTTTTTTTTGGTTCGGTTCGTTTGCCTGTTTTGATCTGTTTTAGTTCACTAACCCACCGAAAAACCATTTGTCTGTCAAGGGCGGGCGCGCGTGAGTCCCCGGAAGTGATGCGTGCGTGCGTTCGTGGTTGCGTCGCCGGAGTCCGCCCAATCCACCTTAGAAAAACCCGAACCCACACTTCCATTTCGCGGGCGTTTGGCGAAAACCGCAATCGGTCGTCGGATCGTTGATCCTTGTGGGGGAACGGTGGGGGACGTTCAAGTGGCCGTTGGCTGGGGAAAGGATGAATAACGGTGTCATGGGTGGGTGATTAATGTGAGATCGGTTTATTTATTGCGCCAAGAGCCAAGATGTGACACCGGGGTGGATGCGCGTGTGCGTGTGTCCGCCCCGGACGGTCTGGGTGCTCGGCAAGATCAAAAAGGCCGTGTTTTTTTGTTTGCCTTCCTTTCCGATCCACGCACGCGATCTTTCGTGTCGTGTGTCGTCTGAGGCGCAATGCGATGCTGGTGCTTTTCTTTTCCGCGTCATCCCTTCATTTCCCTCCCCCCCCCCCCCCCACTCATTCCCTCACTCTCTTTCTCCCGGTCTGTCTGTGATCACAAGGATGCGTGGGTTTGCGTGTGTCGTTTAGATTAAATAATTAAGTAAACATCAAATCCCTCCTGCGGTGCGCGCTCATCCTTGCTCTCCTCTCCCTTTCCCCTTTTGCGTCGGTTCGGTGAGGTGTGAACGCGTTCCAAGAAACGCGTGCTGACCGGTTCCGGCCATTTTTTGCGTCGTTCCTCGTCGGCCCTTCCCGGTTTGCCCGGTTGACGCAGGGGTGGTTTTTATGAATGAGTCTCAACTTCGCGGGACACTATGGATGATTTATGTACGAGATTGTGTGCGGTGCTGTGGAAGTTGGCAAGTCGCCTCTCGGACTGAGCCAGGCGATTCGCACCGCACATTATCGTCATCGTCGTCGTCATCATCATCATCAGCAGCAGCAGTTTCGCTTCGGGTTGACCCGTTACATTTCGATTCGTTTCGGAGCAAAAGCCGTCGTTAATTTCCATAAACCCACCGTGGGAGACTTATAGAGCAAAACACCTGCGAAAAGAACGAAGCTCATTCCGAGCTGATAAAGATGTCGAAGCGTTGTTCGCGACACGGGAACTTGTTTGACCGTAAAGAACGGGAACGGAAAAAGATTAATAAATCGATCGAGAATTGGTTGGTCAACGAGCGCCGGTTCATTTAGATTTCGGCCGGTTTTTCGACAACACAAACCGGTAGCGCCGTGATCCACCTTTCCTCCTCGTAGCCAATTGGCGATCCGTTGTAGATTTAAATGCGATGAAAACAGGGGATGGGGAAAAAAAGCACCACCGTGCCTCGAACGAACTTGCGTGGCTGTGTCGAGAATTAATGAGGCACTAAAGATTCAGATTTCACGGTTCACACAAAAAAAACTCACCTCACCTGGGTGATCCACGACGCACTGGCGGTGTGAAATCGCTTTGTGCAACTTTCGGTTTTTATCTCCATATTTTTTTTTTATAATATTGTCTCAGTTTTGACCCGATGCGGTGGGTATCACGCTCGGCCCATATATCAGTGGCTCCAAAGACATTGGTGGCATTTAGAGCCGATTTTATAACATCCTTCCACGAACCGCAGAAACCGACGCCACGGAAAAGGTCGTGTGCACAGCTGGATTCAACAGGTGGGAAGGAAGTCCGCCGGCGGGAGATCAGAAAGAAAAACCGGTTAAAGCCAATCAAGCTGCCGATCGAGTTACGGTGGAAGGGTGGGGGGGGGTTGCCTGCTCGGGCACAACAACAGCGGATAAATAAATGTATGGCCACACCACGCGAAAACCTGATACTCTTCCTTCCCTCACGGTGGAACCACTACGAGGGGGATTTTTTTTGTTTGTGAGATGTGTGTTTCGGTGTTACGAGGCAGTCGTACGTTCGTCCTGGGATTTACAGCTTCATCGGAACAGAATGGCAAAGATAATAAAAGAAAAAAAAGATTTGCAAATGTCCACAGTCTCCGGTGGTCCGCCGATTTTCGTGGGAAGTAGGGAACATCTGTTTCACCCTCCTTCCTCCCTACCGACAATATTCACGTATTTTCTCCCTCGTTCTGACGTGATAGAGGAGAAAAGGAAGAAGCTTTTTCTTTTGTTTCATGTTCGCCCGCTCGTTTGCAGTATTTTATTCATTTGCATTTTATGTGGATCGGTGTGTATGGTTTTTTTTTTGCTTCTCCTGTCTCCTATTGTACCATAAGAAAACCTCTCCTCTAGCTTCACCTTAAGTTCCGATTGCATTGGACAAAGTTGAGTCGAGTGTTGGCTTCCTTTTGAAAATTCGAATCGGCCGAATGTGACATTATTTATGGGACAAGCTGGGCAGGCCTGGGACACCGGACCACCCTTTAGCCACTTTCGGTTGACTCTTGGTGAACTTGATGTTCCTTCCTGTTTCCCTCAGCTGTGTTTACGTTTCGAGACGCCAGTGCGGCGCGTCGTGGACAGCTCTTTCGAGTGATTAAATAACCGTCCTCTAATGAGCTTCATTAATAAAGGGAAGAGTCTGATGGAAGGTAATTTGTTGTTTCGGGGTATTTTTCTTTGCGGCGGCACCTTTCAACTTGAGTTTTCCTGCCCGTGCTGACGATGTGATAAAGGTGGTACACAAACAGTTCCTCTCGATGGAGGCGCATGGTACTGCGTAGAAATTGATTTGTTCGTTTTAATCAAATATACCAGCGAAAGTAGAACTTCAAACCGGTTGCAATGGAACCCGCTTTTATTCATCTACATTTCAAATAACCACTCATGACGGGCAATCGAGACATATGCGAGAAGACACACACAAACTCGAAAAGTGCCGTCAGAATCATGCGGAAAGATTGCCCAAACGGTTGGCACAAAAACAGCGTCTCGCAGCGTCATGATTAACCTCGGGGAACACTTCTTGCGCAAATCGGCACCTTTCGGTGGCGAAACGATCCCCGTATAAGGTGAATGTTTATGGGAGAAGTGTGTGGGTTCGTCATAGCGCACGGCGTCAGCAGCACTTAGGAAAGTCCCGCGTGACGTGATTTGCCTTAAAAGCCCCGAAGAAACCATTTAACAAATTGTGCGACGATGAAGGAGAGGCAGCAAACTCCTCCACCGATCTGCAAACAGTTTCAACAGGCATCTTTCGAGCAAAAGACCTTCGCCACACATGGTGGAAGAGGTTGTTTTTTTTTGGCGTTTGCGTTAATCATTTCTTTTTTGTGTGTGTAATAAACATTCACTTACCATGTTTCCCTTTCTTTCCCGCGGCTCTCGTTGCAGATGTGTTCCCGCAATCTAGTGATTTCGTTGGCACTGATTATCGCACTGGTACCACTGTCGACCGTAGCCTTACCTCACCACAGCATCGCCAAGCGCAGCTCCTTCTTCGACATAGAATGTAAGGGACAGTTCAACAAACAGATCTTCTACCGGCTGGATCGGATATGCGAAGACTGCTACTCGCTGTTCCGGGAGCCCCAGATTCTGTCGTTCTGCAAGTAAGTTCCCAGTGACTCGCCGGCATGCAGCAGCAATTACGCTGTACCCCCACTAATTACACCTAACTGCATAATCACACCACACACTAACCGCACGCAGGTGGACATGCACCTGAACCGGTTTTGGGACGTTGTGTTGCTCCAAAGCTCCAAAGGAAGGGGGGGGGGGGGGGGGGGAACTACAGTAAAAGTAAACTAAAGCGTCATCAAATGGTTACGTTTATAAACTGCTTGAATACTTCTAGGGTTATGGAAACCGAATTCATTGTGCACACCGCACCTAACACTCTTTTGTAAACTCTCTTTAATAACATTTTACTTCCATCTGAACCCTTTATGCAAATCTGAAGACTATGCGCTAGTAGAAAAGTAGTTTGCACTTTGCAATACTACAGTTTTATAAGTGAAATCATCGTGCTGGATGATTGACAGTAATGCAAGTCGTTGTTTCTGCATCAAGAGAATACAAATTGCAGCAGAAACACGAGATAGTAATCATGTAGTGATCATGCCTTACATTTTGCTGCAATTATAGCCCCCTGCCCAGAGGGAACGGAAGCATACGAGTAATAATCTAAATATAGTTTGACGATCAGCCGTAGAATCGCTCGCGATCTTATCAGCCTCGGTGCTCGGAGCGACGAGCAGCAAGTAGCAGAAAAGAAGGGTCGTTTTAAAAACTACCCAGCAAGTCGCCCGGGCAGACAGTCAGTCTCCCCGTTAGCAACTTCTCCGTAAGCTCTAGAGCTCTAGCTGGCGCAAGGTAATTTATGCTCCTTTACGGTACTTGCCCGCATCGCTAGATCGCCGCACCGGAGCAGCATGTGAAGCGAGCAATAGAAATACGAGCTTCATCGCCGTATGGGTGGTAACGTGGCGGCCTCATGTACCGTTGACCTCGTGCGCAACATACGGTAGCTGCCTGTTGTGGAACTGCCTCGGAAAATGCGGTCCACACAAATACACGCTTTACTGAAGCTGGCAGACACGATGGCGTCGGTAAGCGTCGAGCGCTCGCAGCATCGAAGATAGCGAGACGGCTAGGCTGGATCTAGCTCGCTTCGATAGTCTCCTATTTGCTTAGATTTAAACCAACCAGTAGTACAGGTGGTGCAACATGGTGTAATGAATGTTCTGGAAGTGGGTGGACAGTTTATTTTACAGTTTTAGTTTGAACTTGTTGCGCAAAATCTACATGAACCTAATCGACTTTAATTTAACTCAATTCCACTTTTAACATTCGATTTCAACGTGGCAGACTTGTAATGGCTTCCTTATTTTACATTTAAAAAACATTCTTCAAAAAGATGGAATCACTAGAAACATATCGAACATAGGATAAGTAATGTTGATGTTTGATGCAAGAGAATGAATGCGGTATGTAACTGCGATACAATTATTAGACCTCTTAGGCTGCACTAACCATGGATGGCTACCTACCTCTTAAGCTGAACTAACCTTGGCCGGCTACATCGCACCATCAGTTCGATATCTAAACCGCCCCATGGTTGGCACCGTGCGTTTTCTCTCGTCTTTATCGCCCTTCGCAGGAAGCAGTGTTTCACGACGGACTACTTCAAAGGGTGCATAGACGCGTTACAGCTGACGGACGAGATCGAAAAGTTCAAACCGCTGATCAAGGTACTGAACGGTGCTGATCCGAACACGTTATAAGGCCGAAGTCTACCGCCGACGCTGCGAGGGTTCCGCCCGGCACCGATCTTCCGACCGCCGTCTTAAGTATTTGGAAAAGCGAAGAGCCGAAGCCAGGATGCCAGTAGCCGGGCGGCAAGACAGTGCGGGGAGGCAGCAGCTACCCTCGGAACCGAGAGGGGCCTGACAGTTGAGAACGCTACCAGCGGGCCGAATTATTTCCCAGTACCAGGAAGTTGGAGTGAACCCCTTAATCGTCGCTCCGGCAGAAATGGACGAAGGAGTACCAGTGGAACGATTGACGATCAGCACCAGTACCAAATATGTACCATCGACACCTACACCGTTTATTTATGTTTTATGCATTTGAGTTCTCTTGACTTTAT
Source organism: Anopheles atroparvus (assembly GCA_914969975.1). Classification (NCBI taxonomy): domain Eukaryota; kingdom Metazoa; phylum Arthropoda; class Insecta; order Diptera; family Culicidae; genus Anopheles; species Anopheles atroparvus. Next base: position 40,416,706 of record CAJZCY010000002.1, on the reverse strand, counting down.
GGTACGTTTGTTTTCATTTATTCCTAGCTTTATTTTGATTTTTTTTCTTTTTTGTATATTGTGCGTCTTTTTGTCCTCTCCATGCAATCTTCGTCGTTTTTCCTTTTTGTATTTTGGCCGTTTTTTGTAAAATTGATACCGTTAATTTTATTTTTATTTTTGGCTGGTATCTACAAGGCTCTTTTTTGAAGATTTTGTAAAGAGCGATATAAAATTGAACGGCAAAGCACAATTTTGCAACGAATTGTTGATAATTGGATTCTATTTCTGAAGTTTCTTATAAGTAAAAAAAAAACTAGGCAATTTTTTCGTCCACAGAATGGATAGAATTGGCTCAACCATTGCTTTTTGAGACGTGTGCAAGAATATATTTCAAAAGTGTTTTAACTTAGTACTAACAATATTTTTTACTCTTCCATCTCTTCCACCATAGGGAGGGCTGCTTCGGTACGGATTACTTCCTGGCTTGTGTGGAGGCACTGTTTCTGGAAGAGGAGAAGGAAAAGTTCATGAAATGGCGCGAGATGCTGGGTAAAAAGAAGTAAGAAGTGAGCGCACCAATGCAACACCTGATTGCTCGTCGGTGGTTGCGCAGTATGTAGGAGTGTGGAACTTTTTGCTTCTTGTTTGATGGTAGTAAAAAAAAAAAGGAAAAACGAAACAAAATCATGCCCATCTCCCGACTCTACGCTCTCTGCGGTTTGGTGCAGCGCCCGTCAACGAACGAAACCTAAACCATACCGAACATGCGAAGGAACTAAGCTGTATCCGAACAGTGCTAGGACATAATCCAATGCTTTAGGTATTGCTCTGTAAAGTATCTGCAGATTTATATACATACATATATTTTAAATTTGCCATTAAGTTTAAGAAGCAGATTTGTATTTTTTCATTTCATTTGAAAAAAAAAGGTAAAGCAGATTTTGATGATTGTTGGAAACGAATTGTGTACATAATTATTTCGCATACAAACTATGAGTAACGTGCTAGTTAAAATTAACGGTAAAACGCTGGCAAATGCATGAATGTTTGTCGTTATTAAGGTACAGGAAAGAGATAAAGAAAGAGCGCGCGAGAGAGAAAGAGATCGAGAGAGAGAGAGAGAGAGAGTGCGAGACTAGCATGTTTGAATGTTGGAAGACAACGGAAGAGTATGAGTGACGCAAAATGGTATTTATTTTAACCTTTAACGAAAGCGGTAAGGAGAAGCCTATAATTTTATTTTACACCTACGACAAAGTACATCGAAAAACGAGAAAAATAAAATAAACCCCTTTAAGTTTGTACGTGGTTAAGTGAGCAAATTAACTTATTTAGTCTTCAGTGCAGTATGGAAACCCCTGGAGAGAAAACCGTTAAAGGATGCGCAAGCGTGAAACAATGCTGTGACGTACAACTAGTGAAGAAAGGAGGAACAGAAGTGCGCAGGGACGACTTGTAGGATCAGCGTCAGACGGCGTCATCCGAACGGAACCCACCCGCATCGAAGGACAATGTTGAGGACAGAACGAGGAAATCCGAGCGGATAGCGCAGGGAATGTGTAGGTGTTGGTGCTAAGTTGTGTCCTTCCGGGACGGTAATGGCCGACCCGGAACGAAACACCTACGCGATGCAGAAGGAAACGATCGGTCGAACTGAGTGTAAAGTCATACGATTTAAAATAATGTGCTGCTAGGAGGGTTTAGCTGGCACCCGTTTTTTTCGCTTAGATTTGTTCTTGTTTGATTCGCAAGCAAACAGCTTTTCCTTCAGCAAGCCAAGCTTCTGCTAAAGCAACTGCAACCTTTACCCGCTAGGAGTGATCAGCATCCTTTGTAAAATGTGTATTTATATTTTATACTTTCAAAAGGAACAGGGGAAGAAAAAAGAAAGAAAAAAGAGAAGATTATATTCTGTTTTGAAATCTAGTCCAGAAAGCACACACATATAGATGCACTCAACAAGCATACTAACGGTTAGTTAATTGTAATGATATGCAACGGAGCGACGAAGAGGTGGGCGAGGCAATCGCGCTGATTAAATCACCACCGGAAAGGGGTCAGAGTGAAAGTATCGAAAGGAAGAAAAGAAAACCGAAAAGCAGTGAAAAAAAAGTACGAGACCATAGTTTCCAGACTCGGTTGATAAGTTCGATCTACAAGTACCATGTGCCAAGTAACTGAATTAATCAAAGATTATGTTATAACACGAGTTTCCCCTGGATGCAAACAAATTACCGCACCACCTGTAAAGGTCAGGTGGTACCGATTGATTTTCTCGTCCGGTGCTGTCTGGCTTCCCGGAACAACCGTGCACTTGCAGCGAACGCGCCTTCTTCGAGGCGCCCAGTTACACACGATCACACATACCTGGTTTTCTTGGTGGATTTTGTTTTACGTACGAGCATTGAACAGAGCACGAAAGGAAATCATTTGCGACATTCCTTGTTAGACAGTATTTTTTCCTCCCCCCCCACTTTAAGGCAACACCTTTGGTTATACTAATTTTACCGTTTATGTTTTAGTTTCTTAGTTTCGGTTCTTGCGCTTAAATAAACTATTCATTTGCCAAGTAAAATGCAACCAAGATATTGCGGAAAAAAAATGACCATTTTATTATTTGATAAGGCTAGTTTTGCTTTTTATTTTCGTTTTCAAACAACCATTGATCCTAGCTGCAGCAGAACGCACGGCATGCCGAATCCCACACGTTATGTGCCACCCGCCAATTGGAGCTTATGTTGTAGCGAACCGATGTTATATTACTCAACATAAAAAAAATGAAAATACAGCCGCTACAAGGCAGTTTCTATGTGACGCGAGTATCTGAAAGGTACACCAACCAATTAATTGCAGTGGACAAAACAAAGCCACACCTTGAACCAGTTGAATAGTAGTACACACTTCTAGGGAGCACTTCTTCGTATGATGTTTGTACAAGTTCGGAGCAAAACGCTTTATGAGGGTGTTTAAAGGAAGAAAAAAAAAACGCAAGCGCAAAAAAAATATATTTAAAAACAAGTTAAATGTTAACAATCTATTGCTCGCGTGCAGCTGTAGCCTCTAATAAATGGGCAGAAATGTTTGGTGTAAATTTACCGCTAAAGCTAAAGGCATCGTACGGAGGAAAACTGTTTTAAAACATCCACACATTGGAAGATGCGCTAACCAGGCAAGAAGATTATGGCAAGGGTAAAACCGTACATATTAAAATACCATACAGATGAAGAAATAATAAAAGAATAGATCATGAGGATCCCGAATATCATTGTTAAATTGTGAGTTTCATTTGCACGCCGTGGAAAGACAAACGTGCGTTGTTCGGAAGAAATCAGCTGCGCATCATGGAATAGAGATTTTTCGTTTATTTATGCTCATGTAAAAACATATCTCGCTCACACGCCATTCTGCAAGAGCAAACCACAGCTAAGAGATTATGTGCAGCCTCGCGAGCCGTTCGTCATTCGAGAGGCAACGCTGTGTAGAACTCAATGGCTATATTTCCATAGGCTTACAAACTAACTCTTCCAACCGGCTGCCTTTCGGTTGCCGCCCGCACGGATAAAGCTTCCGGGAAGGGCTTCGACGAGAATCCAGTGGTCGTAAAGGGCATCACGATCGGTTGTTTTTCCTTGTTTTATCACGAAGTTACGAATGTAGATGAATCCCATGAAATGGCAATCACGATGATGGAGATGATGGACTGGAAGAGCGGATCTTCCACAATACTTTCTTTCGACATGCCGCAAATCTGACGCAAAAAAGGGTCAGAAACTGGCGCGGTATGCGCGGTCGGTTGTTAGAGGAAGCAAAGTGGGAAGCGGAAGAAAAGGAACCGCTCGGTTACTTTTCAGTACCGACCGAATCCGCACCGTACACCTCCATAATACTTTCCACTATTTCCCAGTGCTTCTCACGCGTCAGATCCTTGCAGAACACCTGTGTTGGAAGAGATGAACAAGCGTTTTTTTAAGGGTCAACGGAAACGGTGTGCGCTGTGGCCGAACTTACAGTGTACCATTGCACCGCATCGTCAGCTTCTTCGGATAGCGGCACCTGAATGCCGTACACCTGGAACGCCAGGGCCAGGCAGCATATGGCGATGTGGGCCGGTTTGTAATCCAGCACCTTGGCACTGTGGTGGAAGTCTTGCAGGAACGAGGCGGCCGAACGGGCGACCGGCATCGCGTGCCATTCCTTCGCACCGAACAGGTCCTGCAGCGATTTCATGTAGTGCAGCATGTACTTGTGCGGATGCACTATCGTCATGTCGAACTTTAGCACGCGCGCTATGAAGAGTTCGGCCTGGACGATCGAGTCCCACATCGCCCAGTACTCGTCGCACGGATCGAGCGGTTGCGCATCGCGGTTGATGGTGTTGTGGGCCACGTTGATGATGTCCCGCTTGCGCACTTTGTCTTCCTTTATTTTACCGGCCAGGTAGAGGCACGAGCAGGCGATCATCTGGGAAAAAACCGATGTGACCATGAAACCAACCGAGATGCATGGGACATTAACCCTCGTATTATAAAAAAAAGCAAACTTTAACGCAACCCAAAACTAGTTAAAAGAAGATTGTAAAGATCAACCCCGCAAAAGTTCATAGCCGTTTTGTTTGCAAAACAGCTTCGGGAAGGGTTTCCGTTCTACACAGGCGTTTCGCGATTACACTCGAAAAGCAATACTGATAACACCTTGCCACATGCCAACCACTTCTGAACGCCCCGTGTCCGGTTCATCGAGCACGGTTCGCATGGTAAGCACCGTACTTACGTATGGGTCATATTCGGTGTCACTTATTTCGCTGAAAAATCGATGATACAGAATTGCGGCCGTGGCCGACGTCAACGGTTTCAGTTCCAGCTTTCGGGCGCACTCGAAGAGAAACCTTGTGGCCAATCCTTTCTGGGACTGGGTCCTGTCGTGTAGGGGAAGGAAGAGGGGGTTTTAGATGAATGGACTAGCGAAGGAAAGACACCTCTTTGAACGTGTTAGCTTACTTGTTCGCATGCAGGTAGTCCACCGGGGCATTGCGTTGGTGCAAGGCAAAAGCTTCCCTCCGGGCAGCAACGATCAGGCCGGCATTATCACGCATCATCTTCGAATGGACGTGGGATCAACAAAGCACTTGGAAACCAAACAACACGGCTTCAAGTCAAACCGGTGGAGGCTACGCAACAAGTTATGCTATCCAAGGACAACCTCGAACACGTATGCACCTGAGTGATGACCGCTTTTTACCTGAGCTAGAAGAAGAGTTATGACACCAGGAATAAGAAAACAAGGGTTTGAAACATATGCAGGCGTCATCTGTTTTTGCTTTCAACATTTTTCGTGGACAGCGTGGACATCGATAAAAGATTTTCTACTCCCTTCCAATGAACGATACAAATGAAAGTTGCGATAAATATATTAAGTTAACCATCGATTCCTACCCATCCCCTCCATGGATCTTCTGGAATGTTAGAAAATCTGCATCCACATAGAGAAAGTTACGATACAGGAAGAAGCTCGCAGTATCGGAAGGAGGAGACAGGTTTTCCGGTTTTAATACCCAAATAACGTGCACAAGAACAAACAAAAAATGTATTTTCTATTGCACTAATCTTTTTACTTACTACGTGAAACGCTGTGTTGTAGATCGAAGGAAACAAACTATTAAATGCGAAGGAACAACAAATCACCGTAAAGGAAAACAGCTGTGTAGTTTAGAGAACGGAAAAATGCAGTCGTTAATCCCACACCGCTTCGATGCTGCACGAGAAATGAAGCTGTGTTGTAGAGGTACCTGCTCCCTTAGCACCTACCCGGATCGATCCGTTCCTAGAGTAGCGACAAGAATTGAATCACGCTCCCAAAAAGATATGTCCAGGTTTGGTCCTGAAAACAATTTTGTGAACCGGTCAAAGTCAGAAGTGGCAATTTTGCAACCAAATCCCACTATCGTTTAAAGTTCTAAATCGTTTTTGAACAGGGACGATCGTTGCAAAAAAAGTGCAAAAGAACCCAGTTCCTGTTCGTTCATACAATATTCACAAATTTCCAACTCTATAATGTTGTGTTGTGTTGATGTTCGGTAGCATAAACATGGAACTGGGTTAATCCGAGTTCAGCGTTCACGTTCCGCCTATCGTTATGCAATGCGCAATACACGTCCGTTTCAAATATTTCTGAACCGACAGAAAATGGTCGTTGTTTACACACAAAAAACATATGATGCTTTGCTGCCCGGGTGTGAGAAAACAACGATATGGCACATGCGTCGTGAAATGTTGTGATATTCTCTTCTAATAAAGTGGAGTGCCGTAATGCGCATGTTTCGCACAACCACGGTCTCGTTTTTCCAAATCTTATGACAGAATACTTCGGGCAGCCTCGCGGAAACTGTGAAATATTTTGTGTATTTTAATTCCATACGTAGTAAGATACATAAGCCCGATAAAACAGTTTGCATACTATTCTACATTAGAATACTAACTGATCAAAAGTGTGAGTTTGAATTCTAAACGATTTGAACTGAAAGCGAGCATTGCTCTACGGGTGGGGTTCATGCTTGAAATGATGTTTTACTGTGCCGGGAATCGATAGTGTGGGCTTCTAACAGTTCAACGATTAAAATGGGTTTTTCCATGTGCAAGCCTTCGGTTTTCAGCTTAAAGCAATCACATGGATGAAGATTATCTATTGAAATCAGCTCTCAGTCATAATTTTACATGAACTTTGAGTTTAACTGCATCCAAAGAGTTCCACACGCTCATTCTGCTGTTATTGGTTCTAGTTGCGGTCCAGTCGTGTTTATCAAACTTATTTGGGGAGCTTTTCGAGACAAGGGGAAATAAAAACAGTTTGTGCTGTCTGCTTCACAAAAATCGCAGTGTAATTGTTTCCGATGATAAGACATCCTGACAGATTCATCCGTCAGTGTCACAATTGCGTGGAAATTAATGAGAGAGCTCACCGCGGAGAGAATTTCCCCGGCACCGTCACTACTCGGAAAAGAAGCGCTCGTGAAAGCGCGAGAATACGAGATTTTCAAACTCACACACTTTGCGTATACTTAGCAAAGCTACTCCGCGAACCTTTTGGGCCGTCCACTGCGCATCGCGATCGTTGGAGCATTCGCTTGGCGAGAGGATCGCCATCGGTCAAGGTGTTTCAAACGGGTTGGCACTCTTCAGTAAAGAATTTAAAATACGTGCAAAATCAAATTTAGTCTGTCGCTGTTGCTTGACCGGTCCGATACTTGTCCGCCCGTGGGAGCGTTTTTTCGTTTCAGTTCCATTTAGTTTCGTTTCCGTTCGTTTGGTCCTAGAGTTTAGTTACGACATTTTTTGCAACTTCGAAATTACAAGCACCATTTACCACTCGAAATTGAAATCTTTACTGAGATTAGTTTAAGTGAACATCGCTACGGAAAGGAAGGTTGTGCTTATTTTAAATCTTTCATCATGCAGCATTCTGTGTTCGTTGGTGTTAATTTGTGTCCTTCCTCGTGCTGCCTTTCATACTTTCTCTCTTTCTATCTCGCTCATCCTCGTGCGTTGGTTGCTTGTTTCCGTTTTTTTTTTTTGCGCAGAACTAGAGCATGCTCGCAGTACGGAAATAGAATGTTTGCAAGTTTGCTAAATTAATAAATGAAAAAAAATGCGCCGTGCGCTGGACGGAAGGGGAACGATTTTCCCAAAACCAGTGCCCAAAACTCGTGTTGTGGTATGATCCATCCGGATGATAATTTGGCTGCGATTTACCGATCGGTGCTGCCAGCCAGGTGTACGTGTGTGTGTCGGTGTCGGGACCAGCTAGTGTGCTACAGTGTAGCTGATCACAGCGAAGGATGCCAGAAGAAGGAAAACCACATGCATAAGATATTCCAACTATAAATAGGTGCTCACGGTCCAAAAATACGGAGATGTAACCTCGTCGAAAATTTTACTTGACTTTGAACGTCTGTAAACCACGCTCGGGATGGACGGAGGAGGGCAGTGAGCGTAAGGGGCAGCCTCGAAGCCGCCTGCGAGTTTGTGAATGTTCAATCAATCGAAGCGCCATCTTGCCGAGGGGGTGGGTTGCCTTTGCGCGATGGGAAACAGGGAAAAATCACGTTTGCTGGTTAGATTCTGTCACAGCAAAAATTGTATCGTCCGACCGATTGTGTGCCGTAAAGGAAGGGGGAAGCGTTGTTGTGACTTTGAATGAAAGTTAAAACCCAAAACCGCCTGTCTGTGAGGGGCTCTGTCGACAACGGCTGCTGAGATCATAATCGTTTTTTGGTTCTATTTTTAACAAGGTTTATTAAGATAAGTGGAAAGAAAAAGATACCAGTGTGTGCCGATTCGCTTAGCAGTGGTGTGTGCATTAGTGCGAAAAATCCCGTCACCAAAAGGAGCGAGCAGCAGCAGGATCGGGAGCAGTGAAGTGATTTTCACCTCCCAAAGGTTTTCCAAAGTCGGCCGGTGCAGCGGGTGTGCATGTGGCCTGAAAATAGCGACCGCCGCCACCGCCGCCGTTGCCATCGAGTGAGTGTTGCGTAATTGAAGTGTCAACATCGAAAGCATTCCCTCGTCCCAGCAAAAGGGAAAAGCAATTCGCGCAGTGGTGTGGAAACCGGCTAGCGTACATAATCTAACCGGACGCCATCCGGGAGGGAGCAGCAGTGCGATAGTGTGGGAGTGAACGGCGGCGTGACGTCAGGCAGGCGAGGTTGAGATTCGGTCAGCATGGCCACGGCACCGGGGCACCGGGTGGAACCGAGCAGCGGGATGGGCCCTCGGAAAACCATGATCATCATGGTGACGGTCGTCGGGTGCGTCGCTATTTTGTGGCCCAAGGTTTTCTACCCCATGATGGTTGGCAATGGGCAGAGCAAGAACGTCATCAAGGACCATCGAGGAGCCGGTAAGACCGCTTGATACAGTTGTTTACAGCGTCAATGCGCAATCGTAAATCCTTCAGCAATGGAGATTGGCGATAGCGATAACACGTTTAGGTGATGAAGGAGTTGCAAACGATTGAGTTGGAATAATGATTTAAAATCTATTTACACTTGCCTCATTAGTTACGGTTTAGGAAAAAATCATTAGTATATTTAAAAAAAAAATAATTATACAATGTATAAAAATTCTCATGTGTTGGCTCAATTATAAGGCCAGTATTTGATGCTGCTTAAAATTATCCCATAACTTCACATGAGCATTGAAAATTTTTGGTTATAATTAGCACTTTAATATGGATATCTACATAATCTGGAAACCTAAAGCACATCCAACAGTTTTTTTTACGGATATTCGAACGAAAGAGAAAGAGATAAAGAAGATGTCTAGATAAAATGGAATTTTTCTCTAATGGGCCGTAGTTAAATTGTCCATCTAAACGACTGGTCTGTTAGGCATCTTTTCTTTTCGATAACAAGTAACATTGTTGCGATAATGGACGATTTGTGGAAACATTCCAAAGGTTTGGAAGTAACGCCAACAATGTCTTCAACATTATGTAAACCATACTTGCGAAGCTGGTTGATTCCTGATGCTTTCAACCGCTGTTAGGCAAACGTCGAAAGTGGATAATAAATATCTTCAGACAATAAACGCCACTCTCGTTGAACCACTCGGGTGCATCCGAGTGCAAGGCGATCTACTCCGTGTTGACTTAAAAGATCAATTACTCCACGAAAAACGATCGCATACCGAGGCGCTTCCCTCGTAGGCCGGGGTAGCTCTTACACAATAAAAGAAGCAGAAAAACACCTTCCTCGCATTATCAAATTTCCCACACAAGCGGCGCTAACGATCAGGCCTCAGTGGTGCCATACCGCTTTGCAATGCGTAATGGGTAGCTTTCGTCCATTTGGGGCTGCAGCTGAACGCGGCCGGTTAGGCTGCCCATTACGTCCCGCAACGTACTGTGCAGATCAATATCATGTATCGCCACCCATCGTACCCCAAACGTGCAGGTTGTTGCGGGGTCGTCTTGGACCAGGAAACGTTCGCCAATGCGTCGATCAACTTTGGCAGCCAGCAACCGAACCAGCAGCGGAAGCAGCAGGACCAACAGCCGAATCTGTTCCGCAAGTGGAGCCACGTGCCATTCGTCGAGATTCACAGTAGGTTTTTGTCGAGCTTTATGGACACTGCGTGATAAAATAACCTTCCTAACAGAGTTGGGTGGGCTGGTTTGTCTGATGTTCTACTAACGGCGCCGCTTGTTACTAACCTTCAAAAAGAGCTGGTCGCCTTCCGATGAAAACTGTCCTACGGGTAACTCGAAGCGCTCTGTCTTGGACACAGTTCGTTTGCTTTGAAAAGGACCGGATTTGTTTGCTCGTGAAATTGAATCTTTCCCTACCTGGACTCTTGTGTGTGTGTGTGTGTATGCACTTGCATGTGACTTAAGGCCGCCTGAAAATCGAATCTAACTTCTCAACGACTGGCATGTTTCAGGTATACGACAGGAACGTCCACCCCATCTGCGGCCAGAGGCGATGCATCCGGCAATGCGGGAACGTGGCCGAGCCATTCCCCAGGCCGGCTCCATCCATGGTGGCGATCGCCCTCAGACCCCGCCTAGGATCGTGGAAGGCAGAGTAAGTACGGTAGTAGCTTTTAGTACACCAGTGAATTCCCTAAAGGCACGCGTCAGGCACCTTCGTAACTAGAGCGGAAATTAATGACGTAATATTAACGCACAATGCTTGTCCTTTCACATTTAGCACTCAGGAAGGATCGAAGGGTTAGCCTGTGCCACGCAACATTTATTCTTTTATTAGAAAATTTAACAAACAAACCGATGGCACACACACACATTGAATTCCTTAGGTTCATGCTTGATTACGTTTTTGGAAGTTTGCCAACTTTTACTGGCGCTACGAAAACGAAAATGCGGGCCTACACCCAAGTGCAAAGTAAAAGCAGCGAATTACTCATCAGAGGATCAGCAAAATATGTCGATTTCATTATTCTTTAGACCTTGTTTGTGATGATTGAACATCATTGTTTTCCAAAATCTGGTCCAAAAATTATTGATTATTCAAACATACCACAACATGATATAACATGACACACTTTGCCATCGCTGTCAACTAGCTGCCGCCACCATTTTAATCACGTGTATGCCTAAATGTTTTGTACACGGCGGACTTCGGACACAAATTAGCATCTAATACTGTACAAAACGATCTTTCGAGTCTTGCCGGCGCAGTTATTTTTACCTATTCAAATGTCATCATTAATTACGCCCGTTGCAGACTCACTGCGTACAAAACTAGGCCCCAACGAGCTGAAGTAGAATTTTGAATTGTATGATTTGAGCAGGTGGTCCGCTTGCTGTGAACGTGAATTAATTATGTCGAGCAGAACACGTTTAGTTGAGAATATGCCCATTGTTTGAAAAAGCTCAGTTGTGATGGATAGGCTGAGGTTCTCAAGCAGACATATTCATATATTTTGTGTAATTTTGTTGTCGTGCCATCCAATTGATTAGTCAGCTAAAAATCGACGAACATACTCAATAAAACGTTGGCAAAATAGGTAAAACTATAAGCAATGGACACCTTTTACTTGTTGAGTTCAACGATGTTTTATGATTCCATGTTCGTTCGAATTTGCTGTAAACTTTTTTCTGTTCAAGCATGTTTCAAACGTGTATCGAACTTGTTGTCCCGCTTGTACATAGCGCCGGTAGGATTAACGAGCATAGCATGTATTTTTGGGGGAAGGAATGAACGCATTACGCGCTAGTCGATAAATCTCTCTCCGTTTGCCCGTCTCGGTCCGTGGTACAAAACCCCAAGATACGTAGATCGACACACGCGGAGGCCAGCAACGAGGCAGCAACTTGAGCGGACGCAGACAAAGTGAAGCAGTTCTATATATACATCCCAGCGAAAAACCACCCCACCGATGGGGATCATAGTTCGAACGGCCACTCTTGACTGTGACCTTCAACATTGTACTCTCAATCATCCTTGCTTCACCAGTGCAATTATGCAACCACAAGCTAACCGAACAGATGCTCTGCCAGAGCCGGGAGCATCGATTTCTTCGACATTAAAGACGTTCGACATTAAGATTAGAAGTTTTGGGATATTTAATAGCGAGGGAAAACTTAAAGTACATAAAAGTTCGTTCCTTTTTTGTTGAGCGCATTTTCCTTCAACATGTTTCTTCTTCTGTCAATAAAACAAATGGCTTAATGTAAGATTTCTTATTTCATAACTATCAAACCTCCGCTTCAGATAAAAATGAAATCATTTATATTGACGGTACAAACGTTGACAAATGGTCTTTTGAAATAAGAGCAATCATTAACATATTTCTGCATTTTTGGAAAAACCAGTTCATAAATTTATAACTGCTTCAATACGCCATAAAAGATAGATTTATTTGCCTTTCCGCGCTCGAATGCCACTTTCGCTCTCGTCTCTCGTGCCCAATTAAAACGAAAATCACAGCCAATGACTATTTCTAACGACGCATGAGATTTACCGCTTCATATTCATTGGCCAGCGCATCGACCGATCGTTCCACCGGGCGATTCGGATGGAAATGCAATTGACACAGCAGCACCGTGGAGCTGATAAGCGGCCGACGGGGCCGAGGGACGGAAATTACCAAAATTTCACCCAGCCATGTGTGACCACCGCCCCCCCAGGCCGGGGGGGTGAGAGATTTTCCATTTTCGCTTTCGGTTCGGCGCAACCGAAACTACACTCCATTTTTCACCGTCCGTTCACCTTTCTCCAAGGCAAAGCGGCCGGCAGAGTGGGAGAAAAATGGGTTAAAAGAGACACGCGAGAGACGACGATAGACCGCGGTTGTGCGTGATTGTGACTTTCGTGGAAAATCGTCGCATCGATCGGGGTTTGCGGGAGGTGTGTGCGTTCGCGTCAACACCCATTGCATTCGATCCTGCCGCATCTGGTCGTCCGCGCCCGTTTGGGGGAGGGAAAACTCAACCATGTGCAACGACGACGACGTCGACGGTGATCTTGCATCCCTTAACGCATTCTGCAGTGACCCCCAGCTGTATGAGTGTGTGTTATGAGAGGCTGCACTAGCCCGATGGATAATGAAAAGTGGACAGCAACTTCAGCTATACGTCAGCAACGCGTAGCAATTGATACTGTTAGCCCCGCAATGGTGTGGAAATGAACGACCCGGGCGGCACCGTGTTGCTTTTTCCCATTTCATTTTTCTTTCTTTACTATTTTTTGAAAGTGGTGCCGAAACCGAAACTGAATTAAAACGAGAGTAAATTGGATTTTTCTTTTATTTCACAAGCAAAGATAGGCGGAAAAATAAACCGCATACTGCGAACCGGCGGCGGCAGTTGTTGAGAAAAACGGAAGAAAACTACTGGCAAGGCCTGTCCGGGCAATGGCATAGCGGAAGAGGCAGAGAAACCCAGCGTCCGATCTCGGCCGTCGAGCAATGTGGAATCGATCGAACGCCCGGGTGCAGGCACTTTTCCCCGCGGACCAATTCGATTTTGGACCAACCGGATTTATTTTCCTGGTTGCCCCCTTCCCTCCGTCGGGAGCCGTGCGGTTTGAAAGTTGCACCGAATGTACTCGTTTTATTAATTATTTATTCAAAAACCTTTTTTTTTTTGACTAGAAATTGCCAGGCGTTGCTTGGGAGTAATCGGAAAATTTAGTACTTAGTTTTCCATTATAATGAAGCGAATGAAAGAAGCATCACATCATCTTTATTTCGTTTTTTTGCATTTGCTCTGAAGCACTTCAATTACAGGTACAGAAACATGTACAATTTTAAATGATTGTGCAATTCCTAACGGTAATTTGTAGTCTTGTGTTGGATGCTTTCTTTTATTTATTTTTAAACGAATTACCAAATATTCCCCACAAAAAGAGTGATGAAAATTTAGTATTGGGAAATCAGGTGTTGGAAACATATCTTTTATGTAACCATGGGAAAATTTGTGACCAGCAAAACGTAGCCAAACGTATATACAACTAAAATAACTCAGTGATGTGTTTTGCTTTCCAAAATTCCTTCCTCTGTCGCTTTGCCGATGGTCTTTGCATACAGAAAACCTCCAATTTGACCATGCAAAACAAATTTGCACAACACCGGGTGCCATAAACGGCCACAGCGCCGGAATCGAGCGGAAGACTGTGCCAGGCCGCACGAGCACGAGTCGTCAAAAATAACTCCAGCCGCAAGCCGGTGGCGCCGGACGGCCGACTGTTCATCATTTGTTTTCCTTATCTTTCCCCCCGAAACGCCGAACGCAGCTAATGCATTATTGCTGCTCGCGAAGGAAAACCGCAGCACGCCGACCGAGAGACGTGCGTCCGGTCGAGGGCTTTGATTGCCGGCTGCCAGAGAGACCAGAGGGAGACGGACCAAATGGTGGCTGTATTTCTTCGACGGCTTCGATTTACACTTCGATGATTGGCCCCGTACTCTTCCCGTGCCGTCGGTCCCAGATGGCTTTCGGTTGAGGTTTTGTCGGACTGGTGTTTGTGCGATGCCGGGCACGGTTTTCTCTCGCGGCTCTTGCCATTTTCCCACCAGACCCGAATCGACGCGAACCATCACGCAAACCACCGCGCGACGGAAAGCTGCGCCGAGCGAATAAGCGCTCCAGCCCGGAAAACTAACGGCTCAATCGTGCGCGATCTTTTCCAAGCGACGGAACCTCCGCAGCACGCTCATCGATCGTCGAAGACTTTTGGAGTGCATGTGAACGGATCAGAAGCGAAGGCGAGGGAAAGTGTGTTTGCCTGGAGGACTTCGGTTGTGTGTCCCCTCGAGTGCCAAGAACAATCGCAACCGCGAGTGCGAGCAACGGCTGTGGCCTGAACGTGAAGGAGATTATCATTGTGTTGCCTGAAAGATTCAAATCTGTCGTGAATAAGCAAAATCAGCGTGAAGAGCAGAAGACGGTGGCCCTCAGTTTCGATCGGAAACAGTAAGTGGTCCAATTGGGTTACACTTCCCGTGGTTCCCGGAAACAACAAACAAGCTCCTCTTTCTACGAGGATCGCATTCGATCGACTGTGTGTGTCTTCGACGGCGGAAGACGTTGTAACGCTTTGTTCACAGCCAAGAAGAGCGCTGTACAACAAACCTGTAGCCAGTGTTTTCCTTCACGCCCTAATGATTCACTTTCTTGCGCGGTGGAAATGCCTTAAGCGATCCGTTGAAACGCTGACGACGTCTGTTAATGATCGCCCGAACAAATTGGACGAAATCGAATCGGATTGGGACGAGGCAAAACCGCCCTTTGGCGTTTCGTGCTGGGTTGAGTGCGGTTCGATTAGTGCACACGGAGGAACAATTTGAGTGATGTTTGCTGTTTTGCTCATCATATGATCGGTGACTTAACATCGTAATTCCATTTCGTGCAATAACTGTTGAGTTGAAACAACAATTGTGCCACAAACGCCGGAGACATTGTACACATACTTTCGTGATTATTAGGAAACATGTAACTAGTTGAATAGTCGATCAGACTTAAAGTAGATTAAATTCTAACCAGAATATTATTACAGATATAAGATTACAAGCAAATATCGTAATCCGATTATCTTTACCCATGTTTTGGGTCATTCGAATTAAAGCTCGGTAACTTCAAAGCGCTTAAGACACAAATGCCGACAGATATCTAATTATAATGCTTGCTGCAATGTTGCACGAATAAAGGAATCAACCCAACCCCACCCCATTTCCACCGGAAGTGCGCACGCAAACTCATAATTGCATTGCAATGGTCTTCTTTTCTTGCTTTCTTCTTTTGCAGCCCGGTCCCATACCTGGTATGCGCCCACCTATGGGAGCTGGATCACATCAAGCGACAAAATCAGCCAACTCAATGGGTTTCATAATGCCACTCTATACCATCGGTATAGTTTCATTCTTCATCTACACCATCATGAAAGTAAGCACCCCGGTTTATCCCCTGCAGTTGCAATGCTGTCGGAGGAAGAAAAGAAAACGTCCGCGGACAGACCATCTCCGTCCGGCCGTTATTGCTCGACTGAATGGTTTTGACTAATCGGTTTCCCTTTCTCTCCTCGCGATCGATTCGCGCGTGCAGCTAATCTTCAAAAAGTCACCGGCCACACCGTACGCGGAGGTGAAGCCCGATCCGGCCTTCCGCAACGAGGTGTTCACCACGGAGCCGTACATTAAGCGACCGGACGACGGCACGACGAAGCTTGGTAAGTTCAATGTTCTTCGCTCCACCGTTTGCCATAAAAAAATGTACACGGTCCTGTCCCCTACACGACCACCGGGTTCTTCTGCCACGTCAGAGCTTCTCAGCCTCAAGTTTAGTTACAGTTTGATCTTTTCCGATCCATTCAGATTCTTCATGAGAGCATTCAATTTTAAAATGGGTAAAGCCTGTTTAATAAAAATCTAAAAAAAAAGATTGGCAAACAACTTGAGAAGCTCTGAGATTACGCTGAACACACAGCATCTTAGCGACTACATCTCTTAGCGCATCGAATTAATCCTCTCGATCATCTTTCCTCCGATCGAGGACAATTTCAATTTCGTACCATTCACTTCAATTTGCAACATAACGTTTCAACATAACCATTTTCCTGTCGAGATTTCCTATCAATGGTCTCCGTTTCCAAACGGCTACTCATGACAGGCAAATGGAACGCTACTCAACCCTCACCGTTGGCTTTCTGTTCTATTCTGCATTATCTTTCCATTCGATCCTCGATCCTTCTGCACTCCACCTTTAATTCATTATCTTTCGGGATTCGTCATACAAATCATTCTTATCGTGTCTCTCCTACCTTCTTCCCGTAACATGCTGCAAAGCCTGGAAAGATCATAGCGCAAGTAAGAATCCCTCGTTCGCCCCAGCCTTTCTTATACCGACCTTTCGACACTCCCGCATTCCCTCTTGGGCACTTCACACTGCACCTTTCAGTAGTTAAGTAGCAGCAAGAGTAGTTAACGAGTCCTTAACGGGATAACAGAACCCATTTTAGTATTCACTCGATCTTCCCTGATTCTACGCACAAGGATGCAGGCATCCTTAGCAAGTATTATAGAAAATGTTCCATTACCTGCACACACACACACTCCTCCATGCTTTCCAAAGTACTATTGTGCCTTTGAGCTTAAGAGTATTAAACCGTCCTATATTCCCTAGGATGCAAATTATCTAGAAAATATGTCCTTTTTGCCAAAGTGATCTACTCCAAATTTGTTCACGGTAGTTGCTGGGCTGCGGTAGTCAGGCCTACGCCAATGCAACCGAAACCACACAGCATTCCATTCTCCCACGGCATCGTCGTGTCTCCTCGCGTAGTGCTCTTCAAACCCTCGTCCAATCGCTTGCGCCCGAAGAAACGGAAAAGTAAGATTTGTGGCTCGTGTGGCGTTAGTTTGCAGTTCCACGTGTTCCATTTTTTTTCCCTCTGTGTCTTTTGCACTTTGCGATCGGCAAAACAAGCCCCCCCCCCCCCCCCCCCTCCGTATTAAGTTCATTACTAATCGTACCCAGATAAATTTGCACACCATCCTACGGTGAGTTGGTTTTTTGTTCCAGTCGGTTAAATCCACGCAAACCTTTCAGTTTTCGGTGCTAACCATTCCCACCGCCACGTGTTGCGGTCGATAGTGAGTTTGACTTGCGCGCGTGTGTGTGTGTGTGTGTATGTTTGACTGTGTTCCTAGTGCCTTCCCCGTGCACCTTTCAAATGCTCGCTAATTGGAAATTTAATTACACCCACCGTAAAGTGGATCAATCGTGGGTATTTGCTTTTATTTGCAGTAACGGGTTTATGGTACGTGGGAAGAAGCACAAATTCAAGGTCAACTACATGGGCCCGAAAAGCGCATGGAGCTGAACATGAAGCGACTGTAAATTCCATTCGCTTGTCTTCACGTCAAATTTGCAATTTTTTTGCCAACAAAAGGAATGTCTTGGACGTTTTTTATCACTAATTTAATCGTCAACCATCTGATTCAATTATCAGGCACTTCTCGAGTGGGAACGTTCTAAATTGATTTGTTAACGAAAACGACTTTGCTTTCGTAAAGGGTTGATCAACCCCCTTCGCCGGCTTTTGTCAATAAGAAGCAGCATTTACCCGATTTAGCTCCCGGCTGTCCGATGATTAGTGAAAGGTAAACGGGCCTTTCAAAGAAATAAAACCAGGCCCGGCTTTTCCGTGCGATTCCTCCCAATTAGTTTAGAAAGTGCCCGTTACGCCTCATTGGAGCAACGGTGTGGCGTGTCCGATTTCCCGCAATCGGCGCACATTAGTCGATTGAACTAGTCTTCTTCGATGGCGAACGGTCTCAGCTTGGACTTGATCTACCTTTTCTCCGTCTTTTGTGTGCGTTGGGATTCCGATTAGTTTAGTTTCTTCTCTTGTGTTCTCAGCCTGCAGTCCGTGGGTCGATAATTAGTTTACGTATTCCCTTTTCCGTACCTTTTTGTTTTATTGTTTCTCCCCCTTCTGTTTGTTGTGTTTGTTGGTTTGTTTTGTGTTTTGCTATTTTTCTTTACCATTTTATTTCTAGGACAATCCGCTACCAACGGTGAGCTAGTTGCACCGGCCACCGATGGCGCTGTCGCGGCCGCCGTTGAACCGCAGCACGCGTCTTCGGTGCAGGCCGAACTCACCATTGACTATGAGCAGCTGTCGAAGCAGCAGAAAGAAGCCTCGCAGGCTCCGGACCAAGCATCCGCTGAATCGGTTGTCGAACAGTCGGAAGTTAGAGCACGCATGGCAGAGGACTCCGGTGACGAGCAACCAGCTCACGATCCCACTACCGAGAAGGTAGTCGATGGAATCGTTGTGAAAAAGGTTGTCTCGTTCGAGGAGTGCTCGGCCGGTCCCGCGTTGGAGCAACCGGTTGTTGAGTCGGAAGTTACCGAAGTTGTCGAGCGCACGGTGGTTAGCGAAGAGGAGCAGGTGGGTCCTGTTCAGCAGGAGGTCCCGACGGACAGTATCGTTGAAGAATTCATTCTGGAGCATCGTGCACCGACTCAGAATGCACCGATGTCTCGCGTCGAGAATGAACTGTTAGAGGCAATGGTAGAATCAACTGCAGAGGTTCCCGCAGAAAGTGTCGAGGAGGAAATTATCGAGAAGCAACAAGCATCGGTTCAGAACACACGCATGTTCCTCGATGAAAACGAACAGGTAGATAAGGTTGAAGAAAACATTACGGTGGAATCTGTTATCGAAGAGGTAATCCAAGAGCAGTCCATCCCGACGCCGAGTGCGCCACTGGTCTCCGCAACGGATGCACCGGCAGATATTGTGGAAGAAGTGATTGCCGAAATTTCGGTTGAAGCAGAAATCGAAGAAGTCACCCTCGAGCAGCAATTATCGACTCCGACCGCAGAAACTGTCCCTGTCTCAGATGAACCTGGCACAAAGGTCGAAGAAGCAATTCCCGTGGAAGCTATTATTGAAGAAGTCATTCAAGAGCAACAGCTATCGAACCCAACCGCAGAATCAACTATCGACACTGAAAAAGTTGGAACAAAGCCAGACGAACCAATTGCTGAGATTCCTGTGGAGAATGTTATCGTAGAAGTTATCGAAGCTCCAGTCGTCTCTGAGGATAAAATCGAAGAACCAGTTGCCGAGATTCATGAGCAAACTGTTGTCGAAGAAGTCATTCTTGAACAACAGGCTGAAACCACGACCGCAGCAGTCGACTCTGAGGATAAAATCGAAGAACCAGTTGCAGAGGTTCACGAGAAAACTGCTGTCGAAGAAGTCATTCTTGAGCAACAGATATCAACCACGACCGCAGCAGTCGACTCTGAGGATAAAGTCGATGGACCAGTTGCGGAGGTTCATGAGAAAATTGTTGTCGAAGAAGTCATTCTTGAACAACAGATGTCGACCACGACCGCAGCAGTCGACTCTGAGGATAAAGTCGATGGACCGGTTGCGGAGATTCAAAAGGAAGCTATCATCGAAGAAGTAACACAGACCTCGATTCATGGTCCCGAAGTTACACCGGTCGTCAAGGAGGTTGTAGAAATTGTCGAAGAATCGGTTTCATCGGTCGAGAGTGAGGTTTCTCAAGAACCAGAACTTGTACAGTTCACTGAACCGGAACAGTCGAGCAATGTGGAGCTAGCTCAAGCCGAGCCTGAATCTGCTACAGAAGTTCCTCAAGAGTCCACTCCTGTCCAACAAGTGATCGAAACCTTTGAGATTGTCGAAGTAATCGAGGCGCAGGTCAGCAAAGATGAAGCTGCTGTGGATGGTCAAAGCGTTGAAGCTGTTTTGAACGAAATTTCCGAACCTGTTCAAGTTGTCGAAAACCCGAACGAGGAAATCGAATCCAACCGTCTTGCTCCTGAAGAGGTGAACCAGAGCGGATCTACGAATGCACCGGCGGTTGAGGAACGTGAGGACGAACAGAGTGTGGCTTTGGAGGCCATCCCGAAAGAAAACTTGACAAACGAAAAGCAAACGACATCTGAAGACGTTCAACAAGCTGTCGGCGAACCGGTGAAGGAAGGACACGGTTTGGACGATGTTACCGAACGGGATGCCAATCAACAGGTGAAGATTACGACGGTACTGGATGCCGAAACTTCTAGTGTAGTGTGCGATGTGGCCAAAAACATTGCCATTACCGCCGAACGTCTCGTCCAGGAGGTGCTCGATCAAGCGGAAGAGTTCGTTGCGCAGGAACAGGACCAATCCCCGGAACTGCCCGCTTACGATCCCGCCACGCAGAAGCTGGTCGACGGAGTCGTCATCGAGCGATTTGCTCGGGAAGCGGCTGTAACGGCTGTGGAAGTCCAACAGGTTGAGGTCACTAAGGAGGAGGAGGAGGAGGAAAAAGCAAGTCAGCAGGAGTCAGTGGTCGAAGTGGAGTCTGCTCGAGGTGTACAAGTAGGTCCGGGCGAGGACGACGGAGCCGAGGTGGACGAGATTAGCGAGGACACATCGTTGAGCGTTGCGTCGGTGATCGAAAACCAGCAGCCAGCGGAATCGGTACAAGAGCCGGTTGAAGAAACGGTCCCCGAGGCTCTGATCACGACGGAGGTGATGACCACAAGCAACTCGAGCGAGCCTGTGTTTGTCGAGGAGGACCAGCGGCCTATGGTGGAAGCGGAGACCGTCGTGGAAGAGCTCGAGCCGGCGGCGGGAAACCAATCTGGTGCAGCTGCAGCTAATGACACAGACCAAGGAGACAAGGGCGTCCTGATCGAGGAGGTGCATGACGAGGGTGCGATCGTGGATCAGGCCGAAGGCAAGGTAATTGAGGAGCACATCGTACCGATCACGATCGAGAGTGCTAGCGCCTCGGACGCGATGACCATCACGGAGGTCACCGCCGGCGACGAGGGGACCGTCGAGTCACCTAGGATATCGAAAACCGTCAGCAATCTGCCCAGTCCGCTCGTGACGGCCGTGCCGATGATGGGTGCGATCCACGAGCAGGCCGAGCTGGCGGAGCAACCGGACGAGGGCCGGCCCGTTCCGATGCCCTCGCCGGAAACGCTCGAGCAGGTGTCGAAGGAGGCTTTAGTCGAACGCACGCTTAGCGAAGCCGCCGCCGTGGTGAACGAAATTGAGTCGATCGTCGATCATATCATCACCGAAAAGCTCATCCAAAGCGGAGCATCGGAAGAGAGCGACTCGAAGGCGACGGCGCTAGAGGGCGCCGGTAGTGCGCCTCCACGATTGGCCGCTTCCGCCGCGCTCGTAGTGGAAGCAATCGAGTCTAAGGCATCCGGTGTGCAAGGCATGACGGTTCCCAGTAGCGATAGCGCCACGCAGGGTACTAACGGGCTTCCCATTACCTCCTCTACTACTAACCGGGTGGAGTCGATGATGGGCGCAACTAACACCCCGCTACCCGCTAGCGATCCCCTGCCGGTGGTCGCATCATCCGCGACGGTCCCATCTTCATCCGACGCATTTCCCGCTCCGGTCCTGACCACGGCGAGCATACCATCCGCATCCCCCGCACCACCACACGACGCACCACCATCCGCACCTAATGCCGGAAGTGAGACACACACTTCAACCAATCTTCACACCGCAGATCCAGCCGGCGCGGACGGAGCCAGCGCAGCCTTCGGCGCCACCAGCGAGGAGTCGGAGGGCTCGAGAACGACCGTGGTTACCGAGCGGACCGTCACCACCACCACCACCGTCACCTCCAGACACATTGGCCAAGTACCGACCGGCGGCGTCAGCAGCTCTGTTACTAATCCCAAGTTTCTCACCTTGAATCTAGCTAACTATAGCACTAGCGACAGTAGTGGTAACAATAGCAAAAGCTCTGCGTCCTCCTCTCCGATAGCTAACCGCCACTCGCAGGCGCCACTCGCGGGCTCGAACTCGATCCTCCTGGCTGGCCCCGGTGACGGCACCGACCAGCTGATGGAGCTCGAGCTGTTGCGTAAGAAATTGGACGAAACGGAACGCGCCATGACTAAAATTATCGCCAATATGGGCAGCATCCCCAAGGGCCAGGTTAGCTAAACTTTGTTTCATTCTCTTTAGTTTCGTTCGTTTTAGTTTCTTTAAAAAAAAAATTACACACAAAAACACGGTTTGGTTTGCCCCCGTTGTTGTCCCGTTTTGTTTTTCGTTTTCCACTTTAACTCCGTGCCGTGCTTTCGTGCGTTTCTCCCGGGGCGTTTTTACCGGGACACCTTGATTCACTTCATTTTCCAACCGGGAGGTCAAAGGCGAACGTCCCCAGTGGGTTTGTAAGGGTTTGTAACCTCCACTTTGTTGGTTGGGCGAGTTGGACTGAACACCAGGAAGGACTTGATCTTTAAGACGATACGGTTGCAATTTTCTTACAGTTAACGAAATTTGCTGACATGGTGTATTTTTTTAAATTTAATTTAAAGTTAAGCAACTCTAGCAGGTCTCTTTACAATACGAAGGAAGAAACTTTTACAATACTTATTATGGTATTTGTGTACGTGTGTTTCCTCCAACTGTGAAGCAGCAAACTGTTTCTCAAGTTAAGTTTTGCGGTTTCTTCATTCATAACTTTGGTCCACTATAAAGATATCTACTAGAAAGCCTTCAACTCGTCCAGCAAACATATCGCTATCGTCATAAAAACCTCACGAACTCATAGCGCCATGTGTCACTGTTTCAGTGAGTCAGAGACAGCTCCACAGTTCACGGTGAATGAATGAATTGGACGTTGAACATATAGATCGAAGAGCACAACCATAAAAGGGCATATTTGAGATAATTTTGCTTTCTTTCATTTTGCAAATTAAGTGAGTGCGCGAAAAGCGATCATATAATTTGCTAGCATTGTTTGGCATTTAGCTACATTACCTGTAGTGATATTAGTGGGTAGCTGCCGTTTTAAGTTTTTTGTTTTGTTTTGTTCCAGCAAAGGTGCTTAAGAGCAAGCAAATCCCAACTTTTATACCCTTTCCCCCTTTTCGAATGATCGAGTGTTATTGCAGGATGCTAAACTAATCTAATTTAATATAAACTATCTTTCATTTCACGTTTTCTACCGACCTTCCGGAAAACAAATAAATCAAAATGAACCTTCATCATCTAAACCAAACAAACCTCTTAAACTCCGTTACACGATCCCTTTTCTTTTAATTTGGCAATGTCTGTCCTGGACGACCTGAATTAATTTCAATGTTTACTTATCCCACACAAAATGACCTTTCATCATCGAAAAACGAATTGAACCGCGCATACATGCAACAACATATCTACCCCACCACACACACAAACCCATACTGGCGTACGTGTACGTTTTTCTCTCCGTAAATATCTACGCCAAAAAAAAATCGCCCTTAATTAACAGTCGTCACGGCTATTCAAGGTCTAATTACCGCAGCAGACGAACAGTTGCTGAAGATAGATAACATTAAGAAACAAACGGTGAACAACTTAAGCAAGGTTAGAGCACAACTTCATTGTATCTGTGTATTTTGGCTACTACTCTTGTTTTTTTTTTTTTCAAACTCCCCCCAAATAGCAACGATATTTATATCCCGTGTCCCCCCAGCTGCCCAAAACCCCCCCTCACCCTACTTGCTCCGTTTCGTTTGTTCTTGCGTTGAATTGATCCCTTCTGACACATGTTGGTTTTTTTTCTTGTCCTTTAACGTTTGTTTTAGTACCCGCGCAACAACCCGAACATTACCCCGAAAGCCTCCTGTGTAGTGCCACGCGGTCGCCGCGGCAATTGAAACTATTTAAAAAATATATTTCCTTAAAAAAGTGGTCTATAAGACATTCAAATTCAAAGCTTTTAACATGATGCCGAAATGAGCCTTAGCCCGGAAAAGTTCATTTCGTGTTCACGTGGTTTCCGTTTCCGGTTTCATTTCGATTGTTGGCTGGTTATTCAGGAGGCTCAACTGTGGGTATTTTACACGCATTACAGCTAACAAGATACATTACAATCGCAAAGAAAACAGAAACAAAAAATCAAGAAATGAAATCCATTACCAGCAACAATGAGTGATTTGTCTTTTTGTTACCACTACTCCAAGTTTTCCTTGTAACACCGATGTTCTCTTGTTTTCCTGTGTTTTGTTCTACTGTACGTGTTTGTTTCTGGATTTTATGGTTTTCTCTATCATCCTTTTATGCGTTCTAACGGGACAAAATTCATTTTCAAAGCGATTTCTAACGTTCAAAATATCGTCCGGCATTATGTTTACGTGAATCCTTCCGATAATTAACAACACTGTGTTTTGCTTTGCGTTTCTATCTGCCGTTTCCTGTGCTCTGTCCTTTCCGGTTTGCCCGTTTTGTTGGTGTTTTTACTAACTTGTTGATTGTTTATCAAAAACGCGATCGATCCGTCGATCGATTCGTCGCACGGCAGGAATCGAACGTAACCGCGGATGAAGCCGAACCCGCACCGGAAGAGACAGCGACGGAAAGCACTACCACCGGCGACGAGCCGGCGAAGGTTACCAATGGCCACGCGATCCAGCCGGCCGACGCCGCCGGAAGTGAGCAGGCGGAAAAGCGAACGTCGGACGGCGAATCGTCGTCCTCCGCCGGTGGCACTCCCGAGAAGCGAGCGAAGAAACGTGACACCAGCATGGAGCGTGGCACGGTCAAGGTGATGGCGATGGAGATGACAGCCCAGCGCGAGAATGGCAAACGGCTTAGTCGGCCAACGACCCCGCTGCTGCCGATGGGACATCCGGAAGGAGTAAGTGCACGATTTGAACCATTGCCAGGTGCGCCATTACTTACGGCGGGTGAACATTCACCCTTTCCATTCGCAGGCAAGCGCGACGGTGGAGGAAAAGGAAACAAGATCGATCATGCTCGATGGTCGGTTACCACACGACTCCAAGATCCTGGTGGCCGAGTCCGAGACGGCCGTCGAGAAAATGGAACCGGAAAACTCCGAGGAAGAGGATGATGCTCCGGTAAGCAGTACAGTTCGTATTTGTTCAGTTCATAAAACATAAACCATTTTTGAAATTTAAACGTATCGTCGAAACCTTCTCTGCAAGGTTTTCTTATCTTTAACCAGTTAATACACGAAACATGTACACAAAATTTTATCATTTTATTGTTCGATTCTTTTTTTGTTTAGGTGATATTGAGCGGCAAGATGACCTTATCACTAATCAATATGGATTTCATCGAGAAGGATGCTACCGGAACCGTTGCAGTGGGAGGTAATAGACAAGAAATCATCCCTCTAAGGGTCCTCAGAAGCCTAACATGTCATGTCTGTTTTAGAAATTGTCACGGAGCTACACAAGCCGCAGGAAGAAATTACGACAGCACCTGTAAAGAACGGCGATTAAGCAGCCCACGGAACGAACCAATTTCCGGCCGGGAGTTGCGCCGTTTGAACGTTTCGTTCGAGAAACGGCAAACGTGCATGCATAGGTATATTTTTCTATCGCAAAACTACATTAGCCCACGACTAGCCACACACCACGACGGGAAAATGGCACAGAGCGTGAAACTGCCCGGCGTCGGAGGAAAGTCTAGGTCCAAGTCAATCCAACATTTGCTCCAAAACTCTAGTAGAAATTGTGAGGCGATCTTTAACGCTCACGCAATATTGCTCATTATCGTGAAAAAAAGCACATACACACGCACACACAAGCGCGATCAACGTTTTCATTTCATGTTCCAACGAATAAGACTATGCAAGATGCCAAATTTAACCTGACAAAACGTATCGTTAGCCCAGGAGCGTATTTTGTTCATCTAGAATTTCGTTTCACAGTGCGTCTTGTATTCTTGCACGATGATGTTGCCCAAAAGCTTTCTGTCCCAGATGGTGCAGATGTGCAGAAAATCGCAACACTGTTTCCGCATCAATACGTTCGTTATCTTGCTTAAGTGATTTACCGCGAAAAGTGGAAAACTTATTAAGAAACCAGTAGCCTCAACCGAGTTTAATCCAAGGTAAACGCATACATATTTATTGTTCTTATAATTTAACGTCTCCATATTCAAACCCCCTGTAGAACATGCAACTAGCAATAGTTCGTAGAAAGTATGCCGACATAACCAGAACAAATTTGTCGTTTTATTTTATTGGTTGCGAAGCATGGTATAAGAAGAACTGTATGTACGAATACCATATATGACAGTGAATGTATGAATTTATCATGATGAAGATTAAAATAACATAGTTTATTAAATACAGCATCAATGGTGTTGTTTTCTTCCAATTCCATTTTTACTTATTAGTAAAAAGGTAAGTTAATGTTTGTGCGGTTATTCTTATCGTTAATCGGGGTAATGATCGGTGGATTTGCTTTTCGTTTGTTGTCCGATTGGCGTGAAATTTGCTATGATTATTGACAATAATCAAATTTAGTTTTTCCTTGTAGTTCTTCTCCATTTCCCATGCCTCATGCTGGTGAAAATCAGGTGAAAATTGCAGATAGACGCCAGACAGTACCGTAATCAGAGTCTTCTTTAATCATGTTTGGCCGAATCTCTTTCCTGGTGTTCTACGGGTAACGCTCAATTTCGAATTCTCGAAGTTCTTTTGACAAGTTGACAGAGTTTTTTTTTTGATTTACAGGTCAGAAAATTATTTCTAATCTAACGCTTATTATTTCTAATCCCATTCCTATAAAAGTTTTAATATACCGAATTCATACACATTTAACCGATTTTTCAAATGCACACCTTTCAGGTCAAATCCCCAGTTCAATACACATGTGCAGCTTTGGCACCGATCTGTCTGGGCTCGAATATGGTTTTTTATTTCTGTTAGGAGCAAGCGATGATAAGAACGGGTAGTTCCATTGAACAGTCGTTTTTGTATGTACAGTGTTCAAAGTGTTGCTTCCATCCATCATGCGCTGCATGATGGAAAGAGAAGGCAAGATTGTTTAAATTCTCCCCCAGCACAATCCAAACGAGCTGTGGCTCACTTCAAAATCACTTCATCGAATTGATACCAGCGAAGAAGGTGTGGGATAATAAATGCTAGCACACCAACAGGTGGACCGATATCATTTTTAACTCTCACACCAGGACGGCCTGTACGGGCAAAGGAAGGAATACACCAGCGATCGGTTAGTCGATCGTCGAGTGCGGAAGAGATTAGACGGTTAGTGCAGTGATCAGTCGTGAGATAAGTGTGTGATGAAAGCATTCTAACATTTAAAAACTAAACCCCTCTGTACATTAAAGTGGTGCGTTGTTGTAAAGTGAATGTAATGCTCGACATGTGAGCACAGTTAAACAGATTCTGGGACAGTTTTAAATACAAAATCCACGCACGCGTTTAATTGGATTTTGCTGTCAAAATGGCACACAATGAAAGTGACAGTGGTGTGCATGATAGTACGCTTAAGACAAACCTTAAAGCGCTACCGGTTAGCCGCACGCCAGGGAAAACGGTGAAAAGAAGCGCCATGGAGGAACAGCTGCCCCAAAGCACCTCCACGCCGATGTGCAGTGCGAAGAAACCTTTCCTGGAGTCGGACCGAGCGTCGGAGTTCGTTGTGAATTTGAATGTTTCTAGCCTGAACCAGTCGGCCTGCTCGTCGTCCCGCAGTCGCACCGTGCGCGTGTCGTCGATGCGCATTACCCGTGGGGTACAGACGACCACGACGGAAACATTCAACCGCTACTGCCAGGTGACGTCGACGCGCATTCCAAAGCCAACGTTCACCGTGTCGCAGCAAACAGATGCGGTGTTCGTACTGTCGGAACCACCACCGACGGTGCCCGAGAAAGCCCTCTGCCATAATGCCAGTTGCCAGACGGATGAGCCCTTGGTGCAGGAGGCCT
Source organism: Anopheles atroparvus (assembly GCA_914969975.1). NCBI lineage: Eukaryota > Metazoa > Arthropoda > Insecta > Diptera > Culicidae > Anopheles > Anopheles atroparvus. The sequence goes on along the minus strand of CAJZCY010000002.1, from coordinate 40,388,508 downwards.
GCATTGGCACTAGCCAGCAGGTGATCGATAGCCCGGTACGGCGTGTAGCCGACGGCTGCTGTCAGACGGAAATCGAAGACCAATCGATGCCACTCAGCAGTAGTACTCCAATTCGTGCTACGACGGCGCAACTGGACAAAGACCACACCGGATCCGTTGACTCTTTCGCGACCATGCTCAACAATCTGGCCAAAGAGTTCGGCATCGATCTGTCGTCGGTCGAGAAGCAACAAACGGAGAACTACAATAAGAAGAAGAAAAAGGGTGCAAAGCAAAATGTGTGCGATCCGCAGTTCATTCTTCAGGAGAATATTGTGAACAAAACGACCGCGCAGCTCGAGCAAAAGCTGTCCACCATCATGGAGGCGCATCTGGCTGCTTACGGTAGTAAAATGTCCTCCCATCGGGATAAGTTCGTCCAGTGGATGAAGACCTATCAGACCCGGCAGCAGCAGTTGGAAGCGAAGATCCGTATGCAGGCACCACGGCGGGTGCTCGTGGTACGCAAGCGAATGCGGCGTCCGGCAGTGAGGGAAAAGTCGATCCAGTGCGACGCAATCCCGAACACACTCGCGAAGAAGGACGCTGTGACCGTCGGTACGCAGTGGCAGCGTCAGAAACACACGGTAACGAAAGCGAAGCGAAAGCCCGCCCAAAAACGATCCACTGGTACGAAAATGAAATCTAACATTTCCACAGATGTGTTGCCTGCGGCTGACGAAACCAAACCCCCCAACCCCACAGGCACTCGCAAAGGACCCATGCGGCAAACCAAGCTTCCCAGCTACACTGAAGCAATGCAGCAGCAGCAGCAGCAGCAGCAGCAGCAGCAGCCGAGGCAACAACAGCAACAACAAAGAAAATGTTCCCCCAAACTACCAGTAAAAGCGCCATCTCCTCCTCCCGCTCCTCCTGTGGCACCTATCTCATCCAAGAAGAAACCATCATCACCATCCCAGAAAAAACCATCACCATCCCAGAAGGAAAAGCCCAAGAGCAAAGGGGCCAAGTCGAAGAACACCAAGCAGCAGGTCAAAGAGCGCACGCCGGAAATAATAGTTGAAGAAACCCCCTCGGAACAATCGGACACGGAACCGAGCCGAGAGAAGAAATACTATCCCTATCGAACGCAGCAACTCTATGCCTCCCAGTGCTCCAAATCGACCGAAACATGCTTCCTTACCCCGACGAAGGCTCGTGACATTCATGGACCGATGGAAGGCGGGCGGCCGAAGCAGTCAGCGTACCGCGGCGCTTTCCCCGGCATGGCAAACCCTTCGGTGCTCCTCAGTCCCATGGGCCGGATGTTCGTGCGATCCGGGGAGCCAGTGCCAGCCGATCGATCAAATTATAGCTCCTTCGTTGTGCCAATGACGTCCACTAGGGTGGGAGACGAAGCGGTTCCCCCAACGCCGCAGAATGTGGTATACGTCAATCGCCCGGAGCGACGCTTATTGCTGCGATCGAAGGTGGTTGGTGGCCCGACCGCAGGGCAGGGTTTGGTGCGGGAAAAACCTCCGGAAGTGAGCATCATCAGTAGCCAGCAGCTGTACTCGCAAATCGGGCTCGCCGTCGAGAAGGCGCTCAAGAACCGAACGATTCCCTTGCTGGACACCATGTACGGGGAACCGTTTATAGAAGTGTTCAACGGTGAGGAGAAGGACAGCGCGAATGACAATGATGCTGATGGCACCGGCTTTCGGGAGCGAAGGGATAGGTTCGTGTGTAGTAGCGCGAACGACGAACAACAACATCCACGCCGTGGGACGGAGCATCAGTACTACGGCAGCAGACAACAACTGGTGGCACCGCCGGCATCGTTCCTTAACGATCGTTCGCCGAGTCTCTCCCCTATCGTCTACCGGGACGACGACAGTGAGGACGAGTTTATGTAGGGACAGAACGTGAACCAACCCGTGAGGGAGAGTGTGTGTGTGTGAACTCTTGTGCACATTTTTATTATGCGAAAATATGCCACAATGTAGTTGCTCCGATGAATGCTGCCCGTTCAGGTTAGTTCTGTCGGTTATTATAATGCGTTACTCTACTAATATTATTACAACCGTTAATGGTTCAAACAGCGAAGAATTTAAGTTTAATGCATATTTCTCATTTTTAATTACCTCCATTTTTCCTTTATCATTGAAATGCATTGAATTTGCTTCTGTCCAGGAAAACATCCCAGGATTCGTTTTTGGATAATTTCTTGATCACACTTTTCTTTCATTCAATTATAAGTTCAGATTCATTATCATAGATGTCGCTTTAGTTCGGACACGAACCTGAGTCGGCCGATGAGAATTATATGCGAAACGGTAATTCCATGGTTCCCGAACGAGATTTATCACGTGGCGAACCGGTTTACACATCAAATTGAGCGGTTTGTCTCTAAAATTCGCTTTGTTTGCGCGATTCGTGAAATCGGTAATGAGATATATGGGCGGAGGAGTGAAAGCACGTGTAATGAGTTTTCTAAAAAAGTAAAGGATATAGGCAAGTAAGTGGTAGGAAGATCACATTGAATTATAATTTCGGATTGTTCATATTTGTAAAAATATACCGCAAAAATCAGTCACAATGACACAAGCGTTTTAGACAATCGATTTTGTTTTTTGTTTATTATAATTTTCTTGAAAAAAAAACGTCTCCTACCAGGGTTCCATTGGTATAGTTCAATTAATGCTGTTTGCTGAATTCCCACATGTGACTAATTGCAATATTCCACTGTCTAATGTTTCGCCATTATTTGTACAACAAGAAAACAAAATATACAATCCAGATTTTGAGAGTGAATAATTCGGGAGCCTTGACGGTTTAGTTTATAAATTTGGTTTTGATTCTTTGTTCAACTTTTCCTTTGCAAAAACTCCAACGCGAGTTTATTCTATCGTATCTGATTTGTATGTTGGTTACAAATGTTTGTTTTATTTTTTAGTGTGTGAAGGCCATTCTGGTATGGAGGGAAATTGTGGTTTTTTTTCTTCAATATCCTTAGTCAATTTGAGGACCCTACTTGATGCAACACGGACGGGCGTACTGATCGATACAATTTACTGTGGGGTAAGCAGTTTAAAAAAAAAGGTAGTTCGTAACAAAAGCAGAACTCACGAAAGAAAAATCCTATCCTGCTGCTGTTCCTTTTGGTCTTTTCACATTCTGCAGAAGATGTTAATGGAAAAATAAATATCTTTATCATTTTCCTGTACATTCACAATTTCATTCCATCCATTTCATGATCTGCTATCCCTCTTTCTTTCTCGCACTTGCGTTCATCTTTGGCGTTTTGGTAGAAGAAAAAATTAGTTGCGTTATAGGAGAAAATGTGAATGTTACTATGAACACGTTTCTAGCCCTGGGTGGACAATGGTTAACCTTCCTGAATGATGTTCCGTTTTCGTTTATTTACCTTTTCCCTACCTAAACTTCGCAAACCGGGAAAACTCGATCCTGTCGAAAATTGGCGTTCATACACGAGGCGTTAGAGTTTGTGAGATCGTTGCTGCTGCTGCCAAATAGTTGCTTTTCCAAACCAGGCAATAGTTGGGCTAGTATTGTGGAAAAGCTTTTCGAGTAAAAGAACGAAAAAAAAAAATTATAAACTGAATAAATAAATTGATTTACCCATTGTAACTATTTTGCTCTCTTTGTTTTGCAATGACTTGAATTGGTTGTTTTGTAAGTTGTCTGATGTTTCTTCTTGCTGTTTGTTTGTTGGTTGCTCTTCCGTAGTATCGTTCTAACAATGATTTTGATTTTGTGATTGTTTTCGATTTATTATTGTTTTGCTATACAAGTTTCGTTTGCTTCGTCTTTTTCTTTTACTAGAGCAAATGAATCTGATTAAGTTAATTTGATACCTTTAATAATAATATAATAATAATAATAATTAGAATAATATAATATAATAATTAGAATATTTCCGTAGAGATTTGACTAGACTTGGTGATTTCCGTATTATTGAATATTACCTTTACTTTTTTTTTCTGTGTCGTTTTATCTAACGCCTTTCTTCTGTATCGCTTTTTCTTCGCTTCGCGGCGTGTCTGTTTAGTCTTTAGTCCTTTTACCTACGCACTAGTAGTTCGGGGGAAATGTGTGCACACTGTTGCGCACCACAAGTCTTCTTCTCTTGAAGAATCTTTCCTCCCCCTCTTCCACCCTTCTTTCGTTCACATTTTCCTGATTAACATTTACATCTCGTATGCGAACCTCTCTGCTCTGCTGCTGTCTCTGTGCATCGATGCACTGGGAGCGGACTCGTATCTTCGTTCGTTTGGTCGTCGTCTCATCATGTCGTGTGCAACTTTTACTTCTGCTGCTAGCAGGTCCGTAATTTCATTACCCGTAGCAGAAGGGGACAAAGAGTGTTTGCATCATGTTTGAGTGTGAAAGAAAGCCTTTGAAGGATGCAAAAAACAGCCCTCTGTTCGAAGAAACTAGACTATCCCTACGCATCACGTGGTCAGTTAGTTTTCCACCAGTCTTCTTACTTTCTCTACAGACACGCTACCACCGCATCCTATCAATCGGGATCCTGCTACTTCGCTCCACGTTCCACACCCGGCTATAGGAAAGTTCGTCCTACTATTGTGTCTTTCAATATTTAAACCCCATTTCGCTTCGTAGTCTTTCGCATGTGGATTCGCACAGAAACACGAGTTTTCCTAGCTACATTTCATTCAAAACCACCGACAGTTAGTATGTTTTACTCTATGGTAGCAAACAAAAAAAAGTTTATCGCATTACATTACCCCTCCCATTTGGCTTTTCTATCTACTCGAAGGGATAACCCATCTCTCCCTGAGGTGTTTGATTTTTCTTTTTTTCCGTCTTCTATCATGAGAGATGGATTAAGACCTTTTGGGCAGTTTCGTGTTTTATCTGTTTGTTTCACCGACGTTTCCGGTGGCGAAAAATGTTGAAGGCGCAGGTGACACGCAGCAAGACCAGGGATTCTGGATTGCTGGGTGTGTTTCTGTTGGATGGATGGATAGAACCCCGCTTCGGTCGTCGTGGGGGACGGGTGTGCTGGGAGGAATAGTTGAGCCCGTCGTGATGCTTTTCTCCTTCTTCCGCGACGCAGTCTTTGGTATTCTGGTTGTTTTCCGGACATCCGAACTTGAACCACATTCACACGCTCGCGTAGTGGATGGTGGTAAAACTTTTACGGTGGCCGTAGAACGCTGCTTTTTTCTTCTTCAGGTGACACACTCCTTACACTTTGTCCTGCTTCCACTCACGAAGGACTCTGGAACGATCTTCACTCGCCGTCACCGTACCAGCGCGCGCAGCAGATGACGTATAGATTTAATAATAAAATATAAAGTCTATGTACAATCACATTTCATTTGCTTTCGTTTCTTCTTCTCCCTTCCACCGAGGTTGTTTGCAGGTCCCCGCTGGGAAGTCCGTTTCTGCATGAGAGAAAAGAGTTCGTCCTATGTGTCCATGCGATGGGCGTCCTCGGCTGGTTTTTAGTTCTACCCACGAACGACACTTTCACCTTGGAAACTACACACAGGGGATGCGATGTAGTTTGTGCTCTTTGATTCGTTTGCAGGACGTAGACTTTTCCCACATACACTAAAAACACACACTTTGGCCACAGCGCCCCCGTTTCGCTCCCTGTGGGGACGCGTTCGTCCTTTCACCTTTGGATTTTTTGGATGATTTACACTCCTCGCCGCAAGACGAAGAGAAGAAGCATCCTTGGTTGGATGAGGGGAGGGTATTGCAGCGTTTAGAACGCTTACCATTTCGCCTCGTTCACGTTGGCAGTCGTCGGCGGGCAAAGAGGTACCCCGACTGCACCACTTGCAACTTTCCTTCCAGTTTTTGGTAGGAAAAGGGGGATGATGTCGAGCCTGTCTGCCTGCCTGGCTAGCTGTCGTCTGCGAGGGTCACTTCAGAAGCCTTAGAAGCCAAAGTTGGTGAACAGGTGCTGCTTGAAGACTTCCTCGCTCTCCTCCTCGAGCCGCTGCACTGTGACGGTGTTGAGCAGGTTGAAGACGATCGCGAAGATCGTACAGGCCGCGTACACGCCGAGCGCCACCCACCAGAGCAGCTGCTCGTGTAGCTTCTGCTCGAAGTTCTTCAGCACCAACAGGCCGATGGTGAGGCCCGCCAGTGCACCGGTCAGATGCGCCACGTACGACACCGAGGGTGCCCCGCTGGCCGGTTCCACCGCGTACCGGGAGTAGATTGCGAACCCAACGTCACACGATGCTGCGGAAAGTAGAGAAAGAAGAAAAAGAGCCAAAAGTTAAAACAATTGTTTTACGTTGGGAAAAGTAGTGCGTCTAGGTACTTACCGAAAAGGAATATCGCAAGTAACCGGAGGATGCCGTACTGCATGTTACGGTAGTTTAGCATTACATTGGCTAGGTGAGCGGCGAGCAGGGCGTACACGCCGCCACTCGCACCGACCAGGTACACTTCCGGATCGAACACACTCGTTCCTGCGAAGGGGAGAAAGAGAAAGGGCTGACATTAATCACACCGTTCGCGCATTGGGATTCTCTATACAAACTTACCTAACGATCCGGCTAACACCCCCGCCAGGTACACGCAGCCTATCCTCGCCGATCCGTGTACCATCTCCAATGGTAGCCCGACGAGGAGCTGAATGATAAGATTAAACCCTAAGTGGAACCACCTATCGACGGGGGAAAAAGTAGATGGAAGACAGAACAGAGACATAGATATTTAGTACAGGACTCACACGTGAAAACGACCAGCAATTTTGCTGCTCACAGGAACATTTCTCTTACCCGGCGTGTAGGACCATGTAGAACAGAAACCGCCACACTTCCTGCCGTTTGTCGGGCCGATAGATGAACATCGAGTCGATTGGAACCGGACCGGCCGGATCTGCTGGCCCGAGCGTGAGTGAGTGGTAGACGAAAAATCCGAGCTGCAGGGATAAGGATGCGAGACGGGGAAGAAATAATTGGTTAGTTTTTCCATTCGTTTTGGCAGTGAAGAGAAGCAGCGTTGGGAGATGGTTTGCGTTGTGTCGATCGGAGATGATCGGTGTCGGCCAGCACCGGAAACAGACGTAGCGAAGGATGCTGCAATGAATTGGCGAGCGGAAAATCACGCAATCCGAGCGCACTCGCTTGACGTGTCACATCCGTTCGAACGTCGCCACTCGGGCAGCCGCCTTTGGAATGAATGGAAATCGAAAGTTGAAAGGGAAACGAAACGGAAATCGACCCCGGGTGCTAAAATTAGGATTGCATAAATTCTGCTAAGCACTGCGATAAACACAACACCCAGAGCAGCTCCCGTGGGGCTCGCGGCTGGAGAAAATATCATCATGAAAATAGATTCGCGGGCGTCAGTAAATGTACAAGCGCGTTTTGCCCGGCATGTCTGGGCGCGCGCGCTTGCTCGAGGGTATGATTGTGTTGATCTTCTGATCCCGGTCGTTTACGATCAGCCAGAAACAGGGGTGTAAATGGTTATTCGATTGACCAGTCTCGAAAACCAGACGCCCCGACTTCGTTCCCGAGCATGCACACACATTCACGAGCCGGCTATGTGGCGCGCGTAGGTTTTATCTCCCAAACCGTTTTGCGCAAACTACCACCGCCGACTTGTGTGCGATTTTATCAATGAACATTCCACAGGACTCGTGAATGAATCCGGTGTGTGTTTGCATTTGCTGATAGAAAGATGGTATCCAGGCGCATTTAGGGAAAGCGCTTGTTCGACCCTGCAGTGTCCTTGACACAGTTGTGGTGGATGTGTTGGAAAACACTCCTGGCTCTCCGCGTGGGAGGAAATAAGAAGCAAACATGGGCCGACGGTGCATTGCACAGAGGGACAATTCAATTCCCTTACTTCCAAAGCGGTCGGTGGTGGCGCTAAGTGACATCCTTCCCCCTTCTAACCGCCACCACACCCCGGGGGGGGAAGCGACAGGAAAATTGATTTCCAGCTATTCTCAAATTAGAACCATCGTAAATCATTTAACCTTCGCCAACAGTTGCCCTTCCCTTTTCTCTGCTGGCGAACTTGTCCTCCACACTGCACCTCCGCAGATAGGAAGCGTGCACTATCAGCCGTCTTCCCTCTGTCCGTCCCTTCCTCTTTCCTCCCGTTGCTGCTACCGAACATGGTACGAGACAGTCCAAAGTGTAGAGACGAAGCAGTAAATGGCAGCGTGAAATGTCACGGCACTGTCACATTCCTTCGTTTATTCCGTTTCCACTTAACAAGGATCTTTTCCGCCTTCGTTCGGGGTTTTTTTTTCTTCTCGTGTTTAACTGATGTCGCAAGATCAACCGGCCGACGGAAGGGAAAATATTGTTCTCATTTCACTTAGTGGCAGATGAATTGTTAGGAGCCAAATTACATGTAAAAAAAAAAACTAATGTCAATCCTCAGACCAGGAAGTATTTACCAAAAACGATAACAAACCATTTTCCATAGGGGGAAGTACGGAAAATAACAACACACCATTCGTCTACGTTTGTCACGGAGATCGTGAAGTTGTTGTTCCGGAAGGTTTTGTGTTATTTATTTATTTTTCCCCCTCAAATGCAATATATTTGACTTGTGCCGACTTGTACTGTTTAGCGTAGCGGAGCTGGTTGGAGTATTTTTTTTTCTTTGAAAAGTAATTTTTTATGTTATTTTCTACCCTTCTCTGCATAAGTTTTTCGGTTTGCGGTTGAAGTCGCTTAAAAGATCGCAGTCTTTGCCCTTTGAACCTTGAACTTAGGTTTTTTTTTTGGTTCACCTTTTAAGAAATTGCTCACTGAAAGGAAAATTCCTTCGCGACGGGGGTCTGCACCTTTTAAACCTTGGAAAGTAAGGATGGATTTAAAGATTTTTTTTTTTTGGTTCACGGAATCTCGAACTTGTAGATGTTTTTTTCTCCCTTCTGGTGACTCATCTTTGACTCATCGGTGGTCCGTCCTAACGGGACACAATGATACAATGTTAAGTGGTGTTTCGCATAATGTCTACCTTCCCATTCCTTGGAGTTCGATTGTTTCTATAGGCGATTTGAATATTCGCTCCATCGATTATGCGGTTCGCGCTGGCAACGAACCGCGATTTTTGCAAACGCGTCTCGGTCGTTCGCCCTTTTGCAAGAACCGATCTGGTAGTGGGTGGCGGTCAGCACCAAACCCCGGAGAGTTCCGGTCATTAGAACCTGCCTGCATCCGGTGAAGTTTGTGTCCATGGAATGCCAAACAGAGCACATACGCAATGTTTCACGATATGTTTCGCCTTGAATCATCATCATCCAGTCATTCCCATGCTCTAGAGCGCGCGCGTCCGTTCATAAACCTGCCTCCACGACATGCCACATGATCATGATCATCGTGACGATAGACGTGCGCTGCGATCGAGCATTGAATATCAATTGACATTGAGCCCGTGGAAAGCGCTTCCAATAGCGTGCCCTTTTGCATTTAAGGGAGGGCGGTTGTTTGCTAATTGCCGCCATCCGCCAATTTATCAACGTCGACGCCCGGAAGGCCATCTTAGGAACGGGGACCAGCGCGAATCCCCAAACCTCGCGCCTACATTCGGAATCGAGGGAAGGTTCCACATTTTTTTCCCACTGTCTTCATTCGGTGGCGCACTCTCACAGTCGCAGCAGCAAAAGGTAGACCTAATATTTCCCACATAACAGAAGAAGAAATGAAACACCCGGGAATTTGTTTTCTATACATGCCTTTTTTCTCACCCCATTTCGGGGGCAGCGACGTGCCATAAACTTCAAAGATAAAACTATCTTTTGAGAATTACAAGATTTGAAGTGATGTTTTTCCATTCACTTCTGTACTCCCGACGCGAAAGAACATTAGCACCGCCGTGACATGCCGCCCGCAGGCCAGAGCAGACCTCGTGTCCCCGCGTGTGTCACTCTTCTTCCCCCCTCATCACTCTATCATACCTTCGCGAGTTTTCTTGTATTTCCTACTTCCGATTTACGATTTTCTTTCTTCCCCAACGAACAAAACTTCATTACAAAAAAAAAAAAAATGTTGCTGCTTGGGAATTTTGATGTGGATTTGTGGGTTTTGTTTCCTCGCCTTTTTCTTCACGGTCTGTGCGAACTAGTTTTTTTTTCCTTCGAGGGGATGTATTTTTCGTGGGAGAAAAGTCATTGCTGGGGAACATTTCCCTCGTGTATTTTCTCCCCCCTCTAAAATGTGTACTTTAGCTTTTCGGTACGGTTTTTGTCGTTAAGAGAGTGCTGAGTCCGCCACCATAACCGCCGGGTTTGTAATGTTGCGCAAACTTTATTAAACGCACATTTTACCGTTTTCTTTCGCCCTCTTCTAATTCTAATCGAATTACGCGTACCAAATGCACCATTAAGCAGTGTGAGACGGTTGTGTGGTGCGTGTTGAAGTTATTACCGATTCTTTGGCCTTGCCGATCGCGGTTCAACTAAGACCACCGCCGCGGCGATGATGTACCGGTGATTTATGGTCTTCGAGGGTAGGAGGAGCAAGCCGAACAAAGGGGGGGGGGGGGGGATCACTACAAAAGGTACAACAAAACATTCGCTTCAAAAGCGGGGTTTAATGCGATCGGAGCGGGTTTCCCCAGACATTTTGGGGATGGTGGCACGAAGGGATTATAAATAAAATCAATAAACTTCACGGCTGATTTTTTTCTAATTATCCTCATTATCCTTGCATTAGCAGCGAGCGGGGAGAGGTTGGCGATCTGTGATTTGATTCACTTAAATATACACCCCCCCCCAAAGGTTGGCGGCGGAGGGTTTCACGGGGGGGTTCATCCCCCTCAGATTAGTTCTGAGTGTTCCGGGGAAGATGCCGTACAAGCAGAGGGGGTTATTCTTCCCCTCGAACGATCGTGGTTCTCGCAAGATGCGTGTATGGTCCCCCTGTGGCAAAAATCCAAAAAAAGAACAGCATAGCGCATGGTAATGGAAAGAATCGGTTTTGGTCTAATTACTCCAGAAAGTGTCTGATCCCGATTTTTGAACCGTTTCTTTTCCTGGAGCACCGACCCAACTACCCGTGTGAGGCGGCTGCCTGCTGGATATGCTATGGAACCAGTATCATTGCCTCCCACCTTCCCTAGAAACTTGGGGAGGCGAGGGGAGGGTACCGTTTGGTGCCGCCGGTGGCGCCATCCATCTGTAATGGGTAAATAGAGTAGTGAACCCCGGTGGTGAAGATAGTCTAATATATATGGCGCCTTGGGAAACCTGGGTGTGGGGGAGTAGTGTAATGAGCTCTTTTCCTTTTGTGCGGCCCGCTCGCAGCTTGATATACTTCCGAAATCAAAACAATCGCAATCATCGATAATACGTATATATTACAAGCAATAATTGCAATCAATTTTCCCCCCCGGCAGAGTGTTGCCAGGCACAGGGTCCGGGCGAACCGGTGAAGGAAAATTGGGCAAGAACCGTGAAGCTGCCCAGCAGCATCAGAAGAAGCGGTCGGAATTATTAAATTCGAGCAACAGTACCGACACACGCCGCCTCACCTCTCACCATCACCCCCCATTGGCCATACGGTACACATACACTGTGGTACCAAATGTCCGAAATGTACTTACGCGTTTTCTTTTCGCTTGTGGTTGCCAAAGGCAGAGTTTCGTTCTTTCGTTCCCAAGCTTCCCGAAAAAAACCTAAAACCTAAAAGTATGTACCTCCTCTTAGTTTTCGGAAGGAAAGGGAGAAGAGGGTGAATTCAATCTCTCCCAACACCTACTCGCTAGCTACTGTTCACTACCTTTCCCCTCGGCCCGTCGGCTGCAACGGTTGATGATGATTTCAATCCGAACGGAACTAATTGCCTGCCCCCGCGTGCGCGCGCGCGATCTCGCGAATGTACGTAATCTGCGCGCATCTCATAAGCGTTGTTGCGCGGTACTGTTGTGGTGGTTGTTGTTGTTTGTCGAGTTCTTTTTTGTGCCGTGGTTCTTTTTATCGTCGTCCCCCTACACCCCTGCCATTCCCATTAGGAATCGTGGTAAAATAATTGTTTTTAATCCATCCATCCATCCATCCATCCAGCCACACGAAACACCCGCTCGAAGCCGGTAACGGTTCGCAAGTGCCGGGGAAGTGGTGAACGACAACGACGACGACTGCTCCTCCGCCGGCTCCTAGGCCACCGGAAGAACACGAGATTCCGGGAGCTCGTGGAAACGCCAGCAAAGAACGGAAGGAGGGAGTTGCCCAGAGTAGTTGCGCTGATCCATTTGTCACGGTCCAGCTCTCGTCTAGTGGTGGGTCCACACAGGTGCCAAAACTTGCTCCGGCCGCCTCGAGCAAGGTGGAATGTCTTAGGTCTCCCATACGGGAAATTGGGTGTAAGGTGAGCAACGGGAATACGTCTCAGAAGTGGCCAAATTCGTCAAGTAACACCAAAGGAGACGGTGTCGAAAAAAAACCCGGATCTTCTAGTTTTCACAAGAAAATTTGGGCGGAAACAGGAGCGTTGCTTTTTGGGAGAGCATTCAGAGATTAAACCCTTTTCTACTATTCCACAAGGACTGAACGGTAGTTTCCACCATACCAGGAGGAATCTATATTCGTTTGATAGATGAGGATCATATCGCAAAAAGGCTCTGAGCGATTAAACTATAGTGTTTCTTCGCCCTCGTAGAAACATTTTTCTTTCACACGCGCAACAGTATCGAAATCGCAACTCTTTTAAAGATCGCGTTTGCCTCGATCTTTCCCTTTTCGTCAATTTCCCTCCCGGAAAACTTCACGTTGCGGGAGAAAAAAGATCGAACACACTGTACTTGGTCATGGATGGATAGGAATCGGCATCATTAAATCTCCGAGACTTGAGAAAAGCGTTGGGTGGATGAGACTCCGGTGGCGCGCGCGCGCTCGCACTAAATTCCAGATCATATAATAAGTAATTAAAAATAATTAATATTCCATGCCCAACCCCCTCTACCTTCTTTTCACGGTCCGCTTTCGAAGGCGGGGGCGCGTTCGCGTTGAAACGATGATAAAACTATCTGAGAGAACCGTGTGTCTCCTCCCGTTCCTCGCCCTTGCCTGCCCCTCACTGTGCTTGTTTGTTGGGATTTTTGTTTGAAAAATTTTCCTCTTGAAGCTACGAGGAAAGCAAATGGAGGGAGACGGAGTGCTTATTCTCACTGTTTGGTTCGGTTCAGCAAGTGGCTTATAATTACCCCCCTTTTTTCCTTCCCAAATTGAGCTTGAAAGGTGCCACGACACACGATACCTGGGGCGGCCACACCAACACTACCATCTATTGTTTTTCCTCTCACCGCAGCAAGAAGCCCTTCTGCTTCTTATGCTGGTGCTCCACGGGGATGGACGTGCGATGCTCATGAGCTGTAAAAAATCATTAATAACATTTCATAACCACGACGCTCTCGGTCAGTCGCGTGGAACCGATGAGAGCGTTAGGCCAACCACCCTCCTTTCTGGGGCTGCCGATATCCTCAATGTACGCAACTGAAAATCCGGAGCTTGCATAAAAAAAAACCCTTTGGAAAAATACCTTAGAAACACTGTTGGCTCTGTGCTCTAGTTGTTGTTTTTTTTTTACCCCGAGGATTCCCCTTTTCCTAGACGAACGGGTGTGGATCAAACGGACCATTAGACGGCTCTGTTTCCGCGACTTTGACGGTCAGCAGTCCGTGGTCAAGACATTTCTTCTCTGTTTGTGTTTGTTGCACAGTTTCAGGTCAGGTGAGAAATTGATGGCGGTTAGATGGTGAGAATAAAACTTGGGTGCACTCGGGAGGAGGGTGGACTATATGTGATATTTTCAATTTTTAAAAGGGTGAGAATAATCTTCCACACAGCGATGTACCAGGTTTAACAAGAAACGGAACCTGCGTGGAACACAAAAAAGGGCTTCATACACACATACACGCCCCGCCGCTCGCCTCTTCGTAGGTGGCACCGGTCGTGATCGCATTTTCAATGAATTTCCGCACCGCTTCAGTTTTATATGCGACCGATTTCCGTCGCTTCCGAATCCTAGATCCGGCCGGGCCACACACACACAACATATTCCACCGACCCATCCGTGATCCTGTGCCGGGTGTTTGACGCGCTTCACTGTGCTGGTATGATGCCCGTCTCTCGGATGATATTTTTATGCTTTATTTCCTCCCGAACGACGAAAGGAAGGATCGACGGAAGCGAAGTGGTTAAAAAGCAACGCGACGCCGCGCGTTCCACTTCCGAGAAAAGCCCGGGAGAGGAGGCGGACACACGGAGTATGTAGGAGCCCGGTTGTTGATTATTAAATTTTTCTTTACTTTCCCTTGTACCGGGCCCAACCTTTTTCCCGCACTGCACTAGCTAAGGGCTAGCTTTATTGCTATACACTCGTACACCTTTCCTTTCACCTTTCTACCATGAAAAGGTGTTTCTAGGCTCATGTCGGCGGAAAAAAAGGACCAAAGAGAAACGTTTCACCATTGCTTTGTCGATGTTTTTTTTTACTGCGATCTGTATTTTACAAGTGGAATAGATCACCAAGGCAAGGATCCCGCGTCCTCGGTGGTTGCCTTGCACAAGCTTGTCGGAACATGTTCTGGAATCGGTTTTGTGCATGGTGGTTAAAAAAAAAGGACCACAAAAGCAGGACACGGCGAGCGTTAAAAGGAAGGATCATCCTGAAAAAAGACCCCAGTAGATCCGGTGAAAAATTGCGATGCACTCGCTTCCTCTCGCTCGAACAGAGGACAGGAAGTTCGGCGGAACGAGAGAGAGAGAGAAACAAAACGGTTGGAAAGGAAGTAGAACGGAAATAGACCGCAATGCGGCAGCAGCAGGACGGGACGAAAAAACAAGAAATTTGAGCTGAATCGATCGGCTGGCTGGCAGGAGGGGAGAGAAAAAAAAACAAGCAGAACCGCAAGCACGACGTCGACGGAGCAGGACATCGTGCAGTACACAGAGTGACATATGGTGTCTTCCCTCGGATCCCGGACCGCTCTAATTATAGATGATCGTATTAACCATAAAAATGATCAATTCTTCCTTGGCTCGCTCGGCGAAGGAAGCTTCTGCTTCGGGGTTTAAAGGCAAGGGAATTCGCAGTTGGCCCGTTTGCTTTCAGGTTCGTCCCGTGAGCCGTCCACAGACATTGTGAAATGTCAAATAATTGTCCATGGATCGGCTTTACTACCGTGGCCATTTCTCGTTCTTCTGCTGCGCTGACCCCTGCAGAACGAGGAAGCGATACCGCCGCGAAACGAGACTTGACAAAAGTTGAAAACAAGTCCAGCATAAAACCTGAACGAGAGCTCCGCCGAAGCAACAGATGTTTCGTTTCTTATTCTTTTAAATGGCACACACAGCAGAGAGCACACGTGTTCGCTGCTTCCATTTCCCTCTAACCGGGTGTCTGTTTGTCTTCGTTGTCATGGAAAGAAGCGACCGTCCCTCCCTCCGTGATCGTAAAGGAACCACATGAAGTCACACGTGCATGAACCGAAACCTATTTTGCGCCTTCAATTATTCACGAACGACAAGCGAAGAACAGCAGCCTTTTATCTCGCCAGCTCTCCTTCTGTGTACATTTTTCAATTGAAATGGAATCGAAGGAAAGAAAAAAACAAGGATGCACTTCCCCCAAATCCTTCCTTTCTTTTGTCTGTCGAATTATAAGCTCGCGCGTGTGCCCCCAAAAATGCACCGACAAATTAAGGGAATGAACATCGCACACCTGCTCGTTTCGATGCATTGAAAAAGGTTCGTCCGCTTTATAACCGATTGGGGATTAATTTCGTTAACCTTCGGTACCATAAACCACGGACACGCACGGTTCCGGCGCACGTGGCGTCCATTAGCAGCAGATCGTGCAGAATTAACGCAATTTGCAACCGCTAAGAGAGGACTCCTCTTACCTCCGGTACCGTTTCTCGGTACCTCTTTTGCGCGAGATGGCGATGATACGCAAGAACGTTAAATACAGCCCCTGCAGGTGTGCAAGGCAAAAAAAAAAACACCTTTTTGGCGAGTTCAAACGTGCCTCCGGAACGTGATCGAAATCTGCAGAAGGAACTCCTCCCCCCGCGCGCGCGGGTCCAAAGTTAATCCGCGAGCAATATTTGTTCATGAAATCACCGCAAGAGGAAAGCCAAAAACGGTTGCTGCGCTTCACGCTCGAACACGGCTTTGCGGTCGCGTGCGCATCATAATTTCGGTGCAAGTGCATCTGCTGTGCAGCAGCAACAAGTCGTCGTTTGCGCCAGATCCATACCGATCGAACACGGTGACCGGGGTTTTCCTTCCTTCGTGGTTCCTCCGTCCATCGCGCTCCTAGTGCTTTATTATTGGTAAATCACGATTCTTCACTTATCCCTCGCCTTATGAGTTTATATTCTTTCTTGTAAAGACCCATGGAGAGTGGAAGGGATTTACGGTTGAACACGCGGAAGGGAAGAAGTGCTGCACCATTTTAATGATGCCCGTTTAGTTTTTTTTTTGTTCTGAGACTTCGGGGTCGTCTTCGACAAACGAGGGCAAACGTGGTTTTTAGCAACGACGCACATGGGATGGCTTTGTGCAGCAGCTGTCGCACAACAGTCTACCCCAATTCTTCGTTGCCTGATTTCCGTTAATAAAGTGCAAACGAACGGCCAAATGCACCGACAAACAATCGAATTCCACCCGAACGGGCGGAAGGGTGGGAGGATCAGGTTGTGTTTGTATGTGCTTATGTGCGTACGAACGAAGCTGACGAATCAATCAAAGTTCGGCCCTGCTGCTGCTGAAAGGCCGGAAAGGAAGTGGGCCCCTTTTTATCCCCGAAAATTCCACCAACTCGACGAGCATTAAAATCGCCTTTTTTTCTTCCTCTGGCCAGAGTAAGTGCTGCCGCACCGGTTTCGGTGCATGTGTTTGAGTGTGTGCGTGGTCCAAGGCAGGTGATATTTATGTCGGGATCATAATGTACTCGTGCGCGCGCGCGCTTCTTGCTGCACAAACTGCTTTTTACGATCACGATCAGCTGCTGCCTCTGTTGGTGGAATTCTCCTGGGTAAAGCACAAGGTGTTTGCACACACACACACACACACACACACACACACACACACACACACACACACACACACACACACACACAGAAACCCCCGGTTAGGTTTGGATGAGTCAGCTTCGACGGATCTTTCTCGCTCGAAACCGTTTGCCTTTTTTCTCATCCCTCCCAGTCGGTGCGGAGCGTACAGCATTATTGTTCCGGAACCACCGGAAAAAGGAGGCGTAGAATGGAGAAGACTTGGAAGAAACGAGATGCCCCCGCTTCACCTCCTTCCCCTTCGGATGGGGGAATTTCGGACGTGCCGTACCGAAGCACAGGAAGTGCACCGATGCAACACGAAATAACGATGCGCGATCGTCAATGTATCATACAGCGACGAAAAAAACGATCTATGTGAGTGTCCCGTACGAAGAAAAAAAAAAGATGAATGGGGCGGCGATGGGCGACGGGTTGCGAAGGTACGGAGAGAGTGACAACATCCGCTTCCGCGTAGTCGCGAACGTGGTTGAAGTGCGAGGGCAAAGAACGAAACGAACGAGAAAGAGATTTCCGAAGCACGAAAGGTGAATGACGATTGATGCAATATGAAATCGCGCCAGGGAGGGGGGGCAGTCTCGGGACTAAAGGGGCTAGGGGTGGTCCAGAGGTCCAGAGAACATAAATTAAAATAAACAAATTTTCGAACGCCACAGAACGCAGACGACGCGCATTCCCCAGTGTCGTCGGCCGCAATCGTCACGACGTCATAAAGCAAACATCATAAACCGAAAGGAGTGGGAAAGGTTAGGGAGAAGAGGGTCTGTTGCATTTCCGCAGAGCCTGCTCCCCTGCGTGGCGACGACTGCAAAGAATTGTACACGGGTTGCATACTTAAAAAACGATTAATCGAATGGATTGGAGTTAGGTAGATTTCCTGCGTGAATCAGAGACGTTGCGCCATTAAAGAAGTCACCCATTTTGTCCCCATCACATCCCTTCGCTTTGAATGAACTGATTAATACACTCTTGAGTTCTTTTTTAATTGAATTCGTTAGCAGTAGAAGACCACAGTGTTGTTTTTGTTTATGGACTTTCCTACTTTCCCACAGGAGTTTGCAACCGTTCATTGAAACACGGAGAACCAACTGTTTGTATCGTTAGCACAACGAGAAGAAAGAGAGATTGCCGGGACCACAGGGGGCATATCTCTCAGCATCTTCCGCAAAGGAAGAAGATGCTTGTTCCGGAACATGAATGGAAGCGATTGTCGATTGTAATGTTAATGTGTTCCAGAGCGCGGCTATTAGGAAGTTTTGTGTTTTTTTTTCTCACCACCGTTTGCTTTCCCCTGCCACCCACTGGAACAACTATGTTGCACTCGTTGCAGGCATGCAGAAGACGTGAGAAAAGCAAACAGGACTGATGTCACCTCGAGTGAGGAGCGAACGAAGTTCAGCCAGTTCCCATCGCAGGACATTTAAACCATATTCTGCGTTCGTTTGTTCCCGTCTACCTCTTGGATCCACACCAG